>CM032454.1:189473742-189753062 GCA_019049505.1 Pachyrhynchus sulphureomaculatus
ATTTCTCCTTATCTCCCATTATCTCACCATAACATCCATTACTTAGACTTATCTCTGCTTATCTCCCATTATTTCTCCTTATCTCCCATTATCTCACCATAACTCCCATTACCTAGACTTATCTCTGCTTATCTCCCATTATTTATACTTATCTCTCATTATCTCACCTTATCTCCCATTATCTAGGCTTATCACGACTTATCTCGCAATATTTTTCCGTATCTCCCATTATTTCTCCTTATCTCCCATTATCTCACTATAACTCCCATTACTTAGACATATTTCTGCTTATCTCCCATTATTTCTCCTTATCTCCCATTATTTATACCCATCTCCAATTATCTCACCTTATCTCCCATTATCTAGGCTTATATTGAATTATATAGAACATATCATATGTATAAATATATAAAAACATGTAAATCGGATAAGTGGTTCTCAAGTGATAAGCTCACTAACGGACAGACAGACAGAGAGACGTTGCGTTTTATATATATTATATTCTTTGCAACATGATATTGTTCCATATTTAATGGTTTAGGCAGTATATTGCAAGAGAACGCGCTAACGGTAGCCTTTTTTTCCGACTTGATTCAATATTATCGTCACTGTTTATTCTTTATGTTACCTAACGCAATAAAATATATCCTATAACTTGGCCAGAGAACATATATATGTTTTTAAAAAAAAGTACGTAACGCACTAACGGACAGACAGACAGACAGAGAGACGTTGCATTTTAAATATATTATAAATAAATAACCTGGCCAGAGAACATATGAATGTTTTAAAAAAAGCACGTAAATCGGATAAGTGGTTCTCCAGTGCTAAGCGCACTAACTGACAGACAGACAGACAGAGAGACGCTGTATTTTATATATATTATAGATATAGATTATTATTATTATTATTATATAACCTGGCCAAAGAATATATGTATGAATTTAAAAAAGACACGTAAATTGGATAAGTGGTTCTCGCGTGATAAACGCACTAATGGACAGACATACAGACAGAGAGATATTCCATTTTATATATTTATTATAGATTATAGATATTCTCTGCTACATAATATTGTTCCATATTTAATGGTTTAGGCTGTGTATTGCAAGGGAACGTGCTAACGGCAAACTTTTTTTCCGACTTCATTCACTATTATTGTCACTGCTTATTCCTTATGCTACCTATCGTAATAAAATATAGCCTATAACCTGGCCAGAGAACATATGTATGTTTTAAAAAAAAAGTACTTAAATCGGATAAGTGGTTCTCCAGTGATAAGCGCACTAACTGACAGACAGACAGACAGAGAGACGTTGCATTTTATATATATTATAGATATGTATATATATATATATATATATATATATATATATATATATATATATATACAAGGTGTTATGAAATTCACTGTATATATTTAAATGGGTGACTCGTGGTGTCAGGTAGAAGTACATTCAATGCTTTTTTTTCAAATTCGAAAATGTTTGAAATATTAAAAAAAGGGGGCAAAACTCCCTTGTACCAAATTATTTGTAAATTTAACACGCCTATGAAATACTGACATTGAACAAAAATAATTCCTTGGAAGGCCCAAGAATAATCGATCATTGCCCTTTAACAGGAAATCGACCGACTAAATTTAAATATTATTAAATTATTAAATATTAACTTTGATGAAAGTGGATTTTTCATCGTTCAGAAAAAAATGTAAAATGTTTTAGGATTAAAAAGGAAGAAACCAACCGGCGCAATCACAAGCGGGAAAATAGGCGTTGTCTTGTGCCAGTGTGCCTGGACAGTATGTACCACCAATACTTATATTCAAAAGAATGAGGCAAAATCCTGAAATGAGGAATGGCACACCTTTTCAGGATGTTCTCACCACTCCAGATACTGTATTAACTAAAACTTATTTGTAAAATAGAAGAAACATTTTACAATCGTCGTAAAGCCAACCCCTGAAAATATAGTGTTACTTCTGCTTCATGGAAATACAACAAATTCGAAAAGCCTGTAGGCGTTAATCACAGCGAAGCCTACTGTTACAACTGTCAGGCCTTACTGCACATCAGCTTCAACAACGGAAAGTATCTTTTTTTTTAAACCTATGAGTAATTATGATATTCAAGCAACAAAAAAATAGTTGAAGACAAATCCAGAGCGTCAAGTAACGCAATATCAAGTGTCAAGTTTATTTGCAGAAGGTTCGCAACGAGATAACCACTGGCACTATTGTGAACGGATTTAAAACGGCTGGAGTTTGGCCCGTGAACAAAAACGTCTTTCCCGAGGATTTGTTTAAAGCAGCTAAAAATATAAATGTTCTTTCTTTCAAACAAAGTAATGAACGCACATCGATCTTACAAGACGCTTTTATTACTATCGAACCACATTTTAATAATGAACCGTCTACTTCGGGATTTAAAGCGAAAGCTTTAAAAAAAAGTAAAATCTTTATAACCAATACTACAAAAAATACTGTACAAAAAACCATGGAAATTACTTCAAGTCAAAAAAAAGAGCTACCATGAATGCCAATAAATATTCGATAAACCTAACTTACCCTAGAAACCACACACAGCCGATATGCAGAATCCAAATGCTTTGAAGCCCAGCTGGCTTTTTTTGTTGACAATAAACGAATGCGGAAGAAGTTGAACGACTTTTTTGACCTAGGTCAGTAATTTATTTATAAATAATTTTTTAGTGAATTACATGTTTTAAAATTTTTACTAATTAGAAAAAACATATATAATATTAAATATTTTCCCAGCAGACTAGACTAAAAAATTACCCTAATTTTAATAATAATAGCCAAAGTGCCTTTACAAAAAAAAAACAGAAATAATAATATTCATTAAAGGATAAACAGCTATTGAAGTGAAAAAAACGTCTTGCTTATTATTTTTATATACCTTAAATTGGTACCATATTGGTGACGTGTTATATCATCAATACATATTATAAAACAAAGCCCACCGCTGTGTCTGTCCGTCTCTCTGTATGTACACGATTTTCTCAGTAACTACTCAACGGATTTTATTCTTCTAGTTTTTACTAATGGATAAAGTGTTTCACGTGGAAGATTTAGGTGTATAGTTTGTGGATATTATGTCCAAATTAAGCTATCTATGTTGACGAATGTCATATGAAGTCGGAAAAAATCAATCGTTGGAGAGATATTTTCGCATACACTACATAAATAGAAAAAGATACCTAAAAACGATGTATAGCAATATTGGTCGCCTCAAAAAGTTCTACAAAAATGTCCGCGACAGCATATGTCTATCTACAAATGTTAACACAAATTATCGAAGTCAAGATATTAAGAATACACCTGTTAAAATAAGAGAGTAATTTAGGTAGGAAAATATAAATTCTTTGCTTGTGCGTTCTTTGTTTTGTACATTTAAAAAAGATAAAAACTGTCTTTAAATGGTAACATTTGGATTACTAGTTTAGATTTTACAAGGGTGTTTCTGCACTCGCGCCGCCCAAAAACTAATTTTAAAAGTAGAGGCTCCTATATTGCTGGATGATTTAACTCCACCAAGATTATGTACAACCATAATCTGTTTTTTGTGCTATTTTTGGACCCACTCCGGTGGATGTGCGTATGCACAACCTTACGAAATAAATAAATAACTAAATGTACCTGGAATGTGCAATTGATCTCCATATAAAATATCCTAAGTTGTCTGTGATAACTGTACCGAATGACACAATCTATTTCACTTACTGCTATGTTCTACATTTTCTGCAATTTTTTATAAATATGTATAGTTCATCTATTTTTAAACACATTTGCAAGAGCATTGATCTTTTACAACACAAACTAAACGTGAATTTAAAGTTTCCCTAGAAGGCGGTGTCACTTGACTTCCGGTAAGCCGCGAGCCACTAAAAACTGTCCCAGCAAGTGAACCGGCGGCGACTTTTATCTCGTCAGGAATGCGAATAACAGAAATCCACAAATTCTTTGTCGGTATCAGAATAATAAAATAAGAAAAAAAATCATTTTTTTCTTCTTTGATTACATTTATTTAAGAAAAATCGACTTAAATCTAAACAACCACCTTACATCTGATAAACGATTTTCCATATTCTAGAGTTCTAAGGTTCACCAGTGGCGCTGTGAAAAAAATATTCATAACATCATTTTCTTAGGATCGATTTTTTTTCTTTATTATTAAGATACGCTATTTAAGGTGAGTTTTCTGCAATCAGTCTTGCTACAAGGATCCAATATATGCAGTGAATTCCATAACACCCTATATATATATATATACATATATATATATATATATATATATATATATATATATATATATATATACATATATATATATATATATATATATATATATATATATATATATATATATATATATATAATATATATACATATATATATATATATATATATATATATATATATATATATATATATATATATATACATATATATATATATATATATATATATATATATATATATATATATATATATATATATATATATATATATATATACATATATATATATATATATATATATATATATATATATATATATATATATATATATATATATATATATATATATATATATATATATATATATATATATATATATATATATATATATATATATATATATATATATATATATATATATATATATATATATATATATATATACATATATATATATATATATATATATATATATATATATATATACATATATATATATATATATATATATATATATATATATATATATATATATATATATATATATATATATGTTGGGTTGAATTCTTTCTTGAACCTTGAAATAATGAATATATATTTTTTCAATTTCTTGGGCTTTATGGTTCTTTTGTTTTAAGGGTAGAGAAATTACATCACGTTCCAGTTAGAAGTTTATTGAAAACGTTTCGCCTAATTTTTAGGCTTCTTCAGTTCATCTAAAAATTGAAATTTTCTGTTTAGGATATTCAATAAGACGCACGATTTTTTTTTTTAATTATGAATATATAAAATTCTTAAACTTATAATACAATGTAGAAGGTGAAAATAATAAAAATACACACAAAAATATATATAAAAAACTTACATGTGTGGGTTGAAACGAAGACACACTTAACATTCTTTAAAAGATGTTACTAAGACGGTCACATTTTTTAAAATAATTTTAGATTTGTATAGGAAACGAAAGTCTTTCTTTTGGTTTGTTTATGTATTTTTATTTATTAACTGCTATTGAGTTATTATGAGAAGAGTCCGAAATAAATATGTCTCAGACCCCTAACGTTGCTTTTGTCGTTTATATTGTTTTTCTCTTTATTAATACAGATCATTTCATGGATTGATCTTTTAAAATAATTTGACTCTTTTTTTAAGATTTTTGTATTTTTTAAAATCAAACGAGTGTTTGGTTTGTTTAACGTGTTTTGATAGAGCTGTTGGGTTATTCTTATCATACTTATGGCCATTCAGAAACTAGACTTGATTTATTGATCATGAAAACATAACATTTAACAATATTACTTAATTCTACTTCCAACTATTATATTTACTATTGTACTCTTTTAATTTCTTTTTTTGGCACCTAGCTGATTAAACTGCTGTATGTGCCAATCTGTATTATAACAATCAAAATTAAATTTTAATACTCTAATTTTAAATTTAAAACTAAAAACTACTAGGTAATAAATAGTTCTGCCATTTAAGTCTAGAACAAAACACAACCCAAGACAGAATTAAAAGAACACGCCCATAACTCCCAATAAAAAACACCAGCTAGTTAAAGATTCTTATAAAATCAGCAGTTCTATGGAAAATATAGGCCCTGCATACTTCACTAAAATGGTCAACTTAGAGATATTTATAATGGTGGAAGTAAAATCTTTGGTCCAAAATAAGTTAGAAATCTTAAGTTAATATTTTTATGATTTAGAGGAATTTTAAAATTTCTTAGCATCTTATTTCTAGTTTCATGTTGGTGATTCACGTAGTGGCTTAAACTTATTTCCTTATGAAAACACATACATGTTCCTAATATATATTTTTATAATATAAAAGATGTGTTGGCTATAGCTTTCTTTTGTTACGGATAACTTTCAAAATCAAATTTTGCATGACACTACCTTGTGCCAAAGCATTATTATACAATCCACGTCATATTACAATTCCATATCTAATTAATGATTCCAACACTGATTTGTATACCAAAATTAACAGGTTTTTAGATAACATTAGATAACATAGCCTCCCACCGTATATGTCTATCAGTTATTATACCTAAATATTTAGTATTACAAACCTCCTTAATATCATTACAAAAATTTATAATTGTGATTGAACTATAATTTGGTCGACCAGCAGAATTCTTCGAAAAAGCAATATAATTTGTTTTATTTAAATTAAGGGTTAATTTGTGAAAATTTCACCAATCTCTCACCCTACTTAAACCCAACATTATTTTATCCCTGAGATCATCCCAGTTATCGCCTGAAAGAAAGTAAGACCGTGTCACCACCATAAGAAATAGTTCCATTAACACTAAGTGCAAGGTGAACTTGCACAATTAGTATTCCGTACGTTGATTGCTTTTAAAATAAAAAATTTTGTTAAGGTGGTATTAAATGATCAGTGACTTTAAAAAACACACCCCAAATGAGTTTTCAACAAAGTTTATTTCCAATCTTTACTGAAAACTGATGACCTTGAAATTTTTGTTTTTTTATATACCAGATAAATTATTAAAGGTAATGCACTCGTGATAATTTTCGTTCAATCTACACCCCGTAGAGAATATTCCAGAATTTTTTCCAAATTTTTTGATCAGTACTTTTCGAGATAAGGTGGGGGGACAGCGATTTTTCGCGATTTTTTAAAAATAATATAAAGAAAAGTGTGCGCAAGGATTACATTATATATATTTTTTACTCGTGTTTTCACAAGCTTTTATTTGACACCACACTCGATGACCTAGTAAAAAAATTTGTTTTCACTTCCGATTTCACCCCCCAAAACTAACCCCTTAAGTCAAAATTTAACTTCAAAACACCGAAGTCATCTTATAAGTGTTCCGTACGGAACACTAAAAATATCAGTAAGTGAATTAATCTATATTATAAATAAGATTGGCCCTAAAACTCGGCCCAGAGACATCATTTGAATGCTTATGTGATCGTTGTATGTGTCTCTAATTTTAAGAATCTGCTCTGTCTGTTAAATATGATAAAAAAACATCCAAAACAGTGCCCCATATATATGTATATATATATATATATATATATATATATATATATATATATATATATATATATATATATATATATATATATATATTATATATATATATATATATATATATATATATATATATATATATATATTTATACATATATATATATATATATATATATATATATATATATATATATATATATATATATATATATATTACATTAAAATTCCAGGTTTCAATCCGTTCGTCTAACAATGAATTTGCATGACATTTCGCCAAAATCTCATTTGGCATTTTCAAGTGCTCTTGCTGCTGCTGCTACTCGATACTGTGATCTTGCTGCTGCTGCCGTTCGAAGCCAACTCAGTTTTCGAAACGTCGTGCAAATTCATTGTTAGACAAACGGATTGAAACCCGAAATTTTAATGTATTACATTCCACCATCCGTGAAAAGCTCTATTGATATGTATATATATATATATATATATATATATATATATATATATATGTATATCAATATATATATATATATATATATATATATATATATATATATATATATATATATATATATATATATATATATAGTTTAATATAAAACACTAAGATTTCATTACATCCTTCATTTTTGCCACTCATTCTAGAAATTTCCACAAAAAAAAATATTTTAAAAGGAGAAACACGTTAGCCTCCATGTAGCCTTGATTTGACGCCGATGGATTTTTGTCTGGTAGAGATATCACAAAATTAAACGTTGCTGTAATAGGTCTTGTACCTTAAGCAATTTGAAAGCAGAAATTCGACAAAAATATCAGCGATCGTAAAACCAATAATTTGTGTGTTCACGTAGAAAAGTGTTAGAAATGTAATAGTTCCTATGTAGATGATGCTCTCTTTTAAAATACAATTTATTGTAGTCTAATATACAATAAGGTCCTTTCACTTATCAGCTCGTGTTTTTATTCTAAATATTTTTTTTTTTCTGGAAACCTTGATATTTATTTTTAAACTCCGTTAAGTAATTTTGGAATTAAAATTATTATCACTATGTAAAACTCTTGCGATTTAGCAGCCCCGTTGAATATTCACGCTGTGGGAAATTTGTAATTAAAATTAGCAGATAACGCAACAGACTGGCGCACCTTTTGGTAACATTGCTAATTGTTTATTAATTGTTTCAAAATATTTTCGGCATAGTTTGCAACGTTATTTTTCGTTATTGGGAAATTTTTTGCATAAAAATAACAATAATAATTTATAAATTGTTTTAATAAAAGTCAACTAAAAAAAAAATTATGGACATTCATAATATGATTATTAGTTCGTATTCATCTTTTGTAAACTCTATTATAAACGAAAATTTAATAACAAATGTTGTTTCCTTTAGTAACACAAACAAATATTTAACGTAAATAAATTAATTATTAAAACATAAGTTAACAAAATAGTTTTAATTTGATTTTTAATTATTAGTTGAATGAATTCATTAAACCTGGCCTATTATATTACGTAAATTATTAATTTTTAATAAACACTATTTAAAAATTTAAAATAATAACTTGATTATATTACTCTAATTGAATTTCATAATTTTAGGTGCATTTTTTCAGCCTGATTTGAAAAGACTTCCTTTAGAATGTATGTAGAAAGACTTCACCGAGCGTGATTAGTACCAAAATGCCAACCGTGATTGAATTTATTGGGGCTCATCTGCGAGATATGGGTAAACCAATATCGAGCGAACGGTTCTAATAAACTAATGAGAAATTTTTGACGCTACATCAACTTAGGGAACAAGTCTATTTTTTTTTTCTATCTTCTTCTCTTTAGGATAATACTTTTGAAAAGAGGGTCGTTATTAGCAGAATAAAATTACGACCAATAATATTTATCCCAAATGGCATGACATCTTCTAAAAGAATATTCGCGCGTCTTGCATTATTGAATTTCCCATCCATTGCCACCAAACTGCCTAGTACATTGCCACCAAAACCTTCTCAAACTATAACGCTACTTCCTTCACGCTTATCAGTAGATACAGTAGTAGTTTCTAGAATCTTTTTGTTACTTGAGCGGCACTCAACTATCCCTAATCCAGCATTTTTACAGACGTACAGTAATCAGATAACCATGAATATTATGACTTAGTCTGGATTTCCAACTCTTTTATGACATTCCTGATGGCTTTCTGCCCTTTTAATCGATTGTTTTTGACCCTTACCACGTAGTCCACGTTAGAACGCAAGAAGCTCTCCACAGTATCTATCCATCGCATGGCAGATCTGTCCCTTTTTCTTCTACCCTCATGCATTCCCTGGATGATCAGTTTTTCCATGTGCTCGCTTCTAGTCAAATGACCAAAGAACCAGCAAGCACTATAGTTAGTAGCCGTTGGTGGACGTACTTTCGTTCAGAATGGACACGTTGGTTCAGTGTTCCGTCCAGGAGACATTCAACATTTTTAGCTAGCAGAACATTTCAAACGCGTACATTCGTTTTCGGTCTGCTCTTCAAATTGTCCAAATTTGGGTCTAGATTGATTTTCTTGTTTCTCGTCATATCTTTACTCTTCTAAATTTTAAATAGCTTAATCATCACCGTTCTCCCTAGGTGTATTCTTCCTCAGATTTCATCTTCGTTGTCCCTAGTATTGTTAATTAATGCTCCTAAGTAAATAATTCTGTCCACTAGATTAAAATCAGAGACATGTTCGACATTCGATCAGTCGTCATTTGCCCTGTCGACTATCATCACTAGTTTTGCTTGTGTTGATCTCGAGTCCATATTCTGCGCTAATATTTTTCAATATGTTAATCAGCGACACCATATATATATATATATATATATATATATATATATATATATATATATATATATATATATATATATATATATATATATATATATATATATATATATATATATATATATATATATATATATATATATATATATATATATATATATATATATATATATATTTATATATATATATATATATATATATATATATATATATACATATATATATATATATATATATATATATATATATATATATATATATATATATATATATATATATATATATATATATATATATACATATATATATATATATATATATATATATATATATATATATATATATATATATATATATATATATATATATATATATATATATATATATATATATATATATATATATATATATATATATATATATATATATATATATATATATATATATATATATATATATATTTATATATATATATATATATATATATATATATATATATATATATATATATATATATATATATATATATATATATATATATATATATATATATATATATATATATATATATATATATATATATATATATATATATATTTATATATATATATATATATATTTTATATATATATTTATATATATATATATATATATATATATATATATATATATATATATATATATATGTATATATATATATATATATATATATATATATATATATATATATGTTTTTTTTAAAGCAGTTATGTTTGATTTTTTTTCTTAAATCGCTTATTTTAGTTTGCTTTGCGTTCAGTTTCAAACAAAATGCTTTTTCTATTTTCTCTCTTGCGTTCAATAAATTTAACAATGCAGAAGTCTCTTCTTCATTTTGGCAAAAATTCAACAACTGTGAAAATCAAGTGCCTCTAATTGATTTGTTTGGCCTAGCCTCTTAACTTCTACTGGATTTTCACTTTCATTTTCGCCACCTTCATCGGTAGAATCTTCTTCATCATCGGATGCTTCATTTGCAATGATAAAAATAATATCATAATCAACATTAGAAGTTTAAATATTATTGTCAAGAGTCACGAATTGTTCTGCTGTCATCTCTGGACAATTAGTTTACACAAGATCTTAAATTTCTTACAAGCATTTAAGTTCATTTTCCTCTGAAATTTCTGCTTCACTTTCAACTTCTTCCGATATTTTTGGAAAACCAGGTTTGTAAAAGCACTTCATTACCGTACTTGTTTTTATTGAACTTACAGAAGATGTTATCCAATGTTTGCCACGACATGACGTAAGAGTTGCTTTTTGTAAAGTTCCTTAAAATTATATATATATATATATATATATATATATATATATATATATATATATATATATATATAAATATTCTTTCTAAATAAATACTTAGGCTTTCCACAATTAAAAATAATTGGAGAAATACATATTTCCAAAATCAATTTTCCTCGAACTTCTTTATATTTTTCAAAGTTGACCTAGTTTCGGCTTATTTATCCATTACTTATTAACAGTGCCTAAATCCAATTGATTTTCAAGCTTTGAATAAAAAAGGAAAAGAGGAAAGAAGTTGCCGTTCGAAATCGACTTAAATCTGCCTTTTTGATCTTTAAGGGAATCCTTAAGCCTCCTTTGCCTTTATGTTTTTTTTTATTTCTGTTTTTTTTTTCGGTAATAATAAAAATAAGGCCGTAAATAGCTCCTTTCCGACTCAATCTTCTTAGTTAAATGTGTATCGAGAATGCTCAGCCAAATAGGATTAGGGCAAGGGGAGATTTTCGTAATAAGCTCAATGTTTTGACGTTTTGCTTTTTATGTCTTAGCGCACAATCGATCTTTAAAAAAAACCTGTAGAGATGGCATTTATTTCTTAAATTTGGTAAACGAACTAATACCAAACTCTAAGCTCAATACTAAATCCGAGCTCAAGATAATTGTAAAAATTATTCGGCACTGAAATGATTTGATAAAGATCACGCTTTTTATTAAATTTTTGAAATAGTTAGACTCTTATGTTGATAGAGAGATACTTTAGTATTTTTTTCTTTTATAAAAATACAGAAAAAATGCCTCATAGTTTATACTATTGTAAACTGAAACTGAAAATTTAGGATAGTTAGAAGTGAAGCTGTATAATTTTAAAAATATGCGCATCCGATTTATGTATTAAAATTACCTTCTTCATAAGATAAATTAGGCAAAATTTGCGTGTGTACTCTAGTTTTACCACATTATGTTGTATTGAAATATGATTCCGTTTTTTGGTCTTGTCGAAAATCTCTTACCCCCTACTCCAGGATTAGCTTAAATTAACCTTAATTAATTTTAAGTTAAATTTAAGTTTTATGCACATGAAATATCTTAAGTTCTTTCAACACATTTGTATAAAATCCTTACCTAGGCTAAGTTAATTAGGTCCCTGACATGTACATATCTTAAGATCCAATATGCAACCACACTTCTTAATCAATCATTGTATAATAGTGATAACTGTAAGCTACTTATATATAGCCAGTAAATGACATTAGACAGAGTTGAAAATCTCAAAATTTTTATGTGGATTTTTATTGTTTGTCATTACAGCTGATATTTTTATGGTAAATAATGTCACAGTAGGCTAGTCGATTTAAAATAATAGAATCTGCATATATATATATATATATATATATATATATATATATATATATATATATATATATATATATATATATATATATATATATATATATATATATTATCATATCTTATCAAGAAATGAAGACAAATAAAATGATATAATAAATACTCTGTGTATATATCAATATCAATATCTTCTTTGAATGCTAAGTAAGTTATAGCCTCTTACTTACGTTTATGACAGTTTATTACATAAAGTGAAAGTTTGCTTATTCTAACTTAACCTAAGCACTTAAACTAGTAGTCCAATACTAACTTAACCTAGAAAATGGGTTTTTAAAACAGGAATTTCTTATCCTAACGTAACCTAATACTTAGCTACCTTAACCTAGGACTTATGCTAACTTAACTTAGGCCTTAATGTTAACTTAACCTAGGACTTATGGTAACTTAACTTAGTTTGACAATCTTCTGTCACATCGTCTTCATCCGAGAGAGGATCTGAAGATCTCGGGAATAGGCGGCGGGCATGTGGGGGGAGTCGAAAGGTGCCCTGCCGTGATCGTTGGGATCCTGGACTGCCTTACCCAAGAACTTAAGTTGGGTTGTCCTCATGAGTGCATTTACGGTAGGCACACCGAGGTCTCTGTAAATTTGCCTGTTCCTCATGAACCATGGGACTTCCGTGATCATCCTCAGGGCCTTGTTCTGCACTGTCTAGAGTTGGGCACTCCTCGTCTTAGAGAGCTGACACCAAGTAGGATAGGCGTAGGTAAGACCTGCCTTTACGATTGAGTTGACTGTGTGTGTATAATTTTTCTTTTTTTTTTTAATTGGCTATCATATGTTATACAATTGTGGACACATTCGATAATGAAAAAAAGATAATCATATTCTGTTAGGTTAAGAATATTTACCGAGTGAATTCGTTATAGATTACAGGGTAGTTTCACTCCCTTCCTGACTGTTCTTAATTTTTGTCTATAAAAATCAATACAATTTATGCAAGCAATTGTAGAAGCACACAGTTTCTATTAGATAAGATTATTAGATCCAAGACAATCTACAACAAAATGTGTTTTTTGGCATGTTACTATATTAGTATGGTTTAACGTACCTGATATTCGGTAACATATTTTCTACATATTTATCGAAATATTTCACTACTGCAAGTTGTAACAGAAAAGTAATAAGACTGACAGCAAGTGCACATGAGAACACATGGCAGTAATCCCTGCTAAATTTTGTATCAGCCTTGGTAAACTTGCTACTTTCACTTACAGAATATTACAAAATATTACAAAGATCATTCTCATTCAGCGCATAAGGGTTTTGATGGAACGAGAACTTTTTAGTGGGTTAAATAGACGGAGATTACTGTTTAGAGCCTCGAGGGGAAGTGAAAGACGAACCTTCAACCTAAAACTCATAATGGAAATACGAAGCACTTTTTTGATGTCAGATCATCGTCTGAAGTTAAGGACGACCAGTAGTCAAGTAAACTTGAACTGGTCCATGAGATTTTAATACAGGGTTTGGACATGACAAAAAAGTGCCCAAAACTTCTCCCAAAGAACCTCATGTCTGAGCAGGAGACCAACTGGGAGTATAGAGAAGTCCTGATCTTTTACACTTCCTCGAGAGGGATCAGAATTTTTTAGTCTTGTAATCACAAGTGATGAATAGAGAATCTTTGAGTACCACTAGCCCGAAACAAGAGACCAAAGTCAGGAAGGACACACTGAAGACCACAAAATCCAAAAACGAACAAATTGAAAAACAAAACGATATATATTTGTTTTTTTTGTTGACACCCTAGAAAGAATTTGAGCCTCCTGTAGCAACTATTAACTTCCTATAGGCAATTTCGGGAAAAGCATGTATTGCATGAGCTTAAATGTTCCATGATGGCAACGCCTCATATCAACGGTAGTATACGATTGCATGGATAACCCTATCTGCCGGATCTTCGTCCCAATGATCAATTTTATTCGCCCTACTCAAAAGCCCCTTAAAAGAGCGCCACTTTAGTACTTTTTATAGTATTCAAAAGAGCAGACAAGGCGAATATCATTACAGCAGAAGCCTACCAGCAGTGCAACATGAAATGGAAACACACCACCACCGCCGTGTAGTTGCACAAGGAATCTACTTTGCCTCACTCCATAAAATGTATAAAAAAATGAATTACCTGTCAGTTTGAAGCACTTACAAAATTAAAATACGAGTATATTTATTTAAAGGAGGATTTTGAAAATCCTACCACCCACCATTGATAAAAATATAACATTATAAGCCTTTTAAAAGGTCTCTACTTCCAAGGGTTTTTATTTTTGATGTTTGGATTATAATAAAAATAAAGTATAAAAAGCCTTTCTACAGTGTAATCGTCTTAGGCGATAGTGTATCGAAAATACCCAACCAAATAGGATTGCAAAGGAAAGCATTTTAAACGAGGTTTTATGATAAGTTAGATATTTTTTGCTCGCTTGTTTACTTCTGTGGGAGACACAATATATTTTAACAAGGCTTTTACCATTAATAATCTCTCCGACTCAAGTTATATTTTTAGAAATGATAGAGGACGTTCATAGCTGTAAACTTTTTGAAGCATTCTATATACAAGGTGAATAACGAACAAATTTCATTCATAACGGAGAGAATAGTCTCTCGTGGTGAGGATTATAGTGAAATTCCACTGTCCGGTTATGAGGGTGTTTTACTGAATTAAAGGGTAGTGAGCAGAGAGGCCTAACGCCCCTATTGGTACTGGTACCGTGGCATATAAAAATGTTTACACGTAGTGGTAAAGTCAGAGATCATACGCAATAAAACTTCATTCGTTATAAGTGTGATCATCTAGGGTTGTTATCCCCAAACTAGAAAAATGTGCCCCTTTAAAGGTTATCGAGGCTCTGACAATTGGTTGTTTTGAGTCAAATTAGATTGTTTTTGATACAAAACTATTCAAGTAAGTAAAAGATAAATAATAACAGAAAATATTGAAATGAATAAACCTCATTAAGGCTATTTTGGTAAAAAATTAAATCGCTTTCTTAAATATCTTTTATTTTAATAAAAATAATTTTGTTGAGTCATTTTAAAGGATATCAAATGGTTTATGAGAACAAAAAGATTTGGCGAACAAAAAGCTGGCGGACGCCCAAGGTTCATTTCTAAAAGTAGCATAAGTAATAGCAATAAGGGAATTTTTGCAAAGCATATTTCTTTCGTTATGAACTAAACGGAAATATTCTGAACAATATTTCTAAATATAAAAGATAGTTTGGCTAATTCCCTAGATGGTTAAGGACAGAATCTGTCAACAAATTGTTGAAAAAATATCTACAATACATTTGCTTGTGTTTTATGAAATTATAAAAAAGTCTTTATTACAAATTGTTGTGTATCACTGGTATAAAAATAATGTATAAAATTTTAACTAGTGATAGTAGAAGTAGTAAAAATGATTATGGCAAGCCGATCATATTTACCAAACCTATTCAACATGTGGGTAATATCATCCCATTCGGACGTAAATTTGCGTGAGATCCTAACCACATGATTGACAAGTGGTATTTTTAGCTCACTGTTTTACGGTCTTGTTCTCCACTTTTCATTTGCCATGGACACTTGGCAACCTTCTACCTACGAACATTTTTCGTTGCATTGACGACACTCGATTCATTCAGCTTCACTTAAGCTATGAATTCAATTTAAAAACGACCTAGACATTGTCTCCATAGTCACTCCAATAATATGTCATCCAGTCACTTAAGCAATGAATCCGATTTAAAAACGATATGGACACTGTCTCCATCGTCAGTCCAATAATATGTTGTCGACGGTTTCCAACAAGGTTAGCTCTGTCTTTTCAAGTTCGACTTCTTAGGCTGATTTTTTAGTCCCCGCTTCTCACTAATTACATACCTTCTTAGAGCTTTGGGAACTTGTCGATGTCGGCTGCATAGCAGCATGACCTATTATGTAACTTAACCAAATACTTCTAAATAAATTACTACTATTTTATTAATTACAGCCCATTTCAGGACCGATAATAGAATTTTAAATTACCTTAAAAACCCTCCTTTATGATTTAACCTTGATATACCAAGATAGCTTATTGGTTACATTTGGCGTAGGTGTACATTATGACAGACGATTTTCTATTTTAAAAACTAACTTGTGGTAAACTTTTGTTTTTGTTACCACATTAACTGTCATATTATCCATTTGCGTAGCTTGAAATCATTAACGTTACTAACTTACGGATTATATGATGATATATAAGTGATATTAGTGAGTACTACAACTTTTTTTTTTCATATATACAGCATACTCTATGAGGGGAAAACGCTAAAGCTCTAGAGAAGCGGGGCTTGTGCAGAGATGGCAATTCACCTTTGTCTTGAATCTTCGCAAATTAGATTCGGTAAGAGAGATAGTTCTGGACAGTTTATTAAAAATTTTTTGACTTTGTTTAGATGAACTCTATTAGCATGACTTATATTTCTAGCACTAGAAGGAATCAATTTGGTTTCATGAATCAAACTTTTTATATAAAAGGATTTATAGAGCGAACTCAAATCTATGATTCTCCAGAGAATCAAGGATTTCCAGATCTGCATTTAAGCGAGAAGCTCCCTTTTCGAGAAAATCTAGCGAATACAGAATGTATTTGGAGCAGAGCTCAAACATGAAAGCAGTCGGTCGTTTTTGAAATTTCACGGTCAAGTAGCATTCTTAATTAGAATATTGTCATGAGCAAATAATAATAATAATAAACGTCTTTATTTTATACTCGGCGAAATGCAGCAATGCTGTTGTTACCGAGTTCCCAAAAAATAAACAATAGAAATAATAAAAAAATAAAATAAAAATACAAACTCAAATACGATTTAAGAAGTCACCATTAGTACTTAAACTCTACTTACTCTAATCTAAAAAAGGAAAACATTGTAATTCTACATGAATTGATATTGATACTGATATACCAACCATGATCCCCACTTCACCCTATAAAAGATACATAAGTCTGAAATAAAATCTCCTTTAGGTGCTTTCAGACAGAGCAAGCAAACCTTCAGGAATTTCGTTCAGAAGTTTAGCAGATTTATAGCCGAAGGACTGTTTAAACACACTTATACTATGCATAGGTATTTCAAAGCTATACCTAGTATTATGCTGATGTACCGACCTTCGATGATGCAGCCTTTCACACAGATACTGTGGCACTCCGGTCCTCAAGAGTCTATGCAGAAAGCAACCTAGATGTAGCCTTAATACGCAACCATTTTAACTCCTTCAGCCTGCCACTCACATGATCCCTCCCTCTGCATCCAAAAATAAAACGTACTCAGGAGTTTTGAATTTTTTGCAGCTTATACTTCGACATGAGGTCCAGTCACGGACCGTAAACAAAATTACAATAATTAGAGTGAGAAAGGACAAGAAACTCGCACAAATATTTTTTTTAGCTTAAATTGAGGATATGCCGATTCTTGTACAAATTACGTAGTGAACAATATGCCCTTTGAGCTACCAAAGAAACCTGCTTTTATCCAAAGCCTAATTTTGTGACACTCGGCGATTAATCAGCACACGCTGTGATATATTCGCCAAGTAGTCCTTTAATAAATTTATTGTTCTTTAAAACCATAATAATAAAGTTTAGCACACAGCAAGCGGGGATCCAGCATGTCAAATGCCTTGTTGTAATCGAGAGGAACCAAGGCAGTTGTCTCTCCTCTATCCGTCGCCCCGAGGATATCATCCAAAATGCTTAGCAAGGCTGTTGCAGTGCCATAATCCTTGCGAAACCCCGAATGGCCTTCAAAGAATAAGTTATTATTATTAAAATAGTTAACAATGTGTTTAAAAATTATTTGTTCCAAAATCTTAGACAGAACACTCAAAAGACTAATCGGACGCAGTTCAGAGTAATCCTTAGGGCTTGACACCTTGGGCAAAGGCAATACCAAGGCCAACTTCCAATCGGACGGAAACTTACTCTTTAATATAGATATATTGAGAATATGAGTGAGAAAGAGCACGATGAGAAGGTAATAAAGTCTTAATATCTGTAACGTAAGTTGATTAGCTCCAAAAGCATTCGACCCTGTATCAGAGGTGGCAGAAATGACGTCACCGTCGCTAACCAATGGGACTTCAAACACACTATCGGTAACCTTGTTATCAGAATAGTAATAGATTGTATTTTATAATCTGAAGCAAATTATCACTGTAAAATAAAAACCGACTAGTATGAGTTGTTAAGAAAAATGGCCTAACTTTAAAAATGACTAACAATTTAACTAAATAAGGTAAAATTGTTCGACCTCGCAAAAATTCCTCAGTTTTAATCGCAGTAATTTTAAAATTTTATCGCCCGACGATATACTTAAAACCCAAGCTGGTGGCTGTTTTTTACTGCCTAAAAGTTTGCTTTCAAAGTAATTTTCAATTTTTTATGAAGTGAATGTTCCAAAAACTTTTGAAATATCGGGGTGGTGAAAACAGCTTTTATATGATAACGATATTCAAGAAAAAAAGTATCGACACGATGTGTTATTATATTACGGCAAGTTGGAAATTTACGTGTATTTTATTTAGAATGAACATAATAAAAAGTCCTGATGTAAAAAAGTTACTTGGAGATGTAAATAGCTTATAAAATAGTAGTAATTAAAAGTCGAGAAGAACTAAAAATGCAGTATTTAAGTTAGTACTTACAAATTGCAATGTTAATATATTTTTAAGTCAATCTATAATCACATATATATCGGCTTACTTACTTACTTAATCCTTATGCCTTTCTACCCCCCCTTTTTTAGAAGTGTAAGGCCCACATTTCCTTCTATATCTTTCTATCCTGTTTAAATTGCCTCTTTTGCTTCTCCTGTATTCGTTTCTTCTGCTTGTGTAAGTTCTGTATCTTGTTCCGATATTATGTCTCTATGTTAATTTTTGTATGCTATGTCATTCCCATCTGATAGTTCTTTATAGTATTCCCTCCATTTTCCCATAATTTTATTTTCTTCTTTTATGACCTTTCCTTCTAATTTTTTTGCATCCATTTTCTTTCCTTTCTGTTTCTGTGATTCCTACATAATACATTTGTTGTTCTTCTGTCAGTTCCTCCTCTTTTTCATTTATACCCCTATTATTCCGTGTTCTCAACCTAATAACTCGCTAATTATTTTCCATTTCTTTGTTCATATCTATTTCTTTGATTATCTTCTTATTTGTATTTCTTTCATTAGTTCTCTCTTCCGTATCCTTTATCTTTGCCAGGGTCGTCGTCAACCTACCTATCTTTTTCCTTTTTCTCAGTTGTTCCTTCAGTTTTGCTTCCTCAATGTCCCATTTATATTCTCTTCCTTCGATTATGATTTTTTGATATCCTATGTTCACTCTTTTTCCATTCTCTCTCTCGTTCTCTGCTATATGCTTCAGTTTCTTTTGAATTTCCCGTTCATCCTTTGTTAAATCGTTGTTTATGTAAACTCTCTCTCTCTCTTAGATTTCTCAATTTGCTTTTATTTTTCATCACAGCTTCTTTATCTCCCGTGTTTCCGAGTTCTATCTTGTACATAGTTGCTCCTATTTTTATCACATCTTTAATCTGTGCTTTTGTGTCCATATTCCTCTCCATAAAATGTTTTATACCCATTCTCAGATCTGGTTGGCTATTCGCTTTAAATCTCATTTCCGATATTACAATGTTATTCCTTACGTTGTCTTTTTCCAGCGTACTCATCTTCAAATCCATACTTTTCATGTTTTCTCTAATTATCTTATTTTTCTCTTTCAATACTTCATTCTCCTTTCTTAGTTCCCTCAACTCTTGTTCATATCTCCTCTGATCTTGTTTTATTTCCTTTATGTCTGTCATTAGCTCTCTGATTTCTATCAAATTGTCTGTCTTATCTACTCTTTCGTTTTTCTCTTTCTAAGGTGTTCTTATCAGCTTTTTACTCTTCTTGAGTCCATTGGCTCTTCTTTTTCTTCGACTCTTCCTCTTTTCGAGTCTCTCGATATATAATCATAGCTATCTATTGTTCTTTCTGTTAAAAAAAATTACGTGTGCTCCTCGTGTATTCCATTTTCAAACACGGGAGAAAAGGAAAAAAAATTGTTGTTTATGCTTGTTATCACCATTCTCCAGTGGTTCCTTATACGCAGTCAACCGGTCAAGGTCGTCGCTTATCGTTTCGTTAGCTTCATACAATTTCACAGAATTATTCTCGCAAACCTTTAAATTTTTTACCTATGTCTTAATTTTTACCTTGTCTTAATTCTACCGTAATAATGTTCGTTGAACGAGTTGACTATTGCCGGGCATTCGATTCACATGCACACACTTCGCGATCCGAAACTTAACTCTCCTATATATATATATATATATATATATATATATATATATATATATATATATATATATATACATATATATATATATATATATATATATATATATATATATATATATATATATATATATATATATATATATCGGCTTAGTGCACCAAAACCGTCAAGTATTGCTCTTGCATTAAAGTTACCAACGTCTTAAGTTATAGACCCAGGTGCGCCATCTATGAATCATGAAACTGGGATATGTATGTTTTTCTATATATACGAGCTCGTGAGCCAGTCTAGGTGAAGAGGCAAATCTGAAACACACCGTAACAACAGAGATTTAAAAACCATACACCTAAAAGTATCAATAGCCAAGAGACGGCAGCAACATCCGACGTGAAAGCGCCAAAGCCTTTAATTTAAGAACAAGAGATATAAGGAAAACAAAATTTAGCATCTTTGCTTCTATGGCAGAGTATTAATACATATTGAATGAATAGCAGTAACTGTAAAAAATAAAGTACTAATAATAATATTGAATGTTTAGCGGTAACCTCTAAAAATGACTTAATTCTCAGATTCCTAGACTTCAAAAACCCTAAAAAGGACGTTAATACAATGTATTCGAAATCACCTCACTTTCTCTACCCATTTAATATCTTGTTTGTTTGGCTACAAATAGTTTATTAGGAAAGATTCTCATAATACTAGTGAAAATAGCATAGCTTTTATGATAAGCAAAAAAGTGAAATACTTAGTTACAAAATCCAAGCCATATCAAACCGCATCATATACGTTACCATCAAATCGTACAGAAGATACTCTGCACTACTATGCACCAACCAGCCAAGCAGAAGACCAAGAAGCAGAACAAATGTATGACGACATATCAAGGGCAATAAAACTTGAAATGTCGAAAATGAAATATGTTATAATCACCGGCGATTTTAGCGCGTAGGTTGGACAATGGACACAAGGGGACCCAGAAAATTTGATTGATGTCTACCATTTTCACCAACTCCTTTTAACGCTATATCGCTCAAAAACTACAGGTTCTAATCCTACTTCACGGATTATATGTATACCAAATTTAAAATTGATATCTCATTTTGTTCGAGACTTGTCGTGCCAACAAATCAACATACCAACAGACGGACTGCCAAACCGACGGAAATCGGGAACTATGTTTTTCATGTCAAGAGAGATAGAAGATAAGTATGTTAAAACCGAAATACTCACGCATATTTCACTGCATTATCCTAATACGTTTCTAACTCACACCCGAGAGGGCAAAATAATTTACTTTTCATAATTGCGTCTAATTTCTCTATCTTGGGATATAAACGTTATCTAGGTCAGGTGTTTTCCAGCGAAATATTATCAAACCTATAAAACAAACAAACTTTTAAATATATCCCCAAAGCCTAATATTCTAAGTTTGCCCAAAAGCATCCTACGTGAATTTCTTCCTGTGTTTCCTTTATTGAAATACTTAAGGGTATGATGCAAGGTCGCATTCGCCATTTCGTTTTATACTTAATTTTGAGGTTATTATGCAGTTCCTAGAATTAAAGGAAAAGCGCACTGAGAGGCAAAACAAATTATTATTATTTTTTTTTCAAGAGAGTAAAAACTATTGTTAAATCTTCACAAACCAGAAAACTACGTTTGTAGATTTTAATAATTTAGTACGGTGAAATCCGGTCAGGTTACTTGTGCTTCCTTGTGCTCACTCAGTGTTTTTATCTCGAAGAGTTTAGATTCTTGCAGATGCCTAGTGCAATTGTAGATGAAACGTCGGAAAGTTACTCCAAGCCTACACACTATAATTCCAAGAATTACGATTTTCCATCTAACCAAGTTTGTAAAATCTTCCTAACATAATAAATTACGCTAATACATAAAAGTGCCTAAAGGGATTTGAGAGGTTGTTATATGTCTTTTTCAGGGTTCTTGAAGTCGAAAAATCTGAATATCTTTATTTTCATAGAAGCCCTGCTTAATTAAGTTTCAATAATATGAAGGTCGTATCAAAAGTTCTGAGCCTGACACAGATATGGCGTCAAGATGACCATATTAGTGTAATATTTGTTAAGTGTTATCTGTTAGATGGCATCCTGTTAAGTTTCAGACACGTATTATCATTTTGTGTAAACAAACAAGTTATAACATTTTCTACAAAATAGTTAAAATTAAAGTGCAAGCTGTTATAAAATAGTACAATTTAAAAGTTTTCGTTCACCAAGAGTTAAACTATTCTTCCCCTTCATTTTCGACTATTAAAAAGTCGGGTGTTGGATGTAAATGTGGTCGTATATCCATTCAAGATGATAAACACTCAGGACGCCCGAAAACCTCTACGACCAACGCGATTGTGACAAAAATTCCCAAATGCGTACTAAATGATCGTTGACTGAAGGTACGCGAGCTTTATGACATTTTAAACATCTCGATAGGCCATATTCACCACATTTTAACGATATTATATATATGAGAAAGCTTTTGACTTGATGGGAGCTGCGTTTGTTAACAATCGTCCAAAAATGGATTCGACTTAACACGTCCCAACAGTGTTTAGATTTGTTTAAACATAATTCCAGACGTTTCATAACAGTAGCTGAAACATAGATTCATCATTACACACCAAAGACGAAGGAGTAATCGAAACAGTGGGTGGGAGTAGAGGAAAGCAAAAACGTTTTCATCTGCAGGAAAAGTCATGGCTACAGTTTTATGGGATTCGCAGTGACTATCTGGAGAATGGTAGAACCATCACCGAGAAATATTATGCTTCACTACTACTAGACCAATTGAAGTGTGCTACTTACAAAAAAAAGTGCGTTTTCATGACTATAATGCTCCTTTACACACACACACACACACATGTCGGATTGTTGCTGCAGAAATGCATGTACTTCGCTTCGAATTGCTTCTACATCCATGTATTAGCCAGTTTGGCTACCAGCGATGACTTCTTGTATCCAAACTTGAAAAAAACGGCTGGCTGGACGAGAATTCACTCCGAATGATGAAGTAAAAACTTGAATTGCAAAGTGACTATGTAGAAAAAATAAGAAGAAGAATAAGAATTTTTAATCTTGCGTTTTCCTTGTTAGGTCGGAAATTTTTGGAACAACCCACGCCCGTCACCGTAAAACCCCTGTACCTTAACATAAAGAGTTTTTCCTTAGTGTCATAAATTCAAAGTCTGTGTTTATTTTTTAGCTACGTGAAAAAAAACCAAGAACAATTTTCATATTAATAATGATACAACATTTACGGACAGCTACCCTTTTCATCGACTTCCTCTGAAGAGAAAATGATTAAAATTATAGGTTCCTTTCCTATTTCTAGTAATATATCTGCCGTATTTTGCTACTATCTGCAAGTTTAGACAAAATACTGAGATTCATTCCAAGATAAGAAGATTGAATATTCATCTTGAAGCAACATCAGAGACTAAGAGATTGCGAAGGTATCTTTAGCTAAGTTACTTGGGTAAGATTGCAAAGAATTTAGATAGAGTTAACAGTTCAGCGGTCCTAGCTACATGGTAAATTTTCAGCTTACGTTACTAAGGGTCTCGGGTTCAATTCCCGGCAGGTCAGTGTAGTTATTTATTAATTTATTTAGGTATATTTGGCCTTGCCCTGTAAATGGGTAGTAGCATACATGGCGTAGCACCACCGTTGCACTGTGGTCCAGAAATTTAATTTTTCGTTTAAAATTATGTACAGTTCTTAATTTCCAACCGATTTGGATAATTTTTTTTTTAAATAGTCGTAACTAAATTTCCAAAAAATCTCTCGAAGCCGATTTTTGAATTATGGCCAATCTTTGGTGTGGCTGAAAACTCTAGTTTGTCAATTCCAGAACGTTCACAAGTTGGCAGACCATTTACAATGCCGTACATCCATGGATTGGATACTGGAAATACAAACTACTGATTCCGATTTTTTCAGGAAAATCATTCTGAGCGACGAGGTTGATTTCCACCTAGATGGCTATAGAATGGTTGCCAAAAAGTCTCTTCATCTAAAACGAGAAAGAGTTTACTGTGGTATTTGAACTGCTAGCGCTAACCGAGTTTTTTTGAAAATTACCCTGGTGCGATCCTTTCAGTGATTGAATTGCGTTCTCGAACTATATTTACCAACTTTTTTTGAGCTGAAGCGGATGCTCAGCAATACAAAATATGTCCAAATAATGGCCGAAAAATGGCTATATTGATTCACCTGCGACCTTTAGGTCCTGAAACAACAAATTTGAGATTATGTGGATCGAGAAACATAAATTGCTTTGATTTGTTTATTCAGATATTGCAAACTTCGAAAAAATTACTAAAAATTATCCAAAAATTAAATTCCTGGACCACATTGCGTTATCTAAAAGATACCATTTAGGCACTTGATCAATGCTGACGGATATCTACATGTTACAGAAAAGGGCGTATTAAGGCGGAGAGGTAAACGATGAAAATAACCGAAGTAAAAAAAGACGAAAAATTAATTGTTACTAGGTAATCTCTGACCCGTAGATTCTGAGAAAAAGAACAAGATAAGAAAATAAAAGCCAAAATTAAAGTACCCACGTGGCTAGGCCCGTATTTTCCTAATAACTTCCCAGGAGTCCTGAAATTATGCAATTAACCTTATTATACTTCAGTAATTGTACCTAATTTCACTATCTCGAGATAAGTCAGGTATTTTCCAACGAAATAATATCAAACTCATAAAACAAACAAACTTTTAAATATTTCCCCAAAGTCTAATATTCTAAGTTTGCCCAAAAGCATCGTACGTGAGTCTCTTCGTGCGTTTCCTTCATTTAAATACACGTTCTTATTTGTTTTAATGTTTTCGGGAAATATCACTTTGTAGTTTAACGAGTGCCGACGTTTTAATTAAGGACGAACAAATTTTATCTCTCCAAAAATTTCTTGTTTTGGGAGTAGCCCGGAGCAAATAAATTATAAGATTAGAGTTTCTTCATTTCCTTTTTCTTTGACAGTTTTATTTACCTCGAGAAATATAAATATAATTATTACTGGGGAGATAAATTATTTTGTTTAATCTTTAAACCAAAAGTATAAGTTTCCACGGTAAATATTATATTTTTACATCTATTTTGAATTTAACTTTATCAATGTTTATTTTTCCATTACCACCATAGCCCAACCGCCCGGGGTTTTGAGCTCTCATTAAGTGTTAATTGGCTGCATTTTGGCACGCAGGTAGTTTCTTAGACATAGCATACGAAGTTTGATATACGCTAAACCCACGAAATTCAAAATAAAATAAAAAATTCGGTAATATCGCAAAAATTAAAAAAATATCGAAAAACTAATTGGAAAACTTTACAAAACATAACCGTCAAGTGCAAGTTGAACTTGCGCAATTAGTGTTCCGTACGTTGATTGCTTTTAAAATAAAAAATGTTGTAACGGAAGTATAAAAATGATCAGTGACTTCACAACACACACCCCAAATGAGTTTTCAACAAAGTTTATTTCCAATCTTTACTGAAAATTGATGACCTTGAAATTTCTGTTTATTTATATACCAGATAAATTATTATAGGTAATGCACTCGTGATAATTTTCTATCTACACCCCGTGGAGAATATTCCAGAATTTTTTCAAATTTTTTGATAAGTACTTTTCGAGATAAGGCGGGTGGATAGCGATTTTTCGCAATTTTTTAAAAATAATACAAAGAAAAGTGCGCGCAAGTATTACATTAGATATATATTTTTTACTCGTGTTTTCACAAGCTTTCATTTGACACCACACTCGATTACCTAGTAAAAAATTTTTTTTTTTTCACTTCCGATTTCACCCCCCAAAAACTAACCCCTTAAGTCAAAATTTAACTTTCAAATCTACGTGGTTCTGATGAGGCCATCAATTCCTATATTATTACCAAATTTCAACTTTCTATGACAAATAGTTTCGGAGAAAATCGGGTCTGACAGACGGACAGACAGACGGACAGACAGACGGACAGACACCGAAGAGATCTTATAAGTGTTCCGTACGGAACACTAAAAAAGCATATAGATTTTCTTCCAAATTTTTTTTATTAGCGTGGGAATTTATTAAAAATTCGAATAGTGTAGGGCGCCAAACAAATTAATTTGAAAATCTACGCGCACCGTATCAATTATTTGATATTACTTGTTTTCAAAGTGTAAAAGAAATTAAAAGATAGCTTTTTGAAGAGGAAACTTTCAGCTTTCCGATGATACTAATCATTTCTATTTTTGTTCGCTTTATAATTTGTAAAACTTAAAACGAAATTTTGGTTGCATGATTTTAACGGGCATACAGTAAATTACAAATATTTAATAAAATATAGTATTGAAAAAATCCTTGTGCATATATCATTACTATATCTTAATTTTCATTATAAAAATAATTATAAATACCCACATTGTCTCTGTTATTTGAAAATTGAGTTTTAAAATATGAAAGTTTGCCCGCTGTAGTGTGCCGCCGGCAATTTTACGTTCAAAGCAGTACGAAATGGTTAAAAAAAGTCGAAATTTTTTTTAGTTACAGTTATAAGTGTACTTGATATTAGAAAATCATTAACAATTTAAAAAAACTTTCTCATTTTTTGTAGTTTTGCTCTTAAAAAAGTGTTCATGATCAACGCATTTTTTGTTTATTATTAAACATAGAACTTAAACTTAAAATAAAAAAAATATATATATATCTAAAGGCGGGAAATGAAAAATAACAGTCTAAGCTTTAAGTATAAAGTATTTATATTTCATTTAAATATCCGGGTACAAAGAAAACTTATTGAAAACACCAGTCATTTTATTTTAGGTTTTTTTTTAAATTACGGTAAAACTAAAAAAAACAATCTATATACAATTTTTTTTGTAGAATTTCCCGTTCTTTTACGTGGTGCTTTTAGTTCTTCGTTATCTTCTTTGCTTTTCGAGATATTTGCAAAAAGCGAATTTTTCATTTTATTTTCAATTTTGCAGGCTTAGTGTACTTTAGAGCAGCAAACTTCTTTTTACCGTATTCTATGTCCAAAAAACTACCTGTAGGCCAGAACATTTAGTGAGAGCTTTTCGTCAAAATGTCTCTGACGACTGGGCTACTAACGTATTTACTAAAGTTAAACAGTATTAAAAATGTAGTTACTCGAGTTCACTCAATATATTTTAAGCATGACTGAGAAAGATCCTCGCAGAAAATGAATCAGGATTTCCATATGGGAATGCCCAAAGCAAGGAATACATGCCGTCCATCTCGTGACACAATCAATTTATGAAGAGAAATGTGCCATGACTGTGTAATCTCAAAAAATGCCAATGCTAACTGGCCACCAAAATTATGAGATATAGGGCCATTGAACTTTTTTCTCTGCGGTTATGTTAAATGATTGGTTTACTCCAATAAGCCATAAACACTCAGTGACCTTAGAACCTACATTATTAATATCTTTGATGAAATAAGTGCCGATTTATGTGGAAAAGTGACCAAAAATTGGTGTTTCAGAATCGAGTATTTCAAAAGCCTAAAGGAAATCATTCTTAGATACAAATATCAAAATAAAAAGAAAGTCACATTGATATCTTATACCGTTTTGTTAGTGTTCCTTACGAAGCACTTATAAGATCTCTTCGGTGTCTATCCATCTGTCCGTCTGTCTGTCTGTCTGTCTGTCTGTTTATCTGTCACACCCGATTTTCTCCGAAACTATTTGACATAGAAAGTTGAAATTTGGTATTAATATAGGAACTGATGGCCTCATTAGAGGCGTGTAGTTTCGAAAGTTAAATTTTGACTTAAAGGGTTAGTTTTGGGGGGTGAAATCGGAAGTGAAAAAAAAACTTACCAGGTCATCGAGTGGGGTATCAAATGAAAGCTTGTAAAAACACGAGTTCAAAAATATATATAATGTAATACTTCCGCACACTTTTCTTTGTATTATTTTTTAAGAAATCGCGAAAAATCGTTGTTTTAAGTTATCTCGAAAAGTACTGATCCAAAAATTTTGAAAAAACTCTGGAATATTCTCCATTACCTGTAATAATTTATCTGGTATATATAAAAAAAAAATTCAAGGTTATCAGTTTTCAGTAAAGATTGCTGAAAACTCATTTGGGGTGTGTTTTGTCAAGTCACTGATCATTTTATACCTCCGTAACAAATTTTTTTATTTTACAAGCAATCAACGTACGGAACACTAAGTCCAACTTGCACTTGACCGGTTATTTTTATGTCAAATTAAAAACATAGAACTAAGAACGAAAATTTAAACAACTGTTTAAGATAAATTGGGAATGTGGAATCTTTGGCACAATGATACTACTCAGTATATATCACCACTACACCAAACACGCCATTTTTGCACTTGACGCGCGTTTTGCTAACCATGTTAGCTTCATCAGAAGCGATGATTGATGGTGTAGTGGTGATATAAACTTATGTTTGCTATATTACTGCTGACAATTGTTTCGACACACTGTGTCTTATTCTGGAGCAAGATCTTGCTTGTACATAAATACATCTTGCTTCAGAAGCAGACACAGTGTGTCGAAACAGTTGCTAGCAGTAATATAATAAACATAAGTGGTAATCTTAAACAGTTGTTTAAATTTTCGTTCCTAGTTATTATGGATCTCCATCAAGTAACGGCTAAGTCAGTGAAGTAAACATAGAGTGTTCGAAAGTTATAGTGCCAATGGACAGAGCAATAGATGGACAAGGCGACGAAGTAAAGGAATATGCTTTTTTGTGATCTAAGAACCTCAAAACGTGAAGAAATGCAGAAACTTCGAAGGAAAGCAAAAAGGGTTCAAATAACTCTAAGGTTTTTGTCAATTAATTATTGATGATTAAAGCTATCGCGTCCAAATTTTTAACATTCCAAACATATGTAATTTTAAAGCATCACCAAGGTAAAATTATTTCAACAAAAGAAATAGCGGAACTGAATTTAAGAACTTTATTCCTTATTCTAAAAAGCGGATGTATCGTTTTTAAAAGTGTACTTTGCAGGAATATATCCTACTACAGTTGTCCTGACAATCCCATCGGAAAACAACGGAAGTAACAAAATCTCAGGAACAGGCTTTGAATTGGCTACCAAGCTTATTTGAATAAACACCGTAGTACAAATATTCTTGTTTTGATAGTTGCTTTCTGGAAATGGTAAGTAGTTTGGAAAATAGAATTTTAGATGTATAAACGTTTTTACTTATAAATGTATAACATGCGGGAAGGTAATCTCATCTAAATTTTAAGTCTATTTTCAAATTACAAATCAAAATAGGTCATTATTTCGTCGAAGGTAAGATTTACGGAAGGAGCTAAAGGTAGAGTTAGAAATCTATAAATTAAAACTAAATCTATAGGGTTTATTCAAGTTAAAGAAATTAAAACATCTTATATGAGTAAAATAAAAATATACGAAATTATAGAAAAAATGTTTTAGAATTTTTAGATTTTCTGGAAATTCTTTCAGTTTTTAAGCACAAATATAATTGTTATCACGAAAACATTTTTTTAAAAGAATATTTAGAAAGATATCCGTATTATTTCTGTATTGGATGAAAGGAACATAAAGACTTTTATAAAACTACTCAACAAGATACATAACGACGGAAGAGTCCGCAAAGAATAGTTGCAATCAGCTTTTCTAAATAATCCCATATCACGAGAAGTTTTTAGGTTGATCAGTCTCATGAGCCACTCTTTGAAAGTTTTATTAAAAATTATACAAAATAGAATCTAAAAGAAATGTGAAGAACAACTAGAAAGTTCTCAATTGGGTAGAGGGGTGGTATGGGAACAAGCGAAGCACTTTTTGGAATGACGGTCCTTGTTCAAAAAAGTAGAGATTACAACAAGACCACATGCTTTCTAGCCTATCAAAAAGAGTTTGATAGATCAAAACACAATAAACTGATAGAAGAGTTAAAGAACATCCAACTTGGCCAGAAAGACATAGAAATAATAAACACGTCTACTGGAATCACACTTTGTAGTATAAATAAATGAAATATTAACAGATGAAATACCGATTCAGCGAGGAGTTAGGCAAGGCTGCGTACCCCCGTATTGTTTAACTCATATTCCCAAGTTATCTTCAAAAAAGCATTATGGGAACGAAGTGAAGAAATCAGGATATGAGGTGAAGTGATACACACCATTCGCTTTGCCGATGATACCGTGATCTTAGCAGAAACATTAAAGGAGCTGTAAGCATTGGTTGACAACGTGAATAGAGAAAGTATGGAAACTGGTCTGACGATAAACACGGGAAAAACAAAATTTATGGTTGTTTCTAAACATCAAACCAACAATTGCTAATTGCCAAACAGAACGTGAAGAAAAGTAGAAATATTTAGGTACCTATATCACATCCGACATTGACCAAGACACTGAAATTAAAACCCGAATAGAGGTTGCAAGAAAATCATTTTTAAAATTCCGGACAGTGTTTTGCAACAGAAACTTACATTTTTTATGTTTCAGGGTCCCTAGATCACGAAATAGCTAGTCTCCCGTTTCCGTCAGTCTGTCGGTATGTCTAACTTACGAATGAAATGAGATATCGAATTTTACTACCTGAGGCCATACACGATCTTTTATAAAGTTCAAGATTATATTTAATTGTCGAGACATCAGACTTATAGTATTACTAGTGTCACAATTATGATAAGTTAGTTTGCATCTATGTTTAGTTTTCTTAAAATTTGTCAATAACAGAGGTATACAAAAAAAATCTGTCTTTTAAGTGAGAAACGTGTTTTCATGAGTATTTTTTTTATGCTAAATCCAAAAAAAAATCATAAAAAAAAGACATCCACTGTGAGATTTTTCACAACACACACTTAAAGTTGCCAGAAAACTATTAAATAAAAAAAATACATTTTAATAAATAATGTAAAACTGTATAATCATTAAAATTATGGAATAAAACTATTATTTTGGGACATTCTTAAATGTTCTGAATCTTATCATAACTTAAAAATATTAGGTTTTAGTGTTCATGTTTAACAAGAATCACGCATATATCACCTTTAACTAAGCTACGTAGCAAAATGTATAAAATAAATATGTGCAACAGCTAAATTAAAAAATTGTTTTTAATTTTTATTAACCTTGAATAAAACTATTATATCATTGCATTTATTTACTTAAAAAAGCATTTTACCAACCACATAGCACCCTTGTAGGTGTTAAAAGCGACTTTTTGTTGAAACTAAACATAAAACGTGAATAGAGAAAGTATGGAAACTGGTCTGACGATAAACACGGGAAAAACAAAATTTATGGTTGTTTCTAAACATCAAACCAACAATTGCTAATTGCCAAACAGAACGTGAAGAAAAGTAGAAATATTTAGGCACCTATATCACATCCGATATTGACCAAGACACTGAAATTAAAACCCGAATAGAGGTTGCAAGAAAATCATTTTTAAAATTCCGGACAGTGTTTTGCAACAGAAACTTATCCCTCGCTCTAAGATTACGTTTCGTAGAATGCTGCGTATGGTCCCAACTTTTGTATGGAGACCAGACATGGACGTTGAAGCAATACACTACTAAGAAGCTAGAAGCATTTGAAATGTGGCTTTATCGAAGAATATTGAAAATCCAGAATCACTGATGATTAAGTTCTACGAAAGGTAGGCCAAGGCAGAAAACTCTTGACAATCATAAAGGTACGAAAAACCTCCTACTTGGGTCATGTACTCAGAAACGACAAATATTCACTATTGCAAACTATCTTACAGGAAAGAGTTGACGGTAGACAGGGTGTCGGAATAAATAAAAAGTCTTGGCTGAGAAACATTAAAGAATGGGCTGGCATAAATGTATGGGAGTTATTTCATGTTGCGAGAGACAGAGAAACATTTAGAGAAGTGGTCGCCAACCTCCATTAGGAGAAGGCATGAGAAGAAAAAGAAGATTATTTCTGTAACTTTGTCACATACACAGAGATATATCCAAGAAAAACTAAAATCTCGTTGACATAAAAAAAAATCATGTGATATTTCAAGTGTTGACGTCATAGTTTTAAAACAAACCTAAAAAATTTCGGTTTTTCCTACCCATTTTAATGGCAGGTATTCTATTCGTAAAAAATTGCAATTATAGATTTTTACATTTTTTTATGTTTCACGGTCCCTAGATCACGAAATAGCTAGTCTCCCGTTTCCGTCAGTCTGTCGGTATGTCTAACTTACGAATGAAATGAGATATCGAATTTTACTACCTGAGGCCATACACGATCTTTTATAAAGTTCAAGATTATATTTAATTGTCGAGACATCAGACTTATAGTATTACTAGTGTCACAGTTATGATAAGTTAGTTTGCATCTATGTTTATTTTTCTTAAAATTTGTCAATAACAGAGGTATATAAACAAAAAGGGGTCTTTTAAGTGAGAGACGTGTTTTCATAAGTATTTTTTTATGCTGAATCCAAAAAAAATCATAAAAAAAGACATCCACTGTGAGATTTTTCACAACACACACTTAAAGTTGCCAGAAAACTATTAAATAAAAAAAATACATTTTAATAAATAATGTAAAACTGTATAATCATTAAAATTATGGAATAAAACTATTATTTTGAGACATTCTTAAATGTTCTGAATCTTATCATAACTTAAAAATATTAGGTTTTAGTGTTCATGTTTAACAAAAATCACGCATATATCACCTTTAACTAAGCAACGTAGCAAAATGTATAAAATAAATATGTGCAACAGTTAAATTAAAAAATTGTTTTTAATATTTATTAACCTTGAACAAAACTATTATATCATTGCATTTATTTACTTAAAAAAGCATTTTACCAACCACATAGCACCCTTGTAGGTGTTAAAAGCTACTTTTTGTTGAAACTAAACATAAAACTTTATTTTTTGATGTGAAGTCAGGATTAAGAACTTCAAAAAACACTGGAAATAATTGTTTTGTTCTATATTAATAACAACTAAAAACAATTTTTTAATTTAGTGGTTGCACATATTTATTTTTAACATCATCAGCTTAGTTAAAGGTGGTGATTCAGAACATTTAAAGATGTCCGAAATAATAGTTTTATTCCATAATTTTAATGAATTTACATTATTTATTTTTTTTTTTTTAATTTAATAGTTTTCGGGCTTCTTTAAGAGTGTTATCTAAAAAAACTTCAAGGTGGATGTCTTTTTTTATGATTTTTTTGGATTCAGGATGAAAAAATACTTAAGAAAACAGGTGTCTCACTTAATTTTTTTTGTATACCTGGGTAATTTACTCATGGTAACAATTTTATTTTCTACAAACGTTTGCTCTAGAAAGTAGTCGGTGACTGTCTAAATAAATTACATATACATACGAAACCAAGGAGGCACACAATCAACGGATTAGAAACAAACTTCTCAGCGATTCAAGAACAACGTGAATCGCTTTTTCCGCACTCGTGCCGCTCCTGGAGCGCTTTAGGGATTTCCCTGCAGCACGTGTGCCAGACCAATAAAAAAAAAAAAACTTCTCGCTTGTCCCAACAATTCCAAGTCCTTTTGGTCAGTCGCTAAGGCCGTTAGTCAAAATTTCACCAAATCCACCATACCACCACTCACACGGCCAGATAATTCTATTGCAAAGACACCTGTTGAGAAAGCGAACTTGTTGGCTGAACTCTTTACTTCACATTCTACTGTCGATTTCCAAGGAAAAATACCACCTAATATTCCCATAGTGCAATCAAGGATGCCCGATATTGTCTTCAGGCAGCGTATCATAAAACGTATTTTGATGATGCCAGACACCAAAAAGGCTGCTGGCGCTGACGGAATATCTGCCATAGTTCTCAAAAACTGTGCGAGGGAACTAACACCAGTTTTCTGTAGACTTTTCAACCTATCTTACAGAAAGGGAATATTTCCTTCCTGCTGGAAATGTGCCACAGTTCAGCCAATACCTAAAAAAGGCAAGAAGACCTTGCCAAATAACTACCGACCAATCGCACTGCTTTCAATAATATCGAAAGTCATGGAAAAGACTACAAATCAGCATCTTCTAAAATATCTTGAAGGATTCAACATTATTAGCGATCACCAATATGACTTCCGTAAAAATAGATCAACAGGAGATCTCCTGACTTATGTAACACATGATTGGAACAACGCAATTGAACGTTTGGCACGATGGGGTGTTGGCTAAGCTACGTTCTTATGGTATGTCTGAAAAGTTCTGTTTGTGGCCCTCATGTTTCCTCAGAGAGCGTTCTTTGCGAGTGGTAGTCGACGGATTTCTTTCTAACACCTTCACTATCAACGCCGGTTTACCCCAAGGCTCCATACTGTCTCCTACTCTCTTTCTCATTTATATTAACGATCTGCTGGAAAAGACCGAGAATCCAATCTACAGCTTTGCAGATGACAATACACTTATCTCTTCATTCACTTTGAACGCTCGGACATCGGCTACTCAGACGAATATCCGCAGACAGCAGGAAGTCATTCAACTTAACAAAGACCTAGAAGAAATTCTATCTTGGGGTGACAGTAACCAAGTGGAATTTAACGCTACAAAAACACAGGGGGCAGTTTTTTTCTAAAAAGTTAACGTTGCTGAACCCGACATATTTATGTCGGGGCTCTCCATTCCCCTAACATCGTCACTCAAATTGTTGGGCGTAAATTTGGGAGCAAGTATGTCCTGGCATGAACATGTTGCAGGCATAGCAAGGAGAGCTTCTCAGAAGTTGGGAATATTATTTCGAATCAGAAAGCTTTACACTTCACAACAACTGTTAATTCTTTACAAAGCTTAAATTCGACCAACTATGAAATACTGCTCGCATGTTTGGTGCTCCGCTCCCAAACATACACTGCATTTGTTGGATTCTATTCAGAGAAGAGCTGTTCGTCTGATTGGAGACCCGGAACTCACAGGTGGCCTTGATTCGCTGGAACATCGAAGAACGGTTGGCGACTTGAGCCTATTCTACAAGTATTTTCATGGAAAGTGTTCGAAGGATATGGCCCGCTTAATTCCTCCCAGAGCGGTGCATGTTAGAAGTACACGTCACACTAATACTTCACATCCGTATGAGGTTCAGCTTGTTACTTCTCGTACAACGCTTTTCAAGCAGTCATTTATATGGAGAACATCATCCCTTTGGAATAATTTGCCCAGGACTGTGTTTCCCACCGAGTACAATTTACAGCGATTTAAGAACAACGTGAATCACTTTCTCCGCACACGTGTCGCTCCTGTAGCGCTTTCGGAACTTCCCTGTAGCACGTGTGCTAGACCCATAAAATATATATATATATATATATATATATATATATATATATATATATATATATATATATATATATACATACATATGCTGTCGATTGAGTGAACTTTTTTAGGCCACAAAGGCGCCTGCAGCATCGTGACAGTACAGTCGGGATTTTGCACCTAGATCTGCGCCGTGACAGTCTTGTGATAAATAATCGCTACTTTTTATCGCTTTTTTGAAGTCAGTTTATTTTTTTTTTGTTTTAGATTTTTTGTAAATGAGTTTTACTGGGTAATACTTAGATGGCGAGAACGACCGACTGAAAATCCATATAATAATTTTTCATATTGAAATGAGTTATCCTGCAAGGTTTGTGGTTATATTAGATAGTGGTTATCTGGATCCTAAGAAATAATATTTTTTGTCGACGTTGTTAACGGTAATGGCGAAGGTATAAAGTGTTAAGTAGTATATAAATGGGAATTTTGACAATTTTTCATTCACGTTTATTACTGAAATGATACAAGCAGCACTTTTTTCCGTGTATGTATTTGTTTTATAAATAATAAAAAAAGATAATCAAAGAAAAATAAAGAAAATCAAAGGGATTCTGTTTAAAATAGAATACAAAATCTTCAAAAGCGCTATTTACGAAAACGTCAACTGTCTTTGTTTAAAACAACTATCATAGTGTTATTTTACACTAGAGTGAGCTTAAATGGACCTTAAGACGCTCGACGTGAAATCTATTCAAATTACTTTTAGTATTGTTTTGAAGTTTCCGAAAAACATTGTACACTTTGGACAAAGGATTTTGCTAAATACCTAAAGCTTCTTGTTTTCAGATAAAATAAAGTTTTACCATTTTATGTAAAATAAGGACACAATGATCCACGGTAATAATACTAAAATTGAATAAATAGTTTACTCTATGTCTGGTGGTATTCGAAGGAAATCCTGCATCATGAGCTCTTGCAGCCTAGCTAAATGATTAATTCTGCACTCTGCTATCAGCAGTTGGCAAGATTGAAGCAAGTGATTAAAAAAAATCGCCAGAACTATTCAACAGAAAGGATGGCATATTTCATCATGACAACGCCAAACCGCACCTATCTTTGGTGACGCGACAAAAATTGAGAGAGCTTGGCTGCGAAGTTTTGATGCATCCGCCGTATATCCCGGACCTTGCACTGTTGGACTATTATTTGTTTCGATATTTACAGAACTCCCACAGCAATTTAAGGGTGCCCTAGAAAGCTCCAGTTATCTGGTGGTTCTCCAGCCGGAGTGGCTGGCATACCCACCAAACCTCCATGTGAGCTGGGCCTGCAACCCTTTACTCCTCTTACAATATGACGTTTATTCTTTATATAAAGGGTGTGAGTTTTAAAAACTTGTTAGTTAGTTTCTAGTGTGTACCTACCTTAACCTAACTAAGTCTAATTAAAAACTAAAAGCTGAGTTCCGGTTATTTCGGAAGTGTTGTGTTACAGTAGTGTTAGTGATTTGTGAAGTTTTACATATTTAGCCTATTTTTTGGAGAGAGGTACGACCTTCTCCCTATATACTAAGTAAGTAATATAGTTCGTCTTGGTAGTCGAGTTTTAGTTATGTCTACTGTTAATCTATTTGTAGTTTATCTGAGCGATTACCGACGTTTGCGTTGTGTCTGAAGACGTTAGCTATCCCAGGGTTAGGTTGAGCTGTCGTTTTCTCAAGAAAGTGAAGCTGGATATTTCGGGTAAATTCTTTTATTGGGGGGATTTGAAACTCCCTGTGCAACTGGTTGTTGTGGACAAACCAAAGAGCTCCTGCTATGATATGTAGAGTTTTGTTTTAAACTATCTGGACCTAAATGGCACATATTTGGTTTAATAAAATTCTTTCAAAATAACGATCTTTTAAAGTCAAAATACTTTTTCGTCAACCCTTTATAAAGTCTGCATACAAACATAATCCAAAAATGTTATTACTAAATTCAAAGCTACTCCTCTAGACTTAATAACTTCGAGCACATCAACTAAAATCTTATTGTTCACCTTATCAAAAGCTTTTGCCAAATCCCCGAGACACATTCAGTCTCTTTTAATTTTTTGTAAATATTATTTGTTAAAAAAATATGGGCAATTTTCTAGGGAATTTTTGAATTTTGAGAAGAATTTTTTAAAAAATATTAGCGACTTCTCTTTTCTATCTGGATACTAGAATTCGCTATGATCTGCAATTGTGATGGATATTAAGGAGACTCCCCATTCAGACATCTGCTTGTATATGTTATCTTCTTGTATACCATATGTACCCAACGTGCATCTTGAATTTTGGTGACACTTCTGAGGTGGACTGAAGGGATGCAGATTAGATAGTCTAAAAAGTTAAGGAGCGGGTCGTTACTAAAAAGCCATACGATGAATACGTCATCGATGCCTTGAATCCATTGCTTCAGTTTCAAAATTGCCTCCTTCATTGCATTCCTCGAGAAATAAACCATAAATACATTGGCGACTACTCATGACATTGTTGATCCCGTAGCTATAACTTCTATCTGTTCGTATTTGTGTTTGTCATACATGAAATAGGCATTCTTCAGTCAGTGTCTTCAAGATCTATTACGTGGACTGGAATATTTTCGATATGTCCTATTTGCTTCTGTGCTTTTTATAAATTAGTATGCTGGGATATAACGACTTGACGTCGAATTTGGCAATGGCATAATTAGGTTTTATGGAGACGTGTTCTTGGTTTCGTACTTACGATTCAATTTTTTCTATTGTATATTTGCTAGATAAAAATACAATAATTTAATTTTCAAGCAATTTTCTTTCAAATACATTTTCACCATATAAGTTTGATATTGATCCGGTAACATTGGTTATATCGGGAAAACATTTTTTATACTACGCGGGCCCGCCTTTTTAAGTTTTTACAAACAACCATAATTTGACAATTGCTATTTTTAAAACAGTAGGCAATCAAGAAACTTAAAAATAAACGCACCAGGAGAAGATGAGATACCAAACGAACTAATAAAATATGCCGGAGAAAGGTACATATTGGAAATGACAACATTCTTTAATAAGATATTACAGGAAGTAGAAATACCGAAGGAATGGACAAAAAGCATCACGATATCGATAATTTAAAAAGGCAGCAAAAAAGATTCGAGCAACTATAGAGGAATAATGCTGCTAACAAGTATTATGAAAGTATTAACAAGTATTCTGAAAAGTGAAATAGAAAACAATATATAAATAAGCGATGAGCAACAAGGGTTCCGCCAAAACAGATCAACGACAGACGTAATCTTTGTAATAAGGCAAATAAGAAAAAAAGCTATAGAATACCAGAAACTAGCATTTATTTGTTTCATGGTGAAAAGCATTCGACAGAGCCAGATTGAAAGATATATTAGAATTAATTAATTACCTAATTCCTTACCCAATACTACAAATAATCCAAAAATTCAATCACGGTAACACAACAAAAATAAGAAGTAATAACGAATTAAGAGAGGAAGTAGATATAAAAGTAGGAATAAGACAAGGAGATAGCTTAAATCCTTTACTATTCGGCATAACAGTGGACAAAATCATTGCGGAAATAAAACTAGTCAACGATGGATACGAACTAGGAGATAAACAAATAAAGATACTGGCATATGCAGATGATTTTGTTCTAATATCACAATCGGAACACAGTATACAAAGATTGCTCTATAAATTCAAACAAGTAGCAGAAAGATACAACATGGAAGTCAATACCGACAAAACAAAATGCATCACAATAGCTAAAGAACCAGTAAGGTGTAAATTAGAAATAAATGGGAAATTAATAGAGCAAGTAATGAGATTCCCATATCTTCGAATATTAATTACTAGTTACGGAGATATAACAGAAGAAGTGAGACAACCAACAAATAAAGCAGCAGCAATATCAGGGGCCCTCAGAGATGTAGTTAGGAAAAACAAAGATCTAAGCGTAGAAGCAAAAACAAGAATATATAGAACTTGCGTTAGACCCAAACTAGCTTATAGCATAGAAACACGGGCAGACCCAAACAAAACCAAACAGCTATTAAGAACAAATGAAATGAAAATACTGAGAGCAATAATGGGAAAAAGTTTATTAGACAGAGTGAGTAACAGTACCATAAAAGAACAATGCAATGTAGAAGATATAGTCAAATGGGGAAGAAAGAGAGCATGTACAAAGGATGGAAGATACGAAAATGATAAAAATATGTATGAACAAAAAACCACATGAAACAAGACCAAAAGCACGACCACCAAAGAGATGGAGAGACAGCTGGACATCCGAATCATAAGAGGCTTCATAACGAAGTAGAACTGGTCTATGACCTACTCAGAAGAGGAAGTAAATAAGTAAAACAGTAGCAGCTCAGAAATCAGCCGAGTAGTTTGTTTACAGTGAATGTTTAAAAAAAAACAGTTTTGTGAACAAATGGATGATTTTTGACTATTTTAGTAAGGCCTAACTCAACAACAATGCCTCGAATCGTTTCGTTTAAATTTTAGTAATGAATCATCGTCAGAAAAGACCGTTTACAAATTTTATGCTGAATTTCGTCATGGTCGTGCAGTCAACGATGATTTTCGTGAAGGTCGACCAAAATCGGTTAAGACAAAAAACATCGATGCTGTGAGTAATATGATTGAAGAGAATCGACATGTGACTTACCGTGAGATAGAAGCATCCTTAGGCATATCAAAGCCTGCAGTACATTGACAGAAACTCAGAAACAGGCTCGTGTTAATTGGTGTAAGAAAATGCTCAAAAAACTCAACCGAGGACATGCAAAATCCGTATACAACATCATATATATTAGTACCAGCCGGAAACTAAGCAACAATCAACTGTTTGGGTGTTCGAAGATGAATCCGATCCAACAAAAGTGGTTCGTTCTCGAAGCACTTTCAAAAAAAAAATGATCGCTTGTTTCCTTAGTTATACTGGACATGTTGCAACCACTGCTTTAGAGGATCGAGAACAGTTAATGATAAATGGTACACAACAATTTGTTTGCCAGAAGTCATCGATGAAATCAGGAGAAACAGCAGAAAACGGCGCATCATTCTTCATCATGACAATTATTTGACGGGGAAAAACATCGAATTAATGCCTTATTGCCCATGTTCCCCTGATTTATCGACTTCTGTTTATTCCCGAATGTAAAAAAAAATGCGCGGACAGCGATTTTCGTCACCTCAAAAACCAGTTGAATCCTTTTAAAAGCATGTTTTTGAAGTACCAACTTCAGAATGGAAAAAATGTTTCGAGAATTGGTTCGAACGCATGCAAAAGTGTATAAATCTTAAAGGCGAATATAGTGAGAAACAATAATACGATTTGTACCAAAAATTTCTTTTCTATCATTGTGTTTGCAAAAACTTAAAAGGTAGCCCTCGTATCACAGTAGTTACAAACAGTCGCAAGATAAAGATGTAGCGGGAATATGCGGAGAAAAATGCGGGCATTTGGTATATACACATACACAAGAATTAAAAATATTAGTATATTTCTACACCACCAAAGCTACAGGCACCCGCGCCTTAGAGACGGACTTTTTCTAGTTACTCGATATATTTTTTAATAAATCTCGTATCAAATACAAATCACTTACCATATACTTAGTTACAATACGTCAAAATTTACATTGCAAATTTAAGTATCGTATACTTAGCGTATATTATATATATGGGATAAAGTTTTGGCAAAAGCAGTATGCAAACGACACATGTCAGTTCAGGTTACATGCACACACTTAAATATGATCGATGACAGCGCCCCAAGAGTTACTCGTAGCGCGACTCTCCCTTACATCATCGCCATATATACGTTTTTACACATCATCAATATTTTTTTAAGGGTAAGGCAATATATCACAAGTACAAGGGGAAGTGAAAAAGGTGGACAAAGCATTAAGGTTCGATGTTATTACTTTTAAAAAATTAAAGATATATTCGACGAAAAATTGTAAAGTTATTTAAATAAAACTTTTACATGTTTTTTTTTTAAAAAAATTTTTATTGCTGGTTTTGACGAACACGTATTTGTACCTGCAAAAAATAATATCATCATTATATGATGATATTATTTTAGAGTTACACATCAAGAAGTATTTTATTCATTACATCTAATATCAGCAGGAGTTCCGCAAAGGAGTGTCCTTGGATCTCTCTTGTATCTACTCTACACAGCTGATATCCCTGCAACAGAAAATACAGTCTTGAACACGTTTGCCGATGACACTGTAATAATGAGCACCGATGCTAATCAAGAAAAAGCAACTAAGACTTCAGATTGCAATAAACATCAGCTCAACCTAAATTCCAAAAGACTAATCTACCAATTCGTAATTAAACCTATATGGACTTACGGTGTTCAGCTTTGGGGATGTACCAAAGAAACAAATTAACTTATAATTCAACGATGTCAGAACAAATTTCTTAGAATGATTACCGATGCCTATCGATATAACCACATTCGTTTAACTTATTGTATTGTATCTGATGATACCTACGTAAGCTCAGTATTATCACTAGTGATTATTTAACTTTGTTAAGATTGTACTATTCATATCCTAGTGGATATTTTAAAATATATATATATATATATATATATATATATATATATATATATATATATATATATATATATATATATATATGATATGGTAGGTTTCACAACTTTATTTAGATGATACTTCGTGTTAGAGAACAACGATAAATGATGGCCAGCGAACGAAAACAATAGTGGTAGAAAGGTGAATCCGGCAGGGAGATCCAATCTCTCCAAAACTTTTTACCCTGCCACTGGAGTATGCGTTAAAGAAACATGAGTGGGATGCGAAAGAAATCTCTATAGACGGAACTTTCCTTAATGGTCTTCGTTTTGCCGACGACTTAGTATGGATAGGTAACGATGCTCAACCAATTGATTGATGCATAAAAAAGAGTAGGTTTGTCCATGAACTTTGATAAAACCAAGATAATGACACCGGCTCCTGGTCAACTTTATGTTAACAATGTAAACATAAAGGTGGTAAACGAATAGGTGTATATGGGACCTAGAATGGCACTTGGATGGCTGAACCAAGCTTCAGACATCGGCTAAAGAGTAGGCCTAGCCTCGGCTGCATTCGGAACGTTGAGTCATATTCTTAAGAACACCAGATTGCCCATCAACCTGCGGAGGAAATTATTTAATACGTGCGTACCGCTAGTGATGACTTATGGTATTGAGACAGTGACTTTGTCTCAGTGCTAACAAGATCGATGGAGAGAACGATGCTTGGCATTAGCCTAAGAGACCGAGTAAGGAATGAGGACATTAGAGCCAGGACTGTGGTCACCGATGTGATCGAGAGAGCAGCAAAACTAAAATGGCAGTGGGTGAGACAGTCGTAATGACAAATGGACAAAGCGGCTTCTGTGTTGGCGTCCAAGAATATCGGCAGGGAGCGCAGGACGTCTCCAGTTCCGATGGCAGGATAATTTAAGGCGGCATGCGGCTACATCGTGGATGCAATTCGCCCAGAATCGCAGAGAATGGAAAGGGATGGAAGAGGCCTACATTTAGGACGGACGGGGACGAGCTGAAGAAGAAGATTAGATACCAAATTAAAGCGACTTTCCGTTTTTTTCGATTAAACTAAGCCTCTTCACAGATATTTAGATTAAAGCATTTAATTCATTTCATTCCATTCAATTTTAATTTAATTTTCCTAATAAATAAGTAACAAATCATTTCTTCTTAACAATCACAAATTTTATAGAAAAAAAATGCATTAAACAAATCAGATGTAGGTTTTTTTATGGGTCTAGCACACGTGCTACAGGCAAATCCCTAAAGCGCTACAAGAACGATATATGTGCGAAAAAAAACGATTCACATTGGTCTTGAATCGCTGTAAATTGTACTCAGTGGGAAACAGAGTCCTAGGCAAATTATTCCAAAGGGATGAGGTTCTCCATATAAAAGACTGCTTGAAAAGGGTTGTACGACGACTAACAAGCTGAACCTCATACTGATGTGAAGTATTAGCGGGACGTGTATTTCTAGCATGCACTGCTCTGGGAGGAATTAAGCGGGCTACATCCATCGAACACTTTCCATGAAAATACTTGTAGAACAGACTCAAGTTGCCAACCATTCTTCGATGTTCCAACGAATCAAGGCCACCGATCAATTCCGGGTCTCCAATCAGGCGAACAGCTCTTTCCTGAATAGAATCCAACAAATGCAGTGTATGTTTGGGAGCAGAGCCTCAAACAAGAGAGCAGTATTCCATTGTTGGTCGAATTTGAGATTTGTACAGAATTAACAGTTGTGTGGAGCCTTCTGGTTCGAAATAATATTCCCAGCTTTCGAGAAGCTCTCTTTGCTATGCTTGCAACATGTTCATGCTAAGACATATTTGCTCCCAAATTATTGCCCAACAAATTGAGTGACAATGCTAGAAGAATGGAGTGCCCCGACATAACTATGTCGGGTTCAGCAACGTTCATTTTTTTAGAAAAACGACCGCCTGGGTTTTTGTAGCGTTAAATTCCACTTGGGTACTGTCACCCCAAGATAGAATTTCTTCCAGGTCTTTGTTAAGTTGAATGACTTCCTGATGTTTGCGGATATTCGTCTGAGTAGCCGATGTCCGAGCGTTCAAAGTGCATGAAGAAATAAGCGTACAATCATTTGCAAAGCGGTAGATTGGACTCCCGGTGTATATATCGCTGTTTTTGTGTAATTAAGCAAACTGTAACAAGAAAGAATTGTTACTTCACTTTAATAACTCCCCCTCTCTCTCATTCAGACATTCTAATATCCAGGTTCAGCTATGCCAATGGCGGCGCATTACTTTTTAAAATTATGTAATCCAGTGATTTATAAATTTTTCAACTATGTTTAAATTTAATAAAAATAAATATTAGGCTCATCTCTAATTGAATCAGCCATTTCAATTGAGTGAACTACTTTTATAACAACCTGTATATATATATATATATATATATATATATATATATATATATATATATATATATATATATATATATATATATATATATATATATATATATATATATATATATATATATATATATATATATATATATACACTGTAAAAAATATGATATAGGTAATGCTCGATATACCATAAAGCCAGAAATAACGGTAAATTTTTTTATTAACATTAAATATTATACATAATTGAAACACACACTAACTTATATAAAACTTACCTATTTCAATATTACGTGGCGCTCAACTAAATATTATAAAATGTGAACGACTAATCTTAATCTTATAAATAATCTCAACTAACAATTTAAATCAAATCATTAAAAAAATTATAATTTACTCCCAATAGCATTGGCGAGATTAAAGAATCGCCGCCGGTCTTAAAAAACAGCGTCAAATGAATTGTGCTGTGCAGGCTCGCAAACAAATAGTAATCGATTACAGGTTGATTGATTTATTTTATATTGTATTGTATAAATACTACATACTCTTATAGAGAGTACCACGAAAGGCATAAAAATGCCTTTGTGGTACTCTCTTTATTCAGCTTTAAATCTAATTTGTAATACAAGGACGTACGCGTACTAGATATTCCCATGATATTCCATATAGTTCTAGATAAATTTTTTTAAGTGTAAAAATTAATTCTCGGTCTCGGTTTTTCATTGAATACAGAACCTATTCAAATTGGATTTATTCCCTTCCTTACGTTCATATTAAAGTATCCCCCAAAAACCAAATATATTGCTTGATCCTACTGTGGACGTAACTTCAGCAATCAATTGTAGACGAGGTTCGAGAATCAACATTTAATACACGGCTTTTTTTGCACCTCAAGTAATACGTCAAGAGGCTATAGTGCACAAACAGGCACAATCCAGCCAACAACTAACCAAACCTTACCTCTCTAGATTCGTATTAAGTAGCTTTATCGACTGCATATAATAAGTTAATTGATTTGGACTTTAAGGGCTTAAGATTTAATAGAAAATATTTTCACTAATATGTAGATTTCTCCCTTTGTCGCCTAAAAAAGAAGCCTTCAAATGCATAGACGTAGTCGGAAAGTGTTTTTATAAAGTAGTCCAAACAAACGCTTGTTCAATTTAACATGAAACTTTAAAAATCAAAATGAATTTTGTTCCTCTTTTTTGGCCCAAATACGGTGAGACATAATGGGGTATAACGGGAAAATCACAAAAGTGTGTACATAATGTCAAGCCATGTTATCTGTCTACATGTTTACAATCACTTTACAAAAAAAAAAAACTAAGCGTGTATAAAGTGAAGTTAGGGGAAAACACAAACGGGTTTTATGTTACAACAAAGAAGTTAAGTACACCAGAGGTTTGTTTTTACGTTCCAGCTTTTAAGTGCAATTATATATGACACTGTTTTTTTTTTTTGGGAAAAATAACCTAACAATACAGGTTATAGCGCTAAAGATCCAACTTAAAACTATAGTTAGTCCAATCCCACAGAAAGCAAAAAAGAAAAATATAACTTTAGTTAACCTCTAGTAAACACGATATCTCTTGATAATTTTTAGTGTTCCGTACGGAATACTTATAAGATTACTTCGTTGTCCGTCTGTCTGTCCATCCGTCTGTTTGTCACATCCGACTTTCTCCGAAACTGTTTGACATAGAAAGTTGAAATTTGGCACTAATATAGGAATTGATGGCCCCATCAGAGCCATGTAATTTTAAAAGTTAAATTTTGACTTAAGGGGTTAGTTTTGGGGGGTGAAATCGGAACTGAAAAAACTATTTTTTTACCAGGTGGGGTGTGAAATGAAAACTTGTATGTATAATGTAATACTTGCGCACTTTTCTCTGTATTATTTTTAAAAAATTGCGAAAAATCGTTGTCCCCCCTTATCTCAAAGAGTACTGATCAAAAATTTTTGACAAAGTCCTGGAATATTCTCCACAGGGTATAGATTAAACGAGAATTAACACGAGTGCATTACCTTAGTAATTTATCTAGTATATAAAAAAGAAAAAAAATTTCAAGGTCATCAGTTTTCAGTAAAGATCGGAAAGAAACTTTGTTGAAAACTTATTTGGGGTGTGTTTAGTGAAGTCATTGATCACTTTATACTTCCGTAATAAAAAATTTTATTTTAAAAGCAATCGACGGACGTAACACCAATTATGCAAGTCCGACTTGCGCTTGGCCGGTTATATTATTATTAAATAAATTGACAATACAGAGATTTATCAGAGTGAATAAAGTCCGAAAGCACACATTTTAAAATTTCAAATGGTTGTATTTTCTCTCTGCAATACAAAATGGCCGTGACAATAAATAATAAGTTTTCGTGTCGTTTTTATATGGTTTCATTGTTGCAGTTCGCGCGCTCGTACTGCTAAAGTATTACTAAATATCTGGAGCGCGATGCTTTGAGCATAGTCCATACCTTGCCGATAGTTTAATGCCAAACAACAATAATTCCATCATGTCTGGTTAGTTACTCCATGTAATGCATATTTTAGTGTTTTGAATAGTAACATTTTTTCTTCAACTCAAGAAGAGGAGTATTTACTGTTTCTTATAAAGCCATAGATATTGAAATGGAGTTTACTATATATGTATATATATATATATATATATATATATATATATATATATATATATATATATATATATATATATATATAAATATATATATATATATATATATATATATATATATATATATATATATATATATATATATATATATATATATATATATATATATATATATAAATATATATATATATATATATATATATATATATATATATATATATATATATATAATATATATATATATATATATATATATATATATATATATATATAACATCCATAGCCTCGTCCACATCGTCTCTCCACGATCGTCTGGGTTTTCCTCTTTTTCTTCTTCCTATAGGGCTCCACTCCGTTAGTTATTTTCTTTATCCACCTATTATCTTCGCTTCGTCTTATGTGTCCATACCGTTTTAATCATTTTTCTTCAATGGTGTTTATTGCGTTCTCTTTGATGTTCATTCTGCTTCTTATTTCTTCATTTGCTATTCTCTCCATACGTGCCACTCTACAACATCTTCTCCAATACTCCATCTCTACCGCGTTAATTTTAGATTTATTTCTTTTGTTGATCGTCCATGTTTCTGACCCGTATGTCATTACGCTTTATATTATTGATTTGTATATGCGTGTTTTGTTTCTCTTTGTAATGTGCTTGTCCCACAGGATCGAATTTAATTGTCTTATGCATGTTCGCGTTTGTCCTAATCTAGCTTTAATTTCTTCTTCTGATGTTACGTTTTTTGAAATGATGGTTCCTAGATATTTAAATCTATCGGTTCCTTTGATTATTGTTTCGTTATCTACTTCTAGATTCTCCACGTTTCCCTCCTCTGTTGTTAGATATTCCGTTTTGTGAAAATTTATTGCTAATCCTGCTTTAGTGTATTCTTCTTTCAGTTTTCTTACCATATAACTGAGGTCTCCCTCATCTTGCGCTATGATTACTTAGTCGTCTGCGAAACTTAGAGTATATAAGTAATCTTCTCGTATTGGGGCTCCCATTCCACTACATTTTTGCTTCCATTTTTTTAATGTTTGTTCGAGGTATATTTTGAATAGTGTTGGGGATGTAGAGCATCCTTGTAATAGGCCTTTTGATGTTTGCAGTCTCTTCCCTATTTTATGTCCTATTTTTATGTTCACTGTGTTGTTTTCGTAGAGAGCTTTTACTGCGTATATTAGTTCTTTGTCAATGCCTATTTCTTTCATTGCGTTCGATAATCTTTGTCTTGGTACTGAGTCATAGGCCTTTCTTATGTCTATGAAGGCTAGATAAACTTATGTATTCTTTGCCAGTTTTTTTTTTTCCATTGTTTGTTTTATAGTGTATATGTGGTCTATATATGATTTGCCGGCCGTAAAGCCTGCTTGGTCTTCTCCAATTTTTCCTTTTATATTTTCCTCCATGATATTTTTAATAATTTTTCCATACTCGATATTATGCTTAGGCCTCTATAGTTTGTGCATTTTCTACGGTCTCCCTTTTTAAATATAGATACTATATAAGCTTTTGACCATTCCTCTGGTATTTTTTCTCCATTTATCGCTCTGTGGAACATGTTTCTCAGCATTCAATGTAATTTATTAGACCCGTACTTAATCATTTCATTTACCACGCCCCCAGGCCCTGCAAATTTATTATTTTTGAGTGTTTTTATTGTCTTCTTTACTTCTTCATAGCTTAGTTCTATCTCTTTTTATTTCCTTATACTGTTCTTCTTCAGGGTTCTCTTCTTGGAATTCTTGTCTATCTTCTGTTAGCAGCTTCTTATAATATTCTTCCCATTCACTTTCTGGGATGTACTCTATATACATCTTCTCTCTATTGTTAGTCCTTAATGCTTTAATTATTCTCCATGACTCTGTACTTCTAGTTCCTCCTATATACTGTTCTACATGTTCACACGATTTTTCCCATCTCTCGTTCTTTTCTTTGTTTATCATCCTCCACGTTTCTGCATTTTTCTTTTTATATTTCTGTAGATCTTCTTCTGATTTTGTATTCAGCCATTTTCCGTATAGTCTTTTTTTCTCCTTTATAGATTCTTTGGTTTTTTCACAGATTCTAATTTTATGTTTCTCATTCTCGTTGTCTTCTTTACCTAATGCTTCTAGGGACGTCTGTTTGATGCATTCTTTTATGTGATCATACATCTGTTGGAGGTTGTCGTAGTTAAATTCATTTAATTTTTGATCTAATCTATATAGGTCTCTTATCGTTTCGTCTTGCAGTAAGTGTATTTTGTATTTTATTTCCTTGTCTGCTTTTTCTGTTATCTCATTAGTATTTCTGTTTTCTTTATCTATTGTTTCTTTTTGCTTTATTGTCTTGTACCACCGTACTTTTATATTTGCTATTAATAGTCTATGGTCTGTTCCACATTCTGCTGCTCTCTTTACTCGTACGTCTTTTATTTTGATAGTGGTATCGTTTTTAATTATAATGTACTCTATTATTGATTTTAAGTTTCGTGTTTCTTGCATCCAAGTATATTTGTGGATGTCCTTGTGTTTGTAGAATCCGTTTGTTATTTTGAGGCCGTTTAGTTCACACAGCCCTATTAGTCTCTCTCTGTGGTCGTTAGTAATGTCTTCTCAATGGTCCTACGGTATTGTCTTTTGTTTTCCTTCCTGTTCTCCCATTCAGATCTCCCATTATTATTAATTCTTGGTTTTTTTTTACTTTTTGTGTTTCTATTTCTAGTGTTTCCATGAAATTATCTTTTTCTCTTATAGTGCTGTCTTCTGTTGGGCCGTATACTCCCTAATATTACCATGTCTTTTCCTAGCATTGTTATATTTAGTTTTATGATTCTTTCATTGATGGGTTCCCAAGATGTTATTTTCTTTTTACACTTCTTTTTTACTAATATTCCAACTCCGGCCTTTGCTCTTTCTTCCTTCTTTACTCCACTCCAACAATGCATCACTTCATCTATTTCTTGTATTCCACTTCCCTTTTTCTTCGTCTTGATTATTACTAAAATGTCTATGTTCATCTTCTTACGCACTTGTATGACTTTGATGTTCTTTGTCCTCCATCCCTGTATATTCCAGGTGCCGAGAGCAGCTATTCTGTTTCGGAATTTCTTCGTTTGGCTGAGTTTTAAGCTTGGGTTAACATTCGCTTTGAAGTAGAATTGCCCCCCCCCCCCGTATCCGATGGGGCTCCCTTCTTCGAAGGTGCGGATTGCCACCCGGGGATTTTTGCTTATCTTGTGATTTTTCATCCTATTTTTCAAAAACAACTAGCATTTCCCAGTTTAGGTTTTACGTGTGTTAGGGTGCTAACTCCTAACGCCACAACCCTCCTCCTTTATCCGGGCTTGGGACCGGCAACAGTGTTGTGTTGCCTATAACAATAATTTTATTGGAGAGAGTAAAAATTTAGATTTTGTTCTCAGTGTTAAATGGAAAATATCAATGTTTTGGAATCCCTCATTATAAAACGCCATTGCTCGGTAAAGTGGTGATTTTAACGGAAAATTATTATGTAGGGTACACACACTAAAAGTCGAGGGGGATTTCATTGTACGACCAGGCACGTGCAACATGATTTGGGACAATAATTCACGGCAATCAATAACAGACCTCACAAGTTTTGTCAGAAAACTCGTAAGTAAGTAGTTCTTGCGTCGCAGCAGTGATGGTATCTCGAATCTCTCCAACAAGCTCTCGTAGTGAGCGTGAGCGGACATAACAGAAGTAAAGTAGTATAAGTGTTTGAATATTTGTAAAGCTTTTAGCTTTAGCAGTTAAAGTTTTTGATGAGAGATATTTACAAGGAAACTTAAAAGAAAATGTAATTTAACCCAGTCGCCAGGGGTTTTGAGCTCTCATTAAATGTTAACAGGTTGCATTTTAGCACACAGGTATTTTTTGGACGTAGAATACGTTAAAAAAATGTTTGCTAAAATTCGATATACGCTAAGCCCACAAAATCCAAAATAAAATTAAAAATTCGGTTTTTCGGTAATATCTAGATAACTAAAAAATATATCGAAGAACTAATAGCACCATGTGAAGGAGCGGGAAATTTTGCAAAAAATACTATATAGATTTTTTCCAGATTTTTTTTATCTGCATGAGAATTTATAAAAATTCGGATAAGTGATTCAAGTAGCGGGCCCCCAAACAGGTTAATTTGAAAGTTTACGCCCACCGTTCGAAGGTTAATCGATATTACTTGTTTTCAGAGTATAAAAAAACATTAAGAGGATAATAATAGTTTTTACTTTTGTTGCTTTATAATTTGTAAAAGTTAAAACTAAATTTTTGTTTGCATTATTTTAACGGACATACAGTAAATTACAAATATTTAATAAAATGTATTGAAAGAAAACCTTGTGCATATATCATTATTATACCTTAAGTTTCAATATAACAATAATTAAAAATACCCACAGTGTCTGTGTTATTCAAAAATTGAGTTATAAAATATGAAAATTTGTTTGCTGTACGTTCAACGCAGTGCGAAATGGTCACAAAAAGGGCAGACAAATTTATTAAGTTGCAATTAAAAGTATACTTGATATTAGAGAATCATTAAAAACTTAAAATAATTTTCTCTTTTTTTGTAATTTTGCTCTCAAAAAAGTGTTCATGACAAACGTATTTTTTGCTTATTGTTAATTATACAACTTAAACTTAAAATAAAAAAATATATTTAATGGAAAGGAAAGAAAGATAAAAGTCTAAGCTTTAACTATATAGTATTTATATTTCATTTAAACATCCAGGTACACAGAAAACAAGTTATTGAAAACACAAAAATTCTAAATTACTCGAAGAAATTAAATGAATTACGCACTATCTGGCCGTCATATTTGATCCGCCATTTTGAATTTTTCAAATCTGTCATTAGATTCTTAATCAGCACCCCAAGAAATATTAATTTAAATTTCAAAATATTCAGCAATATACAAAAAAGTTAATTTAATCTTGAATGAGGTTGGAAGCATGATTTCCACTACAACTGAAGGGGAACCAGCCATTATATTTTAAATATTTTTTTAAATTACGTTAAAACCAAAAAAAAATCTATATATGTTTTTTGTAAAATTTCCCATTCTTTCATGTAGTGTTATTAGTTTCTCAATATCTTTTTTATTTTTCAAGGTATTTGCGAAAAATCGAATTTTTCATTTTATTTTCGATTTTGTAGGCTTCGCGTGCACTTTAAAGCAGCAAACTTTGTATCGTATTTTAGGTCCAAAAAACTACCTGTATGCCAAAATGCAGCCTGCTAACATTTAATGAGAGCTTTTCGTCAAAAAAACTCGATACCTTGAATAATAGATATTTAATGGTGAGACATTAACGACAACAAAATTTTATATGAGATCGCGAGTTATTTGTAACTGAAACCTGACAGTTCTCTACATATATTCATATCTTAATATTATTGAGAATTTTCAAAATAAATATTGGGAAACTCAAGTTGGGCTGTTAGTAATTTAGATGATTCCTTTAATAGCTTTATTACAAAGACAAATAATGGCTATTGCTTCTCGCGATTACAACATGTCTATGGTCACAGAACTCTCTCTAAGTAAGAAACAAACTTTTTTAATTAAAGCGAATAAAAAAGTTATGAATGCTACCTTTGTCGTTTCAAAATCTCCGCATAATAAAAAAGTATTTTAAATTCCGAAAAAATGCCCTGCAGAAATTTATAAAACAAGCATGAGATAAATTTAGTCACATCCAAGAGCGCAAAAGTTTAAATCCCAGGCGACAACAGCCGAGTGTTGAAGTTAATACAAAAAAGTAAGATGCTACAGAATACGCTAAAATGTTACCGTTGGGACTGACTCTGTGAGAATTCCGGATAAATAAAGATTTTTACTTTACTTTACTCCTACTTACTGTTGCTTACTTGTATACATTGAACTTTAAAACTAGGTTATACTTGTTCATCGTCCCATCGGTTATTATCTTTTATTGTTACCGATAACGTTAAAACTTTTTAGGAAATTAAAAGACGAACTGTTGTTCAGATTTTCACTATATTGTATTTATCAAAATGAAATAAATAAAATAATAACCCGTCAACATGTCAACAAACGGTAGTTGAACTTTTACTATTTTGTCTATTAACTAATTTAGGTATAATTATTTAAACTCTACCTTAATTATAGGGAATTTCCTAAAGGTGTTATAAATAAATTGACTGCTAACAAAATTATTATTTTTGAAAGGATTTAACATAGTACAGGGTGAGTCAACGATAAAGTAAAGTTCATTATCTCATTTTTTTAGGGAATGTTAAGGTGCACAGTTTAAAATTATTTTGGAGTATACAGGGTACTTCACAAAAGTGAGGCCGATATAACATATTTTTTTTTTAAATGGAATAGAATGGAAATATTTTCTAATTTATTTTTAAATTCTGCCTAAAATTTTATAACTTTTTTATTAATAATGTTATATACCTAAACCTAGTAGTTTTTCTAATATTTCAATTTTTTTTTTAAAAAAATACTAGTTTTCAGTTTTGTAAAAAATTACCAGGAGTGTCATTGTTTCTGAAGGTGGAATATTCATAATTGGTACGAGCGTTCTATGGAGATGAAAAAAAGATATATGTAAAGAAATTTGAGTTAGATGCTACAGGGTGTTCAAAATAAATTTAAGTATTTCGACTATTTTAAATTGAAAAATCTCAAATTTTTTAAATGGCACACCCTGTATATTATTATTTTTTCTGATAGACTTTACAAAACCCTCCAACTTTTATTAAGTATGTCATATACCTATTTCTAATAGTTTTCGATTTATTTTGAATTTTTCAATTTTTACACTTTATTTTTAATACACCTACGCTATTGTAAAAACATATAGTTAATAATAATTTTAATATAGTTTAACTTATCTAATAATTAATTATTATGACGCAATAAATATTCAAAAATATGCCCGTCTACTTAAATACACATGTTTAGTCGTTGTCGAACTTCCCGGTGATAATGAGCAGGAGGTCCGTCTTGTTGAATCCACATTTGTTCCCTTTCAAAGTTATCAACTTCTTCAAGCAGCTGGGGTAATTCGTTTTGAACAAAATTTAGATATCTAGGCCCTTTAAGCGGTTCGCGGAAAAAATATGGACTAATAATTCGAAAACTGAATATTCCACAAGATACATTAAGCGACCAATGGTTTTGCTTTTTAGTTTCACGGACCCAAAATGGATTACCTGTTTAATAATAATGCATGTTATGGCTGTTAACTGCTCCATTACTGCGAAAAGTAGCTTCACCAGAAAACATTATTTTGGATACAAAATTTGGATCGGCCTCTATTGCTTCATTGATGGTGGTACAAAAGTTTACTCGTCGTTCAAAATCACGGTCTTGAAATTCTTGGTGTAGTTCCATATGAAACGGATGATACTTGTATTTTCTCGTAGTGCGATTAGCCAAAATTGGGATATGTCAGATAAGTCAGCTAGTTGACGGCTGCTGACCTGGGGATTATCTTCAACATGAAGTAAAATCTCCATTTCTTTTTCCTCATTGGTAGCATTCTGGTTTACTACTTTCTGTTTCGTATACTCAACGCTGCCACTATCATCAAACCGTTCCATTAAGCAATGAAAATATTTTCTAGATGGTGTACGTCTATTAGGGTACTTCGCTCCGTAAAGCCTTACTGCCAAAAGACAATTTTTTCCCGCCTCGCCCAGTATATAAACCATATCAATTAATTCATTTTTAGGAAAATCCATAACTATTACCTTTATATGTCACTTACTACAACAAATTAAACTATTTTTACATGCTTAATAGACATGTCAAAATTTGACAATGCCTACAGTTTTGTTTTGTCTTGGCAACTATGATGCTATAGCGTAAGTGTATTAAAAACAAAGGTAAAAATTGAAAAATTCAAAATAAATCGAAAACTATTAGAAATAAGTATATGACATACTTAATAAAAATTGGAGGGTTTTGTAAAATCTATCAGAAAAAATAATAACATACAGAGTGTGCCATTTAAAATTTTGAGATTTTTCAATTTAAAATAGTCGAAATGCATAAATTTATTTTGAACATCCTGTAGCATCTAACTCAAATTTCTTTACTTATATCTTTTTTTCATCTCCATAGAACGCTCGTACCAATTATGAATATTCCATTCAGAAACAATGACACTCCTCGACTCGTCATTCCCGAAACAAATGAGATAATGAACTTTACTCTATCGTTGACTCACCCTGTACAATTGGAAGACAATTACCTGAACTTAAAATTTAACAAAGGAGTATTATATAAATCTAGTTGATTATTTAAACAATACCTCGGATTCCTTTAATTTGTTAGTTTCCAACGACTCAAGCAAATTCAACTTTTTATTTTTGTTATTGATATGTAATTTATCGAATTTTTCTTCAAAACTATGATTTTCAGAAAATAAATGAGATGTATAATGTGAAACTTGTGTTAATTTATCAACCCCAGATTTATTATGTTTTTTGGTTTAATTTTGTTGTTTTTTATTATTTTACAAAGAATTGTTTGTTTTGAAGGCTACCTTAGCTGGGTATGCCACAATAAGTTGTATTAAATTTAATGTTAATTTTTGTTAACTAAAAATGGATTTTCTTCAAGTAAGCGCCAGATCTATCCAATTCTTAAAACTTTTTGTGTGATTAAGTTTATATATTGTATAGGTTAATGCTGAGTATAAAGAGAACTTTATTTATTTTAAAAATCTCCAACCAGTAATTTTCACAGTTGCGAGGCACGTTTTTATTTCTAAACTTATTTTTTTGTGAGCCTAGCACGCGTGCTGTAGGCAAATCCCTAAAGCGCTACAGTAGCGACACGTGTGCGGAGGGAAAACGATTCACGTTGTTCTTGAATCGCTGTAAATTGTACTCGGTCGGAAACACAGTCCTGGGCAAATTATTCCAAAGGGATGGAATTCTCCATATAAAAGACTGCTTGAAAAGAGTGGCATGAGGACTAACAAGCTGAGCCTGATACGGATGTGAAGTATTAGGGCCACGTGTATTTCTAGCATGCACCGCGGTGGGAGGAATTAAGCGGGCTACATCCATCGAACACTTTCCATGAAAATAGTTGTAAAATAGACTCAAGTCGCCAACGATCCTTCGATGTTCCAATGAATTAACATTGCTGACCAGTTCCGGGTCTCTAGTCAGGCGAACTGCTCTCTTCTGAATAGAATCCAACAAATGCAGTGTATGTATGTAAGCAGAGCCGCAAACATGCAAGCAGTATTCCATAGTTGATAGAATTTGAGCTTTATACAGAATTAACATTTGAAGGATGTAAAGCTTTCTAGTTTGAAATAATATTCCCAGCTTTTGAGAAGCTCTCTTTGCTATGCTTGCAACATGCTCATGCCAAGATATATTTGCTCCTAAAGTAACGCCCAGCAAATTGAGTGACGACATAACTATGTCGGGTTCAGCACCGTTCACTTTTTTAGCAAGAACTGTCGCCTGGGTTTTTGTAGCATTAAATTTCACTCGGTTACTATCACCCCAAGATAGAATTTCTTCCAGGTCTTTGCTAAGTTGAACGACTTCCTGCTGCCTGCGAATATTTGCCTGAGTAGCCGATGTTCGAGCGTTCAAAATGAATGAAGAGATAAACGTACTGCCATCTGCAAAGCTGTAGATTGGATTTAGGTCTTTCCAGCAGATCGTTAAGATAATGAGAAAGAGGGTAGGAGACATTATGGAGCCCTATGGCACACCGGCTTTGATAATAAAGGTGTTAAAAAGAAATACGTCGACTACCACTCGTAAAGAACGCTCTTTGAGGAAGCATAAGAGCTATAAACAAAACTTTTCATACATGCCGGAAGAGCGTGGCTTAGCCAACAATCCATCGTGCCAAACACGATCGAATTCCTTGGATATATCAAGAACAACTGCTCGACATTCTCCCAAATGTGCAACTGCGTTGTTCCAAATATGTGTTACATAAGTTAGAAGATCTCCTGTTAATCTATGTTTGCGAAAGCCATATTGATGGATGTTAATAATAATGAATCCTTCAAGATATTTTAGAAGATGCCGATTGATAGCCTTTTGCATGACCTTCGATATTATTGAAAGCAGTCCGACTGGTCGGTAGTTGTTTGGCAAGATCTTCTTGCCTTTTTTGGGTATGGACTGAACTGTGGCGCATTTCCAGCAGGAAGACCAGATTCCCTTTCTGTAGGATAGATTGAAAAGTCTACAAAAAACTTGTGTTCTGTTAGCCAATGTCATGGAAATATTTGTTAGGTGTTATTAACCGTTCTAGCAACTTAAAATCACGTACTTTAATGGGTAACAATAGTACGGCCATTTTTAAAACACAACAGTGCGGCAAAATTGAAAGTCAACTTCAAGATACAAAGAGTAAAAAATGGGTTTAGTAGTTTTAACCCAGTCGTCAGCGGAAAATTTTGACGAAAAACTCTCATTAATTGTTAACGGGCTGCATTTTGGCACATTAGTAGTTTTTTGGACTTAGAATATGATAACAAGAAGTTTGCTGCCCTAAAGTGTACAATAAGCCTACAAAATCAAAAATAAAATGAAAAAATCGGTTTTTCGCTAATATCTCGAAAAATAAAAAAGATATGGAAAAACTTTTAACACCAGATGAAAGAACGGGAAATTTGACAAAAAAGTAGTATATCGATTTTTTTTTTTAGTTTTACCGTAGTTTTAAAAAATTATATAAAATAAAATGGCTGGTTTAACCCCTTCAGGTGTAGTAGGAATTATGCTTCCAACCTCATTTATGATTAAATTAACATTTCTGTATACCGCTAAATATCTTGAAATTGGCTATTAAGGGCTTTCTCGGGATGCTGATTAAGAAACCGATGACAGATTTGAAAAATTCAAAATGACGGATCCAATATTAACGCCATTAACAAAATTCCTTCAAGTAATTTATAATTTTTGTGTTATCAATAACTATTTTCTTTAAACCTGGATATTCAGATGAAATATAAACACTTTATACTTAAAGCTTAGACTATTATCTTTCATTTTCTACCTTTAAATATTTTTTATATTTTAAGAGTAAGTTGTATGATTAATAATAAACAAAAAATACGTTTATCATAAACACTTTTTTAGGAGCAGAATTACAAAAAAAGAGAAAGTTTTTTTAAAGTTTTTGATAATTTTCTGATATCAAGTATACTTTTAACTATAACAAAAAAAAAACTGCCTGACTTTTTTTGACCATTTCTTACTGCTTTGAAGGTAAAATTGTTGGCGGCGCACTACAGCAGGCAAATTTTTATATTTTAAAACTCAATTTTTAAATAACACAGACAATGTGAGTATTTTTAATTATTCTTGTATTAAAACTTAAGGTATAATAATGATATATGCACAAGAATTTTTTTTTCAATACTATATTTTATTATATATTTGTGATTTTCTGTATGCCCGTTAAAATCATTCAAACAATAATTTCGTTTTAAGTTTTACAAATTATCAAGCAACAAATATAAAAACTGTTAGTATCATCGAAAAGCTGAAGGTTTCCTCTTCAAAAAGCTGTCTTCTAATTTTTTTTACACTTAAAAACAAGTAATATCGATTAACCTTCCAGCGGTGCGCGTAGACTTTCAACTTAACTTGTTTGGTGGGCTACAATTTTTGAATCACCTATCCGAATTTTTAAATAAATTCTCACGCTAAAAAAATATAGAAAAAAAATCTAGTGTCTATTGTTTTGTAAAATTTCCCGCTCTTTCACGTGGCGTTATTAGTTTTATATCTTTCTTACTACATCAGACTTTAGCAAACTTTTTTATCGTAATCTACGTCTAAAAAACTACCTGCGTGCCAAAATACTGGCTGCTAACATTCAATGAGAGCTCAAAACCCCTGGCGACTGGGCTATTTATCTAACTTAATATGTTAAGTAATGTTAAATCGACACGAGCCAATAATACATCTGCAATATTCTTGAGTTGTAAGCTAATTTAGGTATATTAAAACTGTTCCATTGCTCCATATAATAAAATAGTAATCTGGAGAGAAGTCAGTGCTAACCACATTTTAGCGGGAGTAGCTCACATGGGGCAAATCTGTAGCACTTAAATCTGCTCGCAAATGCAAGTGTGTTGTAAAGTTGGACCGGATTTAATGGTAAGCTTGTAGTAGAGCTCAGGGAATAGTATTAGAAAAAAAAATGACTAACAGGATAGGAAAAAATGCGGAAAAAATGTGATGGGTTATTTAGTAACGGAGAGCATGGAAGTACTCAACATTTTACAAAATTATATTCAAGTTTTTTCTAAAAAATGTTTTACTGGTATTTATATTGTATAGGTCTGGGGACCAGCATATTATACTCTATTTATTTTAAAGTGATAGTAATAAAATGCCAGTGGACTGACCGATGGTTCTATAACAAAGGCGTGCTATCTATTCTCAGGTTGTTTTTCACGTAACAATGCTCTTTTGTAACATTTTATTTACATGCCTTTCTGTTTCCCCAACTACAAATACATATTTAGAGCAGGATGCCCAAGTGTCGTTAAAAACGAACAAAATTGTAATTTAAGTGTGAACGATTGTGTTACAAAATGTTCCTTAATGGCCGGAGTTGGCAAAGCCACAGTTTACAGTATTTTAAGAGAAGCAAAGGAGGGGGTTATGGACTCTCCAAAAAAGATACCATACAGAAAAGAACTTCAGCTGACAAACAACACAAAACAAGCAATAAGGCGTATTGTTTAGGACTTTTTTATAGAAAAAAAAAATTCAACTTTGAATATGACCCCGCGGGTTGCGATAAGCCACCCAGAAATACCGAAAATGAGTAGAGTAAAACTAGGCAGTGTTTTAAAAGATATGAATTTTTATTGGAAAAAGTGTGGATCGAAAATGGACAAAATTATACACTGGAGAAGAGACTATTTAAGGAAAGTTAGACAAGCTCACTCTGAAAGAAAAAGATATATTACTTAGATAAGACGTGGATAAATGAATAGTACACAGTCAAGAAATTTTGGCAAGATGAGATTATCCAAAAATGCCCACCAAGAATTCAAAGAAGGTCTCTCTACTGGTCTTAAACCGCCATCTGGTAAGAGACATAGATTAATTATTACGCATATTGGAAGCGAAAGTGGTTTTGTAGACAGAGGTCTTTTAACATTCGTATCCAAGAAAATCGGAGATTATCACGAAGAAATGACTTCTGATGTATTTGAAGATTACGTTTCGCAGATGATAAACTTAATACGAGACGATTCCGTTTCGGATAACGCAAGCTATCATTCTAAAAAATTAGGACCAATTCCAACCTTAGGTCGGCTGAAAAAGGTCATTCAATATTAGATGACCGAGAAAAACATTTCATTTCCAAAAGACAGCGTTAAGGGGGAATTATTAGAACTTGTAAAGGTTGAAGTTCTCAGAAATAAAGACTAATACACAAGTTTCTTCATCGACGAAATGGCAAAAAAAACGTAATATTACTATTTATCGCCTGCCACCATGCCATTGGGAGCTCAAGCCAATAGAACTTATATGAGCACAGGTTAAAGGTGAACGTCGCCTGGAACAATACGACCTATAAATTAGCAGAAGTACAAAACCTTTTTCAGAATGCCATATCTAGTGTTTCCACAGAAAATTGGCGAAAATCCGTCGAGCATGTATTGAGGGTGGAAGACAAAATGTGGACTGTAGACATATCAGTGGATGTCATTGTGGAACCTTTAATTATACATGTAAATTTGAGTGAGTCGGACAATGATAATTTTTAAAGCATGTCGGAGAGAGAAGATTGGTAATACTTTTTTCATTGTTGTTTGACTTCCTCATTTGTATATTTCTTAATTAATAATGTTTCATTATAAAATGTTATTTTTTTTCTAATAAATATTTATATATTATAAAACTGTTTCATTCATACTATTCGCAAATAATACATATACACCCAGGCGCACTACCACTGGCAAGAACTGTTTTAGACTATTTAGCCCCAAATAACAAAAAAGGGTCATTTTCCTATTATATTCAAACATAAGAGATTGCTAATATTAGACCGATGTCAGATGATATTCCAATAAACTTGTTGAACTATTGCATTACAGGTAAAATCTAGGTAAAACTCTGGGGCCCTTACTACTACTTGACGTTAATTTGCATAATTCTAAATGATTTATTGCTATTACTTTCAAATAAATAGAGTATAGTTAATTTACTCGTATTTGGCATTTCCGTATTGCCTTCTTTAACGTTGCAGAGCAGAGGTTTCTTGAGCACTATAAACGTGGAACCACCAGAAAATTTCCCTTTAAGGCAAGAACCATCTATGGGAGTCCACCTAGAATGGAAAACCTGGAGGATGCTCAACCGAATTAGAACCTGCGTCGCACCTGTGAAAACCAACCTAGTACGATGGAGTATTAAACAGGGTGAAGATGTACTTTGCGAATGCGGCGAAGAGTAAACAATGGAGCACATTGTAAGGTGCAGAAGCTGTCCGTATACCTGCAGTTCCGAAGATTATGGCTCGCAAGAGAGAACCTGTTTGAGAGACTGCTTAATTTTATTTTATTTCGAAGAATTTTGGGCCGAAAATACCGAGGGTGTAACATAGATGTCGGTATATAAGGAATCACGTGGTTTGGTTGACTTATAAATAGGCAAAGCTTAGAGTGATTTAAATCTTGATAAAAATTGAAATTTGTTTCAATTCAACATCCCGCAGTAATCATTTGTTTCTGATAAACATCTCTGTCAACTGCGGAAAATCAATAATATTTCGGTATGTTTAGGGACAGTGTCTAGGGACAGTGTTTAGGGACGTGGCGGCCCGTGGCTTCATAACGTAATATTTGCTTGCGGTGCAGAAGATCCCGAGTTCAAATCCCGGCAGGTCGATATAGTTTTTTTTAAGTATATATGGCCTGGACACGTACATAAGTGGTAGTTCGTAGAAATGCAATAACGTCCGTGTTAGCACTACTGCGTTGTCTAAAAGGTACTGTGAAATACAAAAATGTATGTTTCGGTACTTGGACAACATTGACGGGTTTTACATCTCCGCCGAAATCCTCAGGTTATAAACAAGGGTAAAATCCCTACTCAGGCGGACAGATGAACGATAAAAAAAAAGAAGATTTGAGAACAACCTAATATATTAAAACTGATACATCTCTGTGGCAATGGAGATTGTAGAAAATTACTGATAAATAGCACACGGTCTGACTGGTCGGGAATTGACTGATTGAACTTACCGATACCTGTTTTGTTCTGTATACTTACAGTTCCAGTTAACTGACAAAAGAGGTATTTCTCCTCAGCAATTAAAAATTTTGTAACAAAAAATGCATTAGATATATTTAGATTTATGTTCGAAGAAAATTTTATTATAACTAGATTTCAGTAAACTTCGGCAACATTAGTAAAATTCTTGGGACGCCAGCCTACAAAAATTTTAAAAAAACTCTTGCAGCACGTTTTTCTATAAAAGCAAAATATATTTTTTTGACCAACTCTTTCCAACACGTCTGAAAAACTACTTCTCTCTGTCGTTCATGTACCGCAAGGTAGCTCTCACTCTATGGCAGCTCGATACTTTTCTAAATTATATAGTGATTTTATAAATTTTTAAATATTTTCAAATTTGAGAAAAATCAGTGTTAGTTGTGTCTCCAGTTAATTCAAGGGATCACTCAGTTGAACCTATTAAACTATCTCTATATACATATATAAAACTACAAGACCTTTTTGTTCACTCCGTAATCCTGAAGGACTATCCCTAAATTACACCCCTTTTCGGTTGTTCCCAGTAAGCCCTTTTACTAACTTTCCTATATGTATATATATATATATATATATATATATATATATATATATATATATATATATATATATATAGGAAAGTTAGTAAAAGGGCTTACTGGGAACAACCGAAAAGGGGTGTAATTTAGAGATAGCCCTCAGGATTACAGAATGAACAAAAAGGTCTTGTAGTTTTATTCCAATATCGAGCTTTCGACGCCAAATCGTACATCATCTTCAAGACCTGGAAGGTTTAAAAAAGAACTCTTATAAGCCAGAGTACCTTCTGAAGGAATATACTGTACTTTCAAAAGAAAAAAAGTAGAAAACACTACTATAATTTTTTTTATTTTTTTTTAAATCCGAGTTATTAGCTTAAGATAGTACTTACCGAATATTTACAGGTGGTTTTCTGTTGAATGAGAATCTGATCTACATCAATTGCAGGAAAGGAAGTGTTGACACATGATTTTAAATAACAAATAATGCAGAACTTATTCTTGTTCATATAAATTCACACAATCGGGGACGACTTTATTTATTAAATTGGTAAAATATAAAAGAGTCATAATTAGCATACGTATATTAAAATCTTAAAATTATTATAAAATAAAATTAGCGAAGAAAACGTATTCTAGCCAGTTAGCATCGAGCGGCAGTAACATCAGTATCGAGCAGCAGCAGCAGCAAAAGCACTTAAAAATGCCAAATGAGATTTTGGCGAAACGTCGTACAAATTCGTTGTTGGACGAACGGATTGAAATATATATATATATATATATATATATATATATATATATATATATATATATATATATATATATATATCCTAATATCCTCTAAATATTTTATATATATTTTTGTTAAAAGTAATAAAAAGGATATTTAAGAAAATATATAGTCTGACTCCATTCAAAACTTAACCCCACCTCTCATATATTACTGTATAACTACACTTAAAATTCGTTTATACATTTCTAGAATATTATTAAAAACATACAACATTTATTAATCCCCACACCTTTTCTCAGTTTTCTTAAGGCAGTAAAGCTTAAAAAACAAATCAGTGGACAGACAAATAGTAATTAGAAGCTCAGGTTTTCGTTGTCTAGATATCCAATCATGTAAAAGTATAAAAATTTCCGAAGGTAATTTTTACGGAAATAGAGCATTTCTACTATTTAAAAAATTTTTGAACACCACGGTAACTGTTGACGGAGGGACATTGTTCATAGCTTGTTCATAGGCCGGGTCTCACAAATTAGAGATTATACAAATTGTTCGATACACCAATTAAATCGTCGGTACCTCAAGGATACTCCTTTTTCACAAAACTTCGTTCAGTAAATTAAACTTCGACATTAATTTTACCGAATTTCGTAAATATAACAATCACATTTGGACTTGTACTTTAATTTAAAACGATGTTTGCTGAAAACTTTCTGGAATATTCCTAGAATATTTACAACTTACAACAATGGCTTTATTAAACTGTGTATAACTTTGACCATTTTCGTTTTAGTTCTGACTGTCCTGTACAATATTTAAATATTATATAGACTTGAGGCTATATTTGCCAACTTAAATCGGTATTAACGGCACGTACACCCAAAGATGTGTACTATATTTCATTTTGAGAGTATGGAGGCTTGTAAAAATATTTATTTAGAAAATATAAATTGTTTAGACCTTCATATTAATATATCCTGTAAATCAGGGGTGCTCAAACTTGAACTGCTGGCGATCTACCTCAATATTGTTAGACTACGATCGATCGACTCTGAGAGGCTTCAAGTAAGTGTGATGCAGGATTGTCGTCTAGGTAGGGTGTATCGTGGCATAGATATTAGTTTTCCGCACAATATGTATTTTTTTAGTCAAGGTAAGTGTAGGTCTGCTCTAAAATGTCAATGAAAAAACTCATAATTATTCAAAATTGCGAGTTTATTGGTTCTTACAAAAGAAACGAGTTCTAGTGTCTAAACTTAACTAAATAGTGACTTTGGATGTTGAAGCGTGGCACTGCATGTCCTCAGCATACTTTTTATAAGATGGTACGTAATTAGCGAGTGCTAATCGCAAGCATGATGACATATGTTCGTCAGTTAGTCGATTGCGATATTTTGACTTAATTATCTTCATTTCAAAAAATGCAGACTCGCACAAGTAAGTTGACCCAAACATTGCCGTCAGTTGAAGGGCGATTTGCCTTAGATTCGGATATTTATCTTCAGATATAAAACACCAGAATTTTGTATCAGATGCTGTGGCTTTGAGATGTATATCTGATATAATCTGCACTAACTCATTTTCAACAGAACATGAGTCCATGTTAATTTGACTTGCTATTTCAGTAGCTAATTCCTCAATGTTTTTACACGAAAAAGGATAATTCATAAATGATGCGATATTTGCCAATTTACTGAAATCATAAAAACGTATTCCGAATTAGCCCAAAATATTTGATAATTCTGCCTCATAAATATCATAATTCAACTGAGGAATCCTTGCTTTCAAAGACGGAAAATTTTTCAGATCCTTTCTTTTCAGTTGATCTATCATAAATTGCAATTTACTTTTGAATGCGTTTATTGCGCTAATCATCTCAATAATAGTTTTTTCCTTTATCTTGAAGCTCCAAATTAATGGTGTTTAAATGCATTGTGATGTCTGTCAAAAATGCCAAATCAGTCAGCCATTTTCCGTTTTTCAGCATCTGAGTGTCATCACCTCTTTCGTCCAGAAAAGCTGTTATTTCGGGCAATAATTGTTGAAACCTTTCTAGGAATTTTCCGCGACTCAAGCACCTGACGTCCGTGTGAAGAACTAAATCAGTGTGTTCAGCTGACTCACTGTCTTCCAACTGCAATTTAAAGAGCCGTCGTTGCAAGCTACGTGCACGGATACAATTCACAATTTTTATTGCAATGCTCATAATCTCCTCCATGTTTAGAACTTTGGAACACAAAACTTGTTGATGTATAATGCAATGGAAGGAGAAAAATGAAGGGAAACCATCGATTGTAATGCACACTAGTTTATATATTGGTAGCTTGTAGTTTGTTACAAAATTGAAGAAAACGTCATATATATCTTCGCCACGGGTCTTTCGTTTCAGAGGAATCATTGTCAAAAACTCTTCCTTAGCCGACATGTCATTGAATACCATTCGAATAAAAATACATAGCTGGGCAGTGTCTGTCATATCGGTGGATTCGTCGAACTGTAAAGGAAAGTATGTACATTCCATGATATCATGTTTTAGGTTATCTGCCATGTCCTGACTCATGACTTCAACACGCCTTGTGACGGTCGGACGAGATAACTGAAGTTCTCTAATAGCAGACATAATCTCTGTTTTATTTTTAAAATCTCCAAATAAAGTCTCACCCGCTTCAATAAATGCTTCCTTCACAACCAATCCATCATCAAATGGTTTCTTGTGTTTCGCCAATATATGAGATATTTTAAATGACGCGATCGTTGCAGCTTTTGATTGTTTGGCTGGTCTTGTGAACATGGTTTGTTCTTTTTTCAAACAAGTGATCAAATCACGTACTTTTCGTTTTCTTAATTCACTCTGTGACCGAAAATCCTTTTCATAGTTTTTATGAACCGTTTAATGATGCCTCTCTAAGTTCCCACGCTTAGGTATTGCAACTGACGCACGGCAAATGAGACAAATGCACTTATCCTTTACCTTACAAAAGAAAAATTCGTCCTCCCAATCGTTATTAAAATGATAAGTTTTACTTTTCTTCGCTGCACTCATTTTGAACTATTTATTAATAAACTTTGTATCGATGTATCGCCTTCAAGTTACAACTCAGACTGACTCCTATTCCTGCAGGCGCAACATTTATATCGGCGCGAACGAAGTCTCGAATGTTCCCGTCAAACACGTCCCCCGAAGTTTCTAGAAAAATCGGCGGGAATCAAAAACGCGGCTTTTCTTTGACAAGTACCGCGCGTTCCTTTGATAAAGCCGCCTTTTGCCGCTAGCAGGGGGTTATTACGATAAAAGAAAGTGATGAGGGAGTTATTCTGGCCTAATTGTGGATCGAATAAATTTTGGTAGTTTATTCATTACATTTTGTTTTAGTTACCTAAAACAAAATCTGTGAATAGTTCTATATCGGAATTTTTTTCTCGAGATCGACTCAAAAAGCTCTCGCGATCGACCGTTTGAGCACCCCTGCTGTAAATTATGAAGCCTATGCACTCAACTTACAGTTGGTTAATTTGTTGAGTACATTTCAAATATATATAAATATATACTGGTAGAAGGGATATACGATTATATATATATATATATATATATATATATATATATATATATATATATATATATATATATATATATATATGTATATATATGTATATATATATATATATATATATATATATATATATATATATATATATATATATATATATATATATATATATATATATATATTTACATATGAAATTAAATTTCATGTTTGAATGGTTGTTTACTAATCAGAATGTTAACGAACTACCCTACGACGGTTGCAAGATAAGTACCTGGCCTTGGTTAGAGATGAAGCTACTATTATTTAAAACTTTATATTTTTGGTAAATATAACCTTTCACAAGAATCCTGTCAAATTTTCAGGTCGCTGCGTGATTTAGTTTGTGGGTGGCAGCCATTTATATAGAACAACTTTTGTGATTTTACAACAATGGAAAAAACTGAATATCGAGCAGTGATAAAATATTTGTTTTTGAAAAAGAAAACGAATGATGAGATAAAAGCGGAACTCAGCGGGCACTCTGCACGTTCGTTATCGACCATAAAATATTGGACAGCTGAATTCAAACGTGGATGTACAAGTATTTTTGATGAAAAACGTCCAGGCCTTGTAAATGAGGTCACCACATCAGAAATGATTGAAAAATACACGATATAGTGATAAAGATTAGAAAGTGAAAGTGTATGAGATTGCTGAGACTGTAGGCATCTCAACTGAACGGGTGCAGAACATTTTAACAACTCATTTAGATATGAGAAAGCTTTCTGCAAGACTGGTGTGGCGATTGCTCGCAATTGAGAATAAATACGCACGTGTATCAACTTTAAAAGAATGTTTGACGATATTAAGGCGCAATTGGAATAATTTTTATCGTCGATTCACAACTGTTGACGAAACATGGATTCATCACAACACACCAGAGATCAAAGAATGGTACAAACAGTAGATTTTTCGTGGCAAACTGGCGCTAAAGAAGGCCAAGGTGACTTTATCAGCCAACAAAGTCATGACCACAGTGTTTTACTTTGAAAAGGGCAACACGATTAATGGAGAGTACTACGTCAACTTTTGAGACGAAAAAAATTCCTTTTCAAGACAATTCACGCGTGCACACTTGTATCATCGCCATGGCAAAATTCAATGGGTTAGGATACGAATTACTACCGCATCCACCATATTCACCAGATTTACCCCCAGCGATTATTTCCTATTTCCGGATATGAAAAAATGGACCGGCGCTCAAACGATGAGTTGATTGCTGCAACAAACCCCTATTTTGAAGGGTTGGAAAAATCGCCTTTTTTTAGATGGAATACGAAAGATAGAAAAACGTTGGACTAAGTATATCGAACTAAATTTTACACATAAAAATGATTTTTTTCTTGTTAAGGCCAGGTACTTATCATATAACACTCTACGAGAACGTTTAATTTTCTGAAATGAATATGAAAAATTTCAGCTTTAGATTGACAATTTGTAGTGTATGTTATTTGTCAGTGAATAATTTCTTTTGAAACTCTGAACTTCAGAAGTAGCTTATTTCTTCCGCATGCTTTACTTCTTCTAACCTGAAAAAGGTAAATTTTTTCTTTAATTAGTTCTAAAATAACGACTGTTAATTCGAAGCTTGGTATTATTGCAATAATCTAGGTTATTATCAAAATTTCAAAAAAATATCATTTCAATTTTTAATTCTCACCAAATCAAATTTTTAAGATAATCTGAGCTTTATAATTATTTCAAAAATAAGCCTACTTAAATCTATTCTTTATGTTTTTCAAAATTGTAACTTTACATAATCCCAAAATATTTTGATAAATTTAGTCAAGCTAGCAGACGTCGTGATTGCGTCTCCAAAGTTTATTATGTTTTTGTACAACAGCAAAACTTTTGAAATTTAAAGCAGTCGTACACAAAACCAGATTTAATTGTAAAACAACTGTAAAATATGCTGGTCTAAGCAAAGTTACGGGGTTTCGAAAAAGTTCTTGATATTTCTTTACTTCTTTTTTTTTCATTTTAGCACACTTGCTACAGGAAAATCCGTAAGACGCTACAGGAGTGACGCACGAACAAAAAACGCGATTTACGTTGGTCTTGAATCGCTGTAAATTTTACTTGGTGGGAAACACATATGACAAGATGAACTTAGTACAGACGTAAAGTATTAGCGCAACATATTTTTTTTTTAACGTTCACCTCCCGGCCTGAGTAGAGAACTTACCCTTTTTCATATCCTAAGGATATCGGCGTGGATGTTGTAATACTCGTCAACGTTGTCCAAGTGCCGAAACATACATTTCTGTATTTCACAGCACCTTTTAGACAACGCGGTAGTGCTGCCTCGGGCGTTATTGCATTTTTGCGAACAACTACTAACTAGGTACAAAATATACTTAAATAATTTAATAAATAAGTATACCGACCTGCGGGATTGAACCCTCGACCTTTTTCACCGTAAGCAAGGTACTAAACCAGGGAGCCACGGGCCGCCACAGCCACGGGCCGCCACCTTCCGAGCATGTGCCTCTTTGGAAGGAATTAAGCGGGTTACATCCATTGAACATTTTCCATGAAAATACTTGTAGAAGAGACTCAAGTTGCCAACCGTTCTTCGATGTTTCAAGGAATCAAAGTTGCTAGTCAGTGCTGTATCTCCAATAAGGCGAACAGCTCTCTTCTGAAAAGAATCCAACAAATGCAGTGAAAAAGATGTTTCAACAAGAGGTTTCGTTTTAACTTGCCCGCTATTTTTCATGTTTCAAATTTGCAGTTGTCATTCTGTGACATTTCAATAGTAAAAAGTATACGGTTAACGAAAATGAAACAATATACAATTGAATAATGCATCGAAATTGTAAAAAGTCACTACAAAAATGGGAAAATTTCGCGGACACAGTTCGCAAAATTCAAATTGCTTTCGGTAGAAATGAAGAGCCTTCTATTTCAGCAATTGTGATTTTAATCGGTAAATTTGAACGTCTCGGTCAAGTTTCGGATGTAAAAAATCCAACCCGTGCTCGCCCAACCAGATAAACTGAAAATATTGCTACTGTAGCTTAAAGTGTTGTGAAAGATCCGCATATATCAATTCGAAGACGTTCACAGCAATTGGGCGTATCCACAGCCAGCCAGCACGGTATTTTGCACAAAGATCTCGGTCTAAAGGTTTACAAAGTCCAGCTGATACAAGACTTAAAACCGACAGATGGACAATGCCGTACGTTTACTAATTGGGTGTTGGAAATGCAAGAAAATGACCCCAATTTTTTCAAAAAAATCGTTTTGACTGACGAGGCTCATTTTTATCTGTATGGCTACGTAAATGAGCAAAACTGTCTCAGAGAAATTGCTGAACAACCTCTCCATCCACAACGAGTGACAGTTTGGTGTGGTTTTTGAGCTGGGATTGTCATTGGACCGTATTTTTTTTCGAAAATGGAGCTGGTGCAACCGTTTCTATGAATGGTGTGCGTTACCGTGAGACTTTTTTGGCCTGAAGTGGATGCTCTGGATGCGTATGACCTTTATTTTCAACAGGATGGTGCTACATGCCACACAAGTGGTGAAATAATCGGATTATCAAACGAAAAGTTTCCTGGTGTAATTTCTCGAAATATTGACATCAAATGGCCACCTAGATTATCCAATTTCGACTTTTTCTTTTGGGGCGATATTAAAGATAACGTCTGCTCCAATGCTCCAACAACGATTGAAGCATTCGAAGAAAATATTAGAGCAGAAATTCGAGAAATAGAGCCACAATTGTGCGAAAATGTGACGGAATATTTCCTCAAAAGAATAACTACCTATAAGAAGAACCGAGGCAGTCATTTGGCAGATATTGTATCCCATCATTAATCGCTTAATTTATACTTTAGATTTAAATAAAGATATCACGAAAATTTCAAAAAAAATTTTTCAATAATTTAAATCTGGGCTGTCAAGGTGATACACAGTTCGAGCCAATTTCGGAGGTAACGCCTCCCGCTGCCCCCACCACTGCTGCTGCCGCGGATCGCGCAGTCTCAGGAGCGGCTATGAGAGACATAGGAGGAGCGCATTGTGTTTGGTAAGCGGCCGAGCAGCAATCGGCGGCTCGGCCGCTTAACGTCTCGCAGTGGTGGGGGCAGCGGGAGGCGTTACCTCCGAAATTGGCTCGAACTGTGCATGACCTTGACAGCCCTGATTTAAAGTGAAACCTCTTGTTGAAACACCCTTTATATTTGAGAGCAGAGTCGCAAATATGGGAGCAGTATTCCATTTTTCGTCGAATTTGAGCTTTATACAGAATTAACAGTTGTGGCGTGCAAAGCTTTCCAATTCGAAATAATATTCTGAACTTTTGAGAAGTTCTCTCTGTTATGCTTGCCACATGTTCATGCCAAGACATATTTGCTCCCAAATTAACGTCCAGCACATTACGTAACGATGGTAAAGAAATGGAGTGCCTCGACATAACTGTGTCAGATTCAGCAACGTCAACTTTTTAAAAAAAAACTGCGGCCTGTTTTTTTGTAGCGTTAAATTCTATTCGGTTACTGTCACCTCAAGACAGAATTCATTTATTCAATAATATAGGACAATCAGAAGTTCTTTTTGTTACTTTTAGCCACATGACATTAAAGTCCCTAGATTCTAGAGTCTCTGATTGAGAACAAGAGAGGTAGTTCAGATAATCAGAAGCTCGGAATGATATAATAATAATAATAATAGCTTTATTCCCAACAGTAAGAACCATTTACAGTGGAAACAAAAAAGAATATGAATGAAATTTTCTCTTAAAACTAAGGTACTAAAGTAACAACAAAAAAATAGACAAAAACGACAAAAAAATGAAGAAGAAAGAAAGAAATAAAAATGAATAAAGAAATTGAATGAATTAGTGCAGTACAAATTAGAATAAAAGTGAAATAAAACAAATATTAGTTACACACATCCAACAAGCTTCTAAAAGAATTTTTATAAATATCCTATCAAGTGAAGTGATCTAAACATATTGACCGAATCTTATTTTCAGTGTCTGTAAAAATGTCACATTCATTACTAATTAAGTTAAATTTATTGCACATAATATTGATTGGTTCAATTAACCTGAGATTAGTCCTAGCACGTGAACAAACAAAAGTAGCAGTATTAATTCTAGGCACCAATATAACCACCTCCGATAGCAGCTGACGACAGTCGATGACCCAGTGCAACAATCTATACAAGAAAATTATAGACGAACACTCTCTGCGAGCCTCAAGTGATTGAAAAATTAAATCTCTCCAATAACAAAGAGTACTCTATTCCTCTCATTGGATAGACACCATCTACCGTATATGATAAATATTTTAGAAATCTTTTTTGAACTGAGGCGTTCTAGCATTAGTTTGTACCATAAATAATATGGGCTCCAAATAAAAGAGGCATACTCTAGTTTGGATCTCACATAGGACTCATATAGCAGTATTGAAGATCGTTCACTATTAAAGCTTCTACAGTTGCGCACTATAAAACCATTGGCTTCCAGCGTTACGTTATTAATGTGATTAGAAAAATTCATTTTGTTATCGAATACTACTCCCAAGTCCCTTACATTGTTGGTGCGCCCGAGAGTTGACGTTCCTAGTGAATATTCATATGTTATTATATGGTTTTTCCTCGTCACCGACATAATTTTACATCTAGAAATATTCAAGTCTAATTTATTGTGCTTACACCAATCCTCAAGCACACAAAGCTCAGTTTGAAGCACTTTACAGTCCTGAATACATGAGACGGGCGCATACAGCTTAAGATCATCAGCGAAAAGCGGCCTGCCACAATTCAGAGTATCACAGAGGTCATTAATATATAGCAAAAATAGTAGGGGACCAAGATTGGATCCCTGTGGCACGCCCGATGTTGCGGTATAGGAATCGGAAATATATCCATTATAGTGTACTGACTGGGAGTGGCCCCCCAAATATGAAGAAAACAAACTGCACGCATCCACACAAAAAACCCATACACTAAAGCTTCTGCAGCAAAACGAAATGAGATATTCTATCAAAGTCCGTGTATATTACGTCAACCTGCCCTCTTGTGTCTAATATGTTCTCTGTAAAGTTTGTATACACTCCCAAGTTTATATTCAGAATAAATAAAATTTTATGTTCCACTTGACGAACTGACCTTGGTTTCACATAGATACGAGGTTAATTTCATTACAAGTTTTAGTGCACTGATTTTTTTTCGAGTTTGAACCTCTTATGCTGCAAAAGTCTACTTGAAAATTTCGATCTCCTCGGATCATCTCTCTCCCCTGAGAACCAAATAGAGAATTACATAAAAACATGACGAGATTTTGGAAAAAATACATGCTTTAGTTAAATAATCGGTCAAGTGCAAGTGGACTTGCGCAATTAGTGTTCCGTACGATGACTGCTTTTAAAATAAAAATATTTGTTACGGAAGTATAAAATGATCAATAACTTCACAAAACAAACCCCAAATAAGTTTTCAACAAAGTTTGTTTCCAATCTTTACCGAAAACTGATGACCTTGAAATTTTTGTTTTTTTTATATGCCAGTTAAATTATTAAAGGTAATGCATATGCATGATAATTTTCTTTCAATCTACACCCCGTGGAGAACAATTTTTTTTTGGGGGGGCGCTAAATGCCCTAGTTGTCGATGCGCCCAGTCCACATAATATCCCGCTATCTATCTAACAAAGTTTTTTTCTGATCTTTACTGAGAAATGACCGTGAAATGCTTGTTTTTTTTTTTATATACCAGACAAATTATTCCACCCTGTGGGGAATATTCCACAATTGTTTCAAAATTTTTTGATCAATACTTTTCGAGATAAGGGGAGGCAGCGATTTTTCGAGATTTTTTTAAAATAATGCAAAAAAAGTGTGCAGCAAGTATTCTTCTTCTTCTTCCTCAGCCATTTCTCCACTGCTGGATATAGGCCTCCTCAAACTCCCTCCATCTGTCTCGGCCGACTCCTCTCTTTTCATCCCACGGTCTCCAATTTAGGACTCTGGATGCCCATTTGTCTCCTCCCTGTCTAGCCACATGACCCGCCCATTGCCACTTCAATTTGGCAATACGGTCTACCACGTCGACGACTTTTGTTCGGCGTCTGCATTCTGCATTTGGTACTTTGTTCCTCAGACTTATGCCCAGCATTTGTCTTTCCATAGACCGTTGTGCACATTTTAATTTATGCGTGGTGTTGGCTGTTAATGTTATAGTTTCCAGTCCGTATGTCATAACAGGGAGAATACATGTATCGTAGACTTTCCTTTTCAGGTTTATAGGAATGTCCCTACTTTTTAAGATAAAATCCAATTTTCCGAACGCCGCCCAGCCCAATCCAATCCTTCTGAGTATTTCTGCAGTCTGATTTTCTTTTCTCAATTTTATCCTGTGTCCCAGATAAATATACTCATCCACAGTCTCGATAAACTTGTTGTCAGCAAGTATTACATTTTATTTATTTTTGAATTCGTGTTTTTACAAGCTTTTATTTGGCACCTCACTGGGTGAGCTGATAATTTTCTTTTTTCACTTTCGATTTCACCCCCCAAAACTAATCCCTTAAGTCAAAATTTAACTTTTAAAACTACACTGCTCTAATGAGGCCATTAGTTAGTACCAAATTTCAACTTTCTATGTCAAATAGTTTAGGAAAAAATCGGATGTGACAGACGAACAGAGACCGAAGTGATCTTATAAGTGTTCCATACAAAACACCAAAAAGGAATATAGGGAATACTTTGTACCCTTATTAGGCCCATGAACATTTCCAACTTTTGAAGTATTAAAAAAAATTTAAGTTAATATTTTAAAAGAAATTTTCAGCTCCAAAATAACCCACATATTTTGTTTTTGAAATAATAAATAAACAAGGTATTTTTAGAACCCCACATTTTTAAAATCCTTATCCCTGTAGAAACCATATTTACATAATAACACAATGTATAAAATCTCTAATTAAACGAAAGTAATTTAATCTTTCGGGTAACAGTTTGACGAAATTTTGCTTAGATTTCGAGATTTAATTTGGTGAGGAATAAAGCTCCATTGTTGCCAAGTTTATGTCATTTTTCATATTATCTCTATTTTGTTCGTAGCTTTTAATGGTCATGTTGATATGTTTTTTTTTTTTGATGAATTGCGTTGTCATTAATTTTATTTAATTTAACTTGTTAAAAATATTTTCATGTAATTTATAATTTTTTCTTGCATCTTCCTTCCTCTCCACAACAGCTCCCAGTTTTATGCAGAAACGTCAAGATTTTGATTTTCTACTAACGTCTCTACTTTATCTAAGTGCAATAAAAAAAGGTCAAAATAATGATACAGGCATAATTTAGATACAGCAATGTGATGCTTTTATCCTCTCTGGGGTATCACCAGGAGTATTGTCTTGTGCTCTTTTGTTTATAAACAATTTAAGTTTTCAAAACGTATTTTTGAGCTTAAAATGTAAATAACACGTAGGCTGAAAAGTTTTTAGTCTGTCAACCTTCAAACGATCCGTGTCAAAATTTCATGACATTTCGACGATTAATTTACAAGTTACAGTAGTTTCAGTGACGCTACTTTTGATATTTTCAAAACAATGGGAAAAATTTAATTTCGCGTTTTGATTAAACACTGTTTTTTGATGGGAAAAAATACCGTTCAAGCAAAGCAATGGCTTGATAAGTGTTACGGGGACTCTGCCTCTGGAAAAACACTCATCATTTACTGGTATGCTGAATTTGAACGCGGTCGTACAGATACAAATGATGCTGAACGCTCTGGACGCCCAAATGAGGTGGCTATACCGGAAAACATCAAAAAAATCCACAAAATTGTTTTGGATCACCATAAAGTGAAATTGCGTGAGATAGCTGACACCCTAAAGATATCAAAAAACATGTTGGTCATATTTTGCATGAACATTTGGACATGAGAAAGCTCCGTTCGAAATGGGTACCGCGGTTACTCACAGTGGATCAAAAAGAACACGTTGTTGATAATTCTGAGTGCTGTTGGGACCTGTTTAAAAGCAATAAAAATGACTTTTTCATGCAATACATGACAATGGATGAAACGGGGATCCACCACTACACACTGGAATCCAATCGACAATTAGCTGAGTAGACAGCAGCCAGTGAAAGCCGCCCGAAGTGACCAAAGACACAACAATCGGATGGGAAGGTTTTGGCCTCTGTATTTTGAGATGCGCATGGAATAATTTTCACCGACTATGCTGAGAAGGGAAAACCCATCAATAGTGAATATTATATAAAGTTATTGGTGCGTTTGAAGGCAGAAATCGCAAAGAAGCGACCCCAAATTGACAAGAAAAAAATGCTCTTTCATCAAGACACTATACCTTGTCACCAGTCAATGGTTACGATGGCAAAACTGCATGAATTGAAGTTCGAATTGCTTCTTCATCCACTATATTCTCCAGATTTAGCCCCCTAGCGACTATTATCTATTCGTAGACTTCAAGAAAATGCCCGCGGGAAAGACATTTGGCTCCAATGAAGAAGGTATCGCCGAAATTGAGGCCTATTTTGAAGGCAAAGACAAATCCTTCTACAAGGTATAGAAATGTTAGAATAGCGTTGGACTGATTGTATCGCTGTATTGATGAATAAAGCCGAATTTTGCAAAGAAGATGTGTTTTAAGTAGCTGGACCAAAAACTTTTCAGCGTACGTGTTAACTTCGGTTATATAAGCCGGATCGAGAGAAAAAAAAAGGAACTCTTCATAGTAAAATTTTCAACAAATCCTCGTTGGTTTTAAGTCGCTCAAGTGCGTACATAACCTACAAAATTGAAAAAAACAGACAAAAAACTGTTTTTTTTTTTTCATTTTACTGTACACGTTGGCTAAGTGAACCGATCGGCTTAAACTTTCAGAAAATATGCCTTTTGTTACAGCAAAAGTACACTGAAATTTTGGTACAAAAATATTTAACAGAGGGAGCATAATTGAATTTGTTATTTAAAATTTGAATTTTCAGCCATTTTATCCCATTTGATCTAAAATGAATCTTTTTTTAAAAAATTTTGGTCTCGACGCCAGCTTTCTGATGCCATTAAAAAAAATTTTTTTGGGTCATTTCTTTTATATTGGTTTATTAATTAAATAACAATAAATGCGTTTTTTCGGTTATTTTCATGTTAACGAAAATGATTTTTTTTTTTTAAATAAACGTCTCACGATCACGACCGAGAAAACGCATTTGTTGTTTTTTTTTATAGGTCTAGCACACGTGCTACTGGGAAATCCCTAAAGCACTACAGAAGCGACATGTGTGCGGAAAAAGCGATTCACGTTGGTCTTGAATCGCTGTAAATTGTACTCGGTGGGAAACACAGTCCTAGCGAAATTATTCCAAAGGGATGAGGTTCTCCACATAAAAGGCAGCTTGAAAAGACTTAGTGCTTGAAAGAGTTAATTTGTATTTGTATTATAGCATTTAATTAAAAAACAAAATGTAAAAAAAAAACAGTTAAAATGACTCCAAAAAAAATTTCTTTAATGGCAAGCTAGTATCGAGCCCTAAATTTTGAAAAAAAAGATCCATTTTGGACCAAATGGCATAAAACAGTGGGATATTCAAATTTTAAATAACAAATTCAATTATGCCCACTATGTTCATTATTTTTGTACCAAAATTTCCTTGCATTTTTGCTGTAACCAAAGGCATATTTTCTGAGAGTTTCAAGCCGATCGGTTCACTTAGTCGACTTGTACAGTAAAATGGAAAAACAATTGTTTGCCTGTTATTTCAATTTTGTAGGTTATGTCAGCGATTTAAAACCAACCAGGATTTATTAGAAATTTTATAAGGAATAGTTTGATTTTTTTGTCTCGGTCAGACTTATATAACCGGAGTTATTCACATTTGAAGCTCAAAAACGCGTTTTGAAAATTAAAACAAAAGAGTACAAGTTTTTCAAGGTTCAAGACTCAGGACAATACTTCTGGTGATATCCCCAGAGAGAATAAAATCATAATATTGCTGTATATATTTCAAATGCTTTTTTATTGCACTATCTACTCTACTAAAAAATGTCTTATCGCTTCCGATTCACTGAGTGCCCTGGAATAGCTCAAGACTGGAAATTTGAAATACGCGTACGCTAGACAAATCTCTGACCTCTTATCCATCCTTAAACAAAGAAATATTTCCATCGCATTTCTCTGGATACCTGGCCATATTGGAATCAAAGGCAACGAAAAGACTGACCAACATGCAAAGGAAGCTGCAGAAACTGAAATACCTAAACACGGAAAAAACTATCCAAATGATTACATTAACCACCTAAAATTGATATGCAGGAAATTATTCCAACTAGAGTGGGATCTTGAGGAATCTTCAAATAAGCTTTGGGAAGTATATCCTCCTTTTCACGATCAATCATTGAATAGAAGGCAAAATACATTATAGAGAAGATTGACAGTGGGCCAAACTCACTTGACTCATTCATATCTACTTAAAAGTGAAACTATCCATAATTGTTCCTCATGTCAGTCTCACAATTAAACATATATTTGAAACTCCTCATCAACTGCAATCCAGGAAAAAATTTCATTTACAACAAAATCTGAAGCGAATACTGAACCCAAGCCTAATACAAACAACAATGAAACATACTGAAGAATATCTAAGAGAAAATGAATACTATAACTTAATATAGAACAAACTCATAAAACATTCAAGTTAGCCGCTAAATGACCACTGCAGTCGATGCGCCCCAATCCTATAACATCCATCCATCCATCTACTAAAAAATTGCTTAATTGAATATAATGTTTTTAGCAGATTTTTACTAAATTCAAATACTCAAAAATCTTAATCTCCTTTCTGACTAAATCGGTGGACCATCCGTTCACTTTAAAAAAAAATTATTAAAAATTAAATAAAAAGAAAACGTGCAAGTATCTTTTCGAGGATGCTCAACCTAAAAAGGGACAACAAAGCTTCGTATTATGTTTTCCTTGCCTTTAATAAGTACGAGACATTTGGGACTAAACGTCCCAGTGACATAATGGAACAAATAATAAAACCACAGCGGAAAATTTTGTGATATTTGACTTGCTCTTATACACTTAGGAATAACGTTATTCTGGTTAAATTTAGGGAAAATATAATGAAGAAACCCTTACGAAAGATGAGCTTAATTTGGTTTGTGATAATTTTTAAAGAATAGAAGACATCACCTCTTAATTTATGGGATTTAATTTATTTTATCTTACTGTTAGCGTAGAAATATTTGTAAATCCTTTTTTTTAGTTATTTTTAAGTTAGTTTGCGAAATATGCACATTGTTGGTTATATTTAAACGCAAATTTTAAAGATTACTGCCTGGAGGAAGTCAGTTAACAACAATTTTCAGCTCCATCTAGCGAGACTATCAATACTTTCAATTTAAGGGATAATGCCACTCTAGAACTAAGAAACACGCCCCCGATTTTGACATTTTTTTTTTAAATACGGTGGACGCAATCCAAAATTTATTCAAATGCTTTTATTATACATACCTTGAAGTACATTTATAAATTTTTAAATAATTGTTTTTACAAAATAGCGGCACCAGTACTCAGTAAAGGAAGATGCATCTTATAAATAGTACTTTTCGGATTTCTCCTCCAATTTTTTACCTAGAACAAAGTACAAGGATTTTTTAGTTCTACATAGAAAAATTAAACAGTACTGATTTTTTTATGAATGGTACACGTGTGAAGAAAGTGTTTCGTTTTTCGGTAAAAAATCACGAAATAATCGTTTGTAAAAAAAAAGTTGGAAACAAATTGTAAAATCCCTACGTACTTCGCTAGATAATGTATTTTTGAAGGTAAAATTAAAATTTCAAATAAATCGGTGATAATTTGAAGAAGTTGTGTTTTCGGACAGTTTGAAAAATGTAGTTTTGAGAAAAACGTGTTTTAAAGTTTTACGTACTATTTTTTATATAAATTTTCTGCATATCTATAATCAGCGATGCCTGCACCATATAATTGGCCTTCTTAATTGATGTTTTCCTCCTCTTTTTTTCTTTCTGTCAGATTTAAAAGACAGTCGAGCTTCTTTTGCTGTTTTAGTCAGCGATCGGTCTGAAAACTTGGTATGATAAGCGTCAGCCTGCATACAGAAATTGTAACAGTTCAACCCAATTTTCGTTCTTAATAGTTCCATAATTTTCATTATATTGGTAAAACCATCGTTGTAAACACATACAGCTAACATATATTTGTTGCAATATCCAAAACAACTTTGCCACTAGAAACAGACTTAGGAGTTATCGACCAGACTGTCATATTGGAACTTTCATTGCTGTTTTGCATAAATCCACCAATGCAGCGTTGAAGGAATTCATCTCTGCTGCATTCTTCATAAATTGGCTTTATTGAATTGAAAATAAGCTGCAGAAAAGCTGTCTTATGCAAATAAGTAGCCAAGGAATTGGTGACCTTCGCTCTTTGCCAAGAGCACCATGATTTTTCGCATTTATCGTGCTGTGGCTTATCATCGGTAGCAAGCTTATGGTATAACGTTGCCCAGATTAACAATAGTTCAATAACGAAAGAAAATAGCCTTGTGTAAACAGTATGTCTTTAACGGTTTATACAAATACCATGCAAATACTATGGGATATAACTGATGCCACCTAGTGACATTAGATGAACTTAAATTCTGTAGATAAATAGATTTCTTCCATATTCAGAAAGGTACAATCATTTAAGCAGCGTGAAGCATAAAAACTCTCGGAGAGTTTGGAAAACGCTGCGAGACAATTACGCTCACTTGATAAAATACACTCTTATAACCTTCTTACCCTCATAGAATCCTTTGTACCTTATCTCTAAGTCCCTAAAGCATCATTTAAGCAAAAAAAAAATTTTATTTTTTTCAAATTTCTAGTATGACTTACCTCTTAAGAGTAAAATCGTAGTTAATAAGGTAAGGAAAATGAGAATCCACCACAACTATTGGTAGAGAAGGTCCAACTACTGACATTAGTGGATAATGGTAACTGGAAGACCAACTTTAACGTGAATCCAGCAAGAGACTCCGGTATAGGTACTGATTATAGAACTTCACTCTCACTTGTGGTATTGCTATAATAAATACCTATTGCTATAATTTTCTTTTCCGTGATCTCGTACTTTAATCCGACTAATTTTGCACCTCTGTGAGCAGGTGCATTGTCATGATGAAAGATGATTTTTTCTTCTACAAACCAGGGCTTTCCTCACGAATTTTCTCGTCCAGGTCCAAAAGGTTCCAATAATATTCTCCTGTGATTGTTTTACCGGTTTAAAGGTCATCAATTAACAAAATTTCTTTTGCATCCCAGAAACCTGATGCCATAGTTTTTTAGATGACTTTGACCACTTTGGCTGCTTTGAAGCTGAACAGCCGGGCTAAGTCCACTGTGCAGTTTGTTGTCGCAGTTCAGGATCATACCGGTAAATTCAAGTCTCATCCATAGTTACAAATCGACGCACAAAATTAGTTTTATTCTTTGTAAAACGAGCCGATGTTGTTTAGAAAGTTTCTCTCGAATGCATTTTTGTTCCGATATTAGCAAATTTGGCACCCATCTGGTGATTAGCTTTCTCATACCCCAAACATTAATTAAAATCTCATGTACTGTTCCACGTGAGTGTCTATAGCCTTGGCTAAATCATCTACGGTTAATCGACGAACTTCCATTACCATATCTTATACATGAACAACAGTTTCTTCAGTTGTTGCAGTTCTTGAACGTCCTGAACGTGGATCATCATTGACGCTTGTATGACCACGTTTAAACTCTAGAGTTCATCTATGAAAAGTTAGAAATGAAGGAGCAGGCTTCTTTAATACTCTCACTAACTTTGCATGAATTTCAGTTGCCGATAAACCTTCCAAAACAATTTTATCACTTCACAATATTCGATTTTTTCCATTTTTAAAAAGTACTCAAACACGTCTACTTTAACCAGCTGATAAACAATGAATGACTTGACAGATCGACTTGATATATAGGGTGTGTTCATATGACAGATGAAGCTTCGAAACGGTGTTCAATATTTGGTTCGAGTGATGATCCATAGGTGTCCCTTTCAAAACTTATTGACTAGAACTTCTCCAATAAGCAATGTTTCCGAGTACTTAATATGTATCACAATTTGTCATGTGAAGTAAATACTGATTTTCTCTCCAAAACGCTAACTAGTGTTTACTATGCCATCCTTCAATTAAAAATAGTACTTGATACAAATACTTTACTTAATATTTACTGTGAATTAGCATGTTCTCATCAGTTTTCAAGGAGGGGGATCAGTATAAATGAACAAAGGTTAAATCATCTGCGTTATGCTGATGATGTAGTGCTAATATCAGATAATTTTAATGATATCCAGGAAATGATTACTGAAACAAATCAGAGAGGGTAGGACTACTGCTGAATAGAGATAAGACAAAGGGTATGCGAGGCTTGAGAATAGAGGGCAGAACACTTCAATACGTAAAGGAATACATCTACCTAGGGCAAATACTGAAGTGTGATAAAGCAAATCAAACGGGAAAAGTAGAGAGAAGAATCAGACTGGCATGGGCAACAATTAGCAAACAAAGGAAAATACTAACCAATAAAAGAATTCCTCTGAAACTAAGAAAGATAGTATTCGAACCATGCATTCTACGAGTTCTCACCTACGCGGCCCAGGCATGGATATTGACTAAGAAGATGATGGACCAACTGAGTAAAAGATAGAGAGCAATGGAACGTCAGATTTTGAATACAAGATTACAAGAGACAATCAGAAACGAAAGTATAAGACAAGAGACCAAAATGATAGACGTAAGAGAACAGATAGCAGGTTTGAAATGGAGATGAGCAGGCCACAGAATGGGATAATAAGATGAGGGGTGGAATAAAAGAATATAAGAATAGATGCCACAATTTGGACAAAAATTCAAAGGGAGGCCCCAAACAAGATGGAAAGATGACTTGAAAAGAACGGCTGGTTTAGGACGGATCAGAAAGACGCAGAATCGAGAGAGTTGGGAAAAGGAAGGAGAGGCTTATTAAATAAATAGATAGATAGCATTTTCGCATCTTTCCCAAAATATCTTGCTTTAGGCCAAGTGTAATTTAATAATTTAGAGGCTTCACTAAATTTTTATGCTTCAAAAAAGAAGCTCCTTTCTTGTAAATCCAGGAGTACATCTTTTGATCAGTGTTGTTTTGATTTTGTAGTCACAGATGATTCGCCGAAGTCTCGTGTCATATGGAATTACCGATGCTTACTGCTCAGTGAGGGGCAGAGATTTTCAAAAAATTCTTACAATAACAAAAACACCCCCTTCCCTATCCTTCTGCTATTCCTCCTTTTTCTAAATGTTTTATATTATATATAATTATCTATATCACAACAAGACATTTTTTGTCATAAAAGACAATATTTTTTAACTGTTAAGTATATCCTGTCCCAAAATATAAGATCTTGATTTTTGCCGTTTTAAGTGGGCAATATAAAAATTCTGACCTTTTGTTTATGATAGGTTGCAGAGATGGACTTAAAAATTTTATTCATTAATGCAAATAAATAAAATTATAAGTGTTTTTGGAGATGTTTATTATGTAAAAATAAATGGATAAGAAGTACAAATATACAGTTTGAATGAATAGAGTTTACAAGACGGGACATATTGTATAAATAAAAATATATTTTAACTTAAGCCTAATTCGGTTTCACTATCACTATCATCAGCGGAGGTAATTATCAGTGGTTTTATATTATTTACATAAATATATGAATCTTCAACTTTAACAACGTGCTGAATGAATTCTTCCAGCTTTCACAAGGTATATCATTTATAACTTTTTTTTACTAATTCAACCACTGACACGCTTAAAGTAGGAGAAACATTTTGTGCCCTTATTTTTGATTTAACTTGATGCCAAATATGTTCAATTGGATTAAACACACAATAATACGGAGGAAGCCGCAAAACAGTGTGTCCCATTTTCTCAGCCATACTATTATAAACATATTTCTTTTTCAATTTATAGTCTTTCATATCTTCCAAAAGTTGACTTTTTTTATAACTAAAGTCAAAATAAATGTCATTTTCTAACATATATTCCTGTATTTCCGATTTGGTGTTGGCTGCATTAGGAACCTTATTTAGTAGGCAACTATGGTAACTTGCATTGTCCATAACTACGAGGCTGGTTTGAAAAGTCCGTGCAAAAATAAAAACTACTTATGTGTTTGGGGTAAACCTTTTTTATTTTTCGACATAGTCTCCTTTTAGGCTTATACACTTCGTCCAACGATGTTCTCGTTTGTTGATCCCTTCCGAATAATAGGATTTGTCCAAGTCTGCAAAATATCCATTAGTGTCTGCAATCACCTCCTCGTTTCAATAAAATCTTTGTCCCGCCAGCCATTTCTTCAAATTGGGGAACAAATAGTAGTCCGAGGGAGCCAAGTCTGGAGAATAGGGGGGATGTGAAACGAGTTGGAATCCTATTTCCATTAATTTTGTCACCACAACTGCTGAGGTGTGTGCTGGTGCGTTGTCGTGATGGAAAAGGACTTTCTTGTGGGCCAATCGCGGGCGTTTTTCTTGCAGCTCGGTTTTCAAACGACCCAATAACGATGAATAATATTCACCTGTAATAGTTTTACCCTTTTCCAGATAGTCGATGAGGATTATCCCTTGCGAATCCCAAACGACAGTCGCCATAACCTTTCCGGCCGAAGGAACGGTCTTCGCCTTTTTTGGTGCAGATTCCCCCTTGGTAACCCATTGTTTAGATTGTTGTTTGGTCTCAGGAGTATAGTAATGTATCCATGTTTCATCCACAGTGACGAAACGACGCTTAAAGTCCTCCGGATTCTTCTGGAACAGCTGCAAACCCATCCTTGCAACACTTCACACGATTCCGTTTTTGGTCAAGCGTGAGCAATCGCGGCACCCATCTTGCGGATAGCTTTCTCATGTCCAAATGTTTATGCAAAATATTATGTACCCGTTCAGTCGAGATGCCCACAGCACTAGCAATCTCACGGACCTTAACTCTTCTGTCATCCATCACCATATCATGGATTTGATCAATGATTTCTGGAGTCGTAACCTCCACAGGCTGTCCAGCGTCACTTGTGCCCATATGGCCAGTCCGAAAATTTTGAAACCACTTACAAACTGTTCTAATCGAAGGTGCAGAGTCACCATAATGTTTATCAAGCTTCTCTTTAGTCTCCTGAGGCGTTTTGCTTTTCATAAAGTAATGTTTAATCACCACACGAAATTCTTTTTCGTCCATTTCTTGAAAATCACTCGACTTCCTTGATTCACACGAATGCCAAACACAAAGAAATAGACCAATATGGCTGAAACTTGGTGTGCGTTCATTCAAGAGATGCTACTAACTAAACATGACCTCGATACGCGCCGGTGGTGCCATCTCTCGGACTTTGCACGGACTTTTCAAACCAGCCTCGTATAACACTCTGTTCGGGAACATTTGGCAAAAGGGAATTTTTAAACCAATTTTCAAAAAGTTCTGCGGTCGTGTCTTCCTGATAGTCCAAACTAAAATCTTTTATGTTTTTTTGCAGATAATAGTACACAATTTGAAACCCAGCCCTTTTCAGATCCAGCATGCAAAATGGTTATTCGTTTACCTTTATTTGAAGGTGCGTTAGTCTGACATTTTGTACTGCTGTCAACCCACCCTTTTTGCACAGTGTCATGGATATCGAACCATGTTTCGTCAAGTTAAATTATTGGCCAATTCTTTGATCGATACGTTTTAATTTCTTGTAAATCAGTTTGTCGCAAGATTCGTAATCTTTGTGACTCCAGCACTACTTGCCTTTTGTTGATTTTTCGGAACGTGAATAATCCCATTCTTAAGAGAATTCTGCGAAGGGTTGATCGGCCACAATGATATTGGTCCCATCCTGCACCAGTCTTAATCTAATTTTGTCTAGTATCCGCATCAACTGCTCTTCATACATAAAATATATTTTTCTCCTGATGACGTCTTTTTCACAATCGTCTACATGATGCATTTGAAAACCTTTCCGTTTTTTCCTGTTCCTAAGTGATGGTTTTTCTACAATACCCTTAATCGTAGAAATAGGGATTTTTGTTAGTTCATTGGTTTCTTGCAAAGCACTTTGTTTATTCAAATTTCTTTTTACTAAACTGTCGTAAACATTTTTCACTGTTGTTTAGCGTTAAGTGATAAATGTTTTCTCTTGCGATAACCACTACTGCAATTTTCCCACGGACGCCACATAACTAAAATAGAACCGTTACGTTGTAAGTTGTACGTAAAACTAAAAATAAAAATAATAATAAAAAGTATCTTTCGAATCTTAATGGGGACCTGTGGTCATAAGCCCTATATTATCAAATACTTAAAGGGCTCCAAACCAGGTTGCCAGGTAGTAAATATATAGGTAAAAATGGATCCAATATGATTGCAGGTGCAAGTGAGGGCGGTATACAAAGCAGGTAAAATAAAAATACGTTTATCGTAATACCTGGCAACTATGCACAAAACCTTAATAGGGTCGTTTATTGCCCCATTGAAAAGCAAAAAGGCATGTTCTTATATCTTGGGATTTACTTTTTAAACTGTTATCGTATTAACATTCTTTTACAATTTAGCAAACAGCCTGCAAAAATACTGGTCATTTTTAATAATAAATTCTAGTATTTATTTTCCGACATAAAATTTTTCAAACATTTATTACGGCAGTATTCTGTTGCTCGCCGACAAAAAAAAAACAAATCGTAACAAAATAAAAACAGAAATATGCTGCTCAGATACGAACTCAAACTAAACTTTAATTAACTTTAATTCTAAATTTAAAAATACTTTGTAATCTTTAATTCCCAGGGTGGTCCTAAGCTGACTTTAAGTTTTGGCCCGGAATACTAATTTTATATACATTTGATTAACTGGCGCGGAAATTTCCGACCCCAGAGATACTTCAAACGCTTTTAAATTCAAACAGTTTTAGTAAAATTGAAAATTTTATTGTTTTATTTTGTATAAGAGATAAAGATTTTAACATTTACAGGTCAAATTTTTTTTTCACAGAAAAATTCTAACATTTCTACAATTTTTTGGAAATTCTGGAGATCACAAAGACACATTTTCTTTACAAATCAGAAGTTTATAATATTCACCGATTTTGTGGTGCGAAAAAAATGGAAGATCAATATCCACGTAGAACTAAGTAATACGAGATATATAAAAATGTAAGAAATTGTTCGACCAGCTGTAGCTAAACAGTGACATTCTACAGAACGCTCCATCAATGTCATTCAAATCAAAGTTCTCTCTCCAGTCTCCAGTTTCTATAAATCAAAGCCTAAAAAATCACCGAAAAAAATCCAAAATCAACTGTTCTAAAAAGAACCTTTAACAATGTTATTAGTGTTATTCTACCTCTTAAGACCTTTATAAATCTCCAAATGTGCTGTTCTCGTGTTTTTTGTATGATTGTGTTCGCTAGCTGGTTAGTGAAATGCTTAATTTGCATATTTAATTAGAGAAAAATCTGTTACAATTTTGTAAATATACTTTTATATAGCTTACATAAACATACATATCACACGTCCTGACGAATATCTTAATTTTCCTTCTGTCGTTTGTTTGCTTTTCAGTATCCAGAAGAAGCTACCAATTAGGCAGCGAAAGCTTGATTAAAAAAAAAATAAAAAAGAAGAAACTAGAGCGTAAAGATCTTTGATTGCTCATCTCTATTTCCTCATAAATGTGTTTCCCAGAAGAATTTTCGATTGTTTCTTACCAGTGCCCTGTTACTGTCCTTCCAATTTCTTATATATATATATATATATATATATATATATATATATATATATATATATATATATATATAAAGTTTAGTCTGACTGAGGTCACTTTACGCCCATTAGCGACGCAGCCGGGGCTATCATCTTTTTTTTTGACAAAAAACATAGATAACTACACACACACACACACACACACACACACACACATATATATATATATATATATATATATATATATATATATATATATATATATATATATATATATATATAAAACTTCGACTGCTGAAGAAGTTTTCATGGTACAAACGAGAAGAGATATGCTTAATTGCAAATTCTTCTTCGCACTGCGTTAATTATAATAAATAAGTTTATTTGCGATAAAAATCAAATTTAAAAGAAAACACTTCTGTCACCAACATTGAGATGTCGATCGCCATCTACTGTTGATATTATAACGGTAAAATTCTCGTTATATTATCCGTTTTTTCAGTGTTATGCTCCCCTATCCAAAGTCTGAAACATCCCAAATTTTTAAAAGGTCACGCTAAGGAATAAATTGTCATCAATTGGCTGCATCTGTACAACCCTTTGTATTTTTGAAGAAAATAGAATTTCTTTAAAAAAAAAAGATACTTCAGTCCTAGGAGCCAAGTTTTAATCTTTATTTTTACATTCTTAATTTTTTCCTGTAACTAAAACAAAACTGCAAAATAAAAAGAGAAAAGTTGAAAACATCTCGCTGAGACCGAACTTCTTCTAAACTTTAATTAAGTTTAATTCTAGATTTAAAAATACTTTGTAATCTTTAATTCCCAGGATAGCCTTAAGCAAGCTTTAAGCTTTTGTCTAGAATACTAATTTGATATAGATTTGAATGAAATAAAGGCCCTTCTAGCTTATAATAAAAAGCTTTTTCTTATATTAACAGTTCTATAAGAATTAAAACTTTATCATATATTAATTTTACAATTCTTTTTAGTGTTCCGTACGGAACACTTCAAGTATAAGATCACTTCGATGTTTGTCTGTCTGCCTTTCCTTCTGCCGATTTTCTCCGTCATAGAAATTTGAAATTTGGCCCTAATATAGGAATTGATAGCCCCATCAGAGCCCTGTAGTTTTGAAAGATAAATTTGGACTTAAAGGGTTAGTTTTAGGGGGTGAAATCGAAAGTGAAAAATAAATTACCAGTTCATCGAGTGGGTTGTCAAATCAAAGTTTGTGAAAACATGAGTTCAAAAATATATATAATGTAATACCTGCGTACACTTTTCTTCGCATTATTTTCCGAAAATTATCAAAAATTCAAGGTCATTAGTTTTCAACAAAAATCGGAAAAAAACTTGGTTGAAAACTCATTTGAGGTATACTTTGAGAACTCTTGATCATTTTACACCTCCGTAACAAAAATTTTTATTTTAAAAGCAGTCAGCGTACGGAACACTAATTGCGCAAGTTCGACTTGCTCTTGACCGGTTATTATTACCTAAGTTTTTATATTTACTAACAGTTGTGGTAATTCATTTTAACCCTACATTAAAAGAACAAACAAATCTCAGAAACAGTTGTGTATTTAATGTAATCTTCCTTCACCTTTGTATACTACTAGCAGTGCCCGCGGCTCCGCTCGTGTACTTTATTCATTACTATCGTCACTGCTTATTCCTTATATCTGCCATTATTTCCCCTTATCTCCCATTATTTCTCCTTATCTCCCATTATCTCTACATAATTTCCATTATCTGGGCTTATCTCTGCTCATCTCCCGTTTTTTCTCCTTATCTCCCATTATTTCCCCTTATCTCCCATTATCTAGGCTTATCTGGACTTATCTCGCAATATTTCTCCTTATCTCCCATTATTTCTCCTTATCTCCCATTATCTCATCATAACTCCCATTATCTAAACTTATCTCTGCTTATCTCCCATTATTTATCCTTATCTCCCGTTATTTATACTTATTTCCCATTATCTCACCTTATCTCCCATTATCTAGGCTTATATCGAATTATATAGAACATATATATAAATTTATAAAAACACGTAAATCAGATAAGTGGTTCTCAAGTGATAAGCGCACTAACGGACAGACAGACAGACAGAGAGACGTTGCATTATATATATAAATATATATATATATATATATATATATATATATATATATATATATATATATATATATATATACATATATATATATATATATATATATATATATATATATATATATATATATATATATATATATATACATATATATATATATATATATATATATATATATATATATATTATATTATTATTCTTTGCAACATGATATTGTTCCATATTTTAATGGTTTAGGCAGTGTATTGCAAGAGAACGCGCTAACGTAACCTTTTTTCCGACTTGATTCACTATTATCATCACTACTTATTCTTTATGTTACCCAACGCAATAAAATATATCCTATAACCTGGCCAGAGAACATATGTATGTTTTAAAGAAAAGCACGTAACGCACTAATGGACAGACAGACAGAGAGAGAGTTTGCATTTTATATATATTATAGATAGATAACCTGGCCAGTGAACATATGTATGTTTTAAAAAAAAGCACGCAAATTGGATAAGTGGTTCTCCAGTGATAAGCGCGCTAACGGACAGCCAGACAGACAAAGAGACGTTTCATTTTATATATATTATAGATATAGATTATTATTATTATATAACCTGGCCAAAGAATATATGTATAAGTGGTTCTCGCGTGATAAAACGCATATTGATATTCTCTGCTACATAATATTGTTCTGTATTTAGTGGTTTAGGCTGTGTATTGCAAGGGAACGCGCTAGCGGCAAACTTATTTCCGACTTCATTCACTATTATCGTCACTGCTCATTCCTTATGCTACCTATCGTAATAAAATATAGCCTATAACCTGGCCAGAGAATATATGTATGTTTTTAAAAAAAAAAGTACGTAAATCGAATAAGTGGTTCTCCAGTGATAAGCACACTAACGGACAGACAGACAGACAGACAGAGAGACGTTGTATTATATATATATATATATATATATATATATATATATATATATATATATATATATATATATATATTATAGAAGATGGGATGAAAAGTCCCGAGACTTTTCGAAAGATAGCAACACAAACAAAAAAATCATATGATTTTCATTTAGTGTTAACTCTGAGAAGATTCGTATAAATTTTCATGACATTTGTCTATTAATTTTCTAGTTACAGCTGTTTTGAGTGACTCTACTTTTGATTTTTGCAAAATGATGGAACAAAAATAATTTCGTGTGTTGATTAAACATTGCTTTTTGATTGGAAAAAATACAGCCAGAAACCAAAAATGGCTTGAGAAGTATTATGGCTAATCTGCTTCATAGACACCAACTATATGTTGATGATTTAAGGTATTTCTTACGAGTAACTGTTAAAAGCATTCGCCAAGCACATTTTCACCTTGTTCAATATTCCATCATGGTTTTCATGAGAGCAACGCCTTTTCTAATTCGGTTGAGCATCCTCCAGCTTTTCCACTCTAGATGGATTCCCACAGGCCGCTCTTGCTTTGAAGGGAAATTTTCTGGTGGTTCCACTTTTACAGTGTTTAAGAAACACCTGCTCGGCAACATTAACGAAGGCAATACGGAAACGCCAAATACGAGTAAATTAACTAATAAGCCGGTCCTCAGACCTATGCAATATAAACACCAGAAATATTAAATACTAAAGCAGTTTTTAGAAAAAACTTTAATATAATTTTGTAAAATGTTGAGTACTTTCATGCACTCCGTTACTAAATAATCCATCACATTTTTTTCCACATTTTTTTTATCCTTTTAGTGTTTTTTTTTTTTCTAATGCCATTCCCTGAACTCTACTACAAGCTTACCATTAAATCCGGCCCAAACTTTACAACACACTTGCATTTGCGAGCAGATTTAAGTGCTACAGATTTGCCCCATGTGAGCTACTCCCGCTGAAATGTGGTTAGCACTGACTTCTCTCCAGATTACTATTTTATTATTTGGAGCAAAAGAGCAATTATAATATACCTAAATTAGCTTACAACTCAAGGATATTGTAGATGTATTATTGGCTTCTGTCAATTTAAGATATTTCTTACGAGTAACTGTTAAAAGTAGTTCTGCCTGAAATTTTGAGAAATAATAGATTTTAGCATCATGTATTCATTGCTTCAATGCAAATATAGCTTACCACCCTGTATTGCTATAATTGTATACATTTCAGATATTTAACACGTAAAAGATAGGAATCCATACTTTTTCTTCAATCAAAAGCATGCCTTTTTACAATTTTTGTTGTCGTATGTGCATTAAAAAGTAAAATGTCACAAAAAAAATATATACATAAAAAAAATATTTTGCTTTCGTGTGTTAAAATATGAAGGCAATGTACCTCCGAGTTGTTGCAAAAATATTAGACAAATATTACTTTTTATTGCATTTCATAAAGTGCATTTTCGCTGTGGCAACGTAGCTTGAAGAAGACTGCGCACGCAAATTTTAAATCACATATATGCATTGCACTGATCGGACTTTCTTTTAAAAGTTACCAGAATAAACATGTGCCTCGCACACGCATTTATTCAGTTATCAATACTTAATAAATCATTCAAAGTATCGTTTTAATTAATTAATATACATGGATACTAAGTAACAATAAATAACACGTGATTGCGGGCGACAGGAAGCAAGCAAGAAGCTACGTTGCCACATTTATAATACCCTCGAAACCAAATTATTTCGCGTCTTTCTCTAACATAATGCTCTCTCTGTCTTCTCGTAAGAAATACTATAATGAACTTAAATGCGGTCGTACAAGTACCCCGTTCCATACGTCCATTTGAAACAGTCACTTCAAAAAAAATCCACCATATTTTTCTGAAGCTGACATTGTGAAGATATCAACAGACTGCGTGAGGTATATTTTGTATGTATATTTACATATGGAAAAGCAACGTGCCCCATGGGTGCCGCGCACGCTCATGTATCAAAAACAACAACGTGTCCAAGATTCACAACGTTGTTTAGCACTATATCGCCATAATTCAAAGAAGTTCTTGCGTTGATTCGTAACGATGGATGAAACGTAGATGCACCACTACACGATTGAGTCCAATAAGCACTTCGCAGAGTGGCTGGAACCACATGAAAGCTAACCGAAACGTCTAACAACACAAACATTAGCTGAAAAGGTTTTGGCAAGTAGTTTTTGGATGCGCATAGAAATATACTACATAACCTACAAAATTGAAAAAACAGGCAAATAACTTTTTTTTTAATGTTATTGTACAGGCCGACTAAGTGAACCGATCGGCTTAAAACTTTCAGAAAATATGCCTTTTGCTATAGCAAAAGTACCCTGAAATTTTGGTACAAAAATATTTAACCCAGCGGGCATAATTGAATTTCTCATTTAAAATTTGAATTGCCCGCCCTTTTATGCCATTTGATCCAAAATGAATCTTTTATTTTTCAAAATTTAGGTCTCGACGCCAGCATTCCAATGCCATTAAAAAAAAAAATTTTAACCGTTTTTTTACATTTATTTATTATTTTGGATTGTTGTAGCTTCTACTTGATGGAAATTCATTATAAATATATAATAAAAGACTGTTTTTAGTCAATTTCCACTGGTTTATTTAAATTGCGATGACGCGTTTCGCTGTCGATGCAGCTTCTTCAGATCTACATTTTACACTGTCAAGTTAGGTTTAATATTCACAGTTTTATATAATTTCTTAATTATAATATTACACCTAATTAAATTACATTGATAGTACTATACTATCAATGTAATTTAATTAGGTGTAATATTATAATTAAGAAATTATATAAAACTGTGAATATTAAACCTAACTTGACAGTGTAAAATGTAGATCTGAAGAAGCTGCATCGACAGCGAAACGCGTCATCGCAATTTAAATAAACCAGTGGAAATTGACTAAAAACAGTCTTTTATTATATATTTATTTATTAATCAAATAACAACAAATGCGTTTTTTCGGTCATTTAAAAAAAAAATTGTTAACGAAAATGTATTTTTTTAATAAAGGTCTCGCGATTCTCTACCAGGTGTGATAAAAAATTTTCAATTTTATTGTTATTTGATTAATAAATAAATTCAAAAAATTTAAAAAAAAAAAAACGGTTAAAATGACTCGAAAAAAATTTTTTTAATGGCTTCGTCGAGACTTAAATTTTGAAAAAAAAAGATCCATTTTGACTTACGGAGTCGTTATTACTGTAACGACGTCAGACTATTAAAACTTTGTTTTTGTATGTTAAATAACATTTAGTACACAAATAATATAGATTGATGGTTTCTTTTTATTGCTACAATATTCAAAATTTCTGACAAAAATCATTCATTCATGTTTTAGGCATTTTTTATTCGGGTATTGGTCAGTAATGCGTTTCTGTTCCCATCTGTTTGATCAGTGTATACTTCCTGTAATCGCTGCCAAACCTGGACAATAGCGAAGACATCGATGGAAGTGCTCAGACTAACACAAAAGCGTCGAGACCTAAATTTTGAAAAAAAAGATCCATTTTGGATCAAATGGCGTAAAATGGCGGACTATTCAAATTTTAAATAACAAATGCAATTATGCCCACTGGGTTCAATATTTTTGTACCAAAACTTAAAGGTATTTTTTTTTATTTTAACAAAAGGCATATTTTCTGAAAGTTTCAAGTCGATCGGTTCACTTAGTCGACCTATACAATAAAATGAAAAAAAAAACAGTTTTTGCCTGTTTTTTCAATTTTGTAGGTCATGTACGCATTTGAGTGACTTAGAACCAATGGGGATTTGTTGGAAATTTTTATATTTTATATCACCGGAGTTATTCACATTTTAAGCTCTAAAAACGCGTTTTGAAAACTTAAATTGTTTATAAACAAAAGAGCACAAGTTTTTCGAGGTCTAAAACTCAGGACAATACTCCTGGTGATATTCCAGAGAGAATAAAATCATAATATTGCTCTATCTAGACTGTACAGTTTCAAACATTTTTTTTACTGCAATATTAAGTTAGTATTTATTTAAGTAAAAACATAATTTTTTTCAAGAAAATACAAAATATAAATATATACTTTCAAGCATTATAACGAATTATTATACCGTAAATTCTGATAATTTATCCTCAGTAAACTGAAAATATTACTCTCGGTTTAACATAAAACCAAAATATGTTATACTTAAGCTTATAGTACAGTGCCTTAATGTTTACAATTTAAAAGCAAAATATGTTGGAAAAAAATTGGAATATTCTACTGAATACGATGTTATACAACATAAACCTAGATTTTTCTAGGTTTTAATGACTTTGTAATCATGTAATTCTCTAGCTGCGTTTCTCTTCTTAGTCAAAATAAAATTATTATAGGAACTTGTTGTATAACACCGTTAAAACCTATCTTATGTCTTATATTAATTTGTGGGGCGTTAGGGCTTATTTTCAGAAGATGACTTTTTCATATGCAATGAACTAAATTTTTCGGTAGAACCATTGACCCCATTCTCCCAGGTGCAGCATGGAGCTCTCCTTAAAGGAGCACTTGTTGTCCACGTATTACTAATACAATAGTGATTTTTGTTCCATTTCACCCACGGCACAACGTCTTGCATGTTAGGCTTTATAAAGTGTTCCTGCTGATTTCTCTCCACTTTATTTTCAATGTAGTTATTAATTTTCTTGCTCGGATTATCCTTGAATGGCCTATTTGTTCCCATATTAAGAGCTTAGAGATAGGCAGTCATTCCTACAGGAATTATTCTTTAACCGATTATTCTTTCTGCTAGAAAGTGTTGGCTGAATCCCAGACTAGCAGACTTCTTTGATCTAGAAATGGGGCTGTCTTTCCATCCAGACGAATTGTCGAAATAAACTTACACGTGCACTTTGGTAACCAATGGGGAAAATGTAAATTAACTAGGCACTCCTTTGATCAATTGTCGCTTGAGGTCGTTGACCAATAAAGACTGCAATTTTCTCCGCAAAAATCGTGTAAGTGAATGGGGATTTAGAAAAGTCGTGTTTATAAAGTCACGAAAGTAAGAATTAGTTAGTATACAAAACAACACTAAACTTTTTTACTTTTTTCTCTGGCACAAGTAATTAAATTTCGCTGAGGATTACACTAATCCTTCTTTGGCGCGATCAAATACTTTTTATTTGATCCTGTAAAAGTTTGTAAAAATTACGAAAGAAGTCTTGCAGGAATTAGGCTTTTTGAACTTACGGAGTCGTTATTACAGTAACTACTTCAGACCATTAAAACTTTGTTTTTGTATGTAAAATAACATCTACTACACAAATAATATAGAATTATCGAGGTTTTTTTTACATGCCCGGCACGGTTTCTTTTTAATGTTGCAAAATTCAAAATAACTGACAAAAATTATTCATTCATGTTTAAGGCATTTTTTATTCGGGTATTGGTCTGTAATGCGTTTCCGTTCCTATCCGTTCGATCAGTGTAAACTCCCTGTAATGGCTGCCAAACCTGAACAATAACGAAGACATCGATGGAAGTGCTCAGACTAACACAAAGGGCTGTGGAGAAATACATGCTCGGAGTATGCTTAAGATAAAATAACCGGCCAAGTACAAGTTGGACTTGTGCAGTTAGTGTTCCGTACCTTGATTGCTTTTAAAATACTTCACAAAACACACCCCAACTGCATTTTCAACAAACTTTTTTTCCGATCTTTACTGAAATTTTTGTTTTTTTTTATATACCAGATAAATTATTAAAGGCAATGCACTCGTGATAATTTTCGTTCAATCTACACCCTTTGGAGAATATTCCAGAAGTTTTTTAAAATTTTTTGATCAGTACTTTTCGAGATACGGGGGGACAGCGATTTTTCGCACTTTTTTAAAAATAATACAAAGAGAAGTGTGCGCAAGTATTACATCATAGATATTTTTGAACTAGTGTTTTTACAAGCGTTCATTTGACACCTCACTCGATGAACTGGTAATTTTTTTTTTCCCTTCCGGTTTCAAACCCCAAAACAAACCCTTAAATCAAAATTTAACTTTCATATCTACACGGCTCTGGTAGGGCCATCAATTCCTATATTAGTGCCAAATTTTATGTCTATAGTTTCGGAGAAAATCGGGTGTAACAGATAGACAAACGGACAGACAAACAGACAGACAGACAGACACCGAAGTGATCTTATAAGTGTTCCGTACAGAACACTAAAAAGAGAAATGAAATAATTAGGGTTGTATTAAAGATGTTGGAGAAGCTACTGCCGAACTGAAATGAAGGTTTGTGTGACATGTTGCGCGATGCCCTGATTACAGATGGAACAAAACCATACTACAGTGGAGACCATATCCGAGGCAGAGATTAAGAGGTGGCCTACCAATGCACTGGACGCGAATTGCGGAACTATCATTATTACACACCAGTTATCCCCACTACGACAAAAATTTTAGTTTTGCACTTGACTCGCGTTTCGCTAATCGTATTATCATCATCAGCATCGATGATTGACTGGACTAATTATCGCTCCTAATGATGCTAACATGTTTATCGAAACGCGTGTCGAGTGAAAAAATAATTTGTTTGATATAGTGGGAATAATTTTTGTGTAGTAACTTTCTTGTTATAATTTCTTAAGTTCTTTGGTATTTGAAATGATGCTGTTATACACAAGATACATTTAAAAAATTCAATTTTTTAATTTTTAAAAGTGCTTAAACTAATTGACTCGTTTCTTGTACTGAAATAAAATTTTGATGTATAACATTTTCTGATACACTAGAAGCATATATTAAAGAATTTTCCAACTGACAGACATTTTATATTATTTATGAAAATGTTACTTCAGGAGAGGCAGTTAGCTGCACCAGAAGATGTGGCTACATGTCGCAACATCAATATTTAATTTATTGAGATGCTCTTGTCGGTAAATTTACTCCAATGGCTAGCATTCCTTCAGAAGGTTCATATATTTTATAATTTTACATAAAAAGCATGGATAGTTCATACGTAAAGAATATTGTAAATATTTGTTCCCGAGTTTATCTATAGTTATGGTCTGTATTTTATTAGAGAGAACTCATGAAGTGAGTGTAGTGGCTGTACGAAACAACACTAACGCAGAATTTAGCTGATGAAACTCTACGCTTTTGCGACGTGTACTGTAATTAAAAATTTCATAAAAAAAATTTTAATTACTGATTTTAGATGAGAAATCGTTGTTCCTGTGTTTAAACCGTGTCAATTTGGAATAACTTTCCGACATTTTGTCTAAAGATTCTTCAGGGATCTTTACTTTCTGAAATTAACTGAATGATTTGTAATAAGCACAAGTCAACTATTTATACGGGACTGTTGTTTGCCGAACCATGTAATGATCGCTTATCACCTGTGATGCAAACCGTAAGCCTAGTCCCTATTAATATTGTTAGTGTGTTTTTCCTAAACTCTCATTTATAGAAATTAGAGACAGAAGTTTCTTTCTCTTACATTGATGGAATAACCTGTAGCTGATTATAAAATTACCGTACCACGTGAATAGAGAATTTTATCGATACCTCCAGTACGAATTGGATCTTCTGATGATCTCAAGCATTACCCAATTTTTTTATATGTGTTGAAGATTATGCGAATGTTAGATCTTGAAAGTAATTTGGCTATTTTTTGGGTATGTAAGGTAAGACTTGGCGTTCGATAACACCAATACTTCACTTGTCCTTCTACGTGCTGTTCTAATCTCGGAAAGAAAACGTCGAAACTCCGTTTCACTGATTTTATAGCTAAATAATGATTCTGCCTAAAGAATAATTGCAAAAGGCCTACGATGGGAAATAATGACCGCTTAAAGGCAACAATAGACAAAAACTATATTGAACGAGCATGCTGACTACCACCATTTCTAAATATATAGCTAATTTACCTTAAAAGACTGGACTTATAAATGCCAAATGGAATGGAAATACGTATTCGTGGATTACGTCAAAGAAAGAGAATCTAAACCAATCAAAATGTGAAGACACGTATACTATAAAGCTGACAAATAACAAGATAAATGTTCCTATTAAAATAAATGACACTCAGATACCGTTCAGAAATAAACTGAAGTATCTGGGTGTCTTTATTGACACAATACTAAGATTTTACACATAAGCCACATATTAAAAGAGCATTCGTGGTAATCAAAAATTGAAAATAATAAAACCAGCACTAATGTTTGCCACACCGGTATGGTGCAGCATATCTGACACACAAACGAAATGACTGCAACGCACACAAAACAGAATACCAAGACGCGTAACATCAACTGGACGTTGAATAAGAATCGACGACCTGCACCAAATGACTAACGTGCAAACCATAAGACAACATCTAGAAGACATACCTAAGAAATTTTATAAATATGAAACACAAATATCCACCCTAACACATAATATTACATTAATTAGACAACTGAATAATCCCAAACATAAACCATTGTACCACAGATTACTAATTTATTTCGAGGGTCCATAACTGCAACACATCAATAAATTTAAACAATTACAAATTTCCACTAAAAAAAATCTATATACGTTCAGGAATGTCACGGCTCGCCTGTCGTGTGCCGAAAGCCAACAACCCGAGGCAGACGACGTGGGGAATTCCAGTACATGTACATAATAATAACAAATAAATAATAATATAAAATAAAATTAGTAATAATGTAAATACCAAATATCTATAGCATTATAATATGCCATTGTAAATCATGTAAACAACAAAATGTGTGACTGGTTGTACATAGAAAAAAATGGAATGAATGTGAACGATAGAATGAACGAGATTATAATATAGATTAGCTAATAATAGGGTCAAATCAGCTGACTAGACCTTGTACCTGACAAAATCAAACTGGATTTTTTTTGTATAATTTTCCCAGTAAAAACAAATAAATAAAATATCAAGAAACGCATAAAAAATTAACATATTCCTTTTCAAACAAACAAATATATAAAAATCATTAAAAATAAATTCGGAAATGATTAGAGAAATACCATAAACACTAGGTAATCTTACCAAAAATGGCCGAAAGCAACAAATGAATATGCACGTAATTGTATATTGCATTTATCATAGACTAAGTTAGAAAGTAAGCCTATTATTATACTGACTTATGAATAATAAAACAATATTTGACTTTGACATATTCCATATACGTTTTTTTTATGGGTCTAGCACACGTGCTGCAGGCAAGTCCCTCAAGCGCTCCAGGAGCGGCATGTGTGCGGAAAAGCGATTCACGTTGTTCTTGAATCGCTTTAAATTGTACTCGGTGGGAATGGGGGACTCGGGGGATACGTGGGCTCGTTATTCTATACAACATCTAAGACGATGTCGGGTATAAAATCACCCAATGACAAAAACGTGTAATCCAATTGGTAATAGAAGGTGGATTCTTTTAGAAGTATAAAAAGTGACTAAGAAATAGTAAAAAAATACACACGCTGCTATCAAAACTAGAATATATTTTAAACATCGAAATAACAGATAGAATGGGAATGGAAAAAGATAATACAGATATATTAGACAAGAAACGTATAATATATTCATCTGCAAAGAATGCCAGAAAACACTTAACTTATTAACGTATAAAATTGGAATGTACAAACAGATATCGAAGAAGATGAAGACTGATATGAGTACAGGGTCACGTAGGCAATAAACACCAAACAGCGATAAAAGAATTATATTTAGAAGAAGACGACTTAGGGGGGGTGGATGCAGAAAAAAATGACAAACCCTGTAGAGTCTCCGTTATATTATTGTATTTTATTGCATGGAGCATATTTAAAATTTTTAACATAAATTGAAAATCCATTAAAATTTTGTTGCAACATTTTAAAACTCCTTATTTTATTAAAAGCTCTCGAAGGCATGTCAGGCCACTCTCAAATGGTTAAAAATTCATAATTCCGAGCCCACAGTTTTTATGTACTTGATTTCTCTTTTAAATATCAAAGCACTCGTAAGGCGTTACTAAGCGCATCGTAAGTAGCCAAGAACCTTTTTAAAAACTTTTCGTGAATCCTCTTACGAGAAGTTAGCATACACTCTTAAAAGCACTTAGACAAATTATGATTTTTAAGGCTTTATTTATGTGGATTCCAGTAACGAGAATTTTTTTACGGTAAATAAGTTAAAATATAATTATAATTACGAATTAAAAGTTTTTATAAACTCCTAAAGGCCCCCAAGGAGAGTAATTGTTACTTTTTAGGTCATTTATTTGTCCAGAGAGTAATTGTTACTTTTTAGGTCATTTATTTGTCCAGACAGACATTTTAATTTTCTTATTATTGATTTATCAAATTTAACTGTTCTTAAAATAAAAGATACGTAAATGTGTATTTCACGATAACTATGAATCGTTGGAGGTTATTCTGGGAGGAAACATAACCCTGAGCAGTTAATCCCAAAGATTCGAGGTTTTCCACGTAAAAGAGGAATCTAGGGGAGCTACATTCATCGTATCTTCACGATGGCATCGTTATGGATTTACGGCAAAACTCACAGGTCATGTTCGTACATAAGAAAGGAGATAAACTCAAGCTAAACAACTTTAGGGAAGTCCCTAAAGCGCTACAGGAGCGACACGTGTGCGGAAAAAGCGATTCACGTTGTTCTTGAATCGCTGTAAATTGTACTCGGTGGGAAACACAGTCCTGGACAAATTATTCCAAAGGGATGATTTCTCCATATAAAAGACTGCTCGAAAAGCGTTATACGAGGAGTAATAAGCTGAACCTAATACGGATGTGAAGTATTAGCGCGACGTATATTTCTAACATGCACCGCTCTGGGAGGAATAAAGCAGGCTACATCGTTCGAACACTTTCCATAAAAATACTTGTAGAATAGGCTCAAGTCCCCAACCGTTCTTCGATGTTCCAGCGAATAGAGGCCGCCGGTCAGTTCCGGGTCTCCAATCAAATGAACAGCTCTTCTCTGAATGGAATCCAACAAATGCAATGTATGAGAGCAGTATTCCATAGTTGGTCGAATTTGAGTTTTGTAAAGAATAGACAGTTGTTGTGGAGTGTAAAGCTTTCTGGTTCGAAATAATATTCCTAACTTTTAAGAAACTCTCCTTACTATGCCAGCAACGTGTTCATGCCAGGACACATTAGCTCCCAAATTAACCCCCAACAAATTGAGTGACGATGTTAGAGGAATAGAATGCCCCGACATAACTATCTCGAGTTCGGCAACGTTAACTTTTTTAGGAAAAACTGCTGCCTGGGTTTTTGTAGCGTTAAATTCCACTTGGTTACTGTCACCCCAAGATAAACTTTCTTCCAGGTCTTTGTTAAGTTGAATGACTGTCGCCCAATAAATCTTCTACAGCGACCTTACAAACTATTAACAAAAATAATTCTCAACAAATTCAACAATTATCAGCCACTAGAACAGGCGGGGTTTCGCAAAGGCTATAGCACCATCTTCAAACAATACGCACTTTGATAGAGAAATGTAATGAATATAGTGTACCTCTGTACTTGGCCTTTGTAGACTATATTAAACCTTTCAACAGTATAGAGTTGTGGGCAGTCTTTCAAGAAATGAATAACGCAAGAATCGGCTCAAGATATAGAGAACTCGTAAAACAAATTTATAATAATGCTACCGTCGAAATAAATGTAACAAAATACATAAAACATCAAAAATAAAGTTACAAAGAGGAGTTAGATAAGGCGATTCCATATCCCCAAAGTGGCTTACTCTTGCGTTGGAGAATATATTTAAAATATTAAATTGGGAAGAAAAGAGTATGAGGGTGGATGGAAGACACATGAACCATCTTAGATTTGCCGACGATATAGTAATATTAAGTGATAGCACAGAAGAACTGCTGGAAATGCTAACAGAACGAGACAACGAATCAAAGAAAGTCGGCTTAAAAATGAATCTATCCAAAACCAAAGTAATGTCGGACCTAAACTTAAATATTGAAATAGATGGCAATAATATCGAAAACGTAAACAATTATACGTACCTAGGATAAACAATCACATTGGGCAAACCGAACCAGACTGCATAAATACGAAAAGGATCCGCATAACCTGGGCCGCCGAAAACTTAGTATTGTTTTAAAAAATCCATAATTTCAGTATTTAAAAAGGTATTTGTTATACTTCAGGGTGCTCCCCAGTGATTTTATTGGTTTTAACAAAAAATAATAACCGGTCCAGCGCAAGTTGAACATGCGCAATTAGTGTTCCGTACGTTGAGTGCTTCTGAAATAAAATTTTTTGTTACGGAGGTATTAAACGATCAGTGACTTCACAAAACACACCCCAAATGAGTTTTTAAACAAAATTTGTTTCCGATCTTTACTGTTGACCTTGAAATTTTTGTTTTTTTTTATATACCAAATAGATAATTTTGTGTGATAATTTTCGTTCAATTTACACCCCGTGGAGAATATACCAGTATGGTTTTAAAAAATCCACAAATACAAGTCAACCTCAAAAGAAGAGTTTTTAATAACTATATCCAGTATTGACTTAAGCTATGGAAACAATAAGACTGACAATCCAATCAGCCAATCGGTTGAGAATAACATAATGAGCTACAGAAAGAGCCATGTTGGGGATTTCTCTAGGAGATCACATCCGGACCGAGGAAATAAGAAGAAGAACATTTGTAGCAGATGTTATGGGTTCGGGCAAAGTCGCAGAGCTCAAATAGAGATGGGTTGGTCATGTGGCTCGGCAAGATAATACTAGGTGGAAAAGGAACGTAGTGCAATGTAGGCCGAGAAAGTACAAAAGAAGACAAGCAAAACGCTAGTTGAGGGAAGGTGAGATGAAGGTAGGACGCAACTGGCACCAACTATTTAGTTCAAGATCGGGAACCCTGGAAAAAAGAAGGTAGAGGTTATATCCAGTAGTGGATGTGGAAAGGCTGTTAGAGAGAGAGAGAGAGACATTCATCGAATATTCATAATTCTGAGTCACTTTATAAGCAACGTACATGAAAACATTTCTTTCTGTTACAATAGGTAAATAACATAAACATTGGTCCTTCGAACAGGATATCATAATAAAATCCTTTAAATATGTACGTACCTACTTTACAAGAACTTTTTCCATAAGCATATAGATTGGCCTGAAAATTATATTTGACGGCACTGAACCGAAACAGAGCGCCGCGACTGTCTGATTATCTCAATCTCTGTTTGCGTCCTTGCGGAATACGAAAGAGTTCCACCAACTTTTCCTATTAAGAGGGATTCGTGTCTTTACATACGTAAAAGGAAATTTACATTTATTTGATTTTATTTATTTATTTTTATTTTTCGTAGTTTCCGAATTGATTTATATGCTATTTATTCGATACTCTGTGTGAAATTATCTGAATTGCAGACACAAAATAAAATAGGCAATTATTTATAGAAATAAAAATATAAATAAAAAAGATTAACGCTATTTTTTTAGATTCTGAGGTAACTTCGGAGTGTATATTCATCTTGATATTTAATGTTTTTTTATGAGCACGTCAAACACACATCAAGTAAATACATGACTCGCTTCACAAACAATGCTTGAGCAGAAATAGCGATTATCATTGATCTTGACTTGTTACAGGTTGTATTCAGTAATATATATATATCAAGAATTTTCTACAGCTGACGCTGTCTTCCTTCTCTCAGCCTTTGACTCCATCCGTTTCTATATTCCCAGTCTCCATCTGTTAGACCCCTGCCCCCCATAGCCTCGTCCACATCGTCTCTCCACGATCGTCTGGGTCTTCCTCTTTTTTCTTCTCCCTATAGGGCTCCACTCCGTTATTTTCTTTATCCACCTATTACCTTCGCTCCGTCTTATGTGTCCATACCATTTTAACCGTTTTTCTTCAATGGTGTTTATTGCGTTCTCTTTGATGTTCATTCTGCTTCTTATTTCTTCATTTGTTATTCTCTCCATACGTGTCACTCTACAACATCTTCGCCAATACTCCATCTCGACCGCGTTAATTTTAGATTTATTTCTTTCGTTGATCGTCCATGTTTCTGACCCGTATGTCATTATGCTTTGAATTATTGTTTTGTATATGCATGTTTTGTTTCTCTTTGTAATGTGCTTGTCCCACAGGATCGAATTTAATTGTCTTATGCATCTAAGTTGGGAATGTGGAATCTTTGGCACAATGATACTACTCAGTATATATCACCACTACACCAAACACTTTATTTTTGCACTCGACGCGCGTTTCGCTAACCATGTTAGCTTCATCAGGAGCGATCGCTCCTGATGAAGCTAACATGGTTAGCGAAACGCGCGTCGAGTGCAAAAATAAGGTGTTTGGTGTAGTGGTAATATATACTGAGTAGTGTCTTATGCATGTCCTCGATTGTCCTAATCTAGCTTTAATCTCTTCTTCTGGTTTTTGAAATGATGGTTCCTAAATATTTAAATCTATCGGTTCCTTTGATTATTGTTTCGTTATCGACTTCTAGATTCTCCACGTTTCCCTCCTTTGTTGTTAGATATTCCGTTTTATCAAAGTTTATTGCTAATCCTGCTTTAGTGTATTCTTCTTTCAGTTTTCTTACCATATAACTGAGGTCTTCCTCATCTTGCGCTTGCGGTATTTTTTCTCCATTTATCGCTCTGTGGAACATGTTTCTCATCATTCGATGTAATTTATTAGACCCGTACTTAATCATTTCATTTACCACAACCACAGGCCCTGCAGATTTATTATTTTTGAGTGTTTTTATTGTCTTCTTTACTTCTTCATAGTTTAGTTCTATCTCTTTTATTTCCTTATTCTGTTCTTCTGCAGGATTCTCTTCTTGGAATTCTGTCTTCTGTTAGCAACTTCTTATAATATTCTTCCCCCTCGCTCTCTGGGATGTACTCTATATACGTCTTCTCTCTATTGTTGGTCCTTAATGCTTTAATTATTTTCCATGACTCTGTGCTTCTAGTTCCTCCTATATACTGTTCTACATGTTCGCACGATTTTTCCCATCTCTCATTCTTTTCTTTGTTTATCATTCTCCTCGTTTCTGCATTTTTCTCTTTATATTTCTGTAGATCTTCTTCTGATTTTATATTCAGCCATTTTTCGTATAGTCTTTTTTTCTCCTTTATAGGTTCTTTGGTTTTTTTCACAGATTCTAATTTTATGTTTCTTATTTTCATTGTCTTCTTTACCTAATGCTTCTAGGACCGCCTGTTTGATGCATTCTTTTATGTGGCCATACATCTTTTGGAGGTTGTCATAGTTAAATTCATTTAATTTTTGATCTAATCGTCGTCTATATAGATCTCTTATCGTTTCGTCTTGCAGTAAGTGTATTTTGTATTTTATTTCTTTGACTGCTTTTTCTGTTATCTCATTAGTATTTCTGTTTTCTTTATCTGTTGTTCCTTTTTGCTTTATTGTCTTGTACCACGGTACTTTTATATTTGCTATTAATAGTCTATGGTCTGTTCCACATTGTGTCCCTCTCTTTACTCTTACGTCTTTTATTTTGATAGTGGTATCTTTTAAATTATCATGTAGTCTATTATTGATTTTAAGTTTCGTGTTTCTTGCATCCAAGTATATTTGTAGATATCTTTGTGTTTGTAGAATCTGTTTGTTATTTTGAGGCCGTTTAGTTCACACAGCTCTATTAGTCTCTCTCCGTTGTCGTTAGTAATGTATTCTCCGAATGGTCCTACGGTATTGTCCTTTGTTTTCCTTCCTGTTCTCCATTCAGATCTCCCATTATTATTAATTCTTGGTTTTTCTTTACTTTTTGTGTTTCTATTTCTAGTGTTTCCATGAAATTATCTTTTTCTCTTATAGTGCTGTCTTCTGTTGGGCCGTATACTCCTAATATTACCATGTCTTTTCCTAGCATTGTTATATTTAGTTTTATGATTCCTTCATTGATGGGTTCCCAAGAAGTTATTATCTTTTTCCACTTCTTTTTTACTAATATTCCAACTCCGGCCTTTGCTCTTTCTTCCTTCTTTACTCCACTCCAACAATGCATCACTTCATCTATTTTCTTCTATTCCACTTCCCTTTTTCTTCGTCTCGCTTATTTTTAAAATGTCTATGTTCATCTTCTTAAACACTTGTATGACTTCGATGTTCTTTGTCCTCCATCCCTGTATATTCCAGGTGCCGAGAGCAGCTATTCTGTTTAGGGATTTCTTCATTTGGCTGAATTTTAAGCTTGGGTTAATTATTCGCTTTGAAGTAGAATTGCCCCCCCCATATCCGATGGGGTTCCCTTCTTCGAAGGTGTGGATTGCCACCCGTTGATTTTTGCTTATTTTGTGATTTTTCATCCTACTTTTCAAAAACAACTAACATTTCCCAGTTTAGCTTTTACGTGTGTTAGGGTGCTAACTCCTAACGCCACAACCCTCCTCCTTTATCCGGGCTTGGGACCGGCAACAGTATTGATGAACTACTCAATCCATCCATCAACACTGCAGGCGGAGTTGTATTCAGTAATAAGAGTACTAAAAAGCCGACGCAACTTTTGGAGAATGCGTCAGTCTAAATTTTAAACGGCGGCAACATTGCAAGCATAAAATAGGTTGTCTAATCTCAGATTTAGCTTTTTTTATGAGCATGGGCGCCCGTGCTGTAGGGAAATCCCTAAAGCTCTGCTGGAGAAACGTATGTGCGGAGAAAAAAATCATTCCAAAGGGATGAAGTTCGTCCTAAAACAGAATTCTTAAAAAGGGTGAGACGAAAAGTAAAAAGCTGAATCTCATGCGGATGTGATACATTAACACGACATATATGACTAGCATGTAGCATAGGATCATAGTTGTAATTTTGGGTCTTCAGTCACGCTCTATTCTGCCTAGATTCTAACAAATCTACCATCGTTTAGGAGCTGAGCCTCAATCATGAGAGAAGTATTTAACCGTTGGTCGAATTTGAGCCTCTTACGGGATAAAAGTTGTCGTTGAGTGTAAAGCTTTCTAGGACGAAATAATATTATCAGCTTTTGAGAATATCTCTTTGCTATACATGCAATGTGTTCATGTTAAGACATATTTACCCTCAAGTTTACATTTTTTATAGCGCACATAGAGATATTTCAGCGTTTTAGGCGGCCATAAATCGATTTCCTAAAACTAGTCCCAGGTAGAAAAAATTTACTGCCTAACAATGTTGAATAGGCATAGAACAATAGGCGACCCCTCCCGTTTCCCATTTGAGAGCGCGCGCGCCGGAGCCTCAGTCGGAATTTAATCGTCGCTCTGAATGTTGGTTTCTCTCTTTTGCCATTCATTACAATACAGTTATTTACATATTGATAATTTTTAGGTATTTTTTTAAAAAATAACTAGTAATGTTTTGAAGGTTGAAAATGTTACTCGAGATTGTTGTACGAAAACACGTTTTTTGGTATTTAAAAAGGTATTTGTTATACTTCAGGGTGCGTGCCAGTGATTGGTTTTAACAAAAAAAAGAGTATCTGTACTAATCAATATTAGCAGTAATTTTCTGTGAAATCGAGTTTTCATGGTCTTTAAATCATACGATGAAAACCAAGTGGTATTTTCAAAGTTCTGGAGGGAGAATTGCATCCAGTATTCTAAAAGATCTAACTAACTCTCTCCATTCAGTCCAAGTATACCAAGAAGCATACAAAATTTCAAAACAGCATGAAAAATAATCGCAGCTAAATCCAATAGCCTCTCAATGTTTGTAGAAGCTGATCTATCAAGGAGGCAGTACTAAACAATAAGGAATAGTAACAAGAAGTATTACCTCAGTTATATCGTGGTACAGCAAGCAAAAATGACTTGTTATCCGTCGAAAGAAGCTTATCGGATAACTAAAGCATGTGCTGAAATAAACTTACAATATTTATTGAATTGGAAAAATCTGCGGAGGAATCTGTAGAGGAGACCGAGGAATGGATCACGAGGACGGAAGCACAAATGTGGGATTCTTCATCGTGAATAATTATTTTTGCAATTTTAGTTTAAGTCAACATGTTTTTTTTTCTCAATATGCTGTTTTTATATATTAAAATGTATTTTCCTTCAAAACATGCATTCCAAAAATCTTTCAGTGCTATATTTATAAATAAAGCCCGATTTAAAATATCTAAAAACAAAAAAATAATCTTGGCAGCTTAAAACGCTGAAATAGCCCTATGTGTAGCCTTAAATTCAATTTAGTTACTTATGACTCGTGTACGTAATTTCACAAAAAAAAAATTGACTTTTATGTTGTTCGGCATTTTTTCATTATAAATCCATTTTCTTTCGACTAGGAATGAGTTTTTTCACTTGGTAATAAAAATCAAAAAGACATCTATAAATCTTAAGATTACCCGAAACCTTTACACACCAAATCCCAATATGTTGAACCCTAACATAAGGGTAATTTTATGCGGGGCAACTTTATAGCCTCCGGTCAAATATCACAATTATTCCACTGGATACCGTATTGGGGAGTGATCTCTATACCCTTCGAGCATCGGTGCTGATAGAACTTTATGGAATTATATTTTATAAAGTTAAATAATAATTATGATTAAATAACAAATTTTAACGAATAGTAGTCTTTACGTTGTTAGTTTTCTGATTGTTATATAAATAGCGCCCTCTGAGAAACAAAGCTTCTTTTATTGGGGGAAATTTTTAACAAAGTAAATATTAAACATCCATGAAATAGATATATAATAATTTATCGGACTAAAATCCGCAAGTAAGCTTTTGTTCCTGTATTAAAAGGACGGACTGAAAGCCGAGTAATAGACAACCCGGAAGTACCATCTATGAATTACCATCCATTGTTCGTCAGCTGGCCTATGTGAAGAGGCAACCGCAATACTACCGTAATAGCAGTAGAGATTTAAAAAGCATACAGCCAAAGGTACCAGTAGCCAATAAACCTCAACTTCATCAGGTGCGAACCGCCAAAACCTTTAATTATCCAAAAATAGATGTGCAATGTAATTTTTAATTAACCAGTTATTCTTGATTTTTGGTTATGACTAACAAAATGAAAGTTCTTTTTAAAAATCTTTACCATTTTTTTTGTTACGTTTGCATATCTATACGATTCAATACTCCATCCGACGAGTAAAGCAATAAAAGCATTTCTAAGGGTGGAAGGCAAGAATTAATGCAATCAAACCAAGATGTCCTACGGGGAAATATTTGTAATATATGGATCCTAAGGAATTTTAATAGTTTAAGCTTTCAAATGGGGCATTAAGGGGGTGCTGATTTCTACTATAATCATAATGCCTTGTATAACTTAGGGGTTTGATTCTATTGCTTTCTATTGTTAAATAATGTTGGTGGTATTTTTCATTCGTTGTGTTTAATATTTAGAGTAGCTCGTGTATATTGATTACTATATTTCTAAAGATCTATTTAGGTAGCGAGGAATTTACATGGAAACAGAACATGGATTATTCTTTTTCTTATTTTATTTAAGTACGTAGTATACACATCGTTAATAATCTGTTAATTTTAGTAGATTCTATTAAAAGTTAAGTGTATTTTTATATAAAAATGTCAAAAAAGTGTCAATTAGTTGTAGAAAAACGTGTGAAAATACAGTTTCTTATTGAACGTGTAAGAAATAAATCAGACATTGCAAGAATCCATCCATCCACCTAGTATGATGAGATATACTACGAGTCGTTTTAAAAGGACAAAAACGCACAAAAATTCAAATGAAAGTGATCGGAAATGAATTACAACGCAATGCGAGAGAAGACCGTCAGTTGCTACATGCTTCTTTGAAAATGGCAACCAGACTTCTTCTGAGCTATGTGCTGATTTTTCTGCTAGAGCAGCCAGAAAAAGCCTTCAAAATGCTAGGCTCAAAGGCTGTAAATCTCGAAAAAAGCTCACTATTGGAGAAGAATAAAAATATGTGCTTGGCATGGGTCCAGAAACATAAATCTTTCAGTGAAGAGCATTAGTCTAATATCGTGTGATCGGACGAGTGTAGACTAACTTCGAGGTATATATTGTTTATTAAGTCTGGATATGGTTTAAATAATTTATTTTAGTAAACGAGTGGTAAAACATTATTATTTTGTGTGAGGGTGCATGTCAGCAAGTGGCGTGGGCGAAATAGTAGTTTCGAGTGTTAAAGGAATTAACAAAAGTATATAGAAGTTCTAAATGCTGCACTGGAAGCTTCATTTTGTAAATTATATGGTGATACAAACTTAAAAAATGAGCATTTCCAGCACGATAATGCACCGTGTCACAAAGAGATAGCAGACTGGCCACCAGAATCATCAGATCTCAATCTTATAGAACATATGTAATGAGCTACCCTCAAACGGGTCTTGTTCGAAGAATTGAACGCTATTTCCCAAGAATAATGTAAAAGTTAATTTATTTATTTCAGCAAAAATAATTGCAGCAGTAATAGAAGCCAGAGAAAATTGTATTAAATATTGATTTTTATAATAAATATACCAGTTTAATTGAAGGTTTGTCATTTTGTTCTATTCCGAGAGAGTTTTAAGATTTTTAAGTTTGTGTTAGGTGTGTTATATATATATATATACATATAAGTAAGCTTTCGCTACCTAATTGGTAACTTCTTCTGGATACTGAAATGCAAACAAACGACAGAAGGAAAATTAAGATGTTCGTCAGGACGTGTGATATACAAGTTTATGTAAGCTATATAATAGTATACTTACAAAATTGAAACAGGTTTTCCTCTAATTAAGTATGTAAGTTAAGCATTTCACTAACCAGGTAGCTAACACAATCATACACAGAACACGAGAACAGCACATTTGGAGAATTATAAAGAACTTAAGAGGTAAATTAATACTAATGACATTTTTAAAGGTTCTTTTTAGAACCAAAACCACCTATGAGAAATACCATGCTGCCCTAATGGGACCTCATTTTTACATTTGACCTAACGTTTAGTAAGTTATAGTGATTCTTAGTGTGCCACCGGCCATTGTTGGTACTAGATTTCATCAGAAAGCCAACAAAAAGCATCTTTCCTGACGAAATCTAGTACCAACAAAAATCATTATAAGTTACTAAACGTACGTCAAATAAAAATGGGGGACCATTAAGGCAGCATGGTATATCTCACAGTTAGTTGTGGTTCTAAAAAGAACCTTAAAAATATTATTAGTATTACTTTACCTCTTAAGACCTTTATAATTCTTCAAATGTGCTATTCTCGTGTTCTTTGTTCGCTACCTGGTTAGTGAAATGCTTAATCTATATACGTAATTAGAGAAAAACCACAACAATTTATACTATTATATAGCTTACATAAACTTATATATCACACGTCCTGACGAACATCCTAGTTTTCCTTCTGTCGTTTGTTTGCATTTCAGTATCCAGAAGAAGCTACCAATTAGACAGCGAAAACTTGATTAAAAAAATAAAAAACAGAAACTAGACCCAAAAGATCTTTGATTGATCATCTCTATTTCCTCACAAAGGCGTTTCCCAGAAGTTAAACTTTCCATTGTTTGTTATCAGTGCCCTGTTGAAGTCATAAAAAATAACTTTTTCTACAAAAATTATAGGTTTTTTTGGGGCAGAATAACATTATCAGAGAAAACTTTTGGTTATATTAGGAAATTAATTTTTACTTTAATTTTCCTAAAATTTTTTGAAATCCATTTTCGGATTTGTATCGGTGTTGATCCCAAATCAGCACAGTTTTCTTAATATGCCACTCAAAATTGAAAACTACGTACCATAAGCTTTAATTTGGACCAGATTGCGTTAATTTATGGACTAATGGGTGGTCCGGTTGACGAAGAATGACCCATGTATATATATATATATATATATATATATATATATATATATATATATATATATATATATATATATATATATATATAAAATTTAGAACAAAATCCATTAATAGTTTTGAAAGTTTAAAATTCATTGCACATCAAGAATATCTTCAGTAAATACGTTTTTATATTAAGTATCCATAAATCATACTGTAACCAAGGCAGTAGGTGTAAAAGTCGTTATCAATCACAATTTAAAATTTATCTTTCCGCAAACTGACCACCTCGTTCGGACTACTAACTGTCACCACAATAAAGATAAAATACATAATATATTCCTACTATTCATCTCCATTCTTATAACTTTTATTACAGCCATTAAGGCATTGTTCCACTCAACACATTTTGTGTAATAAATTTTGATAATGCTGAATGCTTTTCACAACACTATTGTTCAAGACAGTGTACTGTATGACTAGTTATTGTGTTAAGTATGTGTGACACCCTCGTTAATATTGGTCGAATCAAAACAGAGATAACGCTGCAACGATATGTTGAAAATTTGATAAGAGAGTTTGCAATGTTGTCAATGTTATTTTTGCAACTGAAATAGTAGTAAGTACCTAAAGGATTTTTTTTATGAGTCTCAAGTTTTTTCAGATATCGTCTTTTGCAAGTTTGATCTCTTTATTTTAAAGGTCAATTTACTCTAGGACTTCATACTCTCTCTTAGTCTTTACATTAATATTGCCAAATTATTCGTCTATATCTTGCCATCGTCCTTAGATAGGAGATCATGGTACAGAACTGCGGTTTTATCTTCCACCACAGTTGAGTCGATCACATCTTTTCTTAATCCTCACGGAGTGCAAAAAAATTATTTTACCAGGGAGAAGGACGTACAGGCAGGCATTTCTTCTCAAAATATATAATTTCTTCCTCAGGACATAGAAAATTACAGGATGAGTCTTGTAAGTCTTAAAACAATAAAATGTGTTTTTTTTTCTCTTTCGAAGGCCATATACAAATCTGTCCCAAGATAATTTACAAAGTATTTGTATTAGCAAACAAATTCAAAACTTTTACAGAAAATAATTAGCCTTGTGACCTGATATGAGGCGGCAAATTTTTGTCATTACATTTAGGGGAGATGAGAGCCACCAGAGCTAATTTTTTGTGGTTAGACTATATATAAGACACATATTTATTGTCTCAAGCACGTAATAAAAAAATAAGAACCAATGATACTTACTCCAGAATTTCTTTAAATTTTTTTTGCTTCATAAATTATTAATATCTGTTGGTTTATTTTCATTAAAATAAATGACCTTAAGTCTGTTTTTAAAAATTTTTATACTTACTACTATAATTAAATTAAAAAATAACCAGTTATGTTAGACTTCAAAATGTGTTACGTGTTGTGTTGTTCGCCAATTTTAATTTTAACAGTTTTAGGGTTCTGATAATTGTTTATTATGATTCTCTTATATTCTAACAAATAAATAAATAAAGTTGTAACCAATAATCTGAATGTTTATGCATAAAAATAGACTCTGCATTAATAATTGTTTAAACTCATGTGTTAACACTTCATTTCTTCCAATTGGTATATATCGAATTCTCATTCAACTACCTGTAAATATTCAGTAAGTACTCTTTTAAGCTAACAACTCGGAGTTAGAAAATTAAAAATTATGGTAGTTTTTTCCTACTATGTTTCTTTTTGAAATTACGGTATATTCTTTCAGAGGGTGCTTTGACTTGTGAGAGTATCTGTATCTTCTAGGTCCTGAAAGTGATGTACGATTTGGCATCGAAAGCTCGATATTAGAATAAAACCACAGTTACTATGAACTTTTTGTTCACTTGAGAAAGAATTTCTCAATTACCTTTCTATTAAATTATTCCTAAAGAAAGATTTGGCAAATGCGCCTCATTACCCGAACATCAAGATTTCAAACCCTGTATACATCTTTCCCGTCTTTTGCGTTATAATATTCATTGTGTAGGGTGTGAATTTCGATTTTACCGCGGACACAATACAAGTGTAAAACGGGGGAGCTGGCAACCAATGGACCGTGTAATATAAATTCGATGTACGGACGCCGGAAAATGGCTGAAAACACTCTGAGTGTGCGAAACTGATATGAAAGAATCCGCTTGCTTGGTATTCTACCCCCTTTTCACCCTGAAAAGCCGTACCGGATTTTTTCGGAGAGCCGTTTTTCCTCTGAATAAACAAGCGAGGGGAAAAATTATACACCCATTTTTCAATAAATTCCTTAAAATGTAGATTTATGGCCTCTTTGACATTGAAAGTATGAAAAATAGCCTCATGATTACAAAAATAGCCTTCCTGTGCTGAATTTTAATAATATCTAGGCTGATTTTTTAACAAGAAACTTTTGGAATTATTTATTTTGAAATATTATACAGATGATTGCAGATGATATTGTTATAAAGAGAATGTTTCAGAGATTTTATTATTGAAATGTTCACCATTGCCTTATATAACCAATCCTTCGCTAACACGTGTTTGTGAGGTAAGAGTAACAGAGAGAAAGAAAAAAAATTCCAATTTTCCTTTTTTTTTTTTTCGAGCCTGGTTATAATTTTCCATCAGTTTTACCTTTTATGAACACAAAATCTTGTCGTGCAGGGCGATATTTGCAGATCAGAGCTTAAAATGAAACAATTAAAAAAAAATCAGGAAAATATTTCCGTTAATACGAAATCTAAAAAGGAATTAAGCAAATGGCACCCTGGCCATACGTTAATTAAGCAGTTTAATATAAATAATTTTAGTATACAGGTGATATTAAAATAAAAAGAAGAGAAAATCACCTTCATTACACACACATTATAAAAAAAATTTGGTTATCTACCAAACGGAAGAGCAGAAAAACTGCATAAACAAGTGCAAGTACTTACTTATTTTTCATATTAAAAGGACTTTGCGGCTTACAGGCTCTGAGGGTAGAAAAATTATATTCTTTTAAAATGTTTCCTAAGCGTAAAAAAAGTTTCGTTCCCATCAATTTGTCGGGATTATAGTCGACTGAAGTGAAAACCATAAATCAAATTTTGGCTAAAAACTATGAATGAAATATGGGTTTAAAGAAAATTTTAAAAATGTCTTTTAGCTCTTAACAAAAAGTTATGGTTTATAATTTTCACCTTAGTAGATTACAAGCCCCACAAATGAATGTGAAACAAATTTTGAATTTTTCTTTTGCTTATAGCCTAGCGTCAGATACAAATTTTGACGAAAACCTCTAATTAAATGTTAACAGGTTGCATTCTGGCATACAGGTAGTTTTTTGGACGTAGAATACGATAAAAATGTTTGCCACTCTAAAGTGTATGCTAAGCCTACAAAACCGAAAATAAAATATCGAAAAACTAATAGCACCACGTGAAAAAACTGACAATTTTACAAAATATGGTGTATAGATTATTTTTTTTAGTTTTACCGTAATTTAAAAAAGTTATTTAAAATCAAAAGAGTTTTTCGGGGTTCTGATTAGGAATACGACGACAGAAATTCAAAATGGCGAATCCATTATGAGAGTACGTAATTCATTTAATTTCTTCGAATAATTTAGAATTTTTGTGTTTTTAGTAACCGTTTCCTTTGTACCTGGATGTTTAAATGACATATAAAGACTTTATGCTTAAAGTCTAGATTGATTGATTGATTATTTTAGTTTGGCGCGTCGATATCGAGGATCATTTGGAGCCATAAGTGGGATGTTTAAATCTTAGAAAATAATTGTGTTTCTTTGAAGAATTTGATCAAACTGGAGATATTTGTAACATTTGGAATCGATATTTGATCGAGAGGTTTTAATAGATCTAACCTTGTCTTAATGTCTAAATATTCATTTGAAGTTAAAATATGGTTAATAGTTAGAGTATTGTCGCAGTTTGAACATCTGGAAGGTGTGTCCGATAGCTACCCTTCTCCATATTGTATTCTCTCTACGTGACAGAGCATCGAGCTGAAGGGGCGGAAAAACTAGAGGTTTAACCCACCACAACTTGCACGAATCCTCCCGCAGGTCCCACTCCAGCTGAAATAGATTATCAAAAGTCTGTTTGAAAAAGTTTTTTAGATCTTTTGGAGTGAGGATTGTGTTAATTGGAGTGCCCGAGGTGATGGTAACCCTAGCTTATAAATCAGCACTTTCATTACCATTTATGTTAATGTGGCTGGGCACCCATAAGAAAGATACAGTGATACCCCTCTTGGATGCCATTTGTATAAGATCAGATATGGCTGTAGTGATAGGGTGAAAATGCGTGGAAGAGCTGATTGATTGTAATGAACTCAAGGAGTCTGTTATGATTAAAACTTTAATATCTAGTTTGGTGGATATTAACCATCTTAACGCTTCTTTGATAGCAAATAATTCCGCTGAAAAGATAGAGGTGTAATTGTTTAATTTGAATTTAATGGTAGTGTTATTGTATACGAAAGCGACCCCCGTTCCCTGGGCAGTCTTAGAGCCGTCTGTATAAATATGAGAAGAGTCTTTGTATTTCTCGTTGATAAGTAATAGGAAGGCTGATCTGATTATGTGGCTTGGATTTAATTTCTTGTTATATTTTCGGAGCGTATAGTCAATGAAGGGTCTTATTGATATCCAAGGCGGGTATATAGAAACTTTAGGAGAGTCGTTAGTTTGAATGGAGAGGTTGTGACGATTTCGGATGTTTTTTACTCTAGATGCTATGGAGTCTGGTGGAATAATTGTGTTAGGTGGCGAGTTTAAATGTAATGCTCTTTTCATGATGGGTTTAAATGAGGCAGTTGAAAAGTATAGCATGAGGGATCTTTGTCTTGAAAGGTTGAGAGATGGAGTAGCAGAGACGCACTGTAAACTTGGGATGGGCGACGTACGAAAGGCCCCTGTCGCCAATCTGAGAGCTTGATTCTGGATTGTATCTAATTTTTTCTTGTAAGAGGGTCTTGATGCATCGTATATAAAGTCACCATAATTTAATTTGGATAGTATGAGAGATTTATAAATCCTGATTAAGGTTGTGAAACTTCCTCCCCATTGCGAATTTGCTAGCAATCTCATCAAATTGATGTCCTATGAAGTAGTCATTCTGAGATGGTTGATGTGCTCCTTCCAACTCAAGGTTGGGTCAAAGATCATGCCCAATATTTGGAAGTTGTTCTGAGGTGTTATAGGGTCATTGAGAAGTTTTAGTGGATTTAATTTAGAGCAGTTTCTTTTCCTGCAGAAATGTATGTATGATTGGGAAAAAGGAATATCCCGAAATTGTGGCCCATTTTTGGATATTGTTCAGGGAAGATTGAATGAGGTTTGTGAGTGTGTTACTGGGACTGAAAGATTTATAAATTAAAATGTCATCAGCAAATAGCTTTATTTTTGTGTGATCTGGTGTTTCTCCAGTGTCTGGATGGCTATTTGAAATAAAGTAGGACTCAGTATGGAACCCTGAGGTATTCCCGATTCTAGTACATGTATATCCGAGAGGAGGCCATTCGCTCTGACTTTAAAAGATCGAGGTTGGATAAAGTTGATGACGAATTTAGGGAGGTTGCCCCTGAAACCCATCCTCATCAACTCGTTCGCTATGAGTTTACTGTTTGTCAGATCAGAAGCGTTCTGCAGATCCAGAGAAACGGCCAGAAGGTGTTTCCCTGATTGAAAGGCTGATCTAATGTCAGTATCGAACGAAGCGAGGTGATCTAGGGAAGAGAAACTTTTGCGAAAGCCATATTGGTGGGGAGATATGAGATTGTTTGACTCTAAATGCCAACAAAGACGGGCTTTTACCATACGGTCCAATAATTTGGTCAGGTGGTTGGTGAGGGATATAGGCCTATAGCTATTGGGATTGTTTCTGGGCTTGCCGGTCTTGTGGATGGGAACGATAGTAGTTGTTAACCAAGAGGACGGGAATTCGCCACTCGACCAGAGGTTATTGAAGTACTCCAAGATTAATGTGATGAAAGAAGATGGAACATTGATGATCATATCCAGATGAATGCCGTCAGGACCGGGAGCTGTTCTTCTAGCTTTGACGAGTGAGTCTCTCAGTTCCCTCATGGAGAAAGGAACGTTGAAGGGGAAGACAGTGTTTGTGTTAAAAGTATTATTTAAAGGGATTGAGGGGATTTGATGTTGGGAAGATTTGTCCTGATAGTGTCTTGCCAGTGCGTTGCCAATGACTGAAGAATCAGTGGTCCATGTGTTGTTTATCAAAAGACCTGGAATGTTTCTGGGAGGAAAACTTCTCATTCTCCGTATATTATTCCACATATCCTTGGAAGAGATGTTATGATTAAAAGAAGAACTGAAGGAATGCCAAGAGGATATCTTGGCCTCCTTGATTGTTCTCTTAGCTGCTGCTCTCTTTTCCTTTTAAAGTTAATGAAATTTTCGGAAGACGGATATCTTTTAAATTTGTTAAGAGCACTTTTCCTATTATTAATGGCCAGGCGACAAGCATCTGTCCACCAAGGAACTGGCATTTTTGAAGGATTTAAGACATGTTTAGGAATAGCAAGGGAGGCTGCCTCCAAAATGTTCTGTGTTAACTGATTGATGAAGGTATTTGTTTGGGAAGGTGGAGATGTGGGGGCTTGAATGATGTTAGCATAATAAGTCCAATCTGCAAGTTTAAGGTTCCATCTATGTGTGGTATGAATTGTTGGATGAGAGGGAGAATTGGATTTAATGATGACTGGGAAGTGATCACTCCCATAGGTATCCTCAAGAATGTCCCAAGAGAAGCTAGGAGCGATGGATGGACTGCATATAGACAAGTCTAAGATTGATAGAGTACCCGATGAGGAACTAAGAAACGTGGGTGCAGGTTGGTTTAGAAGGATTAGGTTATGATTTGTTAACGTTGTTTCCACGATATTTCCTCTAGGGGTGGTTATAGAAGAACCTCACAAAGGGTTATGAGCGTTTAGATCGCCCAGGATCAAGAACGGTGAGGGAAGGGAGGATAGGAGATTATCAATCATATCTTGAGTAGTATTATGATGAGGTGGAATGCAAATACAGCAAATGGTTAATCCGGAAACAAGGTGAGTGCGGATGGCGCAGGCTTCGAGTTCGGTGTTGAGGTCTAATACAGAATAGTCTAGAGAATTATGAATGTATAATGCGACGCCTCCTGAGGCTCTTTCTGGATTGGTTCTATTTTTCCTGATGCCGTTAAAATTTTTTAAATTGAAGTTAGAGGACTGATTGAAGTTTGTTTCTTGAAGTGCTAAAATAGATGGTTTATATATTGAGACAATAAGCTGCAGATCCTCTTTTCTGGAGGAAAATCCATTCACATTCCATTGTATTATTGGATTGAATATGATGGACGGGAGAATTAGGACTTTTTCTTAGTGATTTTGGTTGTATTCTTGTTCTGCTCTAGAGGATTTGAGGTATCAATGTCCATATCCGAAGATAAGGATTCTTTGGAAGATTTTGTAGATTTATTTGTAAGTTTAGGAGGTTTGTTTGTGTTGTGCTTGTGTTTGTTTAGTTTTATCGACCCCTGATTGCTGGGTCATGATTATTGGGTGGAATAACAACTTCCGATCTCTTCCTTGTATTGGAGAGATCCAACTTACGGATGGAAAGAGAAGAGGGAGATCTGGGATTTGGGTAGAAGGAAAGGTGGGGGGATTGAGGGGAGGGGGAAGGAGCGAGGAAGGGGAGGGAGAAGTGAGAAGGTTAGAGAAGGAAAATTTCTTTGGAAGGGAGATTTGGGGAATGTCATCAATTAAGGTTTCAGTATTGATGTTACATTGGATAGCTATGGATGTTTTCTTTTTTGACGCAACGGTACTATACGTTTGGGAGAAACAAGGGTTTTGTGCTGAGAATTTTTTCTAGCTTCTGGGTATGAAATTTTATCTTGGATTCTAATTTTCTGAATCTCAAATTCATTCTTAAACACTGCGCATCCTTTGTATCTAGGTGAGTGAGCTTGGTTACAGTTGATGCACGAAGCGGGCACCTAGCTAGGCACCGTGTTCTTGATGTCCACAAGAAGGGCAAATAGGAGAAAAGGAACACTTAACTGCTACATGGCCGAATCTCTGGCATTTAAAACACCTCATCGGATTAGGTATGTATTGTCTAACTCTGATGTTATACCAACCCGCCTTTATGGAGGCAGGAAGGGAGTGCGTTTTAAATGATAGAATAAAGGTAGCAGATTTACGATTAGGGGCTTTCTTGCTGGGAGGTAACCTGTATACTTTAGTAACTCCTTGATCAGAGAGATTTTCCAAAATTCGACAGATCAGAACAAGTGATGACGCCCTTGATCTGATTCAAGTTAGGATGAGTAGCTGTAGTGACTTCATAATTATGGAGTTTAGTAAATTTTTCCGCTAAAAGACATTGCCTTTCGTTCTTTACTTCTATGAGTAGAGAACCATCTGCAAGCTTTCTAGTGTCAGAGAGTGTTCCGAAATAAACTTCTAGATTCTTGTGTATGAGGAACGGTTATATTTCTTTGAAGGAACCGTTCAATAACTTAATTATAAAAAATCGATCATAAGTGGGTTGAATAATTATCGGAGACTCTATTCTGGGTCTTTTTGACCCATTTTTATTACGGGGGTTTTTGGAAAACATGTAGTTCCCACGAGAAGCCTAGGAAATAACAGTCGACCGCAGCAGAGCCTGGATACTGCGGCAAGGCTAACGTACAACCTGATTTCGCCTGGTGTCAGGAGGGAGCCGTTCGAGACCACAAAAGCTGGGCCATTCATCCCCTCAGCATGGCATCTACACCTTAGGATTGCTAACGGACCGGGGGACCTCGGGAGCGTCAGGCCCGTAGTCTGGAGCTCTCTCCAGACCCCCCTGAGGGGTTAAAGTCTAGACTTTTATCTTTTATTTCTCACCTTTAAATATTTTTTTAGTGTTCCATACTGAACATTTATAAGATGACTTCGGTGTCTGTATATCTGTCTGTCTGTTACACCCGATTTTCTCCGAAATTATTTGTCATAGAAAGTTGAAATTTGGTAATAATATAGGAATTGATGGCCTCACCAGAGCCGTGTAGTTTTGAAAGTTAAATTATGACTTAGGGGTTTAGTTTTGGGGGGTGAAATGGGAAGTGAAAAAGAAATTTTTTTACTAGGACATCGAGTGTGATGTCAAATGAAAGCTTGTGAAAACACGAGTAAAATATATATATATATATATATATATATATATATATATATATATATATATATATATATATATATATAATGTAATACTTGGGCTCACTTTTCTTTGTATTCTTTTTAAAGAATCACGAAAAATCGCTGTCCCCCCACCTTATCTCGAAAAGTACTGATCAAAAAATTCTGGAATATTCTCCACGGGGTGTAGATTGAACAAAAATTATTACGGGTGCATTACCTTTAATAAAGGTCATAAGTATTTAGTAAAGATTGGAAACAAACCTTGTTGAAAACTCCTTTGGGGTGTGTTTTGTGAAGTCACTGATCCTTTTGTACCGCCGTAACAGTTTTTTTTTATTTTAAAAGCAATCAACGTACGGAACACTAATTGTGCAAGTTCAACTTGCACTGGACCGGTTTTGTTTATTTTAAATTTAAGTTGTATGATTAATAATAAGCAAAAAGTACATTTATCATGAACACTTTTTTTAAGAGCAAAAAAAGAGAACGTCTTTAATGTTTTTAATGTACTTTTAACTGTAATTAAAAAAAAAATCATTGTCTGACTTTTTTGATCATTTCATACTCTTTTGAACGTAAAATTGCCGGCGGCGTACTACAGCAGGCAAATTTTCATATTTTAAAATTCAATTTTTAGATAACTCAGACAATGCGGGTATTTTTACTTATTCTTATATTGAAACATAAGGTATAATAATGATATGTGCACAAGGATTTTTCTTCACTACTATATTTTATTAAATATTTGTAATTTACTGTATGCCCGATGCAAACAAAAATTTCGTTTTAAGTTTTACAAATTATAAAGCAACAAAAATGAAAACTATTAATATCATCGGAAAGCTGAAACCCTCCTCTTTAAAAAGCTTTTTTTTTAATTTTTTTTACACTCTGAAAACAAGTAATATCGATTAATTTTCGAGCGGTGTGCTTAGACTTTCAAATTAATCTGTTTGGCACGCTGCACTTTTTGAATCACCTATCTGAATTCTTAAAAAATTCTCACGCTATTAAAAAAAATCTGGGGAAAAATCTATATAATGTTTTTTTTTTCCGCTCTTTCATGTGATGATTATTTTGCATTTTCTGGGCTTAGCGTATATCAAACTTTAGCAAACTTTTTTTTATCAGATTCTACGTCCAAAGACTACCTCTGTGCCAAAATGCAGCCTGTTAACATTTAATGAGAGCTCAAAACCTCTGGCGACTGAGCTATTAGGAAACATGCCAAAAAAATATAATTTTTAGATTCTCAGGGCATGCAAGTGGTAAATTGAACCGTTGTTTACAGCACATTTTACTGGAGAAAGTAACAATTTTGTGTTTCATCTCCTCCAAAATAATGAACGTAGATGCCAATTACAGGAATAAGAAAAACTGCACATAAAAGTTTAAAAAATATTAAAAAAAGATCATAATATTGCGGCGATATTGTTAAAGAAATATAACCCTTGCTGTACCAAATATCAAAGTAGATAGTGGTAATATCTATATATAATAAGAATGTAGGAAACATCCTTTCACGTCAGGCAAACTTGGCTTAATGAGATTTCAGTTGCCGGTAACTATTTTAAAAAATCATTAAGGTTGCTTCGAACTGATGTTCCCAGACTTATCGTGTTGTCTGTCACTCGTTGAACCTAATACGCATGTCTGTATTAGCATGACCAATATTTTTAACATGTTCCGCTTTATAAGCAATTAAACATGTATTTAAACTCTGCAATACAAAGGTTTCTCGTATCATGGAAAAACTTTTAAAACGACGCAAATCGCAATCTCTTCTTTATGACAAAAACTTGAAAATCGCATTAAAAAAAAATTAATATAACTTAGTTCTCTACTACAATACCCTCTTTCAAAGACCATATACAAATCTGCTCCGAAATAATCTACAAAGGTATTTGTATTATCAAACAAATTCAAAGCTTTTGTAGAAAATGATTAACCTTGTGACCTGAGGTGAGGCGGCGAGTTTTTGTCGTATATATTTAGTGGAGGTGGAAACACCAACTTTTTTAGCTAACTTCAAAAAGGCCACTTCAGTGGAATAGAGTGGACTATATATCTTACCAAAATTTAAAATACATAATACGAGGCGCGTTTTTTAAGTAAGTACCGTTTTAAAATATGGTCGCTGCAGCACTTCGGTCGCCATTCTGCGCATGCGTGGTAAGTACCTGCATCTATTGACTAACCACCGAAGCATTGGTCTAGGTTTACGTTTGTGCGTTTGTGAAATACACGCTGTATTTCGTGTCTTAATGCAAGGGACATGAAAGGGGCCTAAATTTATCGACAGATTAGTGAAATACGTATATGGTGAAAACGCTATGAGCAATGGAATGGTAACAAAATAGGTGATAGCATGGCCGTACAAGTGGTGCTGAAAGTTGATGAAAAAGTTCGAGAACAAGCCGTTTTGCGATCGAAAGTGTTTCCTCAAGTTTCAAGAAGTGTTCTCTATGAAAGTTGTGCTCCCATTGGATACCAAAAATGCTGACTGAGGTGCACAAAAAAAATCGTTTAGCCAGTGCTTTGACGTCCCTCTAGAGATACAATGCTGAAGACTACTTCCAAATTTATATATACATATACATATATATATATATATATATATATATATATATATATATATATATATATATGTATATATATGTATATATATGTATATATATATATGTATATATATATATATATATATATATATATATATATATATATATATATGTATATATATATATATATATATGTATATATATATATATATATATATATATATATATATATATATATATATATATATATATGTATATATATATATATATATATATATATATATATATATATATATATATATATATATGTATATATGTATATATATATATATATATATATATATATATATATATATATATATATATATATATATATATGTATATATATATATATATACGAGTATATATATGTATGTATATATATATATATATATATATATATATATATATATATATATATATATATATATATATATATATATATATATACACACACATCATATATATATAAATACTTTAAAATTACAGGTTTCAATCCGTTCACCTAACAATGAATTTGCATTTTCAAGTGCTCCCGCTGCTGCTGCTACTCGTTGAGCTAACGAGTTAGGTTCGAGCGGCAGCAGCAGCAAGATCACGATATCGAGTAGCAGTAGCAGCGGGAGCACTTGAAAATGCCAAATGAGATTTTGGCGAAACATCGTGCAAAGTCATTGTTAGACGAACGAATTGAGACCCGAAATTTTAATGTATTATATTCCACCATCCGTGAAAACCTCTATAGTATATATATATATATATATATATATATATATATATATATATATATATTATATACATATATATATATATATATATATATATATATATATATATATATATATATATATATATATATATATATATGTATATATATTTTATAATTTACTATTCTTGGATTTGTTATGTATTTATTAACGTTTCGACCTTCGGAAGATGTCTTCTTCAAAATTTGCTCTAAAAGATGACATTAGAAGAATTAAATAAAGATAAGTAATTAATCAGTTTGTCGTGTATTTCGGGGTTAAAATATTTGTAGCTTTTTGTAGTTTTTAATTTAAGACACTTAACTCTATACATTAAATAGAAAGTAGTTCATTGTATGGGGTGTTAAGTTTAAATCACTGTCAAAAACACATTTTTACTTTCTAAAAACAACCACTTTACTTGAAGGACTTTATATGACTAGTAGGTAGATACGGTTTAGGCTATTTACATCTGTTTTTTCGTTTATTGCAGTGGGCGTCATCTATATGTGTATGGATTCCAGTGTTTCTGTTTTTTTTTGTATTTATTTCCGTTTCGATATTTTTGATGTTTTTGAAATCAAAGATATTTCATGATTTGTAAGAGCTGTACTGTTTTTTTTGTCGTATTTATGACCGTTGATTCTATTTTCTAGGTATTGGTTTGTTTGCCCGAGGTAAATCCAAGAATAGTTTTAATGATCTAATTCCAATTACACGTAAATTATAAAATATTTATATATATATATATATATATATATATATATATATATATATATATATATATATATATATAACAAGATCAAAGAATCTTACACTCAAAAAAAAATATATATATATTTATATATTTATATATTTATATATATATATATATATATATATATATATATATATATATATATATATATATATATATATATATATATACAGTCCCTGGCCAAATTATTAGACGCACTGTATTTTTTTTAGTAATTTTATGTTTCTTAAGAGTTTTTATGCAATAATGGTATATTTAAACTACAATATTATTGATTTTTATTTAAAAGAATTGTTGTAGACTACATATTTGTATTTATTTTTAACATATGGCAACATTGTGTTGACAAAGTGATACATGAACGTAAACAACTACAAACCTGTATGAGTCGCGATCGGAATCGAGTCAGGTACGGACGTGTTTCTGTGGCTTTATGGACTGTGATTGTTTGTTTAACAGTTTTATACTACTCAGTTATTAGTTTATTTTGTATGCAGTGTTTTAAAAAAGTAATTGGACTATTTTCATTATGGGTAGAAAAGGCGATCTTTCACCACGTAAAAAAGCTGAAGTGAAGGCCCTTGTGATTGCGAAAACATTTACAAACCGAGAAATATCACGAAGATTGGAGGTTTCTGAAGCTAGTGTACAACGCATAAAAAAGAAAATTGAGTCAGGGAAGGAATTAAGCCCGAAAAGAAAGAAAAGATGCGGTAGAAAACCAATTTTCACTCCACGGTCAGAGAGATGTTTGAAGAAAATTTGTGTAGAAAACAGATTTGCTACCACAAAGGTAATAAAGTCACAACTCCAGGATGCTAGCGTAAATGCTTCTGAGCGCACTGTTCGAAGAAAATTGAAAGAATTAGATTTTAAGGCCTGTCGCCCCGCCAGGAAGCCCAAGTTAACAGCTGCAATGAAAGCAAAGCGCCTGAAGTGGGCCAAACAATGGCAAGACAAAGATGTGGACTTCTGGAGATCGGTAAGATACAGCAATTTAATCAATAATTGATACATTATTATCATTTTCAGTTAAATAAAGCAAATAAACATGGAAGTTTATATATTTTTCCTATTTTTGACAGGTCTGCTTCAGTGACGAAAGCACATTCGAAATTTTGCAGAATAAAGCTCAGTATGTGCGTCATGGAGAAAAGTTTCATCCTGATTGTGTCGTCCCGACGGTTAAACATTCCACCAAAGTGATGATTTGGTCAGTCATCAGCGGCAAGGGCACTGGACGTCTGTACGTCGTCAAAGGAATAATGAGGCAAGATTAGTACAAAGAAGTATTACAAAATCGGTTGATTCCGCAGCTCAGAGAATGGTTTCCAAATGGGGAACCATTCACTTTCATGCAAGATGGAGCTCCCTGCCACACTGCTCGGTCTGTTTTTTTGGCAGAAGAAATATCCCTCTGTTGAATTGGCCGGGTAATAGCCCCATTGAAAATGTGTGGGAGCTAATGAAAAGAGAAGTGGCTAAAGATGTGATTACCAACAAAACCCAGCTCCTAGAAAAGATTATTCATGTGTGGAATCATCATCCTCAAATGCAGGAGACAGTACAATCTTGCATTGATAGCATGCCGCGCAGAATTAAAGCTTTGATAGCGGCTAAAGGTGGCTCAACTAAATATTGACTTTTACTAACATTAATTTCACTTTTCTTTAAAACTTAATAAACCCATGCTTTTCTAAATTAATGCTGTTTTATTTATGTCAGATAAATAGGTAATTGATTGGATAATATAAAAAAAAAACAAATCAATTTAAAATAATAAAACGGTACAATATCACTCGGTAATTAATATTTTACATGAAATCTTGCAGTGCGTCTAATAATTTGGCCAGGGACTGTAACTTACCACAATTTAAAATACATAATATTTTCAATATTCTTCCTGCTGAAAATGTGCCACAGTTCAGCCGATACCTGAAAAAGGCAAGAAGACCTTGCCAAATAACTACCGACAAGTCGCACTACTTTCAATAATATCGAAAGTCATGGAAAAGGTCATCAATCAGCATCTTCTAAAATATCTTCAAGAATTCAACATTATTAGCGATCACCAATATGGCTTTCGTAAACATAGATCAACAGGAGATCTTCTGACTTATGTAACACATGTTTGGAACAACACAATTGAACACTTTGGAGAATCTCGAGCTGTTGCTGCCCTGTTTGGCACGATGGACTGTTAGCTAAGCTATGCTCTTATGGTATATCTGAAAAGTTCTGTTTGTGGCTCTCATGTTTCCTCAGAGAGCGTTCTTTACTAGTGGCGGTCGACGAATTTCTTTCTAACACCTTCACTATCAACGCGGGTGTACTCGAAGGCTCCATACTGTCTCCTACTCTCTTTCTCATTTACATTAACGATTTGCTGGAAAAGACCGGGAATCCAATCTACAGCTTTGCAGATGACAGTACGCTTATCTCTTCATTCACTTTGAACGCTCGGACATCTGCTACTCAGGCGAATATCCACAGACAGCAGAAGGTCACTCTACTTAACAAAGACCTGGAAGAAATTCTATCTTGGGGTGATAGTAACCAAGTGGAATTTAACGCTACAAAAACCCAGGAGGCAGTTCTTTCTACTAAAGTTAACATTGCTGAACCCGACATAGTCATGTCGGGGCACTCCATTCCCTTCGCATCGTGACTCAATTTGTCGGGCATTAATTTGGGAGCAAATATGTCCTGGCATGAACATGTTGCAGGCATAGCAAGGAGAGGTTCTCAAAAATTGGGAATATTATTTCGAACCAAAAAGCTTAACACCCCACAACAACTGTTAATTCTTTACAAAGCTTAAATTCGACCAACTGCTCCCATGTTTGGGGCTCCGCTCCCAAACACACACTGCATTTGTTGGATTCTGTTCAGAGAAGAGCTGTTCGTCCGATTGGAGACCCGGAACTGACCGGCGGCCTTGATTCGCTGGAACATCGAAGAGCGGTTGGCAACTGTCTGTCTGTCCTACAAGTATTTTCATGGAAAGTGCTCGAAGGATGTAGCCCGCTTAATTCCTCCCAGAGCGGTGCATGTTAGAAATACACGTCGCGCTAATGCTTCACATCCGTATGAGGTTCAGCTTGTTACTCCTCGTACAACGCTTTTCAAGCAGTCTTTTATATGGAGAACATCATCCCTTTGGAATAATTTGCCCAGGGCTGTGTTTCCCACCGAGTACAATTTACAACGATTCAAGAACAACGTTAATCGCTTTTTTCGCACAAATGCTGCTCCTGGAGCGCTTTAGGAACTTCCCTGTAGCACGTGTGCTAGACCCAAAAAAAAAAAATTAGATCTCATAGTGACATAGAATCCACAAAATGTCAAAAAGTGTTACTCACATCTGCTAGTCTAAACATGGTATCTAAAGGCTATGCGGTAGAAAATCTGCGGGAAAGCGGAGTTTTGCAGAGAAACAAAATATTTATCTTTCTGAACAAGAGCTGATATTTAGTAAAAATTGTTTTTACCGAGTAAGAAATTTCATGCTGTTTACTGTAACCTTTTGCATACAAGTTTATCATAGTAAAGTTTGATACGATTCAAGCCCAATGCGAATAGCATTTTCCGCATATGCCTCTCCTGTAGTGCTTTAGGGTTTTCCGTGAAGTACGTGTGCTTTACCCACAAAAAAAAAGCAGAATGTGCAAGACCTATCTTCCTTCTTTTTAAAAATTATATATTTGAAATTATAGTTTAAACAGTCATGTTGTAAAAAACTTCGACTGAAATAATATTTTTCCTCAGGTCCTCCCATAGCCAGATCCTAGTATATAAAGATGACGTAACTAGCAAGACACATCGGGAATTAAAATTTAGTACCTTTTTTATTATAAGCGAATAGGGTACCTATACTGCCATGAATAGGAGTAACTGTAAAAATAGAGAGATAATACCACTATTGAATGTTTACCGGTAACTTGAAAAATAAATAAATATACATGAAAACACGACTGGCCCCGATAGAGATCAGCAGTGTGTAAAAGGGACGAGGTGCTGATGAGATCTTGATACAGGGGTCAGAAGTGTTCCCGTTTAGCTTAAATTGAGTGAACAGTAAAACAACAATTTTTTTTTTGAATTGTTGTGGCTGTTACTTGATGGAAATTCATAACGAATGTAATGAAAGACTGATTTTGTCAAATTTCCACTTTATTTAGTTTCACTGAAACAGTATCACGCGTTTCGCTATACTATAGCTTCTTCTGATACAAAATGATATTTGCATATTAGTGTTGTTACATGTATACAAATACCCTATGGTAGATAGGTAATAAAATTAGTACTACATGCTAATGAACATTGCTGGGAAATCCATTCTTAATATTAATTACATAAATTGAGTCAAGGTGAGTTACCATGGACCGGATAGGTATCTTTTTGTTCGTTTAAGATGATGTCTGAATTTTTAATTCTATTTATTTGTAAATTTTTTAATAGGTTTAATTTTACGCCTTTGTTTTGTATGTGTAGAATTTTTAATTTATCGTCAACTTTTTTGACGATAAATTTAAAATTCTACACATACAAAACAAAGGCGTAAAACTAAACCTATCAGAAAATTTAGATATAAATAGAATTAAAAATTCAGACATCATCTTAAACGAACAAAAAGATACCTGTCTGGCCCATGGTAACTCACCTTTACTCAATTTATACAATTAATATTCAGAATGGATTTCCCAGCAATATTCATTAGCATATAGTATTAATTTTATAACCTATCTACCTTAGGGTATTTGAATAAATGTAATAACACTAATATTCAAATATCATTTTATATCAGAAGAAGCTATAGTATAGCGAAAAGCGACATACAGTTTCAGTGAAACGAAATAAAGTGGAAATTTGACATTACAACAATTTTTTTCATTTACTGGTAAGCTAAGTATATTAATATATATTAAAATAAATGTGGAGCTTACCGGTAAACGAAAAAAATTGTTGTTTTACTGTTCACTTAACTTAAGCTTAATGGATCTCCACCAAGTATCGGCGAAAACAATTCAGTTATTAAAAGAAGCTTTAATAAGTTTCCTGACTAAGTGGTACTTTAAGTTTCAATAAAAAAGTGCCATTTGTACACAAAATTTGTGGTTCTTTTACCAGTGCCAAAAAAACAATGTGTTCCTAAAATATATGAAGTTGAAAACAGACACCAATAGCAAAGCAACCCAAATAGGATCACTAACAGGTTTAAAGAAATGGATAGTTGAAGAGAAAGAGAATTGATATATTAAAATAAATGTGGAGCTTGCCAGTAAACGAAAAAAATTGTTGTTTTATTGTTCACTTAACTTAAGCTTAATGGATCTCCACCAAGTATCGGCCAAAACAATCCTGTTCCCGTTTATATTGATCTATTTTCAAAGTTATTGCTAGACATCTACTAGTTATATTAGTTCTCTCTTAATCTAAAAATTTGCTGGCTTGACCATTCTTGGTTCACATTTCTATTATTGGTTCTATATGGTGTATTTTTAAAATCATCGAGACCAGGTTTGTTAGCCTTTATCTTATATTTTCTAATACATACGACATTACTTTGCCCTCTACAGTGTGTCGAGTAAGAACGTGACCGCTCGTATTCCTGAAAAAATGTATTTCGAGAACAATTTTTGTCATCAATATATTCTTTGGTATGCTAACAACGACGCAATTATCTTAGTAAATTGTTTAACTGCCTCCTGCATCAATAATCGCCTTGCGCAAATTTTTCGAATCTAGCGAGACAACTGAGTTAAAGTCCTCGGATCAAACGTTTTCAATAGGTTTGGTGTCGGGCGATTGTGAAGGTCACTCTAGTATCTTATCGCGGGCCCAAGCGAGCCGCTTCGCGACGTTATTTTCGTCCAGCAAAGGTTTCTTCAACGTGCTTCGGAATTTGACATCATGAGCACGAAGATGTTGTCGAATGGTCTCATGGGACACATTCAAACCCGATTTTCTTAATTTTGCCGCTCCTTGACCCAGGCTCAATTTCGGATCCCGTGAAAATAAAGACCCAATTCGACTTTCGGAGTGACTTTGCCTGCCGAGCCACGTTTTGGCAACTTGTCGACATTTTTCGTCTCATTAAAATAATTTACCCACTTCTTCACAAACGATACCGACTTTTTAACATATTTAGCGATCGCGAAATCTGTCATTTTAGGCTCCTTTGGTTGGGAATAAAGAAAGAGAGCCTATAACGAACGAGCAAACAAGTGACTCATTTTTGATTTTACGTGATTTCGACGAAAGTCCGGAATCGAATGATACTTTTACTAAAATGCATCATAGACAAAGGTTTCCTCTACCGATTTTTTGTTGCATTTCTAGAATCGCATCTACCAAAAATGAATTATCGTGGACACGTTCTTCCTTCACACACTGTAAATGTTGCTCACGTTTCAGTTGTATCAAGCACCTTTTTAAAATCTATGAGAACAATCCTAATGCTAAAATTATTTGTTATTATATGATTTTTGATGTGATAGATCTTTTTACTTTAATATGGCGTCCTTCAATACGCAAATTTTATTTTAATTTTTAAACCCTGACAACATTCGTTATTCGCCAAAGCGAAAAACAAATCCATTATTTCTTAAAGAAAATTCCTCTCTTCCATTTTTAAAGCTTTTACTTAAGACAACATTAATAAATCTCACAACCGAAAGTATCCCCAAAAGCCTATATGTGACGTTGGCATCGGCTTCTTCGTAACGTCAGGTGCTCCTCTTCCCAGCCTTGTAGACTCCGTCACTCGGAAGTACGGTTCTGTATTTACATACTACAAGCGGCTTCCTTCTTTTTATATTACAATAATACCATTTACATTCAGACGTTTCCGTCTTACACATCCCGAAGACAAATATTTATATTATAAGGGTGAGCTAATTTTATTTTTTAAATCCGTAAGGATATATTATCCTTCTTTGTTTTACGTATAACTAATAATTATTTGCTATACATTTAAGAACATGTTATTATTGCCATAACTCATGATTTTTTATAATAATACTAATAATAATAAACGTCTTTACTTTAAACTCAGCGAAATGCAGCAGTGCTGTTGTTAACCGAGTTTCCAAAAAAAAATACAATACACTAAAAAACGGAAAAGAAATACGATTTAAATACAAATCAAAAAGTCACAATCATTAATTAACTCTAGCCATCTTCTGAAAGAAAATTCAGACAGAGCAACCAAACCCCCAGGAATCTCGTTCAGAAGTTTAGCAGACATATAACCGAAAGACTGTTTAAACACACTTGTACAATGCCTAGGTATTTGAAAGCGGTCGTTGTACCTAGTATTATGCTGATGTACCAAGCTTTGATAATGCAGCCTTCCACACGGATACTCCGGCACTCCGGTTCTCAACAGTCTGTACAGAAAGCAACCCAGATCTAGCCTTTCTCTAACCTTAATATGCAACCAATTCAACTCCCTCAGCTTATCACTCACATGATCCCTCCTCCTGCATCCAAAAATGAAACGTACACAAGAGTTTTGAATTTTTTGCATTTGACATAAGATGCAGACACAGACCATAAACAAAATTACAATAATTAGAGTGAGAAAGGACAAGAGTCTCGCATAAATATTTTTTAAGGTCAGATTGAGGTTGTGCCGATTCTTATACAAATTACGTAGTAAACAATACGCCCTTTGAACTACCAAAGAAACCTGCTTTCTAAAACTGAGCTTACTATCAATTAATAATCCCCAATTTTATATTCAGTGACATGTGGGCGTATCTGACGTATGCGAAAAAAACAATTCACGTTAATCTTGAATTTCTGCTAGCATGTACCGCTCTAGGAGAAATCGAGTGGATCACATCAGTAGAACACTTTCCATAACATTATATTTAATCATGGTAAACTTTTCATAACTGAAAGCCAACCTGGATTCTTTCCAGGGCGTCCAACTATTACCAATTTAGTTACAATTACTCAATTTATTTCGGAAAGTATGGACAACGGAGGACAAGTCGACGTAGTTTATACAGACTTTTCAAAGGACCATGGTATTCTGCTTGAAAAACTCTCAAACTGTGGAGTTAATGGCAATTTATTAAACCTGCTGAAATCTTATTTAATTGGTCGTCAACTGATAATAAATTATCGTGGTTTTGAATAGGCCATTATTAATGCTACCTCTGGTGTTCCTCAAGGGTCTATCCTAGGACCGTTATTATTTATAAATGACATCACCAGTGGCCTCACCTCGTCCTCTTTGCTTTATGCTGACGATCGGAAACTATACCGATGCATAGACTCTCTCCATGATTGTGTAAATCTTCAGGATGATCTAGATACTTTAAATCATTGGTGTATTCGTAACAACTTATATTTGAACACAAAGAAATGTTTTTCTATGCCACTCACTCGAAAGAAATTACTAGTAAACTTTTTATATAATTTAAATCATAGTGATCTCGAAAAATGTTATCGTTTTAAAGATCTTGGTATAACTTCTGATGCTAAACTCAGTTTTGTGGACCATATAAATGAGACCATTGCTTCTTCTTATAAGTGCATGGGTTTCATCATGAGGAATTCTAGAGACCTTTCAAACATTGAAACACTTATCACTTTATTCAGTGCTTTGGTTCGTTCTAAACTGGAATTTATCTGGTACCCAACATATGAGATCCACAGTAATCACATTGAAAAAAATCCAAAGACGATTTATAAAGTTCCTCTGGTTTAAATTAGATGGTATTTATCCACCATTGGGTTTTCCTAATGATGTTCTATTGAGAAGATTCGGTATTATTAGCCTTTCTCGGCGTAGAGAATATGCTACAACCTTGTTTTTATATAAAATCTTGAACAACAGAATCAAATGCCTTTGCACTCTCTCAAGTGTTAGGTTCCGTGTGCCATCTCAGCACGCTCGCCTAAGTCATTTTCTTTTCTACATGCCTGTTCCAAGAACAAACTTGTGGATGTACTCGCTGCGATACGTTATGTACATGAATTATGAAAGGGTCAAACATATAGTTCATATTTTCTGTTGCAGTATAACATCTTTACGTAGGTCATGTTTAACTGTGGATTAGGTCTCTTTTTTTTTTTGTTTTTCTTTAGTATGTAGTGTAGTTGTTAAAATTATTAAAATACTAATTTGATAGATACTTAACTATTTATATTTGTTATATTTGAATGTTCCTATTCTATAATTGGATTATTCTGTAGGATAGTTGTACACATATTAACTAAATAAATAAATAAAAGTATTTACAGAAGATACTTAAGTCACGATCCTTTATTGTTTTAAATAATCAGTCTTTCTGGTAAGTTCATAACCGCATAAATACATTTTGGTTATATGAGAAATCGTGGCTTTTCTCGAGGAGTAAAGATCTTTGAAGATGTGTCGTTCAATCGTAGCTGAAACGTAGGAAAGTTACACTAAATTGACACCGCCTAATACCAAGAACTATTAGGCCATTTTCCCACTATTCGGGGTACTATGTCGAATTTGTCCCTTCTTCATTCTTTGCAAAACCGCACGGACGCCGTCAATTTAAAATCGTCTTTCAATTTCTGGTGTTTCTGCTTATATTGACATCTAATTCAATTTTCTCCAGCACTATAATCTAGTTGCTGCTTACGTTGGTATTTGGAGTTTAGAGTTATGATATCTATTAATAATATTATATTTCCGCATTCGATGTATATGCCTGTTTGGTTCCTCTCAGAATAGGGCAGGCTAAGAATATGCATCTCGCTCTACCTTGAAGAACTTATTTATACAAAAAAACATCGTCCTTTTGGAAAGAACTGCCTAAGACTGTGTTTTTTACTGAGCACAAACTTTAGCGACTCAAGACTGACTGGCGACTTTCGCGCACACATCGCTATTGTAACAATTTAATAATATCCTTACAGGGCATGTGCCGTGCTCATAAAAAAAAAAACCTGTAAAAGTTCATTATGGCATTTCGACGAATCTTCTAAAAATTAAAGAAAGCTTTCAGCTCAACCGGTATTCGAACCTTCGACTTTCTAAGCTTCTACAGACTCTACGAACTCTGCCACCAGTCTTGTCTGATAATTTTAAATTGATTACAGATGCTAAAATTACAAAAAGTGCTTTGTAATTTTATAAAGTTTTATTCATTCGTAAAAAGTTTGTAATTTTCAACGACTTCTTTATATTCCTTATATATCTGCACGTTTGTAAAATGTCCCCCATTTAAGATACATTTTGCTCTGATTAGAGTTTCCGCAATTTTAAAGCTGCATCAGTGAAAACTTTTTTATGCGGGCTCTAAAAGTTGATTAATCCATTTTTCCAGTTGAAAAGTAGGGAAACTCTTTACGTTCTCTCTTTTAAAACAAATAGTGGAAGATAAACATATAAACCTAGAACACAAATGAGGTATAATGTAGATCGAACAGTGACGTACCTTAAAGCAAAATACAATAAGTAAACAAACAACTTTAGTTACCAAAAATAAATGAAAGCTATTACAAGACAGTACCATAACTACATTTTTAAGAATCTTGAGCAGGTGTTTATTGCTTTTAAAATGAATAAGAGAGTCCGTTGCTATGTGTCTACTATTGGTGTTAAATTTCAGTTTATTATGGCAACTTCTTTTTACTAAAACGGATCTGTGCTAAACGGCAGCACTTATGTTGCAAAGTATGAGTTTTAGCTGTAAAGACGCAATTAAATATGCATTTTTATGGGATTTCTTCGGTATGTGTCAGTCTATCACATCCGATTTTCTTGAAAACTTTTGGCATAGAAAGTTAAAATTTGCCACAAATACAGGAATTGATGGCCCAATGAGAGCCGTCTAGTTTTAAAAGTTAAATTTTGACTTAAGGGGTTAGTTTTGGGGATAAAATCGGAAGTGAATTTTTTTTTTCAAAAATATATATGTTATAATACATATATTATAGCATATAGCACACTTTTCTTTGTATTATTTTTAAAAAATTACCAAAAACCGATGTCCTCCCCTTATTTGCAAAAGTACTAAACAAAAAGTTTTGAAAAAATTCTGGACTATTCTCCATAATGTGTAAATTAAACGGAAATTATCAGGAGAGCGTTACATTTGATAACACAGGACCACAAAAAAATTTTTGTGTCAATTTACTTTAACTACAATAGGTCTAGGTTATGTTTTTTGAATCGTTGATCACGAATTCAAGGTCCGTTTTGGACCCTCACATCTGGATTTTGCATAAAATAGCCATAAAATTGGTAAAAATTAGCTCAAAATGAGATTTTCCTCCTTTTAAAGGGGATGGTTCCGAAATGATCAAATTCGCTCTATACACGCCACCTTTGGGATATGTAGGTATTACTTCAATGTCCCAACTAAGTTTTGACAGCGGCCATACATTCTGCAGCTGTCAAGTGCCAAAAATGCCTTGATTCTATATTGCTAGGAAAAACCCCATGGTAGGAAGACTATTCGTAGATCTTTCCTAACAAAGAAGACCCGATATCATAAGAAGAAAACAGAATAGTTGTTTTCTCACCATTGATTGATGTTGAGCTTCAACTATGAAGAATTTTGATCCACACGTAACATCCCAGGCCAACCCAACAATCAAATCTTGTAAATAAAGAAAAAGATAAGTGAGCAGTAATGAAGCATTAGTAGGGGACCCTATTAATATAGTATGTGATCTGGACAGGTTATATTGCTCTGAATATATTGCTTGATAAAAGATGCCAAAATCATGAAAAATGAGGTGACTTTGTAAACATCAGATCTAAGGACAGCATAAGGCAAAGTGGTCAGCGACATAGAATACATTCATCATCGTGCTAGTAGTGTCCGTCATTCGATAGCTGTCAAAGTACACTGATAACTGCTGAAAAACATCGTTTAAATGAGGATCTTGACCAAAGCGGATAAAAGGATAACGCATATTTGTGTTTCCAAAGGTATAGACTATTTTCATGGTCTTCGCAGATATCAGAACTGGAACAGGGCGCAATAAAATTATAAGCTAGAGTATTCTTGTCAACGATGTATAATACCCTCACCATCTTGGCAGTTCTGTTCGCCATAGCTAGCTGTTGAATTACACTTGAGAACTGACAAATATAAACTTATATATAAGGACCATTACGAGAGCCATCAAGTCCATAAAGTATAAAGGAATTTTAAAAAAACGGAGCAATCCTGGCATCTTGACAGTATCATTTGCCATTTCTTTCATGTCAAATAAAAATCGCAGCTACCAATAAACGTGCGTGAATATCAGAACCATAACAGCGCGATAAAATCATAAGACATGGTGTTCTTGTCAACGATTTGGAAAATTCTCACTTTGTCCCTCATTTGACAGCTGTTGAAGTACACTGGAGTGCTGTCAATTAACATATTATGTAGGTTCCTTACTAAAACCAAAAAACTATTATAGTAACACGATTTTACAACGAAATAGAATATTAGCATTGTTTTGACAATTTCATTCGACACTTGACGGCTGTCAAAGTAAACGTCACAGTTGTCAAAGGAAACCTGACAGCTGCCAAAGTAAGTTTGACAGTTGTTAAATGGTATTTTGCATTCTCTCTTCTTGATCAGAATCGCCAATAGCATCAGGTATCATGGTTGTATTAGCAATATATAAACTCTCCCTCAAGGCATTTTGGCACTTGACTGCCGAGGAATATATGGTCGATGTCAAAACCAATTTGGGTCATTGAAGTTATACCTGCAGACCCCAAAAGTGGCGGGTATATGACGAATTTGGTCATTCCTTAATACCATGCCCTTTAAAACTATGAAAATCACATTTTTACCAACTTTATGGCTATTTTATGTAAAATCCAGATGTGATGGACCAAGATGGACCTCGAATTCGTGATCAGCGATCGAAAAAAACATAACCTGGACCTATTGTAGACAAAGTAAATTGACAAAAATTTTCTTTTTTGGTCCTGTGTAATTTATCCATACCATAGCGAGATATAATTTTATTTTATTTGTTTATAATTAAACAAATACTGGATTCTAGATTGAGCTAGATTGATTTCTTGGCTATTAAGTAGCTAAGACGCTATAACTATTGGAACGTGAAACTACATATTGGATCTTAAGATATATCCATGTAGAAACCCAGTTAAGTTAGTTTAGGTAAGGATTTTATTTTATTTGGCAGGTTTTTTTATTTATTGTGGGTCCCACCTAGTTATATACATCAACTATGTTTGCCTAGCATAGGAAAAGGAAGGTCGCATAAATCTTATGAAAATGAGAAATTAGGAAATACTATGTGTACATTTAGACTACTATCCGCAAAAGTTACGTTTGCTCTAGATATAATGAAAATTCCTAAATTAGCTTATGGAATGAACATAAATATTTGTGTCTCATCAATAAAAGAAGTCTTAGATTTTAGAAAATATCACTGACCTCAAGAAAAAACTTGAATGATGATGAAATAGCTCTTCTGAACTCAAATGTCTCCTCTGCATTAAACCATTTCCCAACTATCCTCTCATATAAGATCTGGAGCTTAAGCCGGTGTAATGAAGTTTTGGGTGGTATTGATTTCAAAAGAGGGCTGGCAAAGATATCTGAAAAACAGGAGAAAATCGGAAAGGCAAAGAAAAACTGGTAGCAAAAAAGGTATAACAACTTTTAATAGAGGAAACTTGAAAAAAAAAATGTAGCCGGAAAAGAAACTGGTAGTCCAGTATCCTATAAAAGGATCTCAGGCTTCGCAAAACTTACCTTATCAACTCCACATTATATGGTTAAAGGTAACTGGGAGGCGAGCCGTACTGCAAACTGGCGTCGACCTGCTTTCTGTATAAAAAAAAAAAATTTTTACGAATAATTCTAGAATAAGGGTAAAAAAAGGACGAAACAGTAAAAAAACTGAGAGCATGAAAGGGCCCTTACGTGAGTTTTCTAACCCAAAACGACAGTGAAAATTTCTATTTTGGGATGAGGCGTTAAAAATAAAACAGATGATCAGAGTTGAGATAAAACACTTGACGCTTTTTATTGAAAACTGATTCACACTACCTCCATCCTGATGAAAACCCGTTTTGCTGGCTTTACCCAAATACGTTTACGTATCATCATTAGCTTATTTTGTCCATAGTCGGATATAAGCTTCCCCAAGTTGTCTCTGATGAGCTTTGTGGTTTGCTTTTTGCATCCAATCGTGTCCCGCTAATCTTTTTATGTCGTCAGTCCATCTTGTTTGTGGTCTGCCTTTGCATCTTTTATGTCCTTTAGGCCTCCATTCAACCATATGGCGTGTCCATCTGTTATCATTCATCCTTGCAATATGCCTCCCAGTTCCATTTTAATATACATATTCGTTGTATTGTATCTGTTACTTTTGATCTTCTTCGTATCTCCATGTTAGGAATACGATCTTGGAGTCTAATATTTAGCATTCTCCTTTCCATTGCTCTTTGGGTTACCTGGAGTTTATTTATTGTACTTTTATTGCATGCCCACGTTTTAGTTCCATATGTTAATACCAGCAGTACATATTGATCGAACACTCTGGCTTTTATTGTATTTGGGCTGTCCACTTTAAATATAGATTGTAACCTTCCGAACGCAGACCCAACTAACCAGACTCTTCTATCCAAGTCAGCCTTTAAATTATTTTTTGTTATTTCGATCTTTTGTCCTAAATATATGAACGTTTATACCTTTCCTATTCTTTCACTTTCTATTAATAGTTACTGATTGTTATTTTCACTTTCGTTGTGCAAGTATTTGGTTTTGGTGAAGTTTATTTTTTTTTAATTCCATCAGCATTTCTTGTAATTCTTCTTTTTTGTTGGCGATCAGAGTGACATCATTTGCGAACCTTAAGTGATTTAATCGTTCATTATTAGTTTTCCTTTATTTTCCCACTTTAGCGATTTGAACATGCCTTCTAGAGTCAACGTGAACAGCTTTGGGGATATTGAGTCGCCTTGTCTAATTCCTCTTTTAATTTTAATTTTATTTGTTCTTTCTTCAAGTATTATTTGTGATGTGGCCTTTTTAGATATGTATTTAAGAAGAGTTGCGTATCTTTCGTCGACTCTGCTGTTACTTAAGGCGTTAAGGACTACCTATATCTCTAGCGAATCAAATGCTTTTTCGTTGTTAACCATTGCTATCCACAAGGTGACCTTATATTCATTTGCTTTTTTCACTAGTAATCTAATTGTTTCTATTTCTATCTATTTAATCAAACAATTAGATATCCTATAGTACCATTGAAAACCCAGCAGAAATTGAAAACTAGAGAAATCAAACAAATGTATTTTTTCGGTCATTTATACAAAAAAAATGAAAATTATTTTCACATCTGGTAGAGAAGACCTATATTAAAAGAAAAAATCATTTTCGTTAACCATATTTTTTTTCAACATGACCTAAAAAAACTCATTTGTTTTTATTTGATTAATAAACAAATATAAAAAAAAACGGTTAAAATGACTCCAAAAAAAAATTTTTAATGGCATTACAAAGCTGGCGTCGACAACTAAAGTTTGAAAAAAAAAAGATCAATTTTGGACCAAATGGCATAAAATGGCGGGCAATTAAAATTTTAAATAACAAATTTAATTCTGCTCACTGGGTTCAATATTTTTGAACCAACATTTCAAGGTATTTTTGTTACAATAAAAGACATATTTTCTGACAGCTTCAAACTAATCGGTCCACTTAGTCGACTTGTACAATAAAATGAAAAAAAGCCTGTTTTTTCCGTTTTGTAGGTTATGTACGCACTTGAGCGACATAAAACCAACAAGAATTTGTTGTAAATTTCATTACGAAGAGTTTTGCTGTTTTTTTTTTTTTTATCTCGATCGGACTTATATGACTGGAGTTATTCATTTTAAGGTCAAAAAAACGCGTTTTAAAAACTTAAATTGTTTATAAACAAAAGAACACAAGTTTTTCGAGGTCCAAAACTCAGGACAATACTCCTGGTGATACCCCAGTGAAGATGAAATCATAATATTGCAATATTTAAACTGTGCCGATCTCATCATTATTTTGACCTGTTTTTATTGCACTATTACAAAAATAATAGACGAGCGAATAGGATCTATCGTGTCCAAAAGTAATCGTCATTTTTGTCCAATATTGCAAAACAACCAGATACCTACGTCCTTGGGGTTATGTAAGAAATGTTTTTAAATAACCAAGTCAAACAAGAATGTAAGAACTAGAGTTATGTGCTCAGGATTCTAAAATTTTGTATTCTAAAAATTCAGCAAACATATTCGTATACGACGAAAACAGTCACAAAACATAATAATTCTTAGTCTAATGTAAAACATAATTTACAAAATGCAACGCAGTTGTTTTAAACTGAAACAAATTATCACAATTTCCAAATATTCTCGTACACATACACCATTTACTGGGACAATATGAAAAGCGATGCAATGCAAAGCACATACTTTGATGGCGTACAGTGGTCTAGAATCTAGGTGTACGCAAAAGTTTAATAATACTATCGTATATTTTATTACGAATTTTTTTTACATGATCCCAATACCTCTGAATTTAGACATTTTTATTAAACTATACTTACATGGGATAAAAAGTCCCGAGACTTTCCGAGAGATGGCAGTACAAACAAAAAGCACATATGATTTTCCGTTAGTGTCAACTCTCAAAAGATTCGTGTAAAATTTACATGACATTTTGTCTACCATTTTAGTTTGCGAGTTACAGCTGTCTGAGTTACTCTACTGCTCATTATTGCAAAACGATAAAACAAAACGAATGTCATGTGTTGATTAAACATTACCACATTAAACATAAAACACAATAGCGACAGTCCGATTCGACACCTTTGATCCTAAGGGGTTCGAGTTTGTAATGATTACATGATCTGTCGCCATTTTGATGGTACGATGCCCGCAAGTTTTTCAAAATATTCATATTTCTTTTTTCAAGAAAAATTCCATTCTGTAGAATAAAAATGAATTTTGCTGATTGAAAGCATTTTTTGTCAAGTTCTTATTAAAACAAATATACAAAAAACAGGGGAAAAGGCAAAAAATAGAATCACATAAACCAATACTTAACAATAATAAAACATCAACTGTTTTCCAAATAAAATGTATCTTTATATAATATATTGCATAATAGAAATAAAAAATTATGAATAAATTACCTTTTAAGATCTCTGGGAAATCTAAAAAAACTAACTCCTTTGGAGATATCACATATATTTTTACAAGCACTAACCGTACAACAAAAACGTCCTCTTGACATCTTTTTTATAATTATAAAAATATTCTCCTTGAAATCCAGATGTAAACACAACCACGACCGCGCTGGCAGCCATGTTGTTGATACAATAGGGGACGCATGCGTGATAAAAAAGGCACCTAAAAATTTTCATGAGCGTCGCTATTGTGTTTTATGTTTACTGTAACATTACTTTTTGATGGAAAAAAATACAACTAGAACCCAAGAATGGTTTGAAAAGTGTTATGCCACATCTGCTCCATCGAAAGCAATTATATGTTGATGGTTTAATAAACTCAAATGTGGTTGTACAAGCACCGATGATGCACCGGACGTCCAAAGAGGCAGTCACTCCAAGAAACACAAAAAAAATCACCACATTGTTCTGAATGACCGCAAACTGAATGAGGCATATTTTACATGAATATTTGCATATAAAAAAACTGTATGCCCAATGGGTACTGCATACTCTCACGATTGATCAAGAACAACAAAGTGTCGAAAATTCAGAACGCTCTAAAGGAGTTTTTGCGTCGATTCGTAACAACGGACGACACACGGATCCACAACTACATGCCCGAATCCATCAGGCAGTCTGGCGAGTGACTAGAACCGCATGAAAGCCGACAGAAGCTTCCAAAAACACACAGTTGGAAAAGTTTTGGCAAGTATTTTTTGGGATGCTCATAAAATCTCGACTATCTTTAGAAAAGGTGAACCGGAGACTGTTGCGTTGGTTTATTTGACCGTTTGAATGGTGAAATCAAGAAAAAAAGGGCGCATTTGCAAAGAGAAAAGTGTTGTTTCGTCAAGGTAATGTACCAGCTCCCAACTCCATAAAATCGATGGTGAAATTAAACCAGTTAGGTGATGAATTACTTCCTCATCTGCCAAATTCACAAGATCTGGCCCCCAGCGATTATTGCATGTTTCCAAATTTGAAAAGATGGTTCCAGGGAAAGAGGTTCAGCTCAAATAAAGAAGTCGGATGGAAAACTGAGGCTTATTTTCAAGAACTTAACAAATTGTACTATATGGAAGGTATCGAAATGTTGGAATATCGATGGAGTAAGTAAAGAATATAATCTATTTTTGGCAAAAACATTGTTTTTACTTCAAAAGTCTCGGGGCAAGGGTAGCACACGAACACATGTTAAAAATAGTACTGTGAAAAAATGTTCTAAATTGTTGTGTAAAAATGTTCTAAAATGTTTTAGTTTGTCAAATTAAAACGTGATTTTGATGATATTTGCATAAAATTTATGTTTTAAATTGTCTAACGAATTATCTTCGCTTAACAGTGATTTTAAATATACTTACTATCACCATAAAAAGATATCCATCACCATCACCAAAATCGGTAAAGTGTAGTTAGCACTTTTTTTGCAGATACACAGTGCGAAAATAAATACAGACTTTGAATCTAACCATCGGTGCTGGACTTTTCACTACATGTAGTACATTCTGTTGCTGCTAAAATTACAAATGATAATTTAGATTTAGCGACTCTAAAAATGGTGAAAAAAATGTACAATACGATATAGAGGGAGCAACTCAACTAGCTCCCTCCTTATATCCTTCTTCTTCTTCCGACTTATAGCTAGGCACTATTGCCCTTTTCTTTGTTCCCTGCTCTGTATATCGTCGTGTTATCTCTTTCTTGGACGTCCCATTGATCGTCCTCCATTCGATGACTTGTCTCTTGCTATCCGTACTATCCTGTTGTTTGCCATTCTTCCTGTGTGTTGAGCCCATTCCACTTTTTTTCCTCATATCCACAGATTAATATTTTCTATATTACATGTGCTTCTTATGTCTTTACCCCTTTCTCTATCTCTCAGTGTCTTGTTTGTACATCTCCTAAGTATTCTCATTTCAGTTGATTCCGACATCCTCAGTGTTATACTTGTATCGAATCTTGTTTCAGATGTGTAAGTCATTACTGGTCATATTATGCTCTTGTATATTCTTGTTTTAATCTCAACGGAGAGGAATTTATTTCTAAATATGGGATCATAGAGGTATCCCACTATCCTATTAACCTTGTTCACTTGATGTTTTACTTCTTCCTCGATTTTTCCGGCACTAGACATTTTAATTATGAAATCTACTAGTAGATTTCATAATCAACAACAGGAACGATATTATCCAAGACTTAAGTGTGTTAGGAGTGACCATCGCATTGTGAGAGCAAAAGTGTTTATTAATATTAAACAGGAAAGAAACAACATGATTCTGAGAAGAAACCATGAGAAATGGACGGAGATGTAGATTCTTATAGAAGAGAGATCGCAAGCTCCTTGGAACACAATGAAGATACAACAGTTGATGACATATTTGAAAACATCAAAAATTGTACAGAAAATGCCACTGACAAAACTTGCCAAAAACAACAAAAAGAACAGAAATTAAATCAAAGAGTAAAACAGCTAATGAAGCAAAGGGAGAAATGGTAGATAAGACTATAGATGAATATACAACTATAAATAGAGATATATAGAGGGAAATTAGAAAAGACAGAAAAATGTACGGAAAATTAAAAACATTGTAGAACAGAAAAAAAAAGTTTTAAGAAGGATGAATATAATGGGAAGGAAAGACATATGCAAGATAAAGGACATGCATGGTAATGTAATACCAAACAAAAGAGATATTTTACAGATCATCGAATTATTTTATCAACAATTATATACCTTATAAGATAAAAGTACAGAAATCAACATACCAAAAGTCCTAAATCAGGGGTCGGAGGATATCCCAGATATCACAGAAAAAGAAATCACATTAGCCTTGAAGGACATAAAAAATAACAAAGCCCCGGGTGAAGACAATATTGTAGAAGAGGCAATTAAACAAGGAGGACAACAAATTATCAAATTTCTTAAAATGTTACTCAATAAATGCCTCCTGGAAGGCATAACTCCATTGAAATGGAATAATGCACTATCGTCATCTTGCATAAAAAAGCAGATACTTCAGATCTTACAAACTATCGACCCATTAGCCTCCTAAGCCATGTATACAAGTTATTCACGAAAATACTTACCAAACGTCTAGCAAATAAATTGGAGTTTTTCCTTTCAAAAGAACAGACAGGTTTCCGCTCGGGGTATGGATCAAACGACCATCTGCTTACAGTTAAAATCCTCACTGAAAAAGTATAGAATATAATAAGCCTCTTGTACTCATATTTGTGGACTTCGAAAAGGCTTTTGATTCTGTAAATCAGCAGAGACTTTTAGACGCGCTTGCTGAGTGTCGTATTGAACATCGATATTCTAATGTAATTAAATACATATACGAAATGCCACCGCTCATGTTAAAACACAAACTAACCAATCCACCCGCAAATTTCGAATCGAAAGAGGAGTACGGCAGGGTGATACGCTCTCTCCCAAGCTTTTCGTAACACTCCTAGAAAGTAATCTAAAATCAATAAACTGGGAAAAAATGGGACTTAACATTGACTGTGAACAGTTAAATCATCTCTGTTTCGCCGACGACATTGTCTTAATAACAGACAAAATACAAGAAGCACAAACTATGCTACGCATGCTTCAGGAAGCTTCAGGAGAGGTTGGTCTAAAAATCAATCTATCTAAGACCCAGTTTATGACAAATCTTTTATTGAGCGACACTATAAACTAAATAACGTAGAGATCGAGCAAGTGCACCAATATAAATACCTGGGACATGAAATCAACATAGGACGAGATAACCAAGAAAAATTTTATTCAACGAATAATAGGTTCCTCCTGAGTTGCTTATGGCAAACTGGCAAAGTATTCAAATCTAACCTTCCTGTGTGTTTAAAACGAAAAGTATTCGACAGATGCATACACCCCGTTCTTACTTATGTAGCCGATACTCTCACAATGACGAAGAAAACATCAATAAAATATGTGTTATGCAACGAAAGAGATCACATCCCAAATCACATTATCAGGAAGAGAACGGAGGTACAAGACGCAGTCAAATTCATTCTACACCTGAAATGGAACTGGGCTGGGCATGTTGCTAGGTATAAGGATGAACGATGGACAAAGAGAATTATAGAGTGGCGACCAAGATCTGAAGCCTATCGGAGTAGAGGTAGACCACCAAGTTGGTGAACTGATGATTTGAAAAGAGTGGCTGGAAATTGGGTACAAGCGGCCCAGAATAGAAAAAGGTGGCAAGACTTGAGGGAGGCTTTCGTCCAGCAGTGGACAGTATAAGCTGATGATAATGATGAGATATTTTGATGCCCAGATAATCGACCTCCATCACCTGTTCCATTGGTTTATCTTCCACCACAAGCTTACACCTGATCGATCCTTTTGATATTATTCTTGCCTGTATGTGTCTTTCTTCAGTTGAGATTGACATATTATATTGTTTTGCTGCTCTATAGAATTCCTATAGCAGCCTTTGCATAACGTTCTCGGTCTCTCCTTATCCTGAAAGTATGTTTGAATATAAATAATTATGCTTAAAATTTACTTATTATTTCAACCAAAAAATTCTCATAATACCATCAGAACTATTTAAAGATCCCTTTCTCCAAAGCGGTGTCGTTTAAAAACTATAGGTTTCTCTCCTATTTCAAATATTTAATATTTACCATTGTAAAATTGTAATTTCTGGTAGTTCAAGAGTTATCGTGTTCAGAGAGCGACAAGCGTACTTACAGACCAACCGACTGAAATAGGCACCTTGAAACGTAAAGAAATGCAAACATTTCGAAGGGTGTTCTTGTCACAAACTCAATGCTTCCATTGAGCCAGAAAAGCAAGAAAAAAGAACACGCTAATTGGAATTCATTTCTTTGTGAATGACAGTTGCTGGTGTATTTATTGTTTATTAATCCGTGAAGCGATGTATTATATGCATAATTTCCCGAAAATTCTTGCTCTAGTGCTACAATCTGGCCAAACGATTGATTCTCATCTCTACCGTCAACAGTTAACGAGACTGCATCGAGCATTTTTATAATCTTAATAGCTATGTAAAATGACTTTTCGCACTTTACTTTGATTTTGCCATAGAGTTTCGTTTTTCCTATTAATTTAGACCACTGTTAAATTGGTGAACAAATTACCAATCCTCCACATGTCGCACGAAACGGCAACATGGCGTCGGTCGCATCAGTTTCGGCCGACTCCAGATGACATTTCCACCGCAAAATGTCCATCGCCAGATGGCGACGTTGTTCCGTTGACCGGTTGAAAATTTAATATAAAGCATTATACATGAACTTTTCGTCGGAAATTTAATAAAGGTCTGGTGCAGCGAATGAATGTAGTTCTGACTATTGTCTCGTGTGTATGGTCGGATGGCACGAAGTTTTAGCTAATTTGACAACTTTTGGTATTACTCTACGGGATAATAACGGTGACTTGAGATTTTTATAAATAATCAACAAGAATTTTTCATTAAAGATGAAATTTGCAGTTATTTATCAAGTTTTATTTTATATTTTTATTATAGACTTGTTGTTTATTCCCAAATTAGTAACTAAAAATTAATTGGTAATAGATAATCTTCAAATTGGTGATTTATTTTGAATTTGGCCAACGAGCAATCTAGAGTTTAATTTTCAATCGTTACCTACACAAACCAGCTTCGAGGAGGAATTTTTCTCTTCTTTTTTTTTATGAGCATAACACATGTGCTGTAGGAAAATCCTTAACGCGCTACAGGAGCGACGCGAGTGCAGAAAAGGCGATTCAAGTTGGTCTTAGATCGCTGCAAATTATTCTCGGTATGAACCACAGCCCTGAGCAAATCATTCCAAAGGGATGAAGTTCTCTACATAAAAGACTGCTTGAAAAGGGTATGAGAAATGACAAGCTGAACTTCAAAATACTTGTAGAGGAGACTCAAGTCGCCAACCGTTCCTCAATGATGAAGTTCTCTACATAAAAGACTGCTTGAAAAGGGTATGAGAAATGACAAGCTAAACTTCAAAACACTTGTAGAGGAGACCAACCGTTCCTCAATGTTCCAAGAAATCAAGATTGCTGGTCTGTTTTGGGTCTCCAATCAAGCAAACAAATGCAGTGTTTGTTTGGAAGCAGAGCCTCAAACATGGGGGCAGTATTCCAGCGTGGGTCGAATTTGAGTTTTGTACAGAATTAACAGTTGTTGAGTGAAGTGTAGAGCTTTCTAATTCGAAATAATATTCCCAGTTTTTGAGAAGCTCTCTTTCCTATGCTTGCAATATATTCATGCCAAGATTCACATTCACAATCGGCAAATTGACTGACGATGCTAGTAGCCCAGTCGCTAGGGGTTTTAAGCTCTCATTAAATGTTAACAGGCTACATTTTGACACACAGGTAGTTTTTTGGACGTAAAATACGGTAAAAAAAAGTTTGCTAAAGTTTGATGTACGCTAAGAACACAAGATCCCCCCAAAAAATCAAAAAATCGTTTTTTCGGTAATATCTGGAAAAACAAAAAAGATATCGAAAAACTAATAGCCTCATGTGAAAAAGTGGAAAATTTTACAAAAAAAGTAGTATATATTAGCCTGGGAATCTATTAAAAATTCGAATAGGTGATTCAAAAAGTGTAACGAGCCAAACAGGTTAATTTGAAAGTCTACGCGCACCGCTCGAATGTTAATCGATATTACTTGTTTTCAGAGTGTAAAAAACAATTAAAAGGTACCCTTTTTTAAAGAGGAGACTTTTAGCTTTCCGATGATACTAATGGTTTTTATTTCTGTTATTTTATAATTTGTAAAACTTAAAACGAAATTTTTGTTTGCATAATTTTAACGGGCATACAGTAAATTACAAATATTTAATAAAATATAATAGAAAAAAAGCCCTTGTGCATATAAATTCCTGGACAAAATTAACGCAACAATCTGAAAATTAATTTTTCTTTTTCTTATGTCAGTTTTAAAGTTTATCGAGTATTTGAATAGTAAGCTATGCATATTTTGTTTTGTTGTTCATGACAGAAATCAAAACAATTCGTTTAGATTTACAGTTTTAAAGAATTTTTTAGAAGAAGAACAATTTTCTGTAAAATGCCATAGATTTTCTTTAAAAAGTAAGCTTATAAATTGTTCCCTTTTTCAAAGTAATACGTTTTTGTGGTAGGCTGTTTTATTTTTGACCCCGAAGAATTAGAAAAATGAATCGAACAAGGAATTTAACTGAACACGAGGTAGTGCGAGCCTCAGTTTTATTGGACGAGGGATATTGTCAGAGTTATGTTGCTAATTTGTTAGGCAAACATCGTTCCACAATAAGTCGTATGGTAAGACGACTTATTCTAGAAGGCTAGGGCAAGGGCGAAAACGATGCACTAGCGACCTAGATGAACGTTTTATAAGACAATATGCTTTAAGAAACAGGACTGTCACTAGTTCTATAATAAGAAACGAACTCGAAGCTGTTTCGCAATGTCACAATTTCTTCTAAAACAGTTAGAAGACGGTTAAATGAAGCTGGATTAAACAGCAGGAGACCAGCCACTACGCCCTTGCTTGCTAGAGAGAACAGAGTTGCCAGGTTACGTTTTGCTCGAAATCACGAAAACTGGTCTGTGGATGATTAGAAACAAGTTTTCTTCACAGATGAAACTAGGGTTAGTCTAAAACATCCAGATGGTCATGAGCGAGTATGGCGAAGACCAGGAGAGAGGTTTGCTCCTTGCAATATCTCTGCAAGGATTCCATTCGGCGGTGGCTCTGTTATGTTCTGGGGTGGCATCTGCTTTGATGCTCGCACAGAGTTAGTTCCTGTCCGTACGAGATCCATGATTGCTGACTACTATCTTGAGAATATTGTAATAGAACATGTGATGCCTTTCGGTCATTTTGTGAGGCCCAATTTCCTGTTTATGCAAGACAACGCTCGACCTCACGTGGCTAGGGAGGTACTCGATTATCCTAATCAAGTTGATATACCGATTATGCAATGGCCACCAAAAAGCCCGATCTGAATCCGATAGAACATGTATGGGATCACCTTAAGAAAAATGTGAAACGTCATATACCTGCACCTAGAAACCTGAGAGAACTTGAAAATGCAGTTATTACAGAATGGGAGCAAATTCCTCAAGATTTTATCCAAAATGCATGCCTAGGCGCATAAACGCTGTCATCCGAAGTAGAGGAGGCAGCAAACGCTACTAGTGTCCCAGTTACACCATTAATTTTGCTACTAGTGTCCCAGTTTATTTTTTTCGTTATTACATAATTTCAACGATTTTGTTATTAGGTCTTAAGAATAATTTTAATTCGAATCTTATAGAGAAATTTGGTAGCTAATTCACTTTTAAGGTATCCGAATAAGTTTTTTCTAACTTTTAGTGTAACCAATGTTCATAAAAAATTATTAAAATTAATTCATTATAGAGATTTGTATGATTTAATATATTGTTGCGTTAATTTTGTCCAGGAGTGTATTATTATTATACTTTAAATTTTAATATAAGAATAATTAAAAATACCCACATTGTGTTATCTAAAAATGGAGTTTTAAAAATATGAAAATTTGTGTGCTGTAGTGCGCCGCTGGCAATTTTACGTTCAAAGCAGTACGAAATGGTCAAAAAAGTCGGACATTTTTTTTTAGTTACAGTCAAAAGTATACTTGATATTAGAAAATCATTAAAACCTTTCCCTTCTTTTGTAATATTGCTCTTAAAAAAGTGTTCATAATTAACGTATTTTTTGCCTATTATTAATCTTACAACTTAAGCTTAAAATAAAAAAAAATATTTAAAGGTGGGAAATGGAAAATACAACTCTTAGCTTTAAGTATAAAGTATTTATATTTCATTTAAACATCCAGATACAAAGAAAACAGTTATTGAAAACACAAAAATTCTAAATTACTCGAAGAAATATATAATAAAAGATTGTTTTCAGTCAATTTCCACTGGTCGCACTTTAACTACTGTGATGTGGTGTACGGGCCCTGCCTTTTAAACTATGACGCTAAGGGGATCCAACTTATGCAAAATTCGTGCATGCGTTTTATTGGCGGTATTCGAGGCCGTGAGAAGGGTGTCTGGGCAAAATTGCGTGACAAATAAAGTGGTTAAGAATGAATGAAAGTCGGGTACTACACAGTTTGGTACTATATAATAGGATTACACAGGTCTGCAACAAAAATGCTGTCTGGATGTTTTCAACTGATTTCTATGTATTTAGGTGTTCTGAAAACTAAAAAAATACTCAAAAAATTCCAGAACGTCAGGTTATTTTACAAAACGCAAAATTTTATTATAAAAAAGGATTTTTTGGGCTAACTTGAAGTCATAAATAAATAGGTACAATTTTATTTTGATTACTGTTTTTAAATGTATACAGGCCATAATTATCATTACTTTCTAAATAAAGAACGCCCTGTGTGAGCTAAATTAACAAACATAAACGTTGTAACCAGAACGTGCGCGCTCCGATAGTGTAGAAAGTGGCGCGGTACAATTACGTGTTAACTCGTCATTGTTTTATAGATCTTGGTTTAATATAGTGCAATGTCATCTGTGTGGAAGTGTGTGAATTCGTCTGACAGTTTCTGTTATATTTGTGGCGAATATATGGTATTAAAGCAACAACTTAATATTACGGACTTTGTAAAAAAAATATACTTCACGTATTTTGGCTTAAAACTTGGAGATCAGGATAAAGTTTGGGCACCTCATAAAGTCTGCAAACGATGTGTTGAAGAACTTCGAAATTGGTTTAAGGGCAAGAAAAAAAAGCTTTCCGATATGCGATTCCTATGGTATGGCGCGAGCAAAAGAACCATAGTGATGATTGTTACTTTTGTTCGTGTAATGTGAAAGGGTATAATTCAAAATGGAAGCAGTCCATTTCATACCCCAATCTGCAATCAGCTATTCGTCCCATCCCTCATGGGACCGAAATACCAGTGCCCAAGGCCCCTGCTACCTTGGAAGAGATTCCAAGTTCTGACGAAGATGGTGCTGTACCTGAACCCGATGACAAGTCAAGTTTTCAAATTGAAGATGACAGCAGTCCAAAAGTGTTTTCCCAGATCGAGCTAAATGATTTGGTAAGAGACTTGAATCTTCCCAAAAACGCTGCTGAGTGGCTTGGATCAAGGCTCAAAAGCAGGAAATTACTTTAGCCGGAGTGTCTTCCTCCTGGTTTAGATATCGTGAGAAGCAGTTTACTTCCAACTTTGCCCAAGAGGACGAGTTGGTTTATTGTACCAATATTAAAGGTTTGATGGATACATTTAAGATCTCATACGACCCAGCACAGTGGCGTATTTTCATAGATTCTTCAAAAAGAAGCCTTAAAGCAGTTCTGCTTTACAATGGCGGTTTCTATGCTTCCATTCCTGTCGGTCATTCCGTACACCTCAAGGAAACCTACAAGAACTTGGAATTGGTTCTTTGCAAATTAAAATATAAAGACCACGGTTGGCAAGTGTACGGTGATTTAAAAATCTTGAGCATGTTGCTCGGACAACAATCTGGGCTTACCAAATTCCCTTGCTTTTTGTGTCTATGGGATAGTAGAGACCGAGCAAATCACTAGACCAAAAAGTGTTGGCCTCCGAGGGAGCTTAAAGTTGACGAAAAGAACGTCCTGCATGAAACTTTGGTGCCTCCTCATAAAGTTCTTCTACCACCGCTTCACATAAAGCTGGGATTGATGAAGCAATTTGTAAAGTCACTTCCAAGAGATGGAAATTGCTTCAAATACTTAATATCAAAGTTTCCAGGCCTCTCGGAGGCAAAGTTGAAGGAAGGTGTTTTCGTTAGACCAGATATTAGACGGCTTATGGCTGATCCACAATTCATCACAACCATGACGGATCCTCAAAGAGAAGGGTGGATTGCCTTTAAAGAGGTCATAGAGAAATTTTTAGGCAATAACAAAGACCCTAACTACAAAGAAATCGTCAAAAGAATGTTAAAAGCATTTCAAGCTTTAGGTTGCCTAATGAGTTTAAAAGTACATCTTCTTCATTCCCACCTCGACTACTTTCCTGAAAATTTAGGAGATCTGAGTGAAGAGCGAGGTGAACGATTTCACCAAGATATTAAGGAGATGGAAAAAAGATACCAGGAAAGATGGAGCGTCTCAATGATGGCAGACTACTCTTGGACGCTTCAGAGAGACCTTCCAGATGCTTCCTACAAGCGAAAATGTACCAAAAGGAGTCTCACTGGAAAAAAGAAATGTGTTTAGTGCTTACTAATGAATGTATTTTAGATAAAAAAATAAGTTTTGTTACGCAATTATAAATTAAAAGAAATTTTTTTAGTCTTTTATTTTTTATTTTAAGATGATAACTTGTTTAACATAGATACCTACATTGTCAGAAAACGTGACGTTCTATGACAAAATGAAAGTCATTTTCGGATTCAGTACACCCAAAAACATAAGAATTACGAAAAAAAACCAAAACAGCTCTAAATTTTTTTTTGCAGACTTGCGTTATTTGTAATAAGTATCCTGGCTACTTATATAGCAAAATAAAATTTAGATACGATGCACATAACCTGGATCTAAGGCATAAATTCACCTTGACTCCGCCCATGCACTTGACTTCAATGTATGAGCGTTCTTTCAGTTACCAAATAGCTAAATTGTGTACAATAAAGTGCCTGTTGATCTGAGGAATGCGTCAGGTCACAGGTTTAAAAGAGCAGTAAAAACCATTGTTCTTAGCTTATGCTGACTCCTTCCTCCGGCAGCTCGGACAATCGTCACCTCAAGCGACCTCTCTAATGTTACATATATAGCAGTAGCCATACCTTTAGCCACCCATAGTATTAATATTGACTTCTATCATGGTGGTATATACTGTGTTGATATTTTGTTTTTTATATGCAATCGACCTCTCTAATGTTACATATATAGTAGTAGCTTTACCCTTAGCCACCCACAGTATTAATATTAACTTCTATCATGGTAGTACATTGTGTATTGATTATTATATTTTGTATTTTATAAGCAATACTAGTTTCTAAATGTTGGTGTATACAATATGTATTCGTATTTCATGGTTGAGATAGGAAGTGTAACTTCAACTCCGCCAATTGTAATCTTATCATTTTATTACAATAAAGACATTTTATTATTATTACAAAAAAGTTCTTCTTTCTCACATTTGGTCAATGCGGTTCCATGTTTGGCTGACGGGCCAAAGCCAAGTCAGCACAAACGCTATTACCATTATGTATTAAGGAATGACCTGACAATGTTTTCAAAATCACTGACTTATGAATGTTTCTGTGTATGTTTGTGTTGAGTCCTAATTGTACTAAGTGTGGTGTGAATGTTATTGGTGTAAGGCCTGTGGCTGATATAATGAGGGGGACAATGATGACTTTTTCTTGTTTCCATAGCCTTTTTATTTCCGTTGCAAGGTCTGTGTATTTGGCAATTTTTTCTGTGTATTTCGTTTGGATGTTTGTGTCGTTGGGGACAGCTATGTCAATTAGATAGGTGACTTTTTCTTTTTTGTACTGAAAAGTAATATCGGGTCTATTGGCGGAGACTGTTTTATCTGTATGGATAGTGATGTCCCAGTAGAGTTTGTAATCTTGTAATAATAATAATTATTATTTTTATTATTACAAAAAGTTCTTCTTTCTCACATTTGATCAATGTGGTTCCATGTTTGGCTGACGGGCCAAAACCAAGTCAGCACAAACGCTATTACCATTCCGTATTAAGGAATGACCTGACAATGTTACATGTTTTCAAAATCACTGACTTCTGAATGTTTCTGTGTATGTCCGAGTTGAGTCCCAATTGCACTAAATGTGGTGTGAATGTTATTGGTGTAAGGCCTGTGGCTGATATAATGAGGGGGACAATGATGACTTTTTCCTGTCTCCATAGCCTTTTTATTTCCGTTGCAAGGTCTGTGTATTTGGAAATTTTTTCTGTGTATTTCGCTTGGATGTTTGTGTCGTTGGGGACAGCTATGTCAATCAGATAGGTGACTTTTCCTTTTTTGCACTGAAAAGTAATATCGGGTCTATTGGCGGAGACTGTTTTATCTGTATGGATACCGATATCCCAGTAGAGCTTGTAATCTTCATTTTCAAGTATGGATGTTGGCGTGTATTTGTAGTAGGGATCTGTGTTTTCTATGAGTCTGTATGTTGTGGCCAGTGCTTGGTGAACCACTTTGGCAGCTGAATCATGCCTGGCTGTGTACTCCGTTCCGGCCAATATTTTACATCCGCTCGTTATGTGTTCGATCGTTTCTTTCTGCTGGTGGCATTTCCTACATCTGTCCTCTGCAATAGTCGGGTCTTTGATGATATGCTTTTGGTAGTTTCTGGTTAATATGACTTTATCCTGGATGGCAAGTAAGAAGCCTTCAGTCTCAGGGAATAGCTGCCCATCCCGTAACCAGGTGTATGATTGTTTTTTATTTACGTGGTCTTGTTCTATGTGGTATCTGTGTTTTCCGTGGAGTGTTTTCTCTGACCACGTTTTCATCTTTTCCTGTTGTAATTGGGTGTGACTGTGTGTGTCTGCTGAGTGGTCTGCCCGGGCTAAGTCGAGAGGTGTGTAGTTTTTGTCTGCTTTCACTGTCGCTGTGTGGAGGCTGGTTTGCTTGCTGTGAAAGAATTTCCTAAGTGTTTGTATTTGTTTTGTGTGTAATGATCTAATGTCTATAATTCCTCTTCCTCCTGCCTTCCTCTCGATGGTAAGTCTTTCTTTGCATGCGTTGGGGTGTAATTTCCTGTATTTGGTAAATTGAGATCGTATAAGGATGTGAATATTTTCTATGTCTGTTTGTGACCATTTGATGATACCAAATGAATATGTGAGTATAGGTATAGCGAACGTGTTGATGGCTTTAGTGAGATTCTTAGAGTTGAGTTTTGTTTGCAAAAGTTTCGTCAGTCTGTTTTTGAATTCGGTTCTGAGCTCTGTTTTGATGTGAGTGTGGTTGAGTTTGGTGCTTTGTTGGAAGCCTAGATATTTGTATGTTTCTTTATCGAACATGTTATCGAGCGTTTCATTGTTGATGGTTTCTGTCTCATGGTGGTGCTTCCATTGGCCTTTGTTGATGTGGAGCACTTTGCATTTACTTATACCAAATTCCATTTTGACATCTAAGGTGAATATTTCTGTGATTTTGAGGAGTTCTTTCAGCTGTGTTTGTGTGGCAGCGTAGAGTTTTATGTCGTCCATATATAGGAGGTGGTTTATTTTATGTTGATTCTCTTTTTGGTGTCTGATATTGAAGCCATGCTCTGTTCTGTTTAGTATATTTGAGAGTGGATTGAGACAGAGGCAAAACCATAGAGCACTGAGCGAGTCTCCCTGAAATATACCCCGTCTGATGTACAGCTCTTCTGTTTGGATCCGTTCGGTTTGTGTTTCTAGGCGTATTTTGGTTTTCCATGTTTTCATAATTTGCGCGAGAAACTGCCTGAGGTGTTGGTTGATTTTATAGATTTCTAGGGCCCTGATTAACCAGCTGTGGGGTATGGAGTCGAAGGCTTTTTTATAGTCTATGTAACCGATGTGAAGGTTTCTGTGTTCTTTTCTGGTTTGTCCCATAATCACGCTATCTATAATCAGCTGCTCTTTGCATCCTCGACTATTTTTCCTGCATCCCTTCTGCTCTTCTGTGAGGATATTGTTGTTTGTTAGGTGTTGTTCTATTTTCTTCGATATCGTGGCTGTGATGATCTTGTATAGGGTTGGAAGACAGGTGATAGGTCGGTAGTTTGACGGGTTTGTGGTGTCTGAGCTTTTGGGTTTAACGTATGTTATTCCTTGTGTGAGGAAAGTGGGAAATGTGTGTGGTTGTAGAATGGCTTTGTTGATTTGGCGTGTGAGTGCTTCGTGTGTGGTGGTAAACTGTTTGTACCAGAAGTTTTGTATATTGTCTATTCCAGGACATTTCCAGTTGTGTGTGTGTTTGATAGTTTCTGTAATTTCTTGTGTATTAAATGTGGTATTTTCTTGTTCTGTCACATGTTTATGTTTGTCTTCTTCGGCTTTGATCCAGGGGGTGTTTATTATTGTGTTGTTTGGGTTCTGACCAGATACTTTTCCAATAATCTGTGAGTTCTTGTTTGTTTGGTGGTTCAGTCACTGCTATCTGTTTGTTGTACATAGTTTTCCGGTAGAACTGTTTTTTCGCTTCTTCGGAAGAGGTTGTTGGTGTCTTTCCTCTCATTTGATTCTTTGTATCTACGGAGTCTTGCGGCATATACAGATAGTTTTTGTTTCAAGGTATCGAGGATTTCTGGCAGTGTTCTGTTGGGAGACTTAGATTTGATCTTGTTTGCCCCCTGTGTGACACGTTTGGACGCGTTCCCGCTTATAAACTGGGTAAGATGTCCTAGATCTCTCCTGATGTTGTTGATTTTGTTTTCTATTCTTATTTGCCATTTGAATTTTGGTTTTGTCCTGTTGGGGTTTCCCTGTCGTTGAGGGAGTTTTTGATTATTTTGTGTTAGAGCGGTGATTGCTGCTGCGTATATTATCGTGTGAATGTCTTCGATTGTGCTTGAGTCTGTTATATACTGAGGTACTATGTGCTTGTTTAGTGTGTTGAGGATTGGCTGCGTGCTCTGTCTGAAGATTAAACGAGGGATGGGATTTCTTGTTGTGGGGTCGGTGCCTGACCATCGAGCTAGATGTGACTCCATTTTTGCTTTAAGTGTTTGTATGAGAGGTGATTCGGGGTGATGTTGTGTGGATGTCGTTGAGGGTGGCGAGTGATTCATGTTGTTGTCTGTGATATGGTGTTGCGCGGTACTCGCAATATTATTTTGCGTTATGCTCCTCCTGGGTGGTGGGTATTGTTGTGTTCGACTGGGTGGTTGTGTGTGTGAGGCTGGTTCGGAATCTGCTTTATTGTTTCTATTGTTTGGTTGGTCTGTGTTCAGTTCAACAGCCACTGTGTCCTTGATGGTTTGCAATTCGAGAGGTGTGAGACGATTGTTCTTGGTAATAACTCTTTTTTGGTCTACTACTCTCTGTTCTGAAACAAGTAATTGCAGATGTGGATATTCGGTCAAGAAAAGTCTGTGCAGTTGCTGTCTGTAGCCCGATGTTATTGTTTCGAGTTTGGTGGCGGTGTAGTAACAGCGCATCACCGTCCTATTCATCTCATCCGTCCACTTTAACCGCTGTCTTGGTTTTCCAGCCTTGGTAGTTGCATGTTGTTCTTGCAATACATACGGGCCCTGGCCTGGCTTTGGTGGTTGTGTTTGTCCCGTATCTACGTCGGTTGCGCTTGGGATTGATGTTGGTGGGTCCAAGCGGCGAGTGATTCTCTTCTCAGTGATTTCTTTGTCAGGTTTTGTGTTTTCATTACAACAACGCATGGCGTGTTCGTTGATTCCTGTGGTGCGACTCATGCGCTGCTGTGATTTTCCCGCCTTGGTGGGTGTCGGCTTCGTCGCCAACACAACACTTTTGGCAGGTCCATTTTCGGTTGCCTGGTCTTCATCGTTTTGGTCGAGCTGCCATTTCCCGCGACGTCCTCGACCGTTACGTCGCTCGCCCGATGCTTCTTTTATTGGTCTGTTGTTCTCTGGAATGTTTTCAGTGTTTTGTGGTGTCAGAAGCTCAAAGTGTCCCGACATTGGGTTGCCTGTTAGTAGAAGGTAAATGGTTTTGTTGTATTTTCCCGTGCTTATTATTGTTGGTCTGTCCGTAAAAGTTATTTTTGTATGTCTTGTTCTTCGTTGTTTTGAGAAGATATGAAAGTTGCTATTTTGTGTTTCCGAGAGGGCAAGTATCTCTAGGCTCGTTCCATAGGTGCCATTTTTCCGCATATAATTATAATAGTTATTGAAGTCTTTTATATCGTCGACTTCAATTAATGAAAATGTGTGAAGTTCCGACCAGTTTTGTTGTAAATATCTTAGAGCAACCTCTCGGAGTTTCTCATGATGGTTCTGGTGGCCATATAAGTATAAGCTAACTGCACGGAAAAGGCAATTTCCATCACCTACAATGTCGGATCTGGTAAAACTATCGGGAGTAGTTTCGACTGAGGCGGTTGTTTGGTTCGTCTGTAGTTGTTGTTGTGGTGTTGCTGTAGCTGTTTGTACGACAGGGGTCCGCCTCCGCAACACCCTTCCATTTTCATTATTATAATTATTATTGTTTAACTGTTTAATTGTGTATCCTAGGAAAGAAAGGTCGACTGCGGCAGAGCCTGGATGCCACAGCAAGGCTACTTACTCCCGGAGGGCGCCCGGTATCCGGGGGAAACCGTTCGCGACTCATAAACGCTGAGCCATTCATCTTCTCGGCACGGTAAACACCTTAAGATTGCGTTTTTATTACACATAATCTGGACAACACAAGACAGCACAATATGACTCAGGTACCTCGGGATCGTCAATGCCCGTACTAGGAGAATCCTGGGATTCCCCTAGCCCCTGAGGGATTATTTTTATTATTATTATTATTATTATTATATATTTATAATGAATTTATTTCCATCAAGTAGAAGCTACAACCAGCCGATACTCGAAAAAATTAAATGAATTATGTACTCTCTGGCCGTTACATTGGATTCGCCATTTTGAATATTTGAAATTTGTCATCGAACTCTTAATCAGCACCCCGAGAAACTCCTTAATAGCCAATTCCAAAATATTTAGCGATATACAGAAACGTTAATTTAATCATAAATGAGGTTGGATTCCCACTACAACTGAAGCGATTAAACCAGCCATTTTATTTTAAATATTTTTTTTTAAAATTACGGTAAAAACTAAAAAAAAATAATCTATATACTACTTTTTTGTAAAATTTTCCGTTCTTTCACGTGGTGCTATTAGTTTTTCGATATCTCTTTCATTTTTAGAGATATTTGCGAAAAAAACGATATCTTCATTTTATTTTCGATTTTGTAGGCTTAGCGTACACTTTAGAGCAGCAAATCTTTTTTTATCGTATTCTACGTCTAAAGAACTATCCATACGCCAAAATGAAGCCTGTTAACATTTAATGAGAGCTTTTAGTCAAAATTTACCTCTGACGACTGGGCCATAGAGGAATGGAATGCCCCGGTATAACTATATCGGGTTCAGCAACGTTAACTTTTTTTAATTTAGCCTGCGTTTTTGTAGTGTTAAATTCTACTTGGTTACCCTGAGATAGACCTAAGATAGAACTTGACTGCATGACTTTCTGAAGAGACCAAATATGATGCAAACCTATTATAGACGGCAGATCGATAGATAGGTAAATGAATTCAAGTATCTTGGTATGAATATCTCAAGTAGTCGCAATCCGACTAGAGACATTAAAAGTCAAATTAATAAAGCAACTGCAATGTCTGGTTGCCTAAGAGACACTGTGTAGAAAAACAAATACATGAGCACGGATAGCAAATTAAGAATTTATAAGGACACTAGCTGAACTAAACAAATGTTGCGAACAATCATGGGAAACACCTTGAGAGATCACGTAAGAAATTCCGACATCAGAGAACAATGTGGAATATTGGATATAGTTAGATGGGGACGACAGAGAAAACGACAATGGTATGATCACGTGAGGAGAATGCCAGACGACAGATTACCCCGCATTGAATTGGAAGGGAAGCGAGCATGCACACCTCCACCTGGACGACCACCGAAAAGATGGAAGGACAGTTGGCAGTCTACCTCACAGGAGCTGCTACGAAATCGGAACTAACAGATCAGTAGATCTCAATCAGTAAGAAGAAGAAGAAGGACTACTTTAAATTGTATGAAATGTATTTGAAGTATGTTTGTCAAATTAATTTGAGCCCCTGCTGAGTTGAGTTTTAGTAAACAGTTACGTAGCAACGGGGAGTATGATCGAATAAGAGGCAAAACCTTCTACCCTAAGTTATTCCATGTGAGCCACGGGGTTGTTGTTAAAAAAAAACAGTAGTTTCCTGGGATTTTCAATAGAGTTAACTAATTTGTTAATCAGTAGCGGTCGTTATTAATTCAATATTGAGGTGTTTCACGTGCCCCACAGGACTCTAAATTTGTAGTATACGTGTTTCACCATATACTTTGCTTTTCTTTAATAAAAGATGTATAAAGTATTTTACTCAGTACTTTCGTTGCAAACACGTAGTTCTAAAATATGTACTGAATTTGATTTTTCTTACAATAAAAATTAACTGTTTATTGCTGAAACGTACTATTGATTTCGATATACTAAATATGTTAAAATTCAAAATAATGAAAAGCAATTTTCAGATTCTTTAACACCAAGAAATCCGTAGTACGATATGTATATACGAAGAAATTTCTTTAACTCCTTCTTTCATTTCATTATCTTCTTGAACATTTGACCATAAATAATTGAAAATAATGAACAAATAACCTAATTTTCATAATCATCGACTCTAAGTACCCTAAAAAGGACACAAACATGATATACATGAAGCAACAACTCTAACCCACATCCCATGACAACAAATATATCTATATATATATATATATATATATATATATATATATATATATATATATATATATATATATATATATATATATTTATATAAATATATATATATATATATATATATATATATATATATATATACATATATATATATATATATATATATATATATATATATATATATATATATATATATTATAGAAAAATTATAGAACATTTTACCATACTTCTAGTCTATCCACTCAATTTTACATTTCTTTGGAACCTTGATTAGAAAAGATAAAATTCAAAAATTCAAATCTAGTAGGCTATCCTTCGAACTTTTGCGGATTCGTATAAGCATGCGCTATCCTCGAGAAATTGTTTATATTTTTGCAAATGGCTACCCGCAATATTTCTTTGACGTGTTAGTTTCAATCCTAAAAGATTTTTTTTCAAATTTCGGTTCAAATAATGTTGAAAAAATCTGTTAACGTGACTAATCTTATGGGAAACCATATCAAGTTACACCTTAGTGTTAGACAGTAAAACTTACGTCTTAGAGGTGTATTAAGTGGGAACATTACAGTGACTTGCGCTTTGTCTCTACTTTAGAGAATTTGACCAGGTAAGTTTTTAATGACATTTTTGAGATGCATGTAATGGATTCATGAGTTTCTTGGTTTATAAATCGAAAAAGAACTCTAAAATTTACCTGCAGTTTTTGTTTCCTATGTTGTTTATATGATGTAATAATTAGGAGCGCTGAAAATACATAAGATGAAGCATTGTAAAAGCATAGGTAAAACCGAAAAAAGGGCCAATCGCTCTTTTTCACAAATAAGACAAACTGTATACGATTTTTCAATTTTATTGAACATCTAATTCCAATAAAGCCCTTATACATTTTTATCGTATTATTGTGCCAAATAAAAAAGAAAAAACGCTCTTTCTAACTTTACCGAAATTTTTCATTGATAATCAATGCCAACTTACTTATCAATAAATTTAGCTTATTGGTATTCATCAATGCATCGTTATCTGTCGATATTAGTATTGATAGTTATCCATATATCGGTATACATACATATATATATATATATATATATATATATATATATATATATATATATATATATATATATATATATATATATATTTGCTTATTATTAATCATACAACTTAAGCTTAAAATAAAAAAAATATAAAATGAAAGATAAAAGTCTTAGCTTTGAGTTTAAAGTATTTATATTTCATTTAAACATCCATGTATTTGTTGTGTATGTTTCATTTAAACATCCATGTTATTGAAAACACAAAAATTTTAAATTACTCGAAGAAATTAAATGAATTACATACTCTCTGGCCGTCATATTGGATCCGCATTTTGAATTTTTCAAATATATCATCGAATTCCTAATCAGCATCCTGAGAAACCCCTTAGTAGCCAATTTCAAAATATTTAACGGTATCCAGAAACGTTAACCTATAATATATATAAAATGCAACGTTTCTCTGTCTGTCCGTTAGTGCGCTTATCACTGGAGAACCACTTATCCGATTTACGTACTTTTTTTAAAAAAACATACATATGTTCTCTCGCCAGGTTATAGGCTATATTTTATTACGATAGGTAGCATAAGGAATGAGTAGTGACGATAATAGTGAATGAAGTCGGAAAACAAATTGCCGCTAAGGCGTTCCCTTGCAATATACAGCCTAAACCATTAAATATGGAATAATATTATGTAGCAGAGAATATCTATAATCTATAATATATATAAAATGCAATGTCTCTCTGTCTATCTGTCTGTACATTAATGCGTTTATCACGCGAGAACCACTTATCCGATTTACGTGTCTTTTTTAAATTCATACATATATTCTCTGGCCAGGTTACAGGATATATTTTATTGTGTTAGGTAACATAAAGAATAAGCAGTGACGATAATAGTGAATCAAGTCGGAAAAGAGGTTACCATTAGCACGTTCTCTTGCAATACACTGCCTACACCATTAAATATGGAACAATAACATGGTGCAAAGAATATAATATATATAAAATGCAACGTCTCTCTGTCTGTCTGTCCGTTAGTACGCTTATCACTTGAGAACCACTTATCCGATTTACGTGTTTTTATAAAATTTATAGATATGTTCTATATAATTCGATATAAGCCTAGATAATGGGAGATAAGATGAGATAATGGGAGATAAGTATATATAATGGGAGATAAGGAGAAATAATGGGAGATAAGCAGAGATAAGTCTAAATAATGGGAGTTATGGTGAGATAATGGGAGATAAGGAGAAATAATGGGAGATAAGGAGAAATATTGCGAGATAAGTCGAGATAAGCCTAAATAATAGAAGATAAGGTGAGATAATGGGAGATAAGGAGAAATAATGGGAGATAAGAAGAAATAATGGCAGATGAGCAGAGATACTAGATAGTGGAAATTATGTAGAGATAATGGGAGATAAGGAGAAATAATGGGAGATAAGGGGAAATAATGGCAGATATTTTATTACGTTAGGTAACATAAGGAATAAGCAGTGACGATAGTAGTGAATCAATTCCACGCGAGCGGAGCCGCGGGCACGGCTAGTTTAATCATAAATGAGGTTGTAAGCATGATTCCCACTACAACTGGAGGGGTTAAACCAGCCAGTTTATTTTAAATATTTTTTATAAATTATTGTAAAACTAAAAAAAAGTAATCTATAGACTATTTTGAACATTGAAAGTTCAAATAAAAAAGTACGAGTAACATTCGTATTGTAATAAAGTTCTATAAAACAGCATAGATTACAAAATAGGACGCGTATAAATAAAAGAAAATATTAGTAACTTATTTTACCATTTCTCGATTTCTAAAAACATCTCAAACTATAAAAAATCATCAAGGGAAATATATCGAAAAGAAACATCATATTAAAAGAAATTATTTAAATTTTAAATTGACGAGGGACAAGTCAAAGAAAACTACATTAACTCTATACGAAAAAAACACGTAAAGCAGCGTTTTTGTATTCCTGCTGACATCGATATTCTGTAAGAAAAAAGGGAAAACTTCCAATTTTTGTACAGTGTGGTAGGTAAACATCGTGATAATATTACAAGGGAACATGAAAAAGTAAAAACAAATAGTTTTTGTTGTTTGCTTAGCAAAAACAATATTATAAAAAAAAAACATTTTTTTTCATATTTTAAATAAAACTTATTAAAACAAATCTCAGCCATATGTCAAAACTTTACAGTCATGATTTCTTAATTTTTGCTAAGTCGTCAAAAATACGTGTGGTCATAATGGAAGACAGCGATTTTTCTGTTAATCAGTTCCGGCCGCTTTGCAATTTGGTTAATTCTTAACAGTACCGACCAGAAATATCGTTAGGCCAATTTTTAGCACCTCATGATGCGCGTTTCCCTTCCAGTCCCACGAAACACACAGCATCATCTTCCTGCCACTGTTTGCTCTTCGATCACGATCTGCAGTTTTTAAAACAGTGCAGTACCCATTTCATGCACGACAAACGGGCGTATGGTTGAAAATATACCGATGAAAGATATGAAATTTAATGTATGGCAATTCGAGAAATCTCGGAACAAATTTTGGATGCAATTTGAAAAATTGCAAGTACTTCATATGAAATGCCATGTTTATTTGACGCTTTACCTTAGACAAATACATGATACATTTAAAAATTTGCCTTTTATGAGTTAAATAACTGACTTGATGGAAATTCATATTCAGTGATAATAAAACACTAATTTTTTAGTAAAATTTCCACTTTCATTGATTTTTTATACTCGACACGTGTTTCGCTAAAACATTAGCTTTATTAAAAGTATGAGTATCGAATGAAACGAATATGTATGGATATAGAACGAAAAAAAACTTTTTTTTTTCGTTCTATATCCATACTTTTGATAAAGCTAATGTTTTAGCGAAACACGTGTCAAGTGTAAAAACTCATTAAAGTGGATATTTAACTAAAAATTTAGTGTTTTATTCTTATTAAATAACTTACGTAGGGCTTTACTTTCTAAATAATCCTGGTATAAAACAGGGACATAATAACTATCAAACAAAAGAAAGAGAAAGATATATAAGGGGCATAATAAATTCGAAAACGTACGGGGAAAGACAAGACAGAGGATAGCCGAACAGGCATAGAATAACAATTGGGATCGTGAAAAATCTCAAAATTGCTTACTGACGTTATAAAATGATGAAAAACTAAATGTGTCCGCGGTTATAGCTTTTATTAAATATATAGGGGTCTTTCGATATCTCTTTTTTTATATTAAGAGATTGTTTAATTTTCTTTCTTAATCTAATTTATAAATCTCACTTTTGTTTGCTTGTGAGAAAATAACACAAATTTTGTGACTTAAAATTTCAGCTGATTTCTTATATTTTGCGGCTGTTATGATTGTGTTGTGATAGGTGACGATTGCCAACTCTGCCTATAAGTAAAGTGAAATCTGTCATATATTAGTTTTGGTGATTGGTAGACAGCTTTTTGACAAATATCTGGAAGGATCGCATAACAACGAAGACAACCAAATGCCCTCATATTTCCCATTGCAATATATGCTGCCGAAATCTGGACACTAAAGCAAAGTGACAGTGACTCAATATAGCCATTTTTCAACCATAAATCGCTTTGGTTTGTTCTAATCAATATTCACCTTGCGACCTTTAGATCTTGAAACAGCAAATTTCAGATTATGTGGATCGAGAAACATAAATTGCTTTGGTTCGTTCGTTCAAATATTAAAAATTTCGAAAAAAAAAAAAAACAACTAAAAGTTATCCAAAAATGATAGAAAAATAACCAAAAACTGGCTAGAATTCAAAAATCGGCTTCGAGAGATTTTTTGAAAATTTCGTTACTAGTATTTAAAAAAATATATCCAAATCGATTGGAAATTAAATTCCTGGGCCATGCGTTGTTAGCACACCAAAGAATACATTGATGGCTAAAAATGTTCTTGATGTTCTTGAAACACATTTTTTCAAGAATACGAGTGGTCACCTTCTTACTTGACAGATTATAGTTGTCCCACCATTCTTTGTCTCGTTAATTATCGAATGTCCCTCGTTCTTTACATCTCTGGTTTGCTGTAAGCCCACAAGCGGATAGAGAAATTCTTCAGATGGTTGCTAGCAGTTAATCCTAGGCTTGTTCTCTTTTTCTGTAGATTCTAACTAGCTTAGAACTATTGGGAAGCGAGATGGATTGATAGATGTGTGAACAGTGAATAAATGCTAAAATATTGACTTTGTTAAATTTAAAAGTTAATATTGATTAGAGTTTTCCATTTTCCTGATCCTCCGGACTTTCATTACAACTGCAAAGCTTACTAATAGTCCTCATTCACTAAGCCATTATTTTTCTGCATGAAATGTTTGATTTAACGCGAGTGAATCCACTGTTTGAATGAGAATTAGCAGTGCTTGTGAATGTAGATTTGAAACAGAATATAATGTGTTTGTAATCTACTATAGTTAAAATTAATATTGTTAAAACAAATTTGTGCTTTTTATATACAAGTTCTTATCCTACGTCAAGTATTATATGTATAGCAAATTTAAAATTGATACCATTTCATTTGACAGTTATAAAACCGAGCGAAAACTCTACTTTTCATGACCTTAATACATCAAACTATGCTCCATGCTGTCTCCTACTCTCTTTCTCATTTACATTAACGATCTGCTGAGAAGGACCAGGAATCTTATCTACAGCTTTGCAGATGACATTACGCGTATGTCTTCATTTACTTTGAATGCTCGAGCATCGGCTGCTCATGCAAGTATCCGCAAACAGCAGAATGCCATGAACTTAATAAAGATCTTGAAGAAATCTTATCTTGGGGCGACAGTAACCAAGTAGAATATAACGCTACAAAAAAACCCAGGAGGCAGTTTTATCTAAAAATTGACGTTAATGAGCCCAATAGTTTAAAACCCTCAAGAATAAAAGTGCAAGTGATCTGTTATAAATAATTATAGAGCAGATTAACTGACACCTTAGCTAAATAATCTTAGCGCAATGAAAACGACACCTTAAATAACAAATTTTCTGTATGGCGAATGTCCAATAACATTTAGTCGTACTTCTTTTAAAAGAAGGAAACTTGTACAAGAGATCTAAGGTCGACTCGACTTTTGAAATTTGTTATAAATAATTTTATTGCAGATTAACTAACACCTTACATAACTTAATTTTTTATTTCACTAATGCCCCATAACTTTTGGTCGCACTTTATTTAATACGATAGCTTGAACTCTTAGGAACCCTTACAAAAGATCTCGGGCTGACTCGACTCCTGCAATTTGTTATAAGTAAATAAAATATGTTGTCACAGATTAACCGATTCTTTAGATAACTAATTTTTATTTAACGAATGCCCAATAATTTTTGGTCGAAATTTTTTTAAAACGATAGTTTAAACCACCGAGAAGAATTATACAAGAGATCTAAGAATGACGAGACTCCTGGAATTTGTTGTAAAGAATCTTATTTTAATGAACACGATATCTTAAATATCGACTTTTTTATTTAGCAAATGCCCAATAACTTTCGGTCGGACTTAGTTTAAAATGATAGTTGGGTCGTTCTTAGAATTATACAAGAGATCTAAGAACGACCCAACTATTATTTTAAACTAAGTCCGACCGAAAGTTATTGGGCATTTGCTAAATAAAAAAGTTGTTATTTAAGATATCGTGTTCATTACAATAAGATTCTTTACAACAAATTCCAGGAGTCTCGTCATTCTTAGATCTCTTGTATAATTCTTCCCGGTGGTTCAAACTATCATTTTAAAAAAATTCCGACCACAAATTATCGGACATTCTTCAAATAAAAATTAGTTATTTAAAAAGTCAGTTAATCTGTGATAATATGTTTTATTTATTAATAGCAAATTACAGGAGTCGAGTTAGCCTGAGATCTCTTGTACAATTAATCTGGAATAAAATTATTTATAAAAAATTCCAGGAGTCGAGTCGACCTTAGATCTGTTGTACATTTCTTCCTAAGGGTTTAAACCAGTGATTCCCAAAGTGGTTCAGGTGGACCCCCAGGGGTCCACGGGAGACTCGACGGGGGTCTACGTTGGCGTGAAAAAAAAAATGGGGGTTCACAAGTTGTAAGTGGGGGTCCACGAAAATTTATCTGGTTTCGATAGTAAAGAACAAAAATGTTGGCTTGGTTTTACCTATCAATGTAAGCAGATAATACACTACTCAAAAAAATTAAGGGAGCAAAAAAAAATTCCAAATTTTTCGGTGATTTTTGACGGGCTGTATTTCGGTGAAAAATGGTCGTATTCAAACTTTAAAAAAAAGCATTTTGAAGCTTTAAGATTCTAATTTTCAGATTTTTTGGCTAAAATTTTTTAGGAGCTACGATTCTCATGCAGTCCTAACAGATAGCGCGAAAAAATAATATTGCAAATATTTTGCTTTGTTTTTGGTCCACGGGCTTGAAAAAAAATTTTTCAGTTAGGCTGGATCAGATAGCCTGTTTATTTCGCATTAATTTCCTTGTTTTAAAACCTCCCTTAATTTTTTTGAGTAGTGTATTTTAAGAAGGTCAGCGACTGTTACTTGTAAAAACTTGCATATTCGATATTCAGTACAACGCGCGTCGAGACTTGCAAAGCGCCGCCCGCCCGCCCGCAACGCAACCCATTCAGACGTGCAAAGGGACGAAATACGACTTGTGCTGTGCTTGCAATCTTGCATGAACTTATTTGATTCTTCACCAATATAAATACGAATGCCAAGGACAGACGTTACTCATTTGTTTCCTGAATTTTGAAAAGAAAAGTGTGAGTGAATCGATGTCAGTGTTTGCCAGTGCCGGAAAAAGTAAGTACCTGCCTATTTGTTATTCATACTTCTATTTTATATTGTAATAATATTATATTTGTTATGTGTGCATGTAGTAGGTACGTAATAAAAATTAAATACTGAACAGGGCCATTATTCGATACTTCTATAAAAGAACAGAAAGCCGAGAAAGATTGAAGGTAACTGATACGAAACATAGCTGAATCTAAGAAGAAATGTCGACAGTACAGTGTTGATTATTTGAAATTTGGTTTTCTTCCATCAAAGGCAGACAAACGATTGCCCATATGCCTTTTATGCAACAAAGTTTTGAGCAATGACTCTATGAAACCATCGAAGCTCGAAGATCATCTAAGAAGGTGTCATCCTGATAAAATAGGTAAAGATTTAAAATATTTTCAAACGTTGAAGGAACAATATGAAAAGAGACCCACCGTGCACAGTATGTTCCCCCCTGTTCTGCACAAACCTTCATTTGAAGTACTCAAAAGAATTTCTTTGAGTAACAACACTGTACAAAGACGTATTGATGAAATGAGCTCTGATATTGAAAGCTTCCTGTGTAATAGTCACGTCGAAGCGCTGCATTCCTCTAGCATCGTCAATCAAATTGCTAGGCGTTAATTTGGGAGGAAATAGTCTTGGCATGAACATGTAAGCATAACAAAGCGAGCTTCTCAAAGGCTGAGATATTATTTCGGACTTGAAAACTTTACACTCCACAACTGTTAATTCTGTACAAAGCTCAAGTTCTACCCACCGATGTTGGATTCTAGTCAGAAGATTCGCCTGGTTGGAGACCCAAAACTCGCCAGCAACCTTGATTCTTTGGAATATCGAAGAATAGTCGGCGACTTAAGTCTATTCTACAAGTATTTTCATGGAGAGTGTTTGATGAAGGTGGCCCGCTTAATTCTCCCGAAAGAGGTGCATGCTAGGAATACACGTTTTGCTAATACTTTACATCCGTATGAAGTTCAGCTTGTCACCACTCGTACAGCCCTTAGTAGTCTTTTATATTTAGAACCTTATTGCCTTGGAATGATTTGCCCAGGACTGTGCTTCTTATCGAGCAGCAACTAATTACAGCGATCCAAGACCAATGTGAATCGCTTTTTCCGCAAACCCGTCGCTCCTGTAGAACTTTAGGAATATCCCCGTCGAATGTGTGCTATCTCGGAAATAAAAATATTTTCAACAATAAAATCTTTTAATGATGTTAATAGTGTAATAAGTTTATTTGAAATAACACAAAAATAAAATGAAATTTAAAATAGTAAATAACAGAGATTTCCACGTAGACCACATAGCTATTTGTTTGTCCTAAACCGAGCGTAGATTAAATAACCACCATCACCCATCCAGTCAATAAATTTCAACCGAAAAACGCTTCTCGTTCTCCCAAGAGTCTTCTGCTTTCAGTTACGGTTAAAATAGTTTAAAAATGTCCTAAATTTCGAATCGACAAGGCACGATATATCAATGACAAGCAACCGACTGAAACCTCAGCCGTCCCGTTTAGAGTGCTGAATAAAATTCGGAGGAAATTTATGCCCCTTGTGTGGCCAACTTCGGGGGTATATCGTTCGATGGTACAAGTTTTATGAACCCTTGACTATGACTAGATCCGTTCGTGCATAAACAGTTTGAAATAAATTTAGTCACGATTTATTTTTGAAGAATAGATTTCAAATTCGTAATTGTAAAAAGAATTTTTATTAAAAAGTGAATTTATGTGGAAAAGTAGCTATCCCAAGTTCATTGAAATATAGTTGTGATAGGTGGGATTAATATAGTTTTAAGTCGTAGAAATTCATGGATAGAAAGATATGTAGAATTGTTAATCCGGGATTACATCTGTTCGTTTTGTACATTCCGGCTGATATTTTGTACACGTTTCTAAAAGGTCTCACTCGGTATTTTCCATGCCATCTTGTCGGAGTAAAGCGGCTAACTACTACGTCGGCCGAGTGTATCGAAGTAAGTGCTAACTGTTCGTAGATGACTCTGTTCTCTTAATAGTCGCTGCAGCAGATTCAGTTCTTGTCAAATAAGTTCTGTCTGTCAATTGATATATTTGTTTTTTAACGATTATTTTTTAAGAATTTGGCAAGTTTAATACATCGTCTTATTGTTTCATCATAATTATAAGCCATGGCAAATACACTAGCCTTGTAGACAACGCTAAGAAGATAGAAGAGCCCAAAAAGACAACTATATATATATATATATATATATATATATATATATATATATATATATATATATATATCAATCGGTTTTATAACGTCTTCCGTCTTCCGATGCCTAATTTCCACTCCTCCCGGTTTCTCCATCCCTCCTCCTCTAGACCTCTCTCTAGTACTTCCTTGTTGATTCCTGCTCTCCAGCTTTGGCGTGGTCTTCCTCGCTTTCTTTTTCCATGAGGATTCCAATTAAAAATCTTTTTAGGTAGTTGGTCTTGTGACATTCTCTGTACATGTCCGTACCATACCAACTGTTGGGTTCTGATTTCGTCCACTATATCGTGCTTTATTTCTAAACCTCGTCTTATCATGTCATTTGGTATGCGGTCTTTTCTGGATTTTCTGGCTGCTCGTCTCCAGAAATTCATTTCTGTAGCTTTTAGTATTTTTTCTGTTCTTTTCTTCAATGGCCACACCTGGGAGCTGTAAGTTATTATACTTTTCACTATTGAGTTGTAAATTCTCTTCTTATTTTCAGTGGTTATGTTTTTGTCATATAGTATACTATTAAGCATTGCAATGGCTTTTCTTCCTTGGATATTCCTCTCGAATATTGCTTTTTCCAGTGTTCCGTCCCTAGATATTCTCATTCCCAAATACTTGATAACTGGCACAGTGTTTGATGGTGTGTCCTGTGGCCAGTTTCAAGTCCTGCTGTTGTCCTCCGACGCACATGTACTCGGTCTTTTTAATATTGACTTCTAGGCCCCATTTTTCATATTCCTCCATAATTTTTCGTGTCATGTATTCCATATCATCGATGTCCTGAGCAACTACTACCTGGTCGTCTGCAAATGATAGCGTGTACAATGTAGTATCGTTATCCAGTGGTAATCCCATACTGCTGCATTTCCTTTTCCAGTTCTTCAGTGCACTCTCCAAATAGATTTTAAATAGCGTTGGGGATATACAGCAGCCCTGTTTGAGACCCTTTGTGACCTGGAACCCTGTTGTTATACCATATTTGGTTTTCACACTACTTCTTGCGTCTTGGTATAAGGATTTTACGGCTTTAATTATTTCGGTGCTTACATTACTCTGTTGTAGTGTTTCCCACAATCTCATTAGGGCCACTCTGTCGTAGGCCTTTTTTAAATCAACAAACAAGATATGGACTTCCTGATCAAATGCGGTTTTCTTTTCTAGGATTTGTGTCAATGAGAAGAGATGGTCTATTGTGGATCTTCCTGCTCTAAAGCCTGCCTGTTCTTCAGCTTCTACGTCCGAGTATTCCATTTCTATTCTATTTTTAAGTATTTTTCCATATATTCTGCTAATAGATCCTGTAACCGTTATTCCCCTATAGTTATCGCAATTATTTTTGTCTCCTTTTTTATGAATTGTTCATATGTATGATATTTTCCATGCCTCAGGTACTTCTGATGTGTTAATGCATCTTTGGAATAAGTTCCTCAAAACGCTAAATAGCTTTTCAGTTCCGTATTTAACTATCTCTCCTGGGATGTTTCCTGGTCCTGGAGCTCTACCATTTTTTAACGTTTTACATATTTCTTTAACTTCTGATGTTATTATCCTTATTGGGGATCCTCGTATAACTATATTTGGGTTTCCATGTTGAAAAAGACAACTACAGTTCTAAAAAAGAATGAATTCACACACAATAAATAAAATCACAGAACAACAATAAAATCCAGGAGGAAATACATTAAAGGGATAACAAAATTGGACGCATTGAACACACAGCATATCAGCTGTATACAAACCACTACAGACAATAAAGTTTTTTGTAAGAAATCCCGAAGCCAAATCAAATCTGAAAGCCAGGGTGCTTATAGTTTATCATCTGGAACCGGCTGTAAGGTACACGTGGGGAAAACTAACATAACAATGTTGGACGGACTAGAAGGGCATAAAGTAACTATCAAAGTTAGAAAAAAATTACTCCCGCTTCTTCTGTAGAGTAAACAAGGAGGTGCTAGAGGAGGCTTCGAGGGACCTACAGCGTGTAAAAAATTTCAGCTTTGTATAGTCCGTATCTGAGATTTTCGTTAGTGAATAATTGCTGTTGAAACACTGAACTTCAGATATATTTTATTTTTGCAATATCGTTCGCTTTTATTTTTAAACTTTTGATGGTAAAATTTATTAAAATTGTTGTATAATAATACGACGAGCTGTTAATTCTAAGCAAGACTCCGTTGCAACAGTCTGGTTTATTTTCAAAATTGCTGAAAAATCATAAATTGTAAGGGTCAATTTTCTCATTAGTTATAGCGAGGTGTCGTTTATCATTAATTGTTCGCAATTGTGTTAGCATTTACCGGTTTAAATAAAATAAAGGATTTTCATATCACTATATATATATATATATATATATATATATATATATATATATATATATATATATATATATATATATATACATATATATATGTATATATATATATATATATATATATATATATATATATATATATATATATATATATATATATAAGATTTGGTGATATGTTATATATATATATATATATATATATATATATATATATATATATATATATATATATATACAGTGGCGAACAAAAGTATGGAAACATATAAATTCTCGTCTCTAGTCTTAACATTTAAACCGTTTACAATTACAATATTTATTTATTAATCGTGTACATGCTAGCAAACATTTTGAAGACTAAAACAGCTATTGTTTTTTAGAAATGTGCTTAGTTTTTTTTATGTACAAAAAAAAGTATGGAAACATTTTTGTTATAATATAAAAATTCCACTAAGACATATATTATATATTTAATATTTAGTGGGATATCCTTTTGCGTCAATCACTGCTTGACATCTTTTGCCCATAGAGTCAATAGGCCTAACACAAAAATCAGGTGGTATTTTTTCCCATTCTTGTGTTAATGCGATCCCAAGTTCGTTCCGGTTTTTTGTATTCCTGTTCCTAATTTGTTTATCCAGCTAGTACCAAAGATTCTCTATCGGGTTCAAATCAGGTGATTGTGAAGGCCAGCGCATCACCCTAATCCTTTGTTCAGAGAACCAATTCTTGGCCAAGCGAGATGTGGGTTTTGGGTCATTGTCTTGTTGAAAAATTCATGACAGTGGCAAATCTTCTTCATAAGGAATTAAATATATCAATATCTCAAGATACATTTGAGCATCCATTCTGCCATTTATCTTTGCCAATGGCCCCGTACCATCTCGTCGAAAACAACCCCCTACCACGATATTTCCACCGCCATGTTTGACAGTAGGTACATGGTACTTTGGGTCATATCTTAGAACAACTGGTCTTCTTACATAACCAGTATAATCACTTCCAAAGAGATTGAACCTATTCGTCACTAAAGATTACTAAAAAACCACTGATTTTGGGTCCAGTCTTTATGTTCCTTAGCAAATTTCAATCTCTCTTTTCTGTGACACTTTGTAAGGAGTGGCTTTTTAACAGCACGCCTACCATGAACATTTTCAGATAACAAACGACGCCTAATAGTCATGTCTGACACCAATACACCCTGATATTCCTGTCTTACTTCTTTATTAATATCAACAGCAGTTGGGATCATTTTTCGCTTTTCGAATTATAATTTTGTCTACTCTCTTATTTGTTTTTCGAGGTCTACCACTTTTAAATGCCAACAGGGCCCCTTCTCGAGAACTTCTTAACAATTTTGCTGACAGTTTCCCTATAAATGTTTAAAGATTTTGCTATTTCTATTTACTTCCTTCCATTTTGAGACAGAGAAATTATTTTATGTTTCAGACCTGAACTGTAATATTTGCACTTTGACATTTTGGCAAAAACCGTACTCTTAAACAATGCTACTAAACTACTTCGTATCAAGAATAACGTACGCTTAAAGCAGAATGATAAAATTATTTCAATGCTTTCGATAAGGATAAAATGCGTTTCTTAAAAACCTTATCTACCAGAAAAGGTTAACAAAGTTTTTATAGTCAAAAATAAAATTCTATAAACAAATTGTCAACAAAACAAGACTAGTTTTTTTATTTCTAAAGTTTAGTATTTTATGTTTTTGATTAAGGAAATGTTTCCATACTTTTGTTCGCCTCTGTGTGTATATATATATATATATATATATATATATATATATATATATATATATATATATATATATATATATATATTTATACATATATATACATATATATATATATATATATATATATATATATATATATATATATATATACATAATTTTTTGTTTCGTTATAAAGTATAGCTTCTGAATTTTTATAAAAAAAAATTTTAATGAGTTTTTTATCTTAAAATATTTTTCTCCAATAAAGTTTTCGACAAAATTTAATCAACCGATACAGAGAAGTTATTTCAATACAGCAGAAAGGAGATCGGTTCGAATTCCCAATATTTAATATATGCCCTCGATAACCACCAACTTTTTGTGTAATAACTTTGCCTTGTCGTTTTCGTGAACTTAATATCGAGCTTGTTTAATTAAAATAAGCCTAAGTTTGCCTCTGTCACTGGAAGATTCGTTTTGATTACAATTTAACATATTATCCAAGAAATGAACGTTTCCACGTCCACCAAAAACTCAAGCGATCGCCCATCTGAAATTTTGAGAAATATACAATTTTTTTCTATATAAATAAATAAATACTTGGAACTTCTTCTAGTATATAATAAAATTAAAAAATTAAAAAACTTCTAGAGGTTTTAAAAACGATCGGTATAGACGACAAAGATATTTGTATCATCGTCAATTTGTACTGGGATCAGACAGCTGAAGTACGGTTGGGGTATCAACTATCGGATGAAATTAAAATCAAGCGGGGAGTGCGTCAGAGTTGTATTCTATCGCCCTTGTTGTTCAACCTCTGTTCGAAGTTGATATTGAATGAAGCACTCACTGGTACCACTGAAGGAATCAACATCAACGGCATCAACATAAATAACATCAGATACGCTGATGATACATTAATTATTATTAATAACGGAAAAGATCTACAAAAACTGGATAAAATAACTGACACTTGTACACAGTTTGGTTTAAAACTCAATGCAAATAAAACAAAAGATATGATTATAAGCAAAGAATCTAATACTAAAGATGGTGGTATTACAGTCAGTGGCACAAAGATAGAGAGATTTGATAAATTGATGTATCTTGGTAGCAATATCAACGACCACTGAGACCCGACTGTGGAAGTCAAAATTCGAATAGAGAAGGCCCGAACTGCATTTATAAAGAACAGAAAAATCTTGCGTGGACGCTAACCGAAACAATACTTAAACATCTGGAGGCATTCGAGATGTGAGTGTATCGACAACTGCTGAAAATCAGTTGGATGAACATAATTAGTAACAACAGCGCTCTTACTCGCATGGACAAGGGCTTGGAGGTAGTCACAACCATCAAGCGACGAAAATTAGAATATTTTGGCCACATTGTGAGATATCCAGAAAAATACGAAATCTTGCATCTGTTTAGAGAGGGAAAGATTCCAGGCAGACGTGGTCTGGGGAGAAGGACAACATCATGGTTGAAGAATTTGAGGAAGTGGTGCGGAAAGTCTACGGTACTCTTCCGAGCGGCTGTCAATAAAAGGATCATCATCAACATGGCAGCAAACATGATAACCAACGATCGTTGAACGGTCATGGTACCCGAAAAAGAAAAAGAATCAATAAAATTATTAAAGTGTTCTTGAAGGGAAAAATATTTTCTTTAATATACCTATATACCGAAAAAAAATTTTTAATTTAAAAAATCTTTTTAGTATGCGCAAGTCTCACTCTTCCAAAATAGCGAAAGGATTACAACACATCCAAAATAGTCGCTGACTTTAACAAAACAATGAACCCTAACTTCCTAAAGTGTACAGGTTGCCCAAAAATGAAGCAAATTTGTGATGTAGGAACAAATAGCACGAAATGCTTTTGTGTGTTGAAAATAATATCTTTCAGTATCAGTACAACATTTACAATGACTAATTAACATACAAAAAGACTTGGTCAACTGCCTAAAAGCCTTACAGCCCATTTCATCATTTATTCTAGAAACTGGAAATAGTCACAGGAAGCCATATCAAGTGAATAATGTGGATGAAATACAGTACCGTCAGATGATTTCCGCACAGTACTTTAACCTTTTGCCCATGAATCGTACTGGTAGTTCCATATTTTATCATCTATGGCCATGGTTTTCAGAAAATTTGAGATACGGCTAGCTATTCTGATGATATCATGAGCGTGTTAAATGGGTGCTAGCTTGTAGTCCTTGATGAGCGAGTGTGGAACAAATCGGGGACAGACCTTACCGTATTCAAAACATCAGGCAGTATCATAACAACGAAATCCTTGAACACGCTCAACTGCCAACATTATCCAGGCCACATTCGGATACTGGCCCAAAATTTCGGGCGCTTTTTCAATTTTCTCATCTCTCACTCGCATTTCTTATGCTAATTATATACATAACCTACTTTTTGCACGATAAATTTTGGGAGACTTTTCTTAGTGAATATTTTTTGAGAAAATAATATATAGTTTTCTTTATAATTGTCCCTTGATTAACAATTAGAAAAACTTAATTTTGTTGAATAATTAAATTTATATAAATAAACATTGCATATGACATATGTCAAAATTTTTTGGTAGTGGCTAAATACCCTCTCAGTTTTGTTGTTAAGATGGATGTTATAGTCTAGTTCAAGTAGGCTAGGATTCCAATCTAATAAGTGTCTCTACATTTGACGGACAGGAACGAAATTCCTGTATTATTTTAATTTAGATTAGGTTAGCTTCCATAATAGAGTAGGTTTTGGCTGGTTTTTTGTCTCGTATGGGGACTGAACAGAAAGATTAAACGAGGTGAGAGAAAATTCCTAGCTGGGGTGCTTGGGCTTCCATACCGTACTAGGGTTTTTTTGGTGGAGTCCCAGGCACTTCAGTTTGACAGAAACAGGTTATACTCTTTTGGCGAGACGCAAACGGGAGCTTTAGGAATCAATAGGCCAAAATATTTAGTAGAAAGGATTATAGTAAGAAAGATTAGTTCAGATATTTGGATAGATATAAACAAAGCTTCATTCTAGTATTGTTTGTCTTCTACCCTGTACTACTTTAGATATATAGAAAAAATTAGTTACCCTTTCTTTTTACGATGCCGTCTCCTCATAAGGGTTGGCGATCCATATAGCTAAGGGAACTTTAGAACCTGCTGCTCGAAAAATATCACTCGAAGCACATCCGAACCACCTTCTCATGTCCTTCAGCTAAGAATTCTGTCGTTTTCCGATCGATTGTTTGCCCTTTATTATGCCTTCATTGATTAGACGTAGCAATTCGTACCTTGGGCCCCTCATTATATGTCCGAAGTATTGAGTTTTCTTTATTTTTATGGTTGTTAGTAATTCCTTCAATTTTGTTTATTCTTTCCAGTACTTTTGTGTTTTTTATTTTCTGTACCCAGAGGAAGAAGAAGGCGTCTGTAAATGTACATTTCAAAAGATTCCAGTCATTTCTCTGAGCCAGGGTCGAGGATACCGAACTCATATCCATACAATAGCACCGAGAATACATACACTCTCACCATTCTCATTCAGAGTTCGAGACTTGTGCGATCAAAAAATTTATTCATATTCATGTTTGTTACTCCGGCCTGTTCAATTCGGGAATTTATTTCCTTTCTTCGGTCTCACTGTCATTTATATTAGTTCCCAAATATTTAAATGTAGAGACATGTTCTACGGTGTTGTCCCTGACCATTTACATCTTGAATAAACCATAAAAAGGGTGGGCTTTTTTTCCCACTTATGAAACTTGAACTTTGAGAATTTTGCTAACATAAATTTTTTATTGCTATAATTTTATTACTTAATTCATTAAAAGTTTTTCAGACTAAAAAGCTTCATCACAAAATTTAAATTTTTATTACCACGCTAACCTAATTTTAAATAAAGACCCGAAGTTACTGAAAATTTGGAGTATATTTAAACAAGGGTTTAAAACAAAATATCGAGACAAGTAATTACAATAATAAAGAGCATTTTTTTTCCACCCAATTTCAAATTTATTAAAATTACAACATTCTTAAAAGGTCAGGGTTTTATTTCTGCCTGAGAGTATTTTAATTTGGTATTAAACTCTCTTTGCCCGCGATTATTGTTTAGGTTTTTTTGCAAGAGAGTGCGCTGACGGCAAACTTTTTTTCGGCTTAATTCACTATAATCGTCACTGTTTATTTCTTATGTTACCTAACGTAACAAAATATATACTAAAGCCTGGTTAGAGAACATATGTATGAATTAAATAAAAAAAACACGTAAATCGGAATAGTAGTTTTCGAGTGATAACCGCACTAACGGACGGACAGACAGACAGAGAGACGGTGCATTTTATAATATATAAAGATAAGGCTAACCCAGGAAAATTTAATTTCTTATCCAATAACTTGTATAATATAGAAAATATATTTTTTAGAAGATTGGTCTGGTTTTTTATTGTTCTTTACGGAACTAAGATCACTTCCGGGTCCATCTGTCACACTCGATTGTCTTCGAAACTGTTTGACAAAGAAAGTTGAAATTTGGCACTAATATAAAAAAGATGGTATCAACAGAGCCGTGAAGTTTTAAAAGTTAAATTTTGTCCTAATGGGTTAGTTTTGGGGTGCAAAATCGGAGGTGAAAAAAAAATTACCAGGTCATTGAGTGGAGTGTCAAATAAAATCTTGTAAAAACACGAGTTCAAAAATATATATAATATAATACTTGCGCAAAAATCGTCTCCCCCCGTCTCCCCCCATATCTTAAAAAGTACTAATCAAAAAATTTTGAAAAAATTCTGGAATATTCTCCACAGGGTGTAGATTGACTGAAAATTAACACGACTGCATTACCTTTAATAATTTATGTGGTATATAAAAAAACAAAAATTTCAAGGTCATCAGTTTTCAGTAAATATCGGAAAAAAGCTTTGTTGAAAACTCATTTGGGATGTGTTTTGTGAAGTGAGTGGTCATTTTATACCTCCGTGACAAAAATTTTTATTTTAAAAGCAATCAACGTACGGAACACTAATTGTGCAAGTCCAACTTGCACCTGACCGATTATTATTTAAATATGTTTTATATATATTAACATTTTTTTTTATCGGGTTAAATGGACCACTGATAAAAACTATGGCGCCTCCTTGTCTGCAAAATAACTTCACAAAAAATAATCCAGATAAAAAGTAATCTTGTAAAATAATGTAGTAGTTAAAAATTGTGGACGGGTTTTTTTTTTCAAAAATAAAAAATTTTACGGTGTTTCAAACTTTAATACGCAATTTTCGACCAGAAAATTTATATTTAATTATTTATAAAAAAATTGTCTATTAGAAAAATTAAAAAATCCTCTCGACGTCTTGTCGAATAAGTAATTATTAAGATTTAAAAAAAAATATATTAAAAATTGACTGAGTAATATTGTATAGAGTGTCTGAAGACAGGTAGCGGTTCCAATCCGACGCTAGGTCACCTTTAGTGCTATAACTGTATAATGAAATGGAATTGTTTTAAAAAATGCTTAGGAGTGAGTACGTAAAAAAATCCAATTTTTGAAAATGCCCTTAAATAAATCACAATATATGTAGATATAATTTTGAAACTGTCTTTCCTATAAAAAGTGTTTTTTTCTTAAGTAAAACTGTTATTCTAATACCCGTCTACACTTACGAATAGGAAAAAAACTAGAAAATGATTTTGTAATTTGAACTCCGTTTTTTTAACACAACTTAAACGATTTTTTCCAAGTTATAATAATTTATCGGAAAGCACTTTAAGTTGAAGGGCGCTTTATGGCACTTATTCTTTAAGTGAGTACTGAAACCTTCTAAAAGTTTAAGTTTATGAAACCCCGAAACTTTTTCAAGAAAGAGCGCTCGCCTTTTTGTTCATACTTTAAAATACTTTATGCTCATTCTTTTAAAAGTAAAAAGTTTGAATATTGCAATTTTAATAGAAACGTATTTAGAAATTATGTATAATGTACTTTTTCTAAATTCCTATGTTGGGAATGTGGAATCTTTGGCATAATGACACTACTCAGTATACGTTACCACTACACCAAACACTTTATTTTTGCACTCGATGCGCGTGTCGTTAACCATGTTAGCTTCATCAGGAGCGATGATTGACTAAAGCTAAACTACAAATCTATTTATATATATATATATATATATATATATATATATATATATATATATACAGTAGGTCCTCCGTTATCCGGAATAAAGACGGATAATCGAAAACCCCGGATAAACGAATCACAATTTTTTATTGATTAAATGTGCTAGGTAGGATTGTTAATTAAGAAAAACTGGGTAGAAGATTTTTTTTAATAAAAAACAAACATTTTACATTATTATTCATTTTCAATACGTATACAAATGTCCATAATACATATGCATTAAATTTTCATTTAGAGGAAAATCGGTAATTTTACTTTGTTTTTTATTAAAGATTTCTTTTCTAATATCTGTTCTTATGGCCCGTAACACGATGATTTTGCTATAATCGGCGTTCTCCTGTTCAAAATAATTTAACATAAGTTCCGTCGCCTCTCGTTTTCGTGGTCAATCTGCGAAGAAGTCGATGGCCCGTCTTTTCTGTGGAGATCTGCTATTGCGGTTTCTGTTAGTTTTTTCGAAACCCTTTCCAGCCAATTTATCATATCATCCCTGTCAACATGGATGAAATCCGGGAGAGCTTTAGCGATGTCGAGGTATGAGTCAGCTTCAATATCTTCTGAGGTTTGCTGGATTAAATCTTCTTGTTCTGATATTTTCGCCCATGGAAGTTTTAATGTTGTATGAGGTAAATTTACCCAGGCATCACACACAGCAAAAATAGCGTCTTTTATTGTCCACTTCTTTAGGATTTCTTTTATTGATTCGGTGCTACTATTTTCATCGAGCAGAAATCGAAGGAATATTTTTTTTTGTATCTTCGTTTTAAACTTGATATTACCCCTTGATCCATCGGCTGGATTAGTGACGTTACGTTCGCTGGAAGATAATGAACGAAAATTTGTCCATCTTCGCTGGCCAAGATTGATTCAGCTGGATGGGACGGAACATTATCGAACAATAAAACAGCTCTAAGAGGGAGATCTTTCTCTTTTAAGTGTTGATGTACTGAAGGTACTTTATCTTTAAACCACGACGTAAAAATTGCTTGATTCATCCAAGCCTTTGGATGATTATAATAATCCCAAGGAAGACTTCTAATTTCGGTTCCTTCAAACGATCGACGTTTTTTTGCCTTCCCTATAACAATTAATTTTAACTTGAGTTCTCCTGAAGTGTTAGAACAAGTCATTATTGTGAGTCTTTGCTGGATTTGTGACCAGGAGCAGATTTTTCGGACTGAGCTGCTAAGGTTTTTGAAGGAAGCATTTTCCAAAACAATCCTGATTCATCCGCATTATAAATCTGATCAGGTGTTAAATTAAATTTTGTAACCAGAAAGTTAAAATTTTCAATAAATAATGTGGCTGTAATATAATCAACGCTAAGACTCTCACCTTGAATGTCCAACTGCCTAATGTCGTGGCGTGGGAAGCGGAGAATGGCTCCTCAATTTTTAAGTTTTCGTGAAACCATATTTTATTTTATTATTATCATTTTTTTTAATAAAAGTAATATATATTTTTAAATACATAATATTAATAAGTGTTAATAATAATCTAAATATGTAATATGAATTTTATTCATTTTTTAATAAAAATAATTTAATTAAAGCGAAATAGTGTCAAAAAACACCTTAAAAAAATCGACCACTCGGGACCCCCGGTAATATATATTATATATATATATATATATTATATATATATATATATATATATATATATATATATATATGTATATATATATATATATATATATATATATATATATGTATATATATATATATATATATATATATATATATATATATATATATATATATATATATATATATATATATATATATATATATATATATATATATATATATATATATATATATATATATATATAATATATATATATATATATATATATATATATATATATATATATATATATATATATATATATATATATATATATATATATATATATATATATATATATATATATATATATATATATATATATATATATATATATATATATATATATATATATATATATATATATATATATATATATATATATATATATATATATATATATATATATGTATATATATGTATATATATATATATATATATATATATATATATATATATATATATATATATAATATATACATATATATATATATATATATATATATATATATATATGTATATATAATATATATATATATATATATATATATATATATATATAAAATATATATATGGGCGGGGCCATCACTTCTGGTCAAGTGACCAGTAGAGGGGACTATAAGGAATAGTTTGTCTTTATTTAAGCTACTTTTACATTTTTTAATTTCCATACTTTTGTATGCGTTCGATAATCTTCTATCAGATACATTTATTTACATCTAATAGGGTTTTTAGCTATAACCATTGATTCTGTTTTTTCAGTGATATTCTAATGTTGTAGGTTTCTGCTGTAGTTTGGAAATGATGCATTAGTCGCTGTAAGCCATCTTCATTTTCTGCTGTTAATATTTCATCATCAGCAAAGCATAATATTTTTAAAGTTTCTCGTTTCATTTTGTATCCGCTATTGACCTCATTGACACTAATTATTATTTTGTCCATTATTAAATTAAAAAGTGTGTCGAATTCCAGATGATATTGGTACTTGTTCAGTTAGTCCTCGCTGTGTCTTTATACGTGTCCTATTGTTTTTGCTGAGGTGTTCTATCACTTTAATGTAGTTGTTATTGAAGTCATGATCTCCTAAAATTTATAACACGTCTCACCTTACCCTATCGAATGCTTTTTTTAGATCAACTAAGCACAGAAATAGAAGTTTATTGAATTCTAATGATTTTTCAATCAATTGTCGAATTGTAAATATAGCATCCACTGTCGATCTATTTTCTCTAAACCTTGTTCCTCGCTTAATCGTCATAATCTTGGTTAGTATTTTACTAGTGCTATTTAGCAGCGTAATGGTTCTATAATTATCGGGATCGTTTTTATTTCCTTTTTTGAATATTGGGATCGTAATATTGTTCCTCCAATCTTCAGAAATTTTCTGACTTAAGATTAAACCTTGGAAGTAAGGTTTTCACGAATTTTTTCTATTCTAATAGCTTCATACTTGAGTATTTCGTTAGTGATGTCGTCAGGCCCAGGACCTTTTCTGTTCTTTAGTTTTTTCAATGCTTCATGTACTTCCTCTTGAGAGAGAGAAAACTGATATATTTTAAAACACTTGAGCACATATTTTGTTGTAAAACACCGAAATAGCAATTAGATGTAAATAGTTGCAACAGTTGGTGTTCAAGCGCAAACTCATTTTTTGAATTACTTCTCTCAGTCAAAAAAGAGACTATTTCTAATTATGATAAAGGAAAAAGAAATTTACCTGAATTAAACTACCTAGACAAAAAAAATAAAAAATTTTAGCCAGATAAAGAAATTTTTTTAAAAGATATATAGACGTTCAAAACTTTGCAAGTAGGGTATAAATCAAATTCTAAATATTTTTTACTCTCGATATTCTGTCAACTTTTCATGATTCCATATCAGTTTATCCAAAGAATTACCGCAAAAAAGTATGAATTTTAGCCCGTTCTTGCAACCTTCATAACTTGGAGACAAAAAAAGTAAACTTAACGTAAAAATCGTAAATTATGGTCGTGGTTATGGTTTAGCGATAAGATTGAGAGACGTTCAGTGCTATATTTTCGGTATTTTGATTGTTTCTTTGTATTTTTTTCCTAGTCTTGGAGGTCATGTTTGTGAGGATGGCAGAATCCCCTATTAATTGCTAGAGGGTGGTTTTTGATTGACTATACGGTATTGAGTAGAGAATATGTAAACAATTAAAGTGAACTATTTTCATGAATTACATATCGTATTTTTTTTTATTTTCTTGTAAAAACTCATTTATTTTCATACTTTTAACCCTCAAAATAGAGCATAATTGCCGCTACATAAAAAAATAAAAAAATACGTCCTTCTAGATCTTTAATTAGCTTTAATTTAAGACCTTTTACGTTAAGTTTGCTTTTTTTGTGTGTTAAAGTTATGGAGGTTGCAAAAACGGGCTAATTTTGCGGTCACTCTTTCCAGTCATACCAACGACCCCGTGATGATGTCAAAATCAATTTTTAGGTTATCGGACATGCAGATTTCCTATATGTTGCGTACGTATATTTACTAATGATCATATAACATGCCCAATTCCCAAGAGGCGAATTAGCTTGTAATGAAAAAATATAGACATTTCATTTCATTATATGTTCAGTTTCTACCCAAATGAACCTAATTTTTATTGCTTCATAAAGGAAAATCTTAGATATACAGTAATGGCTAACGTTGGCTAATTAAATTTAAGTAAATTGAGGTTTGACCCAAATACTTGCATCATGCATCTCCGTTTGTAGTTTGCAAAGTAATTACATTGAGCTACTTGGCTCAACTAATTTATCTATTAGATTAATTAAACATTTGCTCTACGTTTTAAAGTTTTCGTAACTAGTTAAACAAGAGAAGAAATTATGCTTAAGTAAGTCAAAAGATATAAATCTTCAAAGACATTAATTGCTTATATTAAGAACTAAAGCCACTGTAATTTTTTGAAAAAATCAATATATTTTAATATATAATAAAAGACTGTTTTTAGTCAATTTCCACTGGTTTATTTAAATTGCGATGACGCATTTCGCTGTCGATGCAGCTTCTTCAAATCTACATTTTACACTGTCAAATTAGGTTTAATGTTCACAGTTTTATATAATTTCTTAATTATAATATTACACCTAATTAAATTACATTGATAGTATTGGAAAACCCACACAGATTTGGAATTAAGAAAATAAATTCAATAATGGTGAATTGCTTAAATCTACTTGGTCGTTGAGTAAAGTACCTGTAGTCCTTAATCGATTTATTTGCATGGTCTCTAAAAGTTTTAGTTCAGGTAAACCTTTTTGTTGGGTGTGTAAAATTTTGAAATTCTTGTTAAATGTGTGATTTTCTGTTAAAAGATGATTAACATATGTTGAATTAGATTTTCTATGGATAAAACTTTTTTCGTGTTCTGTAATTCTTTGTATAAATGTACGTCCAATTTGTCCTATGTATGTTTTAGGACATGACCCACATGTTAATTAATAAACCCCTGATTTATTGTCTTTATTGATTTGTGGTTTGTAGTTTTTAAGACATTTCCCTATAGTATTGTTAATCTTGTAAGCTATGTTGATATTTTTTTGATTTAAAAATTTCCCCAGTTTTTCCGTTGGTTTGCCGAAATAGGTTAAGCATTTAAATGTGGTATTTCTGTGCTTAAAACGTGGGTATATTTCTGAGATTGCCTTATTTCTAAGTTTTTTCCTAACGATATTATTGATTAAAGTAACCGAATAACCGTTGTTAACGGCTACTTGTTTTAAGTAGTTTAATTCTTTAGTAAAATTTTCCTCTGATAAGGGGATATTAGTTAGTCTATGTATAAAACTATGATAAGCTGCGAGTTTATGATAGTTAGGGTGGTGAGAAATATTGCGAATTGTGGCATCTGTATGACAAGGTTTGTGATATATTGCAAATTCATGTTTTTTCAAGGTTTTACTGATTGTTAAGTCTAGGAAATTGATTTTCCCTTCGACTTCTTCTTCCATTGTAAAACTGATATTTCTAGGTAAAGAATTAATATACTGTAAAAAGTGAGTTAATTGTCTGTCCGTACCTGTAAAGCATACAATTATATCGTCTACATATCGATACCAGTATAGACAATTATTACTTTTGTTAATATGGTTGTTAAATATCATTGTTTCAATACTGTCCATTAAAATTTCGGCAAGTAATGGACTTAATGGACTCCTCATAATTAACCCTTCCTTACTATTGTAGAATGTATTGTTAAATGAAAAATAATTTTGTCTTAGGCAAGTTCTTAATAAATTAATTATGTCCATTTTTATAACTTCATTTACTTTGTTTTTGGTTAATAGGTTCCCTATTAAAATTATTGTTTCATAATCATAATAATAGGAAACCTATTAACCAAAAACAAAGTAAATGAAGTTATAAAAATGGACATAATTAATTTATTAAGAACTTGCCTAAGACAAAATTATTTTTCATTTAACAATACATTCTACAATAGTAAGGAAGGGTTAATTTTGGGGAATCCATTAAGTCCATTACTTGCCGAAATTTTCATGGACAGTATTGAAACAATGATACTTAACAACCATATTAACAATAGTAATAATTGTCTATACTGGTGTCGATACGTAGACGATATAATTGTACAGGTACTTTACTCAACGACCAGGTAGATTTAAGCAATTCACCATTATTGAATTTATTTTTCTAATTCCAAATCTGTGTAGGTTTTCCAATACTATCAATGTAATTTAATTAGGTGTAATATTATAATTAAGAACTTATATAAAATTGTGAACATTAAACCTAACTTGACAGTGTAAAATGTAGATCTGAAGAAGCTGCATCGACAGCGAAACGCGTCATCGCAATTTAAATAAACCAGTGGAAATTGACTAAAAACAGTCTTTTATTATATATTTATAATGAATTTCCATCAAGTAGAAGCTACAGCCATCCAAAATTTCAATATATTTTATTTGTTTATTCGATGGTTTAGCATCTCAAAAATATATAATAGAAATCGTTTTATACTGAAAAGAAATTTTTGAAAATATGTTTAAACACTCTCAAGTCAAGAAAGTCATGCCCTATCGGAACGTATGAACGTATTTCGCGTGCTTTGGATTTTTTATTGTCATAGTAAAAATGAGACCTATATTTACGATGTGCTTTTGGAATGTGATAATAGAGTGCGCCTGTAATTATTCTATATTCAAGTTTTTGACCATAGGCTTGGTACAACTGTTGAAACCACTCGGTTTACAGTATGTTCTACGAAAGCGCTGCAAGTACGAGTACATGCTGTAAAAAAGAGATTTTGCTATTTTTTTTTAGAATTCAGTTTTGTCTTTATAACAGTCAAGTGAATTATGAGTGAAAATAGAATTTATCGTGGTAAAAACGGCACAAAAAGCTCCACGTCGTGGTCCGCAAGAAGAAGCAACATTTCAAAGAGGCGGCCGTTGAAGAGACACGAGACGGAAACGGAGTCGGAAGAAAACAGTACATCTGCGAAGAAATTAAAATCATGCGTCAAATTCTTCCAAATCTACGAGAAGAACAAAAAACAAAGAAAATATTAATTTAAAAAGCCATTTATATGATTCTGGCATCGCAGACTATTAGTAAAAATTTTTCATTACAGCAATTTTCAACTTTAAAAGTTAAAAATCAATAGTTGAAACTTTAAGCGCGTTTGTCTCAAAATTATGTTTTCCAAATCGGCTTGCAGCACACCTCAAACAGTTTTTATGCAATTGACTTCAACTTTTAACTGTAGCTTCTCTAATAGCGTCTGAAGAGAAGTACGTGGGATTTTTACGAGATATTAAAAATTGCAAAAGTTATTAACAAATTTCTGTCAATTTTTTCCTCGTAAATCGAAATTTGTTTTCAAAAGCTTGCCATTTTTTGAAAAATCAATATTTTAAAAATATCCTACGTACTTCTCTAGCTATTTACGTGTAGATTAAGCAGATTTTTTTGTTACAAGATCAAATTTACTCAAGATTTGCTGCAAGCCCCGGAGCCCCTTTTAAGAACATGTGATTTAAAAAGCTGCACTGTGCCGCCATTTTGTAAAATATATTATATCAAAAAATAAATTTTTGTACATCAGTACATATGTAACTATGTGGTATAGTTCATTTTTTGAATAAAAATTTTTCTTAATCTGAAAAAAATGTTTAAAAGTTAGTTCATTTTCATGCCTCTACAGTGGCCTAAAGCCTTAAAAAAACTAAATATATTACGCTGCCTTAACTTCAGGGTGCGAAACACCTAACCAAAAAACGAACAGACAATATGAAGTTAGTATCACAGGCCGACAAAATTGGACAAAACTCCAGAACTTGAGACCAGAGTATACTTTGCCAAAGGGTTTTGGTGCGCTCAATCCAAATCCGACCTAAGAATTGCTCTACCACATCAGGTTTTCGAGATATCCTAACCTAAAAATGCGAAAAACACGGTTTTTCGCGATATTCGGGATTATATTACAACGCGAATTTTTCTCCACAAAACTCGTTGCGGCATATGAAAGTACTACTCCTCCTCATCAAAATGCATTTTGAATTTTTCAGATATGTTATTTCTTCTCGGAGAAATCATCTTTCTAGTAGCCACATTGTTTATTTACTATCATACATGGTATCTCATTTTAATGTACCAGACTTCTTAATTTTTTTATGTCATCTTTTAGTAAAAAAAGTTTCAGACAAAAGTTGAAGGGTTTTGAAGGGACAATAAAATAATATAATTGTGATGATCTTGAAACATCATTTTGAATGTCATTTCAAAGTCAACGTTGACTTTTTGAACAGGAATCCATATTTTTCATGACGGCATCATATTTCCCTAGCTAAAATACACAACTTTTATAGAAAAATTTTTCTCAATAGTAATTTATACTCTTCAGAATTCCGACCCGTCATATCGGATCCTCCATTTTGAATTTCTTAAGGTTAGGGTCAAACCATGACTCGATGAGGTTAAACCGACAACCAATTCGGATTCAACGTCCCAAGAATGATATAATTAGACTACTCTCGCCTGCCAGATCATTTTTTTTTTGGTATGGTTGTAACGAAAACGCCAAACTAATTAATTTCAGTGGACGATCTCTCTGAGAAGAAATAAAATATCTAAAAAATTCAAAATACGTTTTAAAGGGAAAGAGTAATACTTTCAGATGCCGCAACGAGTTTTATGGAGAAAGATTAATTCGCGATGTAATATAATCCTAAATATAGTGCATATTTAGATTAGGATATCTCGAAAATTTAATGTGATTGAGCAATTCTGAGGTCGAATTTGGAATCAGTGCACCAAAAACCTTCGAAAGAGTATACTCTTGTCTCAAGGTTTGAAAAATGTTGGCCGGTGTAATTCAAAATTGCGATACATTTAGCTTATTTGAAAAAAAAACATTTAAAAACCTAATATTTTTGTGTTCATCTCTGAAGAAAATTTAAAAATAGTAATGAATATAGTATAATCTTTAATGCTATGTCAGAACGGAGAAGTCTGTGGTAATTTTTAAATAGTATTATATTCATTTAAAAAAGTACATACGAGGGTAGATTGATAAGTCTGGTAAATTTCTACGAAAGGGCGGGAAATGGCTGTAATTCTTGTAACGGTTGTGTTCAAAGTTTCAAACAGATGCAACGTGCAATTGTCTGTTGGCAAATGTCGTAAGTGATCAGTAGAGACCGGATTATATGCATTTGCATATTTTCATATGCATTTGCATATTTAGACCATTCTCACCGATTATTGAATATTTTACCCAAAACCTAGTAATGATGCATATTTTCCCTATATTTACAATATTTCTCGGCATTACTAGGCAATTGAATTGCTCAGGGTATTGTTAATGTCGCCGTCTGGAACCGATCTTATCGCCGGAACATTACCTGCAATAGTCTAAACATCGATTAGGTTATAGTACCAAGGGAATACCCAAAATTACGATGGTATTTTATTCTTTTGTTTCTTGGTCGGGATATTAAGTGATAAGTAGTTAGTTTCTAAGAATATTTGTTTGAGCCGTGGAATTTAATTGTGGGTGCATTAAGATTAGACCCTTCTTCTTCCCATTTGGTAGCCTGCAAAGAACTTGACAAGACAAATCATTCTACGATCGCCAGATTTGTGAAGGAGGGTATTAAAAAATATTTCCTAAATCTTCTGCAGATGAAAGAGTGTTTATATTTCTCTCAGATGCTGCTCCCTATATAATCAAGGCAGCCAAAGTCCTCCAAGTATTTTATCCAAATTTAATTCATGTGACGTGCTTTGCTCACGGAGTCCATCGACTCGCTGAAGAAGTACGATACACATTTGGAAATGTAAATAAACTGATTTCATCAACAACGAAAGTGTTTCTTAAGGCACTTGCTCGAAATAACGCCTATAAAGAAAAACTGCCAAATGTGCCTTTACCTCCCGAACCAGTGGTAACTCGATGGGGAACATGGATTGAAGCTGTACTATTTTACAATGAACATTTCGAGGCCATCAAAGGTGTAGTAAATGACTTCGATAGTGCAGAGGCTATGGCAGTTCGTCAATCCAAGGAAGCATTTAACGATTCTGATTTTAAAAAAAACATAGCTTTGTTACCTCAGTGGATGTGGAACGGTCTTTTTCCACTTATAAAAATATTTTAAGTGATCGAAGACACAATCTTACTACCCAACATTTGGAACAATACCTTATTGTTTACGTGTACAAGAACACAATGTTAAATAATTTTAAAAAATGTTAAATAAATGTTAATTAAATTTAAACATCGTCGATAACTTGTTAATTTTATGCCGATTTTGAAATAAAAAACTAAAAATTACTACTTTTACTATTATTTAATATTGCATATTTTGACCCTTTTCATGCATATTTTAAACATTTTTCATATATATTTGCATGCATATTTCAAGATTTTTATGTTGCATATAATCCGGTCTCCAGTGATCTGTGTTACATGTTTCGTAGAAATGGATAAAGCCGAGTATAATGCAGTGATATAAGAGTTTTATAAAGTGGACAAAATATCCTACACAAAGTTCTAAAAATGAAAAAGCTGAGTGCACAATGGATACTTCATTTGTCGAATCAAACCAAAAACGCACGAGGAAGGACATTTCTAAGTCGTGTTTGGAAAAGTTATAGAGTAAGCCGAAGGACTTCTGGCGTCATTTTGTAAATGTAGACGAAACGTAGATCCACTATTATATCCCGGAAACAAAACAGCAGTCAAAACAGTGGATTGGCGAACGTGAAAGTGGACCGAAAAGAGCGAACACAATTTTATCCACGGGAAAAGTGATGGCAACTTTTTTTTAGGTTTCACAGGGTATCATCATGATTGACTATTTGGAAAAGGCTAAAACAGTGACTTGCTCTAATTACGTAACACTATTAGACCGTTCGTATAGTGAAGCAGAAGCGAGCGGGATTAGCGCGCAAAAAAGTGCTTGTTCACCAGGACGATATACCTGCTTACACATCGGCTGTTGCAATGGCAAACAAGCTGGGCATTGAAATAGTTCTCCATCCGCCCTATTCCTTTTTTCTTTTCCCCCTACTTTTTTGTTCTCCAACCTCAGAAATTGACTTGAAATGTTCGTCAGATGAAGAGGTTATCCGTGCTCTAAGCGAGTTCGAAACAAATTGGAAATTATTGAGAAATAATTTTTTGTCTTTGCAAAAAAATATTATTTACCTCGTTTTCTTTAAGGCTTAGCAATCCACCCTCGTATATAATTTCAATGATAAAATCTACCTCAAACAAGTCGAAAGCAGACACTTTTTACAGGAATTCATAAATAGATTTACATTTTATGCTATAATAGCGTCGTAGCTGCGAGTGTGTCATCCTTAGTAATGAAATGTTTTCAATTTTTTAAATGAAACGCTTTATATATATATATATATATATATATATATATATATATATATATATATATATATATGAATATGTATATATATACCAACAAGTACGGGCTTTTGCAAGGAATTTAAAACAACAGATCATAGCCTTTTAATAGAAAAAGCGACCGAATATAATATTAGTATGTACCCAGCTTTCATCGATTATAAGAAAGCTTTCGACTCCCTAGAACATTGGACAATTATGCAATCCTTAGCTCATGCCAGAATAGACTCAAGATATACCGAACTCCTAAAATTCATATATAAAAATGCGACATTAACAGGTAAATTAGATGAAGATCGAAAAACAGAACCTATCAAATGATGTTGTACTGATTGGCAAAGACCTAGAAAAACTCAAAATCATTATAGAACAACTTGATCAAGCTTTACAGAAAGTTAGAATCAAGCTGAACATCAAGAAAACAAAACTTCTAAGTCCACAAAACACAAAAAATAAGATCAGCACGGAAGAGATCGAGAGAGTGGAAGAGTATATATACGTTGGACATAAGATTAAACAGCGGAAACACCAAGGCGAATTGGTTTTAACTGGACTACATTTCAAAAACTTATATTCATTCTAAAAACAAACATATCCTCATGACCTTAAAAAGAAAAGTGTACGAGACCTGCAAACTTTCAGTAAGTACGTATCGGCTGGAAACGATGACCCTTACAAAAAATAGACTTTGTCGACTCAACAGGCCGTGAGAATATAGATATTAGGTGTTAGTTTACGAAGATACATGAAAGGCAAGGATATCAGACCAACAACAGGAATTACAGATATCAGTGAGAGAGTGGCAAAATTCAAGTGACAACGGGTGGGGCATATGGCTAAAACGAACGATGATAAATGGATTATAAAACTGCTTAAATTGAGACCTATGGAGAGCAGACGAAGTGTCGGAAGACCAATGAAAAGATGTACTAATGATATCAGGTTGATAGCAGGCCGTTGATGGCTCCATCTTGCACAGGAGAGACAATTGGAAGAAACTTGAAGAGGCCTATCTCCAGCAGTGGAAAAGCAGTGGCTTATAAAGAAGAAGAATATATATATATATGTATGTATATATATATATATATATATATATATATATATATATATATATATTAGCGATAGTAGTTAGGTCTAAATATTTGACTTGTGTGCCTTTGAGCTCATTCAGGGTACTAATCTCGAAGAATAAAGATCCCTGAAGATACCTTGTACAGTTATAGGCGAAAAGTGACTCTAATTCTAAAATTATCCAATCGAAAGAACGATAATTTCTTATTGAGACAACAGCAATTTCAGTATAAAGAAATCTTTACTTTAAAATGCTCTGTATAAAGTAAATATTTGACATCTTTATTTAAGCTTTATATTATTGTCTATCCATAATTTAATAAAAAAAAAATTGAGGCTACTAAATAATTACGTAAGAAATGTATTCGATGAAACTATGCATGGAGAATGCAAAACTTTGCTTTGTTTGTTTTAAATATATCCTTAAATAAAATAATACTGGACAATAGCATTTCTATTAGCACATTAGAGTAAAAAAAATAAACAGTTTAGAAAAATGGTTATTTTAGCCATAATTATAAATTTCTACTAAAAGAGAAATAAAATTTTTAAAAAAGTATTTAAAATTACTGCAATTTTCTGGAAGACGTCCTCCCTGTTAGCAATATCAAATATAACTCGCATTTATGATCATAAAATTTCTCCGAATTTGTATAATTATGTAAATATAATCCGTCGAAATGAAAATTGGGCAACTTAAGTCTTGAACCTGCTTTTAAAATTAAATATCAATGGCCCTAGAGATCTTATTCCCAATTATGTTGCTCGACTGGCGCTCGCAAGCTATGGAACGTGATAATCTCTCTAAAATTCGACTAAATTTCGATGAATTCAATAAAATTTCACGCTAAGTTTCGTTCGAAAGACTTTCGAATCTCTTACGTTAATGAAATCACGCTTGTTTTGCTAATAAAGGAGCGCGAGTTTGCTGCAACGTGCTCTCCTGTCGAATTAAAACTAAATTAGGTTAACTAAAGTTTAGTTTTTAATTTTCTAGTTACATCGCATGTAACATTTTGCAGAACATGGTTTATATTAATGACGCTACAGTAAAAGATTCGTCCTTTAGGTGATGCTAAATTCCTTTCCTAGGCGTACATGTTACCAAAAACTCAAGAGTGGTATTTGGATTATATATTTTGGACAAAAAAATAGTAATACCCAAAGAAATCTTGAAAACGGATCTAACAAGGAGAACACCATTAGCTTAGTCAACGTTTGGCAAATTCCGGCATATCTTCCTGTTTAATGTTCCAAATACACTAAAAGCGAACACATTTGAACAATGCGTATTGCCAGTATTCCCGTACGAAGGGGAAACCTGGAATTCTAAATCACCTACAAGTAGCTCAACGCGATATGGAAAGGGTATACCATTGAAGGATAGGCTGACTAATGAAAAAATTCGAAGAAGGTCGAAGATAACAGATGCAGCTGATAGAGTGAGCAGATTGCAGTGGAGCTAAGTGAGTCACATCACTAGACTCTCTGATAATCACTAGGATAATAAACTGGAGGCCGTTGGAATGAAAAAGAGGTACAGGACCACAAAAAACTAGCAGGATGCAACTGGACAAACAAGGCCCAAGATCGAAGAAGATGGGCGTACTTCGGGGAGGCTTATGTCCAACAATGCTAAAATGATGTTGGTGTTGATGATAAAAATATGTTCAAGTAAGGACAGAGGCGACAGTTATCTATACTGATTAATAAACCAGAACTAAACCGCCCTCTTTATAATAGTTGATCGAATACGCTCGAATAAGTCAGAATTTTGGTATTAATAGCTTATTTTTTATTCTTAGGTTTAGTCAATCATTTCTCCTGCTGATGTTAACAAGATTAGCGAAACGCTGATCAGGTAAAAAATACAGTATTTGTATTATTGTATGAGTCAGATTCCAAAATACTAACGTAGTAATACATAAGTGTCCTCATTTTAATTAATGATTTTTTAAAAAACTGTTATCGGTACTATACAAAATCCTCACTAGAAGTATAACATATAGATTAACGAACAAAAAGTTATCAACCACGTGAACAAGCGGGATTTAGACGGCGATACAACGCTTTGTGCCATCTTCAAACAATTAGATTACTAGTGGAAAAAGCAAATGAATATACAGTCACCTTGTAGATTGCAATGGTTGACTATGAAAAAGTATTTGATTCGGTAGAGATATGCGCAGTCCTTAACGCCTTAAGTAATAGCAGAGTCGATGAAAGATGCACACATATTCTTGAATACATATGTAAAAAATGGTACGTCACAAATAATGCTTGAAGAAAAAACAAATAAAATCAAAATTAAAAGAGGAATTAGGCAAGACGACTCAATATCCCCAAAGCTGTTCACGTTGACTCTAGAAGAGATGTTTAAATCGTTAAAGTGAAAAAATAAAAGAACAATAATGGACGATGAACGATAAAATCACTTAAAGATGTCACTCTGATCTGATTAAAGGCTGGCTTGGATAGAAGAGCCTCGTTAGCTTGGTCTGCGTTCGGAAGGTTACAATTTACATTTAAATTGGACATCCCAAATACAATAACAGTTAGAGTGTTCGATCAATATGTACTGCCGGTATTAACATACAGCACTAAAACGTGGGCTTTAAATAAAACTATAATAAATAAACTACAGGTAACCCAAAAAGCAATGGAGAGGAAAATTAAATCAAGAAAATCAAAAGTAACAGATATAATACAACGAATATGTATATTAAGGCGGAATTGGGAGGGGCATATCGCAAGGATGAATGATAACAGATGGACACGTCGTATAGTTGAATGGAGGCCTAGAAAACATAAAAGAGGCAGAGGTAACCCACCGACAAGATAGACGGACAACATAAAAAGATTAGCAGGACACGATTGGATGCAAAAAGCAAACAACAAAGCTCATTGGAGACAACTTGGGGAAGCTTACATCTGACTATGGATGAAATAAGCTAATGATGATGTTGAGATGATATAATATGCCTCAAAAAATTAAAATACAGTAAAAAAGGTTTTCTAATATATTGTAGACTTTTGTGCAGACACCGTATGGTACTACATTTGAAGCTCCTTATTGTAAGTACAAAATATAATAGCGCCTGTTATAAATAATGAGTAGTTTTCTCTAATAATCAAGTTCTGTTTCCCTAATGCGAATTAAGTTTCAATCAATAATGATGTTCGTATTATTCTCCATTTGTCTACTAACCCAAAAACCGAACCTAACCTTTCCCAAAACTCGATTCCATTTTAAACTGATAAGTGCATTAGAGCCCAACATGGGTGAGCATGCTAAATATAGTTTAAATATTCACAGCGAGTGTTTAACTTAAATAGGAACAAGTCATTTGTTTTCCGGAACTTTGCCGTGAATGTTAAGATTTTCTGTCCCATATTTTAAATGAAGTTTACTTCTCTAGTGTACCTACTACCATATATTTTAATTTATATTCGTAAGTTATATATAGTTTAATAAAGATTTATTTACCTTACGTAGTCATGCTAAGCTGACAAAATAAATTGATATTCTGTGGTATAGTTCAAATGTTTTTATACATTTTGAAAACAAATAATATATTTTACAGTTTTTGAAATAACGTTATGGAATTTATGCATTTTTTTCTTTCGCTGCTAAAACAAGTATTGTATTTATGAAAAAAATCAACCTTATGGAATTTTATATTTTTTCATATTTCAGGATCTCTATACCTAGCCCAATCGTCAGAGGTAAATTTTGACGAAAAGCTCTCATTAAATGTTAATAGGCTGCGTTTTGGCATACAGATAGTTTTTGGGACGTAGAATGCGATAAAAAAAAGCTTGCTGCTCTGAAGTGCCTACAAAGTCGAAAATAAAATGAAAAATTAGGTTTTTCGCAAATATCTCTAAAAATAAAAAAGATATCGAAAAACTAATAACACCACATGGAAGAACGGAAAATTTTATAAAAAATAGTATGTAGGTTATTTTTTTAGTTGTACTGCAATTTAAATAAAAATATTTAAAATAAAATAGCTGGTTTAACCCCTTCAGTTGTAGTGGGAATCATGCTTCCAACCTCATTTATGATTAAATTAACGTTTCTTTATACCGTGAAATATATTGGTTATTAAGGGGCTTTTCGGGGTGCTAATCGAGAGTCCGATGACAGGTTTAAAAAAAAAATTTAAATGGCCAGAGAGAACGTAATTCATTTAATTTCTTTGAGTAATTTAGAATTTTTGTGTTTTCATTAACTGTTTTTTTTTGTACCTGGATGTTTAAATGAAATATAAATACTTTATACTTAAAGCTCACACTTTTATCTTTGATTTCTCTCCTTTAAATATTTTTTTTAATTATTTTAAGTTGTATAATTAATAATAAGCAAAAAATACGTTTATCATGAACACTTTTTAAGAGCAAAACTACAAAAAAAACAGTTTTTTTTATGTTTTTAATGATTTTCTAATATGAAGTATACTCTTGACTATAACTAAAAAAATGTCCGACTTTCTTTGAGCATTTCGTACTGCTTTTAATGTGAAATTGTTGGCGGCGCACTACAGCAGGCCAATTTTCATATTTGAAAACTCAATTTTTAAATAACACAGACAAAATTATATAAAAGCAACACTATGTTTTAATTTCCATTATATTTAAAGTAACTTGACAATTGTTTCACCATACAATGGCTTCTTCAGAAGTAAAGTAAAGTATTTACTTCTGAAGAAGCCATTTTATGGTGAAACAATTGTCAAGTTTCTTTAAATATATTGGAAATTAAAACATAGTGTTGTTTTTATATAATTTTATTATGAATTTCCAACAAGTATCGGCTAACACAATCAAAGACACAGACAATGTGGTTATTTTTAATTATACTTATATTGAAATTTAGGGTATAATAATGATTTTTTTTCAATACTATATTTTTTTTAATATTTGTAATTTACTTGATGCCCGTTAAAATCATGCAAACAAAAATTTCTTTTTAAATTTTACAAAATATAAAGGAACAAAAATCAAAACTATTAGTATCATCGGAAAGTAGAAAGTTTCCTCTTCAAAACGCTATCTTTTATTTTTTTTTTTCAACTCAGTAAACAAGTAATATCGATTAACCTACGAGCGGTGCGCGAAGACTTTCAAATTAACCTGTTTGGCGCGCTATAGTTTTTGAATCACCTATCCGAATTTTTAATAAATTCTCAAGCTATCCATAAAATCTATATACTACTTTTCTTGTAAAATTTACTGCTCTTTCACGTGGTGCTATTAGTTTTTCGATATCTTTTTTATTTTTGGAGATATTCCCGAAAAACCGAATTTTTGATTGTATTTTGGATTTTGTAGGCTTAGCGTACATCAAACTTTAGCAAACTTTTTTTTATTGTATTCTACGTTCAAAAAAAACCATCTGTGTGCCAAAATGCCGCCTGTTAACCTTTAACGATATTTCAAAACCCCTGGCGACTGAGTTAACCAGGAACAACATAGTTTTCATTTTTCGTCGTTTCTCCGTCTGCATGCCGGTCTCTATCTTGATTTTCTGTTAATCGGCCTATTGACCAATATGTTGTGCGATAACTTTCAAATGGAAGTGGTGGTTGGCTGGTTGCAGGCTGGTTAGGAGATTGTGCCTGTTTGTGTACTGCTGCAGGCTTATTGTGCTCCCCTCCCTTGATTTTATGAGCTTGACCCTTTATTGCTTTAACGATGTTTGCCACTATTTTGGCATAATCTTAAGGAGTTGTTGCATGGATTCGTAATAATGGACGAAATATGGATCCACCACTACACACCTTAGTCCAACAGGCAGTCCGTAGAGTGGCTGAAACTGTATGAAAGCCCACCGAAGCATCCAAAAACACAAACATCAGCTGAAAAGGTCAACTATCTTGAGAAGTTACGTTAGCTAATTAGATTGTTTGAATGGTGAGGCCGTATTTAGTGGAGAAAAAAAGGTTTATTTCACACAAATCCATAATATGGATCGGAAAATTAAACCGACTGGACTATGAATTGCTTCCTTATCCTTCATATTCACCAGATCTGACTCCCAGCGATTATTGCCTCTTTCCAAATGTGAAGAGGTGGCTCCAGGGAAAGAGATTTAATACAAATGAAAACATCGAATGGGAAACTGAGGCATATTTAGAGAGCTCGACAAATCGTACCATATGAAAGGTATCCAAATGTTGGAAGATAGCTGGAATAATAATTGAAAGATAAAATCAATTTGTATTTTCTTAAAAAGACTTTTCACCCCATGTATTAGGAACTTTTTTATGGTTTGTTCAGGCTACCTATGGTGATCTAAAACTGTTTAATTATTTCTTTCTTTCATTTTTCTAATTAGTCACTTAAACTTCTTTTTTAATTTACTCAGTATTACTTTAGAACTGTGTGTTTGCTAACAAAGTACTGGGTAAATAAATTTACAAGTTTTTTTGAAACTTTAGCTATTGAATATACTTTAAGTTTATTTTTAATATCACTCCATATTAAGCAGATTAACTAGGAACGAAAATTTAAACAACTGTTTTAGATCACCACATATGTTTATTATACTACTGCTGACAATTGTTTCGATACACTGTATTTTCTTCTGGAGCAAGATGTAAATTAACTACAAAGTATGTTACAAAATATATAAATTACTTGGTTACAAGTGCCAAATTAATTAACATTACCTTAATAGCTAAAACAAGTTGAATAAAAGAGACCCACCCCCATCTAATTGATCGTTGAGTAATAAACCTGAAGATTTTTTCTGATTATTCTACCTGGTCTAAACAATTCAGTAATTTCCCTTCCTTTTCGTTATGCAAAATTCTGAAATCTTCATTGAAAGTATGATTTTCATCTGTTAAATATTTAGCGTAGTGAAATATGTTATTTTTAATTCTATAACTTTGTTTATGTACCTTTATTCTTTTATAAAAAGATCTGCTTATTTGTTCTATATAGATTTTATTGCAAGTGCCACAGCATAATTCGTAAACTCCTGTTTTATTTCCTTTTTTTGTTTTACTTTTCTTAAATAATTGTTTAAATTTTCGTTCCTAGTTATTATGGATCTCCATCAAGTAACGGGTAACTCAGTGCAGTATTTAAGAAGATTATTTTATCTTGTTGTATGGAGCTTAGGGTTGCCACAAAGGATCTTCCGAAAATTGGTATATAAAATATTTATATAAATGATAAAAAATGAATAACTCTTAAAACGTCTAAAATCTCTAAATAAGACCCTTCAATCCTTGGTATTTTTTTACTTCCATCGTTGTAAATTTTCCTTCGGGATTTTTCTATTTTTTCTGCATACATGCTGACTTGTTAGTTAGGACACTATCATCTTACTACCTCTTACTTCTCTGTCCTGCGGTCCGACTGAGTTTTGCTGCCCCGTAACCTATTCCGCTCATTACCATTCTTAGTGTTCCGTATCCAAATTGAAAAACTGAGCACTAATTGTATCACATCGATATCTGTCTGTCTGTTTTTGAAGCTATTTGGCATAGAAAGTTGAAATTTGTCACAAATATAGGATGATCTAATTCCAGCCGTGTAGTTTTAACACTTATAGTTTGACTTAGTTTTGGGGAGTGAAATCGGCAGGGAAAATTTTTTTTTTCAAGCTCAAACACGAGTTCAAAAATATAAAAATGTAATTAATACTCGCGCAAACTTTTCTTTAAGTTATTTTTAAAAAATTGCCAAAAATCGCTATCCTCTTACCCTATCTCTCAAAAAATTTCGAAAAAGTTCCAAAATATTCTCTATAATGTGTAGATTGAATGAAAATTATCACGAGTGTCTTACTTTAAAGAATTTATCTGGTATATAAAAACAAAGATAAGAAACAAACTTTGTTTGATATATGTTTTGTACTTGTATGCAAGTCGCCATGATGTTTAACAGAAACTGTTATTCACTGCATAGATAAAACTATAAAAATACATACATAATAAGGATCTAAAATAATTATTGTGGGAGATTTTAACATAATTTTTTTTGGAATATGCTAATGTCTAAGCTATCCACCTATTTAAATACCATTGGACTTTTACAAATGATAAAAGATACTAACCCTACTAGAGAAAAAACCTTGATTTTTTTATCGTTCACCTCCCCGCCTGAATAGGGATTTTACCCTTTTTCATATCCTAAGCATATCAGCGGGGATGTCATATTACCCGTCAACATTATCTAAATGCCGAAACATACATTTCTGTATTTCACAGTACCTTATAGACAACGCGGTAGTGCTGCCACGGACGTTATTGCATTTCTGTAAACAACTACTACCTATGCACATGGCTGTTGTCTTTATTGGATTTAAAAGTGAGGCTACGCCTCTTACTTACATTAATGAATGTACAAAAGAAACTTAATATGAATGTTTGCTTATACTACCTTAACCTAAGCTCTAATGGTCTTATACTAACTTAACCTAGGAGATATGTTTGTTGATACATGATTTTTTCTTAATTCTAAGACTTAAACTACCTTAGTCTAAGACTTACTCTAACTTAACTTAGGACTTAGTGTTAACTTAAACTAGCACTTATTATAACTTAATCTAGATTAACAATCTTCTGTCACGGCGAGCGAAAGGGGTCATCGTCTTCATCCGAGAGAGGGTCAGACGGTCTAGGCGGGCATGTGACGGAGTCGGAAGGCGTCCCTGATGCATGGGTTAGGGTGCTGGAACACCTTCTCCAAAAACTTCAGCTGGATTTTCCTCATGTGTGCCTTTAAGGTAGGCACACTGAGTGTGTGCACTCTGTGTATTTGTCGGTTCATCATGAACCATGGAGCTCCCATGATCATCCTCAGGGCCTTGTTCTGCACGACCTGGAGTTGGACTCTCCTTGACTTGGAGAGCTGACACCAAGTGGGGCAGGCGTAAGTGAGGCCTGCCTTTATGACGGTGTTGTAGATTAGTAACTTCGTTCTTGGTAGCACCTTACTAGAGCGATTTATAATGGGGTATAATTTGTCCAGCAGTTGCTTCACTGGTAGCAGTGCAGACCTGGTCCTTCCAGATGAGTTGTTTGTCGTACTGGACGCTCGGGTACTTGATGGAGTTGGCCCATTGGATGCGGAAGCCTTGAAGCTAGAGATGTCGATGAGGAGTGTCCCTGTCGTTGGAGAAGACGATGGCTTGCGTTTTGAGGGGGTTGAGTTTGATCCTCCAGCGGTCAAACCAGGAGTCCAGGATATCGAGGTAACGCTGCAATTTGCTGGTGATGAGGAGGAGGAGGTTAGTCTGATCCGATTTGGGAATGTCAGCTGTGAAGATATTAAAGAGGTGGGGGAAGACGACGGAGCCTTGTGGAACCCGGCTCTGATGGTCTTAATGTCGGAGATGGCCGTTTCGACTCTGACTTGAAAGGTTCTGCCAGAGACGAAGGACTGAATGAGTTTGGCTATGACAAGAGGGTAGCCGTGTCGTATCAGTTTCAGAATGAGGCCTTCGTGCCAGATTCGGTCGAAGGCCTACATCAAGAAACACAGCTCCAACTTTGTGGTGCCTGTTGAAGCTGTTAGAAATGGTTTGGTCGAGTTTGGTGGTGTGGTGAGTGGTGCCATACTTAAATAAAAGTATACCGACCTGCGCGAATTGGAACCCGAGACCTTCTGCATCGCAAGCAAATACTACACCACAGAGCCACGGGCCGCCACTTGATAGAAAATTTGTTTTGCAATTTTCCTAATGGTATAGAAGTTTTTTTAACCAGTCTAAACACGTTTGTGTCCGAATCCTAACTATTGATTTTTGAAAACTCATTTGTGGTATGTTTTGTGAAGTCACTGATCATTTTATATCTTCGTAACAACATTTTTTATTTTGAAAGCAATTACGGTACGGAACATTAATTGTGTAAGTCCGACTTGCATTTGGCCTGATTTTTTTTGCTCTAACAATACCTTTAATTTTCTGTTAACTACCATAATAAGTTTGTAAGAAACATATTCCTTAAAATAAAGCTGTGGAACATTTATTGGCTGCTGGCTCATCTACTTTTAACTAACAATAAAGTTGTCACTCTAATAAATTGTCATAATAGCTGCAGCTATATAGTTAACGCTACAGCCTTTTTAGTACACCATAATCGGTATAATATGTAGACTATTAAGAAAACAGCTCTAGGGTCACTGGTACTTAATAGTAAGGATTCTTTGTTTCAATATTACCATACGAGAGATAAGAGATAACTAAGCCACTTGTATTTGCATAAATGACATAACACCGAACCGGATTAGGAAATTTAGAAACTCCGTGTAAATTTCGTGTTGGAGAAGATGGAACTTTTAAGAATTACGTATGCAATGATATGAAGTGGCTTCGACAGTTTTAGTATTTACTATAAAGAATTTAAAATAATAAAGGATATTCTCAGATAGTTAATTAAATTCATTTATAATAACGCAGCAGTAAGTGTAAAACTCCATGAATCCACAAGTAAAATACCGAGTGTAATGTGGAATCAGACAAGGTGATATGATCTCGCTTAAAGTCTTTACGACGATGTTAGAATATGCTTTTAAGGAACTTAATTGGGATGGAAAAGGCATAAACATCGATGACTGCTGCTATTTGCTGATGATATTGTCATAAAAGCCGACAATCTAGATAATGCCTAACAGATGCTTACCGAATTGCAAATAACATCAGCAAATATTGGTCTACATATTAACTTTCAGAAAACCAAGTTTATGACTAATCTAGTTACGAATAGTAAAATGAAATTTAATGAAAGCGAATTGCAAGTATTTGGGTAATTGAATTACAAATTGGCAAAGATAACTAAATCCATGAGATACACCGTCGTGTGGGTTGGGATGAACGGCTTTTGGGAAGCTGAGAGATACGCTGCAAGGTAATTTGCCAATGTGCTTAAAAAAGAAAGTTTATGAAGAATGCATTCTGCCGGTAATCACATATGGCGCAGAGACACTCACATTAGGAAAATAGTCAGCGAACAAACTGAGAGTATCGCAACGGACAATGAAGAAAGCTATGCTGGGTATCACAAGGAAGGATAAAATAACAAAAAGAACTATCAGAATATGAACAAAAGTAGTAGATATTATTTAAAAAATTACCCAATGGAGATGGGCAGGCCATATGGCCCGAAGGGATGATAACCGATGGTATAGAAAATTAATAGAATGGAAATCCATATAAGACAAAAGAAACAGAGGTAGACCAACAACAAGATAGAGCTATGGCATCAAAAAAGTGGCAGGAAATTGGGTTAACACCGCTCAGAACAGAGATCAGTGGAAGTTCTTACAGTAGGTCCATATCCAACAGTGGATGAGGACGGCTGATGGATGATGATTCTTAGACAGCAGTATTATTTATTTATTTTTTAATCGCCAAAAAAAACTCATAATCTTCTTGATTTATGGACCAATTCTGATCAAATTTAAACGTAGATGTAGAATTTATTAAAAAAATATATACTGATGACTATCAAAATAAAATTTTAGATTGAAAGTCATTAATAAGTACTCAGGTTATGACAAGAATACATGTTAGTTGCAGATACAAGGTAGTTAAGTATAAATACAAAACATGACAAACTTCATTCTCGACTATTCCAGTAAAATTCACCTTAATTGTTTTCTATTATTCTGGGGGAAGGTCCACAAATTTAAAGTTTCAATGTAAGAGACGGACCTTTCTTCAGATAATCTCGCCCTCCCGGTTGTCAATATTAATTTTAGGTTGGAAAGTGTGTAAGTTCCATTGTCATACACGTTTTTTTTTTTCGAGAATGACTGATTTTTATTTTAGGGTGTTTGATAGTGTTTAGGTTGATTCATTGCAAGTCCCATGGTCATTCGTTTTGGTTGGTAACCGATTTTTTCTTATTATTTTTATTAATTATTTACATGAAATTTAATATATGTATGTATATGTGTATGCATACATATATATATATATATATATATATATATATATATATATATATATATATATATATATATATATATGTGTGTGTGTGTGTCACCACTATGTCAAACAGTTTATTTTTGTACTCGACCGCGTTTCGCTAACCATGTTAGCGTAATAAGGAGCGATGATTCTTTCTCGCTCCTAATGAAGCAAACATGATTAGCGAAACGCGCGTCTAGTGCAAAAATAAAGTGTTTGGTGTAGTGATAATAATTACTGAGTATTGTTGTCCCAAATTCCAAAATCTCAGCATATTCGAATTCGAATTTTTTCCTTAACGAGAATAAAAAATTTTACAAAAATCTGTAAAATAATGAATTGTCTTATGAAAATTGTATTAACATTTATAAATGTTTACTGTAAGAGGTTGGATTGAAAAGTCTTGTAAAAAAACAAGCTAATTAACATTTTCTTGTAAAAAAAATTGTAATCTCCATTGAACTCAATACATTCTAGTCTAGTGAGTTTGCAATGTGTTTACTATCTTAGAAAAAAAATGTTTCGAACTGTACATAATACTTGTTTACAGCACAGATAACCTCTTCATTAGAGGAAAATTTCTCCCTCCTCCCCAAACCAATTTTTAAGGTTAGGAGGTAAAAAAGGGTCACTTGAACTCAAATCTGGGGAATAGGGTGGGAAACTATTTCGAAAACTCAGCTCGTGCACTCTTGCCGTTGCAACAGCCGATGTGTGAACAGACGCATTCTCCCATTGTCCTGGTGAAGAAACACTTGTTTGCACGCTTATCTTGGTCGCTTCTGCTTCATCTCATTATGCAAATGGTCTAATAACGTTGCGTAATAAGAGCCAGTCACTGTTTTCCGAATAGTCAATCATAATGGTGCTCTGTGAGTCCCAAAAAACAGTTGCCATCACGCCTTCCGCCAATAAAACTGTCTTCGCTTTTTTCAGTGCACTTTTATCTTTCGACTGCCATTTTGTTTCAAGAGTGAAGTGGTTTATAGTCACAAACTGAGCAGCAGTCCTTCTAATTATACTGCAACTTTTCTAAACGCGAATTTAAAATGTCCTTTCTCGTGCGTTTTTGCTCTCGAGTCAACAAACACGGCACCCATCGCGCCCTTAGCTTTTTCATTTTTAGAACTTCATGCAAGATATTATTTTAGAATTTCATGCAAGATATACATTATTTTAAAGCTCATTTTCATTGACACGAAAAGAAACTTATTTTCACAATAAATTTTCCACTGTATTAGGCTCCAAAATAACATATAAGTAATACTGTAGATTATTTCTTTGACAGAAATTTTCATAAGCAAAATTGAGCAACTCTACCCTATGAACAAAACTAATTTTTGTACACCAGTAAACTGAGCTGAGCTATGGATAGGTAGATATATAAAAGACACCAGAAAATTTCCCTTCAATGTTAACACTTACTATTATTATATACATATATGTAATGTTTGGCAGACTACATGGTTTTTAAACATATTTATGTATCGAAATGTTAAAATTAGATTTAATTAAGAGTATCAGTGTTTATTATAATCTAATTAATCATAATTTTCTTTGTCAGAATTTTTACATATTTTTTACTGTTTTAAGATTTAAGGCAAAATGTAACGAAGAGGATTCTAACAAGGGCAAGGAAGTGAAATAATTTTTCTTATGAAGAAAATTTTCTAAAGATGATTTTATGGAAAAAGGTAAATTTATTAGCTTTTTATTAATTAATTAAAGAATAAATATACTTAAATGTTGAATATGTTGAGTCTTGATATGGCAGTCCTGTCTGTTGCCACTATAACTCTCAAATCAAATGGGATATAACTTTCAAATTTGGGACACATATAATTACTATTTAAAGTACGAATGGAACCTATAGTTTTTAAGCTATATAGTTTAAGGGTATTTATAATGTATAATATAATATAATATAATAATATATATATATATATATATATATATATATATATATATATATATATATATATATATATATATACCAGGTGTACAAGTATGAAATGCGGATTTTTTTTCTAAAAAAACGTGTTAAATTCGGAAGAATGATAAAAAGTGCTTTATTCAATGTATACTCCATCACTTGTTATACATTTTTCCCATCTTTGGGGCAATTTGCGAATACCACGCCAGTAAAAATCTTCCCCTTTTGCTGCGAACCATTCATCGAGCCATTTTTTTACATCTTCGTACGAACTAAAGCGCTGCTCAGCAAGTGCGTGACCCATCGATGCAAACAAGTGGTAATCGGAAGGAGTCAAGTCTGGTGAGTAAGCCGCATGGGGTAGAACTTCCCAGCTGAGTGGTTCCAACGTGTCGCGAACTGGTTTTGCCGTATGTGATGCATTGTCATGAAGAAAAATGACCTCTTTCGGTATTCTGGCCTTTTTTCAAGCAGCGAACGGTTCAAATCGGTCAATTGTTGTTGGTAACGTTTAGTATTAACCGTTTCCCCAGGTTTTAACAGCTCATATAGACCACGCGCCTCTGTTCACACCAAACACAGAGCATCGTCTTTCTGCCAAAGCGATTCGGTCTTGCGGTCGATGTGGATGGTGCGCCTGGGTCTACCCATGATTTTTTGCACTTGGGATTGTCAAAATAAATCCACTTTTCATCCCCTGTAACTATACGATGTAAAAACGACTTCCTTTTGTAGCGAGCGAGCAAAATGTCGCAGGTGTTTTTGCGCTTTTCCATTTGCCTGTCGTTCACCTCATGTGGTACCCATCTACCGATCTTCTGAATCTTTCCCATTTCTCGTAGCCGATTACAGCTTGTTGACTAACACCCAATTGCTCGGCGAGTTGTTTTTGTGTTTGCGAATCATCTTCGTCCAACAATGCTTGCAATTCCACATCTTCGTATTTTTTGGCGGTTTTCCACGTTCCTTGTCTGCAACATCGAAGTCACCACTTTTGAAACGCGGAAACCATCATTCGCACGTATCTTGCGATGGAGCATATTCATCATAAGCTTCTCGAAGTAATCGGCATGATTCAACAGCAGTTTTCTTCAAATGAAAACAAAAAATTAATACTGTCCGCGAATGCTCTTTGTTCGGTATAAATTTCGACATATTGAACACAATAACACAACACTATGCACACACTTTTCCAATTTATCACTCGTGCGCGTCTAACACTTGTTGATGACACAACAAAATGGCGCAAATTCAAATCTTCATAGCACAAACTGCATTGGTGCACCATCTGTTGTCTGAAATCCGCATTTCATACTTGTACACCTGGTATATATATATATATATATATATATATATATATATATATATATATATATATATATATATATATTGGTATAAGGTATTAGTTTAATGCGACGATCTTCCATCAAGATAACATGAATTTTATAGACCATTTCTTCAGAAGAAACCTCGATCGAGTGTTCTAAATTTACAGCATCTGCAGTACAAGTACGGCCACGATTAAATTCATTTATTCAGTAATAAATGGTCTCGAGTGCCTATGCACTTCAATTCAGTTTCTGTCTGTGCTGCAGTTCACTTTTTAAATAAAAATACTTTATCATCACTGCACGATACTCGGCTTTATCCATTTCTACGAAACGTACACCAATTATTTACGATAGCTGCCAACAAACAACTGCGCGTTGCCTCTGTTTGAAACTTTGAACATAAACGTTACCAGAATCACGTTTACCAATAGTCATGCTTCTTAATGAAATTGCTGCCACCTCGTAGAAATTTATGAAACTTATCATTCCACCATCTTATTTGCTGTTTCATTCCTTGCTGGTGGTAAGTAATCGGTTGATGAGGCAAGTGAATTATGTTGATACCGTTTGTACATGGTTAATTGAGATTTAAGAAGTGACGTAAAAAATTTAAAAAAAAAGTAAGGCAGCTTACCCTCCCTTAAGTCTGGATGGAACATGACATTGAAATCTAAGTTTGGTGTTGATTATGAGCCCCAGATATTTAGGAATGAAACAACTTTCAGCACGATGGATCCACAAATAGCGTTTCTACTCATCTTTACACCGGTACAAAAACTGGCAAAGAAAGACCATTTTACCGCTTTAAAGAACAATAAGTTAGTTTTCGCGAATAGTCCCTGGCGACGAGACCTAGGCGATTTATTTGAATCGTTTTAAGAAGCAGGAATCGATGCAATGAGTTTATAAATGCTATTAATTTCTAAGGAAGGCGAAAACTTAGTCCGGAAAGTTATAGATTGCATACTTTCCGAACCATCATTATTTTTTTTGGTTAGATGATAAGACCTCAGATGATAAAATGAAAAATACAGTTGAGAGCCGATTACAAAAACGTTGTCTTGAGAAAAACACGTTTAAAGTTTTGACAAACGAATTTTCATATATAAAATCTATTTACGTTCAATCAGCTATGCCTGTGGCATACAAAATTCCTGCCGACTCCTTATACGCCTTGTTCTCAAGTGTTCTTTTGTCTCTCCGTGCGATTCTGGATCAGTGCTTGGACTCAAATCAGAAGTTTTTACAATTTTTTTTGCAAATGTACTGGCAAAAATTAGAATTACTTTTATCTGAAAATCGATTACCATAAAACGGTCTTTTATGTGGTTTGCACACTCGCTTCGAACTAAATTTCGATATATCTATCTATTTTGCACAATATTAGCCGAGGCATTTACTGAGTGATGTTAGCCCTGCAAGCGATATATTCGAACTGAGGCGGCCAGCGTACCGTTTGCTTTGGAACCACAGATTTGCCTCAAACTAAAAAGATATTATACCCATTATAGTAAGCTCTCTTTTACCTGCTTCTATCTTTCTTAGAATCATAAAAGTAGCAGCAGATGTATGACGCAAGAAGATCGAAACCTTTGTAAACGGCCGAAAGGTAAGTTGGCACGTCGCGCAGTCGACTTGGCCTGCCTTACGCTTGGCGCTATAATCGTTTATATCTTCGAGAGTATTTGAAATATTTAGAGAATGTTATTGAAATATAATTCTTTCCAGTAGAGAAGTCGATTTTTTCGACCCGAGAATGTGTAATGTTCCCTTAACTTTTAATGCAACTAGATTTAAAAACAACAAAAAAAAGAAAGTACAATTCAACCCAGAAGAAAGTGTTTAAAGAATTTTTTGCATGCTCAGCCTTGTATAAATGTACCAAACATTCCTTAGTATATTATCCTCGCTGTTTCATTGTGAGTAATAGCAGTATATGAACTAAACATATACATAAACGACTCTCTACACAATTCCTGCTTTGTCTATGGAGTAATCCGACCCTGTGACATAAGACAGTTAACTTTTCGCATTAAAACATCTAACTTGCTGTGGAATATTAGCAGCTTTTAACTCCTATTAATCTTAATGACAAAATTGCGCGTTTTGGTGAAAAGCAAAGTGGCACTAACATATTCCTTTTGAAACATATTACCAGTAAAGAGCATATTTATTTAAAACGGCCGTTATCAGATGCGGTACAGCATTTTCTCAGTTAAAAGGATTAGTTTTAGAAACAGACGGATGCGGAGTGGTTTTGAAATTTCAGAGGATTTCAGCTAAGTGAATTTGTATGAAACTCTACTGTGTTGATAGATAGAAATAATATGAAACTTGCGTTTATATGTGTGTGTATGTGTGTGTATGTGTACGTGTATTTTTACTTTCCTTGCTGAAGAAGAAAAAACCGGTCAAATGCAAGTTAGACTTTCGCAATTAGTCTTTCATATCGTGATTGCCTTCAAAAAACAAATGCTTTAAGTAGTGACTTATGTAACACTTGTTTGGAACAACGCAACTGAACACTGGAGAACCTCGAGCGGTTGCTCTTGACGTATCCAAGGCATTCGACCATGTTTGGCACGATGGACTGTTGGCTAAGCTACGCTCTTATGGTATGTCTGAAAAGTCCTGTTTTGGGCTCTCATGTTTCCTCAAAGAGCGTTCTTTACGAGTAGCGGTCAACGGATTTCTTTCTTCGCTATCAACGCCGGTGGGCCCCAAGGCTTCATTCTGTCTCCTACTCTCTTTCTCATTTACATTAACGATCTGCTGGAAAAGACCGGGAATCCAATCTACAGCTTTGCAGATGACAGTAAGCTTATCTCTTCATTCACTTTGAACGCTCGGACATCGGCTACTCAGGCGAATATCCGCAGACAGCAGGAGGTCGTTCAACTTAACAAAGACCTGGAAGAAATTCTATCTTGGGGTGACAGTAACCAAGTGGAATGTAACGCTACAAAAACCTAGGCGGCAGTTTTTTCTAAAAAAGTTAACGTTACTGAAACCGACATAGTCATGTCGGGACACTCCATTCCTCTAGCATCGTCACTCAATTTGTTGGGCGTTAATTTGAGAGCAAATATATCCTGGCATGAACATGTTGCAGGCATAGAAAGGAGAGCTTCTCAAAAGTTGGGAATATTATTTCGAACCATAAAGTTTTACACTCCACAACAACTGTTAATTCTTTACATAGCTCAAATTCGACAAACTATGAAATACTACTCCCATATTTGGGGCTCCGCTCCCAAACACACACTTCATTTGTTGGATTCTGTTCAGAGAAGACCTGTTCGTCTGATTGGAGACCTGGAACTGACCGACGCGACGCCTTAAATTCGCTGGAACATCGAAGAACGATTGGCGACTTGAGTTTGTTCTGTGTATTTTCATGGAAAGTGTTGGAAGGATGTAGCCCGTTTAATTCCTCCCAGAGAGGTGCATGTTAGATATATACGCCCCGCTAATACTTCACATCCTTATGAGGTTCAGCTAGTTACTCCGCGTACAACTCTTTTCAAGCAGTCTTATATGGAGAACATCGTCCCTTTGGAATAATTTGCCGAGGACTGTGTTTCCCACCGAGTACAATTTACAGCGCTTTTTCCGCACACATGCCGCTCCTGGAGCGCTTTAGGGACTTCCCTGCAGCACGTGTGCTAGACCCATAAAAAAAGTGATGTACTGAAAAGTACATGAGTATATTACTGATTGTATCGAATACATGTTAATACTTCATCGCTCTTAGTTCCGTTTAAATTCACCACTTTCCACGATAAAACTGCCACCATATTGTCAAGACACATAGTGTCACACTCGTGATAATTTCCGCTAAATCTACACTTTATGGAGACCATTCTAAAATTTTTTCAAACAATTTGATCAGTATTTTTTAAGATAGGGTCATATATATTTTTGAACTTGCATTTTCACGAGCGTTAATTTTACACAGGTCTTTTTTCACTTCCCTCAACAAGCTAACCTTTTACGTCAAAACTTAATTTTCAAAACTACACGGCGCTGATTGGGCTATGAATTCCTAATTTGTGCTAAATTTCAACTTTCTATCTTAAATAGTTTCGGAGAAGATCGAATGTGATAGAGAGAGACCGAAGTGATCTCATAAGTGTTCCAGACGGAACATTAAAACATAGTTACTCATTTCCGTCGATCTGTCTGTCTGTTGGCATGTTTTTTTGAAAGTTCTAGAATTACTTTATAACCGTTGCATTAAGAATATAATAGCCCAGTCACTAGGGGTTTTGACCCCTCATTAAATGTTAACAGGCACACAGGTAGTTTTTTGAACGTAGAATACGATAAAAAAAAGTTTGCTAAAGTTTGAGTACGCTAAGCTCACAAAATTCAAAATAAAATCAAAAATTCAGTTTTACGGTGATATCTCGAAAAATAAAAAAGATGTCGAAAAACTAATAGCACCAAATGACAGAGCGGGAAAAAATAGGGTATAGATTTTTTTTCCAAATTTTTTTTATTAGCGTGAGAATTTATTAAAAATTCGGACAGGTGATTCAAAAAGAGTAGCGCGTCAAACAGATTAATTTGAAAGTCTACGCGCACCGCTCGAAAGTTAATCGATATTACTTGCTTCCAGAGGGCCAAAAAATTAGTTTTTTGAAGAGGAGACTTTCAGCTTTCCGATGATACTAACAGTTTTTATTTTTATTGCCTTGTAACCTGTAAAACTTAAAAACGAAATTTTTGTTTGTATAATTTTAACGAACGTATAGTGCATATTGCATTATTATACCTTAAGTTTCAATATAGGAATAACCTACACTGACTTTGTTATTCAAAAATTGAGTTTTAAAATACGAAAATTTGCCTGCTGTAATGCGCCGCAGGCAAGTTTACGTTCAAAGCAGTACGAAATTGTCAAAAAAAGTCGGACTTGTTTTTTAGTTACAGTAAAAAGTACACTTGCTGATAGAAAATTATTAGAAACTTAAAAAAACATTCATTTTTGTAATTTTGGCTCTTAAAAAAGGGATCACGATAAACGTATTCTTTGCTTATTATTAATCATACAACTTAAACGTAAAATAAAAAAAAATATATTTAAAGGTAAGAAATGGAAGATAAAAGTCTAAGCTTTAAATATGAAGTATTAATATTACAGTTATAGAAAACACAAAAATTCTAAATTACTCAAAGAAATTAAATTAATTACGTCCTCTCTGGCCGTCATATTGGATCCGCCATTTTGAATTTTTCAAATCTGTTATCAGATTCTTCATCAGCACCCCGAAAAATACTTTACTAGCCAATTTAAAAGTATTTAACGGTATACAGAAACGTTAATTTAATCATAAATGAGGTTGGAAGCATGATTCCTACTACCACCTACTACCACCAGCCATTTTGTTTTAAATAATTTTTTTTAAATTACAGTTAAACTAAAAAAAATAATCTATTTACCACTTTTTTGTAAAAATTTCCCGTTCTTTCACGTGGTGCTGTTAGTTTTTGATATATTTTTTATTTTTCGAGATATTTGGGAAAAACCGAATTTTGTATTTTATTTTCGATTTTGTAGGGTTAGCGTACACTTTAGTGCAGCAAACTTTTTTTATCCTATTCTACGTCCAATAAACTACCCGTATGCCATAATGCAGCCTGTTAATATTTAATGAGAGCTTTTCAAAAAAATTTGCCTTTTACAACTGGGCTAATAAAAAGAAAGGGAAATTACATCGAATTTTTATTTTCGAGATTTGTTTGTTTTTTCAATTCTAGCTAAAAACCAAAAAAACTTCCAATAGTACTATTAACAAACTACAATTCTAAAAGCCACTTTTTCTAAATCAATATAGCCCAAAAATTATAGATATCTTTCCTTCTTCAAGTTCTACATACTAATAATTTTCTAGATGGATGCTACGCTAGAGACCTATTAATTTGTGACAGTATATATTTTTAGCTGCCACCACTTTTCTCCTCTCTTTTAGAATACCGAAGTGGTTTAATATAAATAATTATATTAAGATTTCTTTTTATTCCACAACCAAAAACCAGAAGAAAATAGCGGTAATACTACTAACAATCTATAATTCTAAGAACCCGTTTTTCTGAATCAGTATCGCCTAAAAATTATAGATATTTTTCCTGCTTCAAATTCTACATGAAAAGCAAATTTTAAATTACTCTCTTCGTTTACAAGCTATCGTGCCAGCAGATACACTGTCGGAAACTGCAAATTATGTTTCCCTGAGTTATGGATCCTGAAACGTGAAAAAATGCAAAAATCTCAAAATATTATTTTTTCAGGAGCAACAGGAGAAAATTACACCTAAAACTAATAATTTTCTTGATGAATGTATGAAAATCAAAAACTTTAAACTAAAAAAAAAGAAAATTTACCTTACTCGGCTACTTTATAAAACAATATCATTTGAGTGAGTAAATATGCAAAGACATCACTTAGTGTCGTAAGAGTTTTCTAAAGTGCATGGATACTCCTAATATAAAAAGCCTTTATTTCCTCTGTTAAAAAATTTAAACTTTGTCCGCAAAAAATTAAAGTTATATTATAATGCCGAAATATCCAAGCAGATACCCGATATTATGGAAAATCTATTAAATTTATCGAGCCTCAAATTCATTCACCCCTTTTTTCCTAAAGCCATATCGCTCAAAGACGGTAGGTTTCCTTTCTGTTTCAAGTAATACCTTCTTCTTCAGGTTATTATATCCATCGTCGCATTAACTGCTGCCGTTGTTCTCTATCGTGTGGTCTTCTCACCCAGGCATTCCCAATCTTTTTATGTCATCTGACCACCTAGTTTCTGGCTTTCTCCTGCTTCTTTATTTTTTCGTGATCGCCATTCTATAATTTTTCGTGTCCACCGGTTATCCTTCCTATACGCCCTGCCCAGTTCCACTTTAATATACATACTCTTTCTATTCCATCTGTTACCATGGATCTTCGCCTTATATCTATGTTCGGTATATGCGATCATCAAGTTTAATGTTTAAAATATTTCTTTCCATGTCTCGTTGGTTGTAGTCTATAAATTATACTTTTATTTATTGCCCATGTTTCTGTTCCATACCTAAGGACTGGAAGAACATACGGATATAAACCCAGCACTTTAAGCGTGTTAGGCACATAGGATTTAAATATTCCTGGTAGTCTTCCAAACGCTGACCAGGACATGGATACTCTTCTTTGCAGATTTGCTGTCAAGTAATATACGTTTACCATATTTGAAATAGATATTTCATTTCAACAGGAAGACAGTCCGACCAACCGACAGAGTAACAGACTGACAGTTAGAAACCATTTTTTCTGTCACTGAAGTACCGGAACGTCAAAAAGTTCAAAGTTGGTTATTTTACACTTCATACAATTCTTCCCTGGTGCGAAGAAAATCAAAATAGGCCAGAAACTAATAAAAAAATCGGTAGTTAATAACCCAGTACTTTCCTGCAAAACATGTACTTTTAAAATAAGTACTGACTTTGACTTTCCAGTTTGTTTCAGTCTGCTAAGGGATTGACGTAGAGACAGGCGGATAAAAACTCAACACTATATTTTTCCTGATTGCAAGACCTGAAACTGAAACATGTAGAAATGCAAAAATTTCAGTGCGTGACTTTTCTGACGTACAAACGTACGTATTGTTCTTTAGGAAGGGAAGTAAAAACAACATTCTATGAATGAGTACACATAAGGACTTTACTTACTGTCATAAGAGCTAAATCGCTTGGCGTATATTTTCTTCTTTAAATAATTCCACATTTTTAACAAAAGTTTAACAAACCCATGTATCTCGAACAACCTTGTCAGTAGAAGATTTAAAGGCATTAAGGCCGTTTTAATTCTGAAAGATTAAAGCAACTGTACCAAGAGCCATCAGATAGGAAAAAACGGATTGGGAAAATCCTATTTAAAAATTGGAAAGATAAATTCTTTTCTCTCATATTATTTCTTTCTTTTCAGCAGATTACTCGGTGAACTAAATACTGAGAAAATAGAATGAAATAGCATTAATAGCTTCTTTTATTATTGTTCATTGTGCTTTTGTCAGTTGTTAGATAGTTTGTTTTACAAATAAAACCTTCGATATCAGCTTGCCTTATTAAAGGGCAGTATTGTGCTAAAGAAAAAAATTACCTTCAAGATTTTTGCATTTCTTCACGTATTAGAGTCCCTAAATAACGAAAACATAGTTTCCCTTTTCTGTCGGTCTGTCAGCGTGTTGGTATGATAACTCAAAGAAGATAGAATGTCGATTTCAAAGGACCCCCGCAATTTCTTTATCGAAAGTGGCTTTCACTCAAATAGATTCAAACTTTCAGAATATATTCTCGGAGTAATTCTGTACAAATGTCTTGCTAGGCTTAACTCAATCCTATGTAGATTTTGCACTGGAAGCATTTTACGGGGTTACATACACCTAGGCACTGCAAAAATTATGTACAGGGTGGTCCAAATTGGACACTTTTAAAGGTAAACTCCTTTATCTAAAGGAGATAGACAAAAACTGATGTCGGTCTCTGAGGCTCAATTTTTATGATAACCTCAATGGTGAAAAATGCATATCGATATCTAGTACCATTTCAGATATACAGGGTGTTTTTCAAAAATCTGCATTTTGGAAAAAATGTTTGTAATTCTGTTCCTGTTAAAAATTTTTGATTTCTGTAAAAAACATTTTCAAAGCACTTTTTCACGTGGATTTCAACAGTGTAAGTTACTTTTTTTTACAACTAATATTTTAATAGTTATTAACGCAAAAATATATTTTTCCTTATCCGAATAGAGCTTTAAATTACAATTCTAAAAATATAGCACACCTTATATTTTGCTTAAATCTACTTCAAAATATAAAGGTTTTCAGTTTTTACGCGAGTTTTAAATGGATATTTTGTGAATAGGCTTTGGACGGAGCGGCAATATCAATTGTTTACCGATAGCAGTCAAATCGTAAAAAAAAAATTCCTAGAAGTAACTCTAAGAGTTATAACTACAATGAAATTTACTAAATGCTGTAGTACTTTAAACTAGAAAATAAAACAAAGCAACAATAAAACAATTTATTCCTAGTAGAGCAAACTAAAACAAAACAATTTTCTATAAGAGATGTTCGAAATGTCGACTAGTTTCATTTACACATAGGCGGCACCTTTTCTGGACACTTCTTACCGAGTTGATAAGTTCAAGAGGAGTGAGAGCTGCAAAACTTTGTATCACTGCGACTTCTAACTCTTGCCTGATGTTTGTCGGCAATTTAAAAATTAGGTCTTTCAATCTTCCCCAGAGATAGAAGTCCATGGGTGTTAAATCCGATGAATTTTCCGGCCAACGGTTCGGACCTTGGTAGGCTATCCAGTTATTGTCGAAAATGGCCGATAAAAAATTACTGATAACTGCAGCGTTATGGGGAGTGCTCCGTCGTGTTGAAAAAATATATTTCTAAGGTCCATTAACGGCAGTTCATCAACAAGAAGTTCTATTTGCTGCCTTAAAATTTCTAAATATCTCCGAGAGGTGATTGTTCCTTCGTAAATAAATGGACCTATAACCCTGACTGTATATTTAAAAAAATATATTTTAAAGGTTATTAAATGAATAATACGAAAGAATAGCTATTATATATTTTTATTGCACTTTAAATTATACGAAAAACATATTTCAGTTGGGTTATAGTCTATGGATTATACTTTTATTTAGTGCCCATGTTTCTGTTCCATAGATAAGGACTGGGGAAACATACTGATTTAAACCACGTATTTTAAGCATGTTAAGCATATTGGATTTAAATATTCCTGGTAGTCTTCCAAACCACGACATGGGTACTCTTCTTTGCAGATATCCTATCAAGTAATATTCTTCTTCTTAAAGTCCCTATTAGGTTCGAATGTTGGCAATCATTGTGGCTATTATTACTTTATCTACTGCAGCTCTCAAAAGACCGGTAGTATTTGTTGAGAACCAATTTCGCAGATTGTTTAGCCAGGAAATAGATCTGCGTCTTGGTCCCCTTTTTCCAAATACCTTGTAACATTCATTTTTTCCTAAATTTTAAAATCGTGTTACAACATTGTTTTTCTTTCATTAATTCATGTAATAATTGCTAATTTAAATTAAGCAGTGAATTTAAATTTTATTCTTTTTTATATTTGATTGAGCAGTGTAACTCAACCTGTGCTAAGCGCATGTGATCGATTTAATTTATTTCATTTGCATTGAATATGTATGGATTATAAATAAGACGAGCATCCTCAGTCGTTGTCTATCAATTTACTCCTGTCTCATTTTACGCTCCTGAAGTAAACGAGTACATTGTGAGGACTTCACTTCAACGCGCAGAAAGGGAGGGGTATATAAGCAGCTATTTTCGATTTTTCGATGCTTTTTCCGGTCCAGCATGTAACAATGACTTTTTCATCCATCACGGAGTGATGGCTTTTTCCGTCCTTCATGTAGTGAAGGTTTCCACTTTGCCGTCCATGATATAGTGTGTTTTTTTATCATCGAGCCGTTCCAGAAATATCTTACCCATCCTAAAACATTTTGGGCCAAGTGTTGATTAGTTACCCAAATGAAAATGAGGAGGTAGTGTGCGAGGCAATATTTTGATGCAAATCTTCCCAGGAGAGGCCAAGCAGTTGATAGAAAAGCCACGAGGAGAAGCCAAGCAGTAAGTCGTTAACTGTACTAGTTAACTATCTCAGTTCCTTCCCACAACGTGTGTTCCTGACGACTACGTAACACGTGTAATCCCGGAGTCGGTTTCATCGGAAGTGAACCTGGAACCATCTTTCTGTATCGTGTCTTTTAAAGCCATTTTTTTTTATTCGCAATAATAAGTGATACGAGAAACTATACATTCTCATAGCACAAAGGGTTATTAATCTAGTCTATTTAATTCCAAGAGTGTAATAAATGTAAGAATGTTTTTTTATTTGTTAATATACTTAGCGTTAGCGTAGTGTTTCCCTGAACTCCCGTTCTATCTTACAGGACGTAAAGGTTGTACTTTATTCAATTTTATAGTAACAACTAAATAACTCCTCAGTATTTTTTCATTTTTTGAGCTGAATTTAGATTCTCTATATTATAAAATGAATGGTGCTCAAAACAGTACAACTAGGCTTTAAACAACTGTAGAGACTATTTTCAAAAGACGTACAAAAATTATCTCTTACCCTCCTCTCTCCAAAAAAGACGAGCTAGCTGAGGTGTCTCTTGCTTTTGTTCTCCAAACTAAGTATTAATATCCACTCAAAATATTCTCAAAAGTAAGAAGACACACACAATAAAGAATTTATTAAGATAGAAAGAGAAAAAGCATATTAAAACCTTTCCTTGGAATATTTGCTGTAGTACTATGTATCTGTGGGGATTTGTCATTATGTGCCATAAATATTCCAATTTCCCTACTTTAACAGTTTTTATAATTTCCAGTTTCTTGTTCATGCGACGTAAAACATCCTCGTTGTGAGTCAGTATAAGAAATTTTCAAAATTCGGCGAAATAGCCATAATTCAAATGCTTCAAGTTTTTTAGAAGTGGCTACAGTCAGCGTCCAAGATAAAACACATAACATCTTAGGAGTTTCATTTTCATACTCAATTTTATTGCTGAGCTTTTAAAAAGTGATATCATTTAAAGGAACACTGCTCTAGCTTTTTTGATACCGCAACGAATTTCGTGCGAATGATCCCACTGTTCGTTTATCATGGTACCTAGATATGAATATTGTGGAGTTCTTCGTCAAGTAATATACGAGTACTAAATTAGAAATGACTGACTGTTAGAAAACATTTTTTCCATCACTGAAATACCTGAAAAGTCAAAAAATGCAAAATTGGTGTTTTTCACTTCATACAATTCTTCCCTTCCCAAAAATCGTTATTGACTTTTAAATGATTTTAATACTAATGCAAAGTCCTCATGTATGTATATCGTCCAATTCGAATTTAATCGGTTCACAAATCAAAGTAGAGTTTGTACACGGTAGAACTAGATTTCTCATAGTTAAAACCAACTAGCAGTCTTCACGCACGTATCATATTGTTTTTTTTTTTTTATATTTCATTTATTTCCAGGTCAATTTGCACTACATCAAATTCAGTGTAATACGCGAGAACATTTACTAGAAATTTTCTATTCAGCTATGGCGTTTCGCTTCATAAAAATATATTCTTAGCTTGTACTTGAAGTAGATGGATCATTTTCACTGACGTTCGTTGGCTGGAATTTCAAAAGAATATCTTGTTTGCTGCATAAAATTGAGGAAATACGCCTTCCGGTGAAATATGAATGAAAGTTCTCGTATAGACGTAAATCAATCAGTTAAGGGTCGTTTTAAATATTTAGGTTAGGAGAACATGTTAAATGATTAATAGTTCTTTTTTTGCTTTTATACAGATCTTTAGGTGTATTCAGGTTGATTTTCAGCAATACGTATAGTTAAGCAACTCTTACAGTTGAACTAGAAATATCTCCCTGTACATTATTTATCGTCCTCCCTAATCTACGTGTATAGGTCTCAAGAACTGCCTTTCTACAGAGCCGTCCCTAATATCAATAGCCACAAATTTATTTACCGGTGCTTTTCTCTATTGCTTCTTCTACTCTATCATGCTCAGGAAAATATACGTGTACGATTCCTTTACTAAACAATCACATAACCAGCTAAGTAATTTTTTTTTTTTTATGGGTCTAGCACACGTGCTACAGGGAAGTCCCTAAAGCGCTACAGGAGCAAGACGTGTGCGGATAAAGTGATTCACGTTGTTCTTAAATCGCTGTAAATTGTACTCAGTGGGAAACACAGTCCTGGGCAAACCATTCCAAAGGGATGATGTTCTCCATATAAATGACTACTTGAAAAGCGTTGTACCAGGAGTAACAAGCTGAACCTCATACGCATGTATTATTAGCGTGACGTGTACTTCTAACATGCACCGCTCTGGGAGGAATTAAGCGGGCCACATCCTTCGAACACTTTCCATGAAAATACTTGTAGAATAGGCTCAAGTCGTCAACCGTTCTTCGATGTTCCAGCGAATCAAGGCCACCTGTCAGTTCCGGGTCTACAATCAGACGAACAGCTCTTCTCTGAATAGAATCCAACAAATGCAGTGTATGTTTGGGAGCGGAGCCCCAAACATGAGAGCAGTATTCCCTAGTTGGTCGAATTTGAGCTTTGTAAAGAATTAACAGTTGTTGTGAAGTGTAAAGCTTTCTGGTTCGAAATAATATTCCCAACTTCTGAGAAGCTCTCCTTGCTATGCCTGCAACATGTTCATGCCAGGACATATTTGCTCCCAAATTTACGCCCAACAATTTGAGTGACGATGTTAGGGGAATGGAGTGCCCCAACATAACTATGTCGGGTTCAACAACGTTAACTTTTTTAGAAAAAACTGCCGCCTGGGTTTTTGTAGCGTTAAATTCCACTTGGTTACTGTCACTCCAAGGTAGAATTTCTACCAGGTCTTTGTTAAGTTGAATGACTTCCTGCTGTCTGCGGATATTCGTCTGAGTAGCCGATATCCGAGCGTTCAAAGTGATTGAAGAGATAAGTGTACTGTCATCTGCAAAGCTGTAGATTGGATTCTCGGTCTTTTCCAGCAGATCGTTAATATAAATGAGAAAGAGAGTTGGAGACAGTATGGAGCCTTGGGGTACACCGGCATTGATAGTGAAGGTGTTAGAAAGAAATCCGTCGACTGTCACTCGCAAAGAACGCTCTCGAAACATGAGAGCCACAAACAGAACTTTTCAGACATACCATAAGAACGTAGCTTAGCCAACAGCCCATTGTGCCAAACACGGTCGAATGCCTTGGATATGTCAAGAGCAACCGCTCGAGATTCTCCAAAGTGTTCAGTTGCGTTGTTCCAAACATGTGTTACATAAGTCAGGAGATCTCCTGTGGATCTATTTTTACGAAAGCCATATTGGTGATCGCTAATAATGTTGAATCCTTCAAGATATTTTAGAAGATGCTGATTGATAGCCTTTTCCATGACTTTCGGTATTATTGAAAGCAGTGCGATTGGTCGGTAGTTATTTGGCAAGGTCTTCTTGCCTTTTTTAGGTATTGGCTGAACTGTGGCACATTTCCAGCAGGAAGGAAATATTCCCTTTCTGTAAGATAGGTTGAAAAGTCTACAGAAAACTGGTGTTAGTTCCCTCGCACAGTTTTTGAGAACTATGGCAGGTATTCCGTCAGCGCCAGAAGCCTTTTTGGTGTCTAGCTTCATCAAAATACGTTTTATGATACGCTGCCTGAAGACAATATCGGGCATCCTTGACTGCACTATGGGAATAGTAGGTGGTGTTTTTTCCTTGGAAATCGACAGTAGAATGTGAAGCAAAGAGTTCAGCCAACAAGTTCGCTTTCTCAACAGGTGTCTTTGCAATAGAATTATCTGGCCGTGTGAGTGGTGGTATGGTGGATTTGGTGAAATTTTGACTAACTGCCTTAGCGACTGACCAAAAGGACTTGAAATTGTTGGGACAAGCGAGAAGTTTGTTTCTAATCCGTTAATTGTGTGCCTCCTTGGTTTCGTCGATAATTTCTTTACATCTGTTCCTGGCACGAACAAAGGTGTTACGATCTATGGTGTTTGGTGGTATGGATTTTCACGCCAATGTCGGTATTCAAGATGTTTAGCAGCAACAGCTTCTTTGCATTTTCGGTCAAACCAAGGCTTGCCGTTGAAAGGGCATTTCTTCGAAAAAGGGATGTAAGCCTCCATACCGGCCAAAATAACATAGGAAACCTCCTTGGCGCAGTCAGATGGGTCATCAGATCGAAAACAAACGTCTAACCAAGAGAAAGTTCGAAAATATTCCATGAGATCTTCCCATTTAGCAGATTTGTAGTGCCAAATCTTGCGCGGTTTAGGCACGTCTCTGTCACTGATTGGTAGGATACTCGATGTCGATAATAGTTTATGGTCGCAAGAACCTAATGGCGGATTTACGCTAACCGTGTAAATCTCCGGATTGGTGGTTAAAAACAGATCAAGAAGACTGGCGAACTCCCCGTCTCGAACAGGGATCCGTGTTGGTTCGTCAATAAGCTGAGTTAAGCCACAACTGATTGAAAATGATTCGGCTTCACGACCTTGTTCATCGGTAGTATTGGAATATTTAAGCCAGTCGATGTTGTGGACATTAAAGCGCCCAGGATGGCAATTTCGGCATTTGGATAGTTAATTTGTAAATGATCGATTGTGTCTGCAAGAGGAGCGAAAAGTGCTCTAAAGTTAGTATCGCTTGGGGGTCGATACAGGATACAGATGAACCTTGTGGTTGGTTGAGTCGTTATTTTTAACCACATAACATCAAAGTTTGGGGGCTCCAGAGCCTCTTCTCGTTGGCAAGAGAGGTCGCTTCCGACAAAAAGACAAATTCCAATGTTACGCCTAAATCGGGAATAGAAGTCGTACCCAGGATAAGATAGTTAACTGTGCTGGTCGATGAACTGACCTTGGTTTCACAGAGAGCGAATACATGAGGTTTATTTGATTGCAGGTGTTGGTGCACTGAATTTATGTTCGAGTTTAAACCTCGTATGTTGCAAAAATCCATTTTAAAATTCTGATCTCTCCATGTCGACGCACCTGAACCAGCCCCCACCCGGAGATCCGAACGGGGGGCTATTTTACCTCCGGAATTTTTTGTATCCAGGTGCCTTATCATGCTATTTGGTCCCACAGTCCGGGACATCGGCACAGCCACGAAACGTTAAGCAACTTCGATGCCTATGCCGATGCGATGGTATCACACCGGGCGATGCTGGTGGGATCTGGGCATCTACCATCTAGATTGTTCTTTAAGTCGCCTCCTACGACAGGCAGAACGTACCGGGGGAGATATTTTATCCCGCTCCCCTACGGGTAAATACTGAATAATAAGTGAGCCAAATGTATTGGAATAAATAAAATAACTACTAAACTATATATATTTAGTATCTGATTAATACTATGTCGTGCACATGCACGATATAGTACTAAATCAGTTATTTAAATAAAACCGCACAAACCTGAGACATGTTCTTAAAGGTAATCTGAACCTCATAAAAACGAGCTGTATTCGCGCGACGTATATTCATTTTACGCAAATCAAGCACCACTTCCCAGTATATTATTCACCAATCTTCTAAACTTCCTGATGAGTTCCGGATTGTCAATTAAATGAATTTATTATTTTTTCTGAATCTTTTTCTTCTTTATAAGTCACAATTTCTCCGCTACAGGGGATATGCTTCTTAAAGCTTTTTCCGATTGTTTCTCTCCTATACAAGATGGAGCCATCTACTGCCTGCTGTCAACTTGATATCATCAGTCCATCTGATATTCTCGCTTCTAATATTTTCTCAAGGCCAAGATAAGTTTTTTGGTGAAATTGGTTCGCCCTGCCTAACATCTTTCTTGATCTTTATGGGTGCTATTTTTTTATCTTCATCTAATTTAGCCGTTAATGTCCCATTTTGACCTAGTCTATTCTGGCATGAGCTAAGGACTACATAATTGCCCATTGTTCCAGGAAGTTGAAGGCCTTATAAGCGATGAAAGTTAGATGGACGTTAATATTATACTCGGTCGATTTTTCCGTTAAAAGGGCGAGCGTCTGGATATGATCTGTTGCTCCGAATCCTTTGTGAAAGCCTGCCTGATCGACTGGTTGGTAGTTATCGAATTTATTTGTTAAACAGTTTGTGACAATTTTAGTAAGAAGCTTGAACAAATGTGAAAATAAGCTGATAATAGTTCTCAAGATCGGTAGAGTGAACCTTTATCTACGACACATTTTAGTAAAAGTGTCAGTCGATTCCGAATTTTCGTCGAAATCACGTAAAATCCAAAATGGGGTATTTGTTTGCGCGTCGGTTCGAGGCAGTCTATCTTTGTTCCCATCCAAAGGAGCCTAAAATGACACATTCCTCGGCCGCTAAATATATTAAAAAGTCGGTGTCGTTCGTGAGAAAGTGAATAAATCGTTTTAACCAGACGAAAAATGTCGATAACGTGCCAAAACATGGCTCGGTAGGCAAAATCACTCCGAAAATGGAAAAACAAATCGTGTCTTTGCTTTCACGGAACCTGAAATTGAGGCTGCGTCAAGGAGAGGCAAAATTAAGAATATCGGGTTTAAATGTATCCCATAAGTCCACTCGACAACATCTTCGTGCGCATGATGTCAAATTCCGAAGCCCGTCTTTGCTGGGCGAAATCACGTCGCAATTGCAATCAGTCACAAAATCACGTCGCAAAGTGGCTCGCTCGGTCCCACGATAAGATACTAGAGTGGCTCTCACAATTACCGGACGCCAACTCTATTGAAAACGTTTAGTCCCTTGTAAAGAGAAAGCTCAGAGGAAAGACTCTGAGGACTTTAACTCAGTTGACTCACTAGATTCTAAAAATTTGCAGAGTATGCAGAAAATCTCGTCCACAGCGTGCCTCGAAGATTCCAGGCGGTTATTGATACAGGAGACGATTAGATAACTTACTAAGGCAATTATGCCGTTGTTAGCACACCAAAGAATACATTAATGGCAAGAAAAGTTCTCGAAATGCATTTTTTCAAGAATACGTTCTTATTTGACAGGCTGTAGATACCATTTTTATGTCTGAAAAATGCATTAACACTCTTATTTTATTTAAAATCTTATGTATTACCAAGTCTCTAATGTTTTGCATTAAAAGAAATATAGCTTTTTTTATCAAAATATATAGTAGCTCTACCTTCTACCCTATTCCACGCACAGTCACTCCTATAATATCTTAAATTACTAATTTATTGTTTGATACACGTTACTCTATGAAAACTTTATTAATGAATTCAGCTCTAATAAATAATATAATCGTGTTGGATGCATTATAAAATTCCTGTGGGCATTGAGTTACCACAGAACTATATCAAACATGGTTAATACATCTAATTTGTAGTAATATGTACATCAGTCAAAGGATTATTATAGACAGAGAGCGCCCAGTACTCCTTTGAGAGATTTGATTAATATAATTTCACGGGTGATATCTGATTGGTTGACACTAATTAATCTGTTCTAGTTCAAGTCATCAATTTTAATAGCAAACGCATAAGCTTATTTTATTGTGATGGAATAAATATTACACAGCTATTTTGAACTGATTTTATTTTCGAGTTCTTGTCAATTGCAATATTACTGATGGAAAAGGTTTGTGAAAGTATAAAAAACAAAAAAAAAAAATGGAAATCTTTCATCATTTTTGATACAGCGCGAGATTTAAAAAAAAAACTGCTTGTGTACGTGCTTATGTGTGTGCGTCATGTATTATTCTATGTAGTGTGTGCGTGGGCACGTATGTTTGTGTGCATTCACCTACAGATGTATTAGAGAATGCAAAGTACTATTTAAGTATTTAATAAAGCTTAAAATGAGTAAAACAGAAAATTAATAATGTTTAGAGGAGCTTATATATTTGTGTATATTATATATATATTTTTTCCCACCTAAAGTGCCCCATTTCTGCATTTTCTCACGACAATTTCCGCAACCGTATACTTACTTATACATCTAGAATTTATTCGTAGATGTTATTCTCGAAAAATTCTACGAATTCATTCATTTATATGTAATAAGCGATAATGCTTATTACATAAATGTAATAAAAAAAATTATAATAATTTTAATAATAATAATAAAAAAATTGTAATAAAAAGAATCGCGATTCTTGTCCCTTTTTGTTTACGTAGGTGACATTCGTACCAAGGTTTTGTTACTATTATTGTAATCAGATTCAGTTTTTTTTATACATTGTACTAAACTAGATGTCAATTCCTCTTTTTGTTTCAAAATCAACTTTGTAATTTGATCCTTACGATTCTCTACAGCAGTTGACGGTGTGCATAAGTATGTTATTCCTTTTTAGTGTTTCGTATGGAACACTTATAAGAACTCTTCGGTATCAGTCCGTCTGTCCGTCCATCCATCTGTCACACCCGATTTTCTCCGAAACTATTTGGCATAGAAAGTTGAAATTTGGTACTAATATAAGAATTGATATCCTCGTCAGAACCGCGTAGTTTTGAAAGTTAAATTTTAACTTAAAGGGTTAGTTTCGGGTGAAATTGGATGCGAAATAAATTTTTTTTACTAGGTCATCGAGTGGAGTATTAAATGAAAGCTTGTAAAAACACGCGTTCAAAAATATATAAACTGCGCACACTTTTTTTTGTATTATTTTTAGAAAATCGCTGTCCCCTCCTTATCTGGAAAAGTACTGATCAAAAAATTTTTAAAAAATTCTGTAATATTCACCACAGTATGTAGATTGAACGAAAATTATCACGAGTGCATTACTTTTAATAATTTATCTGGTATATAAAAAAACAAAAATCAGTTTTCAATAAAGATCGAAAACAAACTTTGTTGAAAACTCATTTGAGGTGTGTTTTATGAAGTCACTGATCATTTTATACCTCCGTAACAAAAATTTTTATTCTAAATGCAATCAATGTACGGAACAATAATTGCGCAAGTTCAACTTGCACTTGACCGGTTATTTCATTTAGTTAAAATATTTTACACAACATTTAATACTACTTTTTTTCTTACCTAATGTTAGTAACGTTACTGAAGTGATTTATTGTGATGATTTACTAAATTGAATTTTTAAAAACTTGCTGACTCACGTAAGTGATACTGGTTTTGAGTGCAGTTGATCTTGTAATTATATTTTCTCCCTTAAAACTTGACAAGTCCGGTAAACTTATAGTTTGAAAGTCTCTGTTTAGATTATTATTGCGTTTCGATAAAGCAAAATATACATTTCTGTTGCATGAAGAACTCGGAACTGCAGACAGCTTATCGTCATTTATATAAAAATTTGTATCACATTTTAATAACTTATCTAAATCTTTTCGTAATGCACCCTGGATTATAGTATTTACCTTTGTTTTCTTAAACCACAAAAAACAAATTTTATTCCTATTTTCTGAATGTGAGCGGGCTTATTTAGCCTGACAAATTATTTTTTTCACCATTATATTTATTATGTTTAATAGCGCGACATATTTTATACCGAACTGAAGAACTGAGGAGGTAATAGTAATTTTGAAAAACATATATGAATTTATCCGCTAAGCTAAAACTAAACAAAAAGAGAAAACTAAATTTTTTTTATGATTTTATGAGGTCAAGAATCGCGAGTCTTTTTATTATGGGGCGGCTGTAGGTGGATTGAGTAGCTTACAGTTGTCACTGCCGGTCCCAAGCCCGGACAAAGGAGGAGGGTTGTAGCGGTAGGTCAGCTCCCTACCCTATGTAAAAAAAGCCTCTGCTAAAAAACCTAATCCAAAGCCTCGGAATCGAACGGATATACGAAGACGAAAACAGCAAAGAGGAAGGACAACGATATGTGGTACATGGAACATACAAGGTCTCTCCAGGAAAGTAAATGAAGTTGTAAATGAATTAGAAAATCTTCGAGTCGAAATTGCAGTACTGACGGAAACAAAGAAGAAAAGAAAAGGCTCCGAAAGTTGGGGGCATTACGATCACTTTTATAGTGGAGTGCCCAAAGAAGATAGAGCAAAACAAGGCGTATCCATACAAATACACAGACAACTGAGGAAATTCATAACCACCTGGGAACCGATTAGTGAAAGAATCATAAAGATGAATCTCAAAATACTAGGTAATAACACAACCTTACTGGGGGTATACGCTGTCAACGACGACGATCTGGCTAATAACAAGGATTCATTTTTTTGAACAACTAAATGAGGAAATACGCAAAATTGGAACATCAAGAGAGATATTATTTTTGGGTGATCTAAATGGAAGAACAGGAAGGAAAGAACACGATAAAGTGGTAGGAAAATATGGCGAAGAAGTTACTAACGACGACGGAAGAAGAATTATAGAGATATGTGAACAAAACAACCTTACAATATTAAACGGACACTACCAGCATAGGGATATTCATAAATATACGTGGAGACAAACAACAAGAGATTTAAAAACTACTATATGATAATACGTCAGAGATCTAGATTAAACTTCCTAGATGTAAGAGTCCAAAGAGGGGCTTCATGTGGCAGCGACCACTACCTCGTGAAAGGAAAGATGACCTCACGAACAACACGAGAAAGCAAACTGGAAGATACAAGTACACAGCACACAACAAGTGAAACAACAATAAGATATAATACAAACAGCTTACAAAATGAAAGTATCAGAAATCTATACAAGAGTAGACTGGACCAAAAGATACAACGGATGGGATTAGTTAATATAGAAGAATATAAGTATATAAAGGAATGTCTACACGCAGCCGCACTGGAAGCATTAGGGTACCAAGAGGAAAGGGAAAAACAGCAAAAACCATATTGGTGGGAAGAAGAAATTAAATACGAAATTGAAGAAAAACGGAAAAGCTATCACAAATACTTAAGTTCAAAGAGCACAAACGACAAAGTAAAATACAAAGAATCCCAAGCGAGAGTACACAAAATGATTAGTGACAAAAAGAACAACCAATGGGAAAAGACATGCTCAAGACTCAACACTTACATAGGAGGAAGAAAAAGCACAGAAAGCTGGAGACTTCTTAAAGATATGAGAACAGAACGGAAAAGAGAAATCTTCTCACCAATAACACCAGAAAAATGGAACCAATATTTTACAAATATGCTAACAGAAGATAGACCAGAGTTCAAAAGTACCCAACATGGAAACACAAATATAGTTATACGAGGATCCCCAATAAGGATAACAACATCAGAAGTTAAAGAAGTATGTAAAACGCTAAAAAATGGTAGAGCTCCAAGACCAGGAAACATCCCAGGAGAGATAGTAAAATACGGAACTGAAAAGCTATTTAGCGCTTTGAGGAACTTATTCCAAAGATGCATTAACACATCAGAAGTACCTGAGGAATGAAAAATATCATACATATCAACAATTCATAAGAAAGGAGACAAAAATAATTGCGATAACTATAGGGGAATAACGGTTACAGGATCTATTAGCAGAATATAAGGAAAAATACTTAAAAATAGAATAGAAACGGAATACGCGGACGTAGAAGCTGAAGAGCAGGCAGGCTTTAGAGTAGGAAGATCCACAATAGACCATCTCTTCTCACTGACACAAATCCTAGAAAAGAAAACCGCTTTTGATCAGGAAGTCCATGTCTTGTTTGTTGATTTAAAAAAGGCCTACGACAGCGTGCCCCTAAAGAGATTGTGGGAAACACTACAACAGAGTAATGTAAGCACCGAAATAATTAAAGCCGTAAAATCCTTATACCAAGACGCAAGAAGTAGTGTGAAAACCAAATATGGTATAACAACAGGGTTCCAGGTCACAAAGGGTCCCAAACAGGGTTGCTGTATACCCCCAACGCTATTTAAAATCTATTTGGAGAGTGCACTGAAGAACTGGAAAAGGAAATGCAGCAGTATGGGATTACCACTGGATGACGATACTACATTGTACACGCTATCATTTGCAGACGACCAGGTAGTAGTCGCTCAGGACATCGATAATATGGAATACATGACAGGAAAACTTATGGAGGAATATGAAAAATGGGGCCTAGAAGTCAATATTAAAAAGACCGAGTACATGTGCGTCGGAGGACAACAGCAGGAGTTAAAACTGACCTCAGGACACACAATCAAACACTGTGCCAGTTATAAGTATTTGGGAACGAGAATATCTAGGGACAGAACACTGGAAGAAGCAATATTCGAGAGAAATATCCAAGGAAGAAAAGCGATTGCAATGCTTAATAGTATACTATGGGATAAAAACATAACCATTGAAAATAAGAAGAGGATTTACAACTCAATAGTGAAAAGTATAACTTACAGCTCCCAGGTGTGGCCATTAAAGGAAAGAACAGAAAAAATACTAAAAGCTACAGAAATGGATTTCTGGAGACGAGCAGCCAGAAAATCCAGAAAAGACCGCATACCAAATGACACGATAAGGCGAGCTTTATAAATAAAGCACGATATAGTGGACGAAATCAGAACCCAACAGTTGGTATGTTACGGACATGTACAGAGAATGTCATAAGACCGACTACCTAAAAAGATTTTAAATTGGAACCCTCATGGAAAAAGAAAGCGAGGAAGACCACGCCAAAGCTGGAAAGCAGAAATCAACAAGGAAGTACTAGAGAGAGATCTGGAGGAGGAGGGATGGAGAAACCGGGAGGAGTGGAAATTAGGCATCGGAAGACGTTATAAAACCGATTGATATATATATATATATATATATATATATATATATATATATATATATATATATATATATACATATATTTTATTATTATAATTTTTTGTTACAGCGATATCGCTTATTACATATAAATGAGTGAATTCGCAGAATATTTCCAAAATAACATCTACGCATAAATTTTATATGTAAAAGTAAGTATAGGGTAACTCAAGTTATCGTGATAAACTGCAGAAATGGAGCACTTTAGGTGAGGAAAAATATATATAACATATACAAATATACAAGCTCATCGAAACATTATTAATTTTCGGTTTTACTCATTTTAAGCTTATAAGCTTAAACAGTACTTTGCATTCTCCAATACACTTGTATGCGCACATACACAACAAACACACACACATATACAAACACACAAATACACGTGCCTACGCTCACACTACGTAGAATAACGCACGATGCACGCACATAAGCACGTTCACACTCATTATTTCGAAAAAATACGTTTTTCGTTTGTTAGCTGGATGAAAGATTTCAAAATATTTTTTATATTATTTTATAAACTTTTACAAACCTTTTTCAGCAGTAATATTGCAATTGACAAAAACTTTAAATTAAATTCATTTCAAGATAGCCGTGAGTAGTTACGTCCTGATTCACACAGTGCTTAACAATTACAGGCATGAAAACCTTTTTTTTTTACCTCTTACCCTGTACGAATGTCGCATTTCGATAAGTTGCAGGAAATGTGGTAAGTTATTTTTAAATTGTTTCCTGATTTTTGTTCCAAACTTATATTAACCAGGGATGATCTGCGTAAAAGCTTTATTCGTTTTATGCATTGTGTACATTTTAATAGTTTCTTCTGTCACACTACCCTAAATCCTTAGTAATGCCAACTAAAATTGAAACTTTCAATAAGCTAGTTGCAGTTTTCGAATTCTATATAGAAAAGCTGAAATAATCAAAAATAACAGACTTAGTAACGGACCATATCATCATCATCATCAGCTGTACAGTCCATCGTCGGACATAAGCCTCCCCTAAGTACGTCCATTTTCTTGGATTTTGAGCCCACTAGTCTTTTGATGCCGCTAGGCCATCGGGTTTGCGGGCGTCCTCTACTTCTTTATTCTTTCCAGGGCCTCCAGTTGATTACTTTATGGGTCCATCAATTATGAGAGAGTCTTGCGATATGACCCGCCCAGCTCCACTTCAGCCTGCTTACCCTCTCAGCTACGTCTTGAACCTTTCTCGAATTTCTTCATTAGTCAGCCTATCCCTCAACGATATTCTCAACATCCTCATTTCTATCGCTCGTTGAGCTACTTGTAGGCGATCTATCATTTCTTGATTGGAAGCCCACGTTTCCGCTCAGTATGTCAATACTGGCAACACGCATTGGTCAAATTCTTCTGTTTAATTTATTTATTAATGACTCATCGTTTTGCACATAGTGAGGTCCTCCTTTTTGCCGACGAGTTAAAGTTTTATATTGAGGTGTCTGTATTGGATGATTGTTACAAACGTCAAACAGATTTGAATCAGCTTGTTTCTTGGTGCACAATGGTATGGAGCTAAATGCGACTAAGTGCCATTCTATCGTTTTCAGTAAGTCTCGGACTCAGTTAGATTATCCATACAAGATCGGGGATGCTGTTCTTGAACGAGTGTCTGAAGTCAAAGATCTAGGGCTTATTATTAACTCAAAATTAACTTTTATACCTCATATACAGAATATCATTTCCAAGTCTCTCCAGCTTTTGGGATTTATTAAGCGTATTACACTGAGCTTTAATAGTTTAGCTGTAATCAAGCAGCTGTACTGTTCACTGATTAGATCTCGCTTAGAGTATTCCTCCAGTGTATGGAGTCCTTGCTACGGTACTCACGTTCAACGCATTGAGAGAGTGCAGCACAAATTTCTGAGAGACATTGCCTTTAAGATCAATAGACCTGAGCTTACCTACCCTCAGATAGAATCCGAGCTTCACATTCAAACTTTACAAGATCGCAGAGTTGCTATCGATCTCAAAATGCTTTATAATATTCTCCATAGTAACTACCATTGTCCCTTTCTGCTGGACAAAATTGGTCTGCATGTACCTTCCAGAGTGACACGTTCGAGGCACACTTTTTTTGTGCCATCCCACAGGACCAACTACGGATACATTAATTTTGTATCTAGGTCTTGTCACCTTGCCAATGAGCATCCCAGTCTGGACTTTTTCGTTGGAAGATCTGTGTTTTATAGAGAGTTGTGTGGAGTATGATGTGCATTTTGTTACTTATTGTTGCAGTCATTATTTCCTTTCCTATTTTTATTATTATTATTATAATTTTCTTTTTTCCTTTTTCTCTTTCTTATTCTAAAATTTTCTTTTTTTACTTTATTGTCGTCTTAAGATATTTTATTGTATTGTTTTAAAATTGGGCATTGCCCGTTAATTAAGAAAATAAAATAAAATAAAAATGTGTTCACTTTTAGTCTATTTGGGACATTGGAAAGGAAGATATTACGCAATCTGCCAAAAGCCGACCAAGCCAATGATATTCTCCTTCCAATTAATTTAGATAAACACTGTTTTCATATTTTAGGAAGGGTTCAAATTACCAACCTCTGAAAATTATAGTATCATAAAGAATACGCAGTTTATAATCGCAAAATCATCCGAGATGTACCAAACTGTCAAATTGTCTATTCAGCTCTAGATTGCCACCCTCACCAGATACTTGTGTATTGATATGAGGTTTAAAACTCCTGCTGACGTTATTCTATGTCTAACTTTCATGGCTTTCTGTCATTGCATTAGTCTTTTCTTAGTTCTCTGGAGCTAAATGCTTTAGGAATTTTCCTTTTCTGATTTGGTCGTCCAAGTTTCCTGCTGTGATTCCCGTTTTGTTACTATTTAAAGCAATCTAGTTTCCTCCATTCTCTGCTAATGATCGTACTATCATAGTTTCTTTGTTCCAATATATATCATCAGAGAAGCATCAAGTTTTATTCGTTGTCCTACATGTCACTAGCTTTTGGGAACAGAGTCCTTTATAAAGGAAAACTCTTTTAATAGCCCCGTACAAAGAACGACCTTCGAACAAACTTGAGAGAAACAAACAACTGTTATGGAACACACCATATGGGGTGTGCCCCATAACAGTTGTTTGTTTCTCTCAAGTTCTTTCTCTCTCTCTTTTTCCTTTTTTATATTCCAGTCAAAATATGACCAAAACAGGCCAAAGATCGTCGGATACGTTACTTTTTTTTAAAAAAAATACTCGTCTCGACGAGGACACTAAGGGAATAATATTGCGACCGCTGAAAAATTGGGGCAACACTCTCAAAAATAGGAGTTCTGACCCATTTTTTTTTAGCGTATTTTTGCAATTTTATCAGAAATTTATGAAAAATAAACTAAAAATCCTGACAAATTTTGATTTTAGATAAAAAAAAACAGAAAATTTTAGGTGCTATGAATGCCCTTTGAACCTTCTGGTTGGGAGAAATGGGCTGTTTTTGTCGTTTTTTTTACATTTTTTATAATTAAAGATGTACTTGCAAACTGTAAGCTAATATTTTTCAGTTAATTCTGGAAATATGTTCTATGGACATTACTTTAATTGATCTAAACATAATTTTAGCCATTTATTACATATTAGATATATTTTTCACTCCTCATAATATTGATAAATTTTACTGATTCACATTTTGTTCTTCTGACGAATTTTTTAAACAACTTTCTTTCAGTATATTTAATAATGATTAAAATGAGTGTATGTTCATAGATCAGTAATAAATTAGGGTTCACTTCCTCATAAAGGTTCAAATTACTTGCTGAAACTTATGCTAACAATTTAACACAGCCACGCAACAATAACCTGTGTATAATAATTAAAAATAATTTTGGTTCATGAAATTATAAAAGTCTTGAAAAAATAATTTTGTAAAAAGAAATCGTAAATTTGCATAAAAAAAAAATAAATTTGAGACTAAAATGGTCAATTTCTCGGGCCTAAATTGTTTTAGTAAGTAGCTCAAATCAAATAGGGACTAAGGAACATTTTCTGATATTTAGTTGTTTAAAAAATTCGTCAGAAGAAAAAAACGTGAATCGGTAAAATTTATCAATATTATGAGGAGTAAAAAATATATCTAATATGTAAAAAATGGGTAAAATTATGTTTAGATCAATTCAAGTAATGTCCATGGAGAGAATTAACTAAAGAAAATTAATTTAGAATTTGCAAGTACATCTATTTATTCATAAAAAATTATTAAAAAAAAAACGGCAAAAACGGTCAATTTCTTCCGACCAAAAACTTCAAATGACATCTACAGCTCCTTAAATTTTTCGTTTTTATGTAGAATTTTTAGTTTATCTTCCATAAATTTATGATCAAATTGCAAAATTAGGCTAAAAAAACTAAAAACATGTCAATTCTCTCATTTTTGAGGGTGTCACCAATTTTTTAGCAATCGGAATATTTTTTTTCGTCGAGACGAATTTTTTTATTATTTTTTTTAAAGTAGCAGTATCCGACGATTTCACCTCAAAATCGTATTCTGACTGGAGTATTATTGGCGTTGAGGAATCGTACATTAAGTAAGAAAAAATATAATTTAGTAAGAGTCTTCTATATAAAAATAGTTTTGCAGCATATTTGAATGTACAAACTACAAACACTAGAATTTCCGGTTTCTGAAAGTCTATTGAAATTTTCTCTCAATTTTTCCGCGTGTGGACGTAGACACGCATATCAGGTAACTCTGTAATAATAAACTAGGAAGTATTCGAATTTCCCTCGAGACAACCGAGAGAAAATGGATTTTTCAAAAGATTGTTATTTTACCAGTTTGCATGTAAGAAAGCAAGAAGCAAGATGCTTTGTGTTACAGAGAATCGTTTGTTTAAAATCTGAGATTGGAACTGGTTTCCTTGGTGATTTTTTTTGAAAAAAAAAAAACGAATTTCTTCAAATAATACGAAACAGTATCTTTTAAAAAGGAAAAGTTTTATTTTTATTAATATACATTTGTACACAAAATTTTATCGATCATTTCAAACTTTTAATTAATACATTTTTTTTATTTTATTGTTTATTTCTTTTATTTATTTTTTTGATTATTTATTTTTTTATTATTTTTAAATAATATTCATGCAAATATCCGCATACAGCAGGAAGTCGTTCAATTTAACAAAGACCTCCTCTCGGGGTGACAGTAAACAAGTAGATTTTAACGCTAGAAAAACCTACGCCGCAGTTTTTTGTAAAAAAGTTAACGTTGTTGAACCCGACATAGATATGTCGGGACGCTCCATTCCTCTAGCGTCATCACTCAATTTGCCGGGCATTAATTTGAGAGCAAATATGTCTTGACATGAACATATTACATTCATAGCAAAGACAACTTTTCAAAAGAGGGTAATATTATTTCGAAGTAGAAAACTTTACACTCCATAACACCTATTAATTCCAGACAAAGCTCTTATTCGACCAACGATGGAATAAAACATAAACTGCATTTAGTTGGATTCTCTTCTTCTTCTTCTTCTTCCACGGACTATAGGCCTCAGGCCTGTAGTTTTCAACTCATCAGTTTTCTTGAGATGTTGATGTCCATGATTCGAGCCATCTCTTTAGAGGTCTTTCCAGGGGTCGTCGTGTCCGTGGTTTACCATCTCGCGCGATTCTCGCTAGTCTCTCGTCAGTCATTCTCTCCAGGTGATCTCTCCAAGCTCTTCTACGTTTACGTCCCCATCTGATTATGTCTTCCACTTCGAATTCATGTCTTATGTCTGTGTTTCTTTTCCTATATCTTAGTACGTATCGTGAAATGTTTCTAAGTATTTTCATTTCTGTTGTTCGAAATATGCTTTTTGTTCTTTTATTATCTGCTCTTGTTTCCATAGCGTATGTTAGTGTGGGTCTGACACATGTTTTGTATATCCTTACTTTTGCCTTTTTATTCATAAAGCATTGTTCCAAATGATGTCCCGAAGTGCGCCTGATATTCGGCTGGCTTTGTTTGCTTGGTCCTTCACTTCATTTGTTCTATTTTGGCATGAGGTGATTTGTATGCCTAGGTAGTTAAATGACATGACTTGTTCTATTGTTTTATTTTCCAGAGCAAGTTTACATCTTATTGGCTCTTCAGATATAACGAGGGTTTTGGTTTTTGTGTTAGATACCTGCATGTTTAGGGCTTTAGCTTTTGTATGGAATAAGTGCAGAAGCCGCTGTAAGTCGTCTTCGTTCTCTGCCACGATCACAGCGTCGTCTGCATAACAGACAATGTTGATTTTACCCGCTGTAAGTGTTGGATTCTATTCATTCAAAAGAGAGCTGCTTGCCTGATTGAAGTCTCAAAACGTACCAGCAACCTTGATTCCTTGGAATACGGTTGGCAACTTGAATCTATTCTACAAGTATTTTCATGGAAAGTGTTCGATGCTAGGAATATACATCGCGCTAATACTTCACATTCGAATTGTGTTCAGCTCATCACTCCTCGTATAATCCTTTTCAAGCAGTCTTTTATATGAAGAACCCCATTACTGTGGAATAATTTGCCCAGGACTATGTTTCCCACCGAGAAAAATTTACAGCGACTTACGCGAATCGCTTTTTCTGCACTCTCGTCGATCCTATAAAGTAGCAAAATTAACGTAATATCTTCTTCTTCTTTCTTATATGGGGTATCATATAAGTAGGCATATTACCTGTTTTATCCCCATTAGGTCTCTTCCGATATGGACGTCAAACATTCCTTCCACCTTTTCGGGGGTCTGCCCTTGGTTCCTCTATTGCAAGCTTTATTGAGTTTGGCCCTTTTTACTAATCTGTTGTCGTCCATTCGATCTATGTGTTTATTCCATTATTTTCTTCTAGTTCTAGTCCGTTTAGATATTTCTTGAATTTTATTTAGTTCTTGTAGATCTTTGTAGCGGATTTTGTCGTAGATAGTTTTTCCATGTATGTCCCTATTCACCTTCGTTTCTGTTATTCTCACACTTGTACAGTTTTACATGTGTCAGCTCTTGTTTTTACAGCATATGTTAAGATCGAACCGTCATAGACTGTTGTTTTACTTCCCTGTTTAAGTCTCTGTAACTTATTATCATTGTTCCCTGTTAATGAAAATTATTACCCTGTTTAGTAATACTTCATTGGATCTCCAGCTTGCATCTTAATAATTCTCTTGAAGCTACCATACATTTTGTCTTGGTTGTGTTAATAATCAGGTTTAGTTTTGTTGCTTCCAAGTTAAAGGCATGAAAAATCTTCTGAAGGTTGTCCTCGGAATCGGAGATGAGGTCTGCATCGTCGGCGTAACAGATTGTATAGAAGTGTGTTGCCCATTTTGGAAGATTCTCCACTTTTCTGTTCATGACGAGGTGGAAGATAAAGGTACTAAGTGGATCGCCTTGTCTTATTCCGGCGTTTATTTTTCTTTCTTGCTCAGTAGATGTCCCACTTTTTTATATATAGCGTAATATTACAATTTATTTTATAAGATAAATCAAATTTACTTTGTCATTACGAAATAAATGTTGAAATAAGAATAAATGACTGACTTATATATCTAGTGAAAACTAAACAATAAACAGGTCTAAATGTACATTTTCATTCTTATTTATAGAAAACTGAATATAATATCACACATTTATCACGAGTATAAGGGTGTACTGTTATAAATTTTTAGGATTTATTTTATATTTAATTTAAAATATTTTTCTCCTACTAAATTTTTAAAAAAAGTATTTGGTATATGTATGTATATATATATATATATATATATATATATATATATATATATATATATATATATATATATATATATATATATATATATATATATATATATATATATATATATATATATATATATATATATATATATATATATATATATATTATTTTTATTAATTAGTAAAGGTGCAAAAATGTCACTTATTTGCAGATAATTTCGGGAATCACTGAAAGGTAGTTTTTATGACATTGTTGTTTAAGGTTAAGTTCTTTTCGTGAGACGGTTCTTAAAATTAGTCTGAATAAATATGAATTGTATTTAAGGTTAGAATTTTTGAAATAGAGTTAGAGGAAGAGGGTAAGGGGGGGGTAAGAACCGGAAGGAGTTAGAGTAAGGAGGGAGAATACGAAAGACCATGGGTATGTTGGCAGTAGGGAAGAGGTTAAATTAATTCTCTGTTTACATTGTTATTCATCCAGAGATCAATGTATAGCAAGTTTCTTTGAATATATAATAATAGCCACATTCAAGTGCGTAGGTAGGTAAATGAATAGATTTTCCAGTTTCTTCATAAATGAAATAAGATGTGCCATAATAAGCTTCCAGAAAAGTTCATGTTTTCTATTCAACTTTAATATTTTTAGGGTTTGTGTTTTGGGTACTAATTTCATATTTATTATATTATTTTGGGCTATAGCGATTATTGTTCTGATATATATCTCAAAAAGCATAATTATCCAGTGCCATCAATCTATTGTTTTATCATGGCAAATTCCTAACATTATAAGATATAGCTTTCAAAATTTCTGTACGTATTCAAGGAGCCTTAAGTATTTTTTAAAATTTACTAAAATTATTGAAGACTATTCTTGTTTTCAGCTGACAAATCCGCTATTACTTTGACAGTTACGTTCACCTTACGTATTTTTATTCTCTATATTTCTAAGAATTATTCAAAGAAAAAAATTAAGAAAATTCCATTCCATTACAAAGTTATAGATTTAAATGTGACCTGGCATCGGATTGAGACAGCTACCTATCTCAATACCGAGCCTCTCGGCAGTTGCGTTTAGGGTTTCTTTCGTCAACCGGTTTCTTTTGAAAATAAAGCCGTTAGAATTTTGTATTCATTAGTGGGGTGGGAGTAGGATTCTAACATTAGTTGACTGTTGTCTTTCGAAGTGTACAGTAGTGTATTTTCTCGTAACTTTTAAAAATGTTGAAACGTCGTTCTATTGATCTCAGTGTACGCCAGACAGTCATCAAAGTGTTGAAATTGGGTCTAGTGTTGCAGTATCTACATTCAACGATGGAGCCTTACAGTTATTTACAAATGTAAGAATTTCTTGGAGTCTGCATTGACGTTGAAGCGCTTAGTTACTGTCGAAAAGAAGACGCAAATCGTTTGAAATACGATAAGATAAAATCAATTCAATCCACAAAAGAAGCCAGAGTTAACCAAAAAAAAACAGAAAACTATAACACAAAGATGCAAAAGGAAGAAGACGTACTGTACGAAGCTGGAATAGGAGACTAGCCGTAAGTTCACTTTTTATCTACCCGACACTTTAAACATGTTTTTCCCGAAACTATGTTTTCAGACACTGTCTGCAATATTGCTCAGTCAATTTGTAATATTTTTTAAATTTTTTTGCTAAATGTTAATAATTACTTTTTCTACAAAATGTCTAGAGATTTTTTTAATAGACAATTTTTTATAAATAATTAAACATAAATTATTTAGTCGAAAATTGCGTACTAAAGTTTGAAACACCATAAATTTTTTATTTTTGAAAAAAAAAACATTTTTAACTACATTGTTTTACAAGATTAATTTTTATTTTTGCAGATTGGATTATTTTTTGTGAAGTTATCCTACACACAAAGAGGCACTATAGGTTTCATCAGTAGTCCACTTAATACGTTAAAAAATAAGGTTAACATTTAATACATATTTTTAAAAAAATTCTTATAATTTAAAGTACATGAAAAACATATAATCGCCATTCTTTTGTATTATTCACTTAATACCCTTTAAAATATATTTTTTAAAATACATAATTTTTGCAGCGCACAGGTATATGTAACTCCTTAAAATAAAAGTGATAGAAGAAAGTTAGGACAGATAACCTTCTAATATATCATGTCGAATGCTAAAGCCAAGGTCATGAAAGACTTTAGTTATGTCCTAATTAATTAAGAGAGCTAGTTGAAGTGAAAATTTCGAATGAAATTAATAACAACAGGCGCTTTCACAATAGATGGCGCCAAGGTTTGTTAACTTCTATTAACCTTAAGAATATTATTCCTACATGTTTGCTGTTTTCGTGATTGTGTTTGCGAGATGCCAAGCATTGTCGTCTTTACCTAGAGTAGCTGACGAGTTCTAAAATCGACGCAAACATGTCATGTCTTAGTTTGGCAATTGATAAACGACACGCCTAGGATGTTTATTATTCTTGGGTCTCCCGTATTATTATTAATTCAAAGGCACAACTTGCTGACAGTCCTCGACTGACTACATATTTTTCTGATAAAGGACAAACTTACTACTTATCATTGTAACTTGCTCTACTAATACGGCAGCTGTAAAAATCAACTTCCCAACACTCTTATAAAAAAATGTGCTTCTAAACGCTCACGAATTGACCCTATGATTTTATTTTTAATTTTGAAAAAGTTATTTCCGATAAAAATCTTTCGGAATGGGATCAGCACTTGGTTAGCAATGAAACACAGAAATCTCTTAGTAATTCGCAAAGCTATTCTTTGCAGGATATCTTTCGTAAGAAACCGTTCCAAGGGCGTCGGAATTAAGAGTTTTTTTTGTAAAAAAACTATTAAATCGGAAAATATCCTCGGATCAAGACTAAAATTCAATATAACATAAAAGTTAATTAAATTTATAATTTATAATTCGATTTAAGAAAAAAATATTAAATTGTTTAATTATTTAAAAATTAAAGGCTACAGATCTAATAGACGCACAAATTAAGGGTCCCTAAACAATAAAACCCCTGTATATGATACAAAGAAAATCCAAGCCACTATGATCCAACATCGTTTTCCCAAACATATTAAATAACGAGAGATAAGACAATATTATAAATATCGCAAATGTACCTATTCTTTTAAGTTGTATAGAGAGTTTCTACGCTTCAATTCATTTTCAAAATTAAAAAAGTTATATTTTGGAAGTTAAGTGTTTTTTAAAAAGTGGTCTCTCCAAGTTCAAAACATCACTCATATATCTGGCCTATAATAGGCGGCTAAACCATGCTTAGTCCATAAATTTCGTCTATGCTTAATGAAAGTATCAAGAAAATATTTTCAAGATTTTATTTTGGTCAATCGCTAAGGCCATTAATCAAAATTTTACCAACACCACTATACCACTACTTACACAGCCAAACAATACTTTTAGAACAACACCTGATTAGGGCCGACTTGTTAGCTGAACTCGTCGCTTCAAACTCGAATGTCAGTTTCCAAGGAAAAGTACCATTCACTATTCCCAATGTTCAGTCAAAGATGCCCAATATTATCTTCAGACGTCAAAAACGAATTTTAATCATGCTGTACACCACAAAAGCCTCTGGCTCTAATGGAAGTCCTACTATAGTACCCAAAAAAGGCAGGAGCGAAGTAGCACCACTCTCTGCAACCTGTTCAACTTATCCTAGAGAAAACGAATATCTAGCAAAAAAAAAATACCAAACCACTACTATCCAGTCGTCTTATTGTTAGTAATGCAGTCAATAATATTAGAAAATTAATATTATAAATTATATCCGTAAAAGTATATTACTTTAACTTTACCCCTTTTCACCCCACCACTGTGCCTTTCTTTGGCCCAATTTAGCGTATATATTTTCTTTCGTGAAATGGAAATTTGCCATTTAGAGTCAACGAACGGACGCAAAAATTGCCGAGATACACATCGGATCTGGCTATCTCTATACGCAATCGCTATTACGACGTCCACCTTTAGTAATCTAAATGATTTTTTTCCGAGTAAAACTGCCTTTTCTGGAGATAATCGGAAGTGACAAATGGAGTAGGGGTTTTCTAGGATATTTCGGGGCAAATGGTCGGCTTTTTCTCCCTTTGTGTTGATTGAATATGGAAATAACATCGAAATTTAGAAACGTTTTCTAGTAAATTTGATTGATCTGTTTAAGTGTTTACTTACAAAATGCTGGTATATCATATTTTTGATGATATATATATATATATATATATATATATATATATATATATATATATATATATATATATATATATATATATATATATATATATATATATATATATATATATATATATATATATATATATATATATATATATATATAATAATATATATATATATATATATATATATATATATATATATATATATATATATATATATAGGTAGGTAGCGGATAGGCACTTCGCGAGCCTTAATTTTCTTTCCAACCCCATACTCTTGGACAAAAATCATGTGCCCAACCTAAATCCTATCCAAAAAACCAACTTATCTGTCCTATTTCCTAACCATACACCTAGAAGTCAGACCAACATGGTATATTATGGCTAAATATTTCCTATATCATCTCATGAAATGAACAATATAAACACATAGTCCTCAGTCCCCAGTAGTCTGAAGCAGGGGTAGCTAAGAATCGCTGGAATCGACAAAGCTGTTACAGAATTACGAAACAAGCAATGAAAAGGACTATTCTAATGCCAGAACCCTGTGATCTAATGAAAAGCTGATTGAATTGAAAAAACACCTCAAGAGTATAAGGAGGCCCAGGCTTTGACATAGAAGAGCAGGAATATCAGGTACGCGATGGACAGTCGACTTCAAGAAAAGGAGAACAGATGACAATGGCGTGAAATAGGAAAAGCCTACATCCAGTAGTGGATTAAAATAGGCAGATCGATATATATATATATATATATATATATATATATATATATATATATATATATATATATATATATATATATAATACTGTCCCAAAAGATTTGTGGTACTTGAGCAGGTGCCGCAATGGCTATAGTAAACAAATACATCAAAAGCAATTTAATTGAATTTTGGAAATCAAACTGTTGCAATGATTAATACTATAAAGTTGATATTTTTTGTTAGCCATAACAAATGACATAAATTTTACCTTTAAAACTTTTAAAATAGCAACTGTTGCTGAAGAAACAAAGTAAATTTTAAGATCAGTCTTTCAAAAGGAATTATTTACTTACGAGAATAATAATTATTTACCATCCAAAACTAAAATTGTTTTCAGACACCAGTAATCATTATAATTTTAAGCACTATATACTTAACTACACAATGGCCTTTTCCGTAAATAAAACAATCTCGTATTTCTACTAGATGCTCACGATTTACAAGCGCGATGCTCTGCGTAATATCCCACTCGTAACCAATAGTTTTCTGCATACATTTTCTCGGTGTATGGATAAACGCAATCCTAACTAACCAGATCACGTCAAACATGTATAAAGAATAGATTTTGTTCATTAGTAGTGAATGGTTCTTTATTCTACTGAATATTTTACCAAGTTGTTTAGTACCCGTTTGTACATAAATTATATGGATAAATGTATTGCAACATCCTACAATAGAACAAAATAACACTGCACAGAATGTCTAAAAGCTTGAGAATAAACTCCTCAAATAAATGAAAATATCAAAACCAATAAACCTTCGCTTATCTTTTCTTAAAAAAATCCAAAATGTGTATAGATCAGGATTTGTTCAAGGCAAGCAGAAAATATTTATAATTTGTAACTATATTAACTAATTAGAATAGATACACATCTACATCTGATGAACGTAACACATTGCTGAAAATTAAATAAACTAGGACCACGTAAATGTATTTTTGGTATCTACTGACTACAAACCTCAAGAGTCAATCACCAACAACAGAAAATAGGTAATTTGTTATTAATCAATATGACTGTATCCAATCCTGCCATCAAAGAAATTTAACACAACTGATGAAACTATGATCTTCACTTTACTCTAGTTTACATAACTTGCAACAATCCGATTGATATTTATAGTGTGGACAGAAAAAACTGTTCAACAACAGAATGTAACTAGTTATTTCACTTTTAAACTTAGATTATTATTGAGTTGATCAGCGACAAGTACCTAGAAGTTCTCTAATGATGAAATTTTGAAATAATCCAACAGTTCATGGCAATTTTTATAATAAATTTTTCTTTGCTTCAGTAATTACGACACGTATTTTATTAAGTCTGCTGCTGAAAAAAGCAAAATTTTTACTAATCGAATTTTTAAAATTTTGCGAGAATATATTACAATTACTATTCCTTTAGGAAACCAACTGAATGTAGCAATTCTACTCCAATAATGTGATATTTCTGCAGCTAGTTCCCACTAGCTCTATGTTCTGTTGCTTTATGAAGGTAAACGCATTATGGATCAGAACGATAACTCTGTTACATCAATTAATACTTTAATAACATTGTTAATTAACCGGGCTCTCGCATGATGTTGAAATTGCTTATTTGTGGATAAAGTAAATAATATTCTAATATTATTGAATTTAATATATTTTTGTACAACTGCTACGGCAGGTATATAAAACTACTGTATATACAATGCTTGTAAATAACGTCGTAATGCTAACTTATATTAATTTGATAAAACAGAACAGTACGTTTTATTTGTGAGCACACACAATCCCAAGCTGCATAAAAAGCATTGCAAAAGCTGCATCTGCACGAAGGAACACATGCTGCAGGTTGTACTTGGTGGGGAGCAGAGTTCCGGACAGTTCCTAGTTTATTATAATTGGATAAGGTTCTCCTCCGTACAGAGGACTTTTTGAAAAGAGCGGTACTAAAGAAAACTGAACCTCATATACGAAGGGTTTTTTTCAAAAGTTTTCGGCCTAATAAAGAAAACGCAACATTTAAGAGAATTATTTTACATAGTCACCTTGCAAATAGACATATTTTGTCCAACTTTTTCATACCTTCATTATAATAAGACTTATCCAACTCTGCAAAATTCAAAATGCATTCGAAGCTATTCTTTTACTGCATGATGCATTAATAGTCCATGTTTCGGCTCCGTCTGTGGCTATAGGGAAAATTAGTGAATTGACAAGCCTTTTTTAGTCATTTTATTTATTTTGTGATCTTTCCTTACTTTGCTTAGGCTTGTCATTGCAGTTTTGGCCACCACTATCCTTCTTTTAATTTCTTTTTGGCAGCCCCCTTGTTAGAAATTCTGGCGCCTAAGTATATATTGTCTGTCTTCGGTTGTATATCGTTGATTCTGTTGAGAGGAGGCAAAATTTTAGGTCGATCTACTATAAGAAGGGAACATTTCTTTCGATTTAGAGAAAGGCGATAAGGACGATAACTTTTTCGATTCGACGCAGCAGTGCAACCATTTCTTCCTCGGAGCTATCTTAAGTTCGAGAACTTTTTCCTCCTGCTGATACCCCTCCTTTCCAATCTTGGGTCGCTTTGCGGATAATCAATTCACCATATATATTGAAGAGTAGTGGAGACAGGATACAACCCTGCCTCACTCCCTTTCCAACTTGGAATGGCCTAGACAGATTTTTCTCAGTTCTAACATAAGCGATGTTGTTGCTATATAATTGTGGATTAAGAAGACTAGGTGGTCTGGTGTCGCAATTTCTTGAACAATACTGCATAAGTGATCCCACTGTACTGTGTCGAGGGCCTTTGTATAATCAAGAAAACAGAACACGGCAGGAACAATATATTCGTATTTCTATCATTTGTGTCACATTGCCTGTTCTTGGGGAATCTGAGGCAAGAAAATTGATTTCAATCGTTCTTGGATGATGAGCCTTTTTCGTGAATCGGTATATATGAATATAAATATATAAATATGTAAATATATAAAAAAAAAAAAATATATATATATATATATAAATATATATATATATATATATATATATATATATATATATATATATATATATATATATATATATATATATATACAGTAATACCCCGCTTAGCGCGACCCCGTTTACGCGCGGTTTCACTATAACGCGAATTTCAAATTTCGCGCTCATGTAGTCATTAACTTCTCTATGGTCGCGGGGGGATCCCCGCTTTCTCTGAATATTCTCTTTGAAGAATTGGGAATTCCCTGTCCTTCGACTTTGTTCTATGGGGATTTCCTCGTTCGTTTCGTGTGTTCATTTGTTCCGTAATGTTAGTTCGGTCGGCTGGCAGTTTTGTTTTAATATTTATTGGAGATACATACATACATAATTTAACCCTACGTTAAAAATGCCGCCTGTAAAGAAAAAAGAGCGTAAAAGCGTCACTTTGGAATTGAAGATGAAAGTGTTAAGAAGAATGGAAAATGGAGGCAAAGCAACAATTGTTGGGAGAGATTTTGGACTCTCAGAATCGACTGTGAGAACGATTTATAAAAATCGGGAAAAAATTAAAATCTCCAGCGAAGGTTCAACACCTATAAGTGCAACAAAACTTTCTCGTTCGAGATCATCTATCTTAGAAAGAATGGAGAAATTACTGTCAGTCTGGATCGAAGATTTGAATAAGAAGAACACACCACTAAGTCAAGATCTCATATGCACAAAAGCAAAATCTTTGTATGAGATGCTGAAAACAAAAGAAGGAGAAGGGAGTGCCACTCCGACTTTTGCTGCCAGCAGAGGCTGGTTCCATCGGTTCAAGCAGCGTTCTAATCTTCACAATATCCACATAACAGGCGAGGCGGCCAGCGCGGACATTCAAGCTGCAGCTGAGTTTCCAGACAAGTTTCAAGACTTCGTTAGACGAGAGAAAATTCCTGCTTGTCTCATCTTCAATGTTGATGAGACCGCACTTTACTGGAAAAAAATGCCATCTCGAACATTCATTTCTAAGGAAGAACGTCAAGCCAGTGGTTTCAAAGCTGCGAAAGATCGACTAACACTTCTGCTGGGTGGTAATGCCACTGGTGATTTCAAACTGAAACCTTTACTAGTGTACCATTCAGAAACACCCCGTGCAATGCGAGGCACAGACAAGACAAGTCTACCAGTTGTGTGGCGATCAAACAGAAAGGCGTGGGTTACACGGGAAATTTTTTCAAGAATGGTATTCTAATAGTTTTTGCCCATCAGTCAAATCATACTGTGACAGAAATGGGCTTGAACCTAAAGTTATATTACTCTTAGACAATGCCCCAGGACATCCAACCTCACTTGATACGCCCAGAGACTTAAAAGTGTACGTAAAGTTCCTTCCACCAAACACTACGTCAATATTACAACCTATGGACCAGGGAGCAATAGCAAACTTCAAAGCTTATTACCATCGCCGCACTTTTAGCCAACTAATTCATGAAACTGACGGGGAAGGAAGACAGTCTATGCGAGAGTGGTGGAAGTCATACAACATTATGAAGTCTATTCACAACATAGAAGAGGCTTGGAAGGAAGTTAAAATGAGTTGTATGAATGGGGTGTGGCGTAATCTTTGGCCAGATGTAGTGGAAGCACCTAGAAGAATTGTCCAGATGCAGAGACAAGTGCTTGAAGACATTGCTGCAATGATTGAGGGGTCTGAACTTGAAGATGTCACGGTAGAAGATCTCGTAGAACTTGTAGCAACGCACGACGATCCTATTAGCAATGAAGATCTGATCGAGTTACAGAATAATCCTATCTACGATGAGGAAGAACAAGTAGAAGAGAAAGTTTTATCTTCAGGGGAAATACAAAATGCACTTTCAAAAATTTATTCAGGTTTAGACATATTGCAGAGTATAGACAATAATGATGACCGTGTCTTGACCGTGTGTCAAACAATTAAAAACAGTGTTGGGTGTTATGAACGTATGTTACAAGAACGTAAACAAAACGTTACCCAAAACACAATAGATGTATTTTTCCGTAAAAAATAAGAGTATGTATTGCATAAAGTGTTCTTAGAATTAAAGTGATTGATTAAAATGATTTGTATTTTTTTGTATTAAATTTTGACTATGTTTAATCATAAACCTCGATATACGCGAATTTCAGTTAACGCGATTTTTTTCGGAACGTATCCCTCGCGTAAAGCGGGGTATTACTGTATATATATATATATATATATATATATATATATATATATATATATATATATATATATATATATATATATATATATATATATATATATATATATATATATATATATACGTATATATATATATATATATATATATATATATATATATATATATATATATATATATATATATATATATATGTATATATATATATATATATATATATATATATACATATATATATATATATATATATATATATATATATATATATATATATATATATATATATATATATACATATCAATTATGTCCATTCTTTTGGCCAGATTTATCCAGATCTTATTACATTTTCGTGGATTAAGTTAACATCGGTCTCTCCTGTCGCTTTAAAAATTTGGGCCACAATGCCATCCACCCCTGTGGACTTATTATTTTTGAGTTTTTTTCATAGCTGATTCCACCTCACTCATGAGAAGAAGAACTCTAGATTTCTTATATTCAGTTGTGTGCTATGGTTATTTGCAATTCTCATGATAATTTGACAGTAATCGCGCCATCTTTCGATTACTCCTGGCTTTGCTGTCAAAATTTGCCGAGTGTCACTTTTTAATGGTAGAAATTTTGGTGTGAATGTATTCGCTAATTGTTAAACTTTTTTAAATAAATTTGTAGTTTCATGTTTTTGTAAGTGCCGTTCTATTTCTTCACAAGTTTTGGCTATATGTTTATTTTTTTCCTGTGTAATAGCTTTTTTTATTGTTTTTGTTAAGTTGTTATATTTTGTTTGTGTTTCCTCGTTGAGACCTTTAGACTTTAGTTGTTCTATCTAGTAGATAACACTTAACAAATATCATAATAATGACCCTCGTAGATGTGATATGATCTATAGAATATATAGACTGAAATCACTATCTTTTCTTCGATTCTTTAATCTTTAAACCTAATATATTGAACAATAATGGTTCTGGTAAGGTACCTTGAAGAATGCCAGTCTTTAGGTAAAGAACCTTTAATATGGCTGACATATCTTGATTACCAATAGCCACCTCTTATGACTGGCTCCACGAAAACCAGCTATGTAAGTTACCAGTTATGTCATAGCTCCAAAGTTTGTTGAGCAATATTTAATAATCAAGTAATAACCAAACTATGTCCTAAAATTTAAAAAAAAAAATTACCACCGATAACAATTTTAATGCATAATAAATAAGATCATCTTGATACGGAACACTATTTTCAAAATTAATGACAACCTTAAGGGTAAAGGCATTCAAAAGGCCATTTTAGATAACACTCGAAAGGGTATAGTTAGAGAAAATTGATAAAAATGATATATTCACGCATATATGAGAATAAAAGCCAATTTTGTAGGGAAATTTAGATGCTTGGAGCTATTTAAAGAACTGCGATAAATTTCAGAAGCTTAGATAATAATGTTGTTCTAGTAAAGCAGGTGTATTTTAGTGGTGCGGTTTGTTTATACTAGGGGTTCTAAAATTTGAAAGCGCAATTGGATTTTATTACATGTTCCGCACTATTATTTACGGTTGTGTATTCGGTTTGTGGTTGCATAATGCAGCAGAAACACTTGTTAATTATTTTTACATAACCTTTCATTGATTTTTTACGAGATATTAAAGGAGATGTATATGTGTTTGTTTTGGCACTTTTTTTTTAATAGAAAAGAAAAAAAAAATCGATTATTCCTTCATCGTACACAAATGTCTCTTATTTATCTAATTTCTTTTTGTCCCTTTTTCCTTTTTCTTTTTTCTCTACTTTTTTTAAACCTTAATTCTAGAGTCCATTACACGATGTTATGAGAATTATTTAAACTTAATAAATTTTCCTGAAAAGTTTGACATTATAATTTGAAAACAACACAAGTTACAGAATATACTTTTAGTTTGTTAACTGATACATATAAAAAGTTGCACTAGGCATGACTGCATATATATATTATTTTTGTTGACCATTAAAGATTAGGGTTTTTTTTTCCTTTATTTTAATTACGGTCAAACAAGTTTAAAAGTGTGGAGTTTTTAATATCGGTCTGTAAATTTAATAGATTTACATCGAGATCTTTATGGTTTTTGTAAATTTAGATTGCTTCTAAACAATCTAGTTTTTGCCCTTTTATTCATAGTGTAAAATATTTAGACTATTTATTTCTGGAAAGTTATGTGACGTCTCTAGGAAGTGGTGGTAAAATTGGAATTTTATTTTTTAAATCTGGATGAAGCGTAATATTTGAGAGTTGTGTATTTTTTTGGTGGAGTTTTGATTTTGGGGTATATTAGATTAATAGTTAGTGATGTTCGTTTTTTGGAGATCAATTTGTTGATTTCATAGACATCGTATCCGTTATTAGCAGCCATAAATCTAATGATACTAAATTCCCTCTCCAGATCCGTTTTTTCTAACGGAATAGAGGAAGCTCTATGTATCATTGATCTGTAAGCCGCTAGTTTATGGAACATTGGATGGAGAGAATCATTAGGTATTGTTGTATCTGTGTATGTAGGTTTTCTGTAGATATCGCACAATAGTTATTAGATTTTTTTATAGTGATGTCAAGGAAATTGATGGTGTTGTTTTTATTTCTTCTTCTAAAGTGAATTTAATTTTGGGGTGAATAGAGTTCAGTATGTTTAAAACTATTTTTAATTCTCCATTATTTGCTTTGAAACAAACCAAAATATCGTCCACATATCTGTACCAGAAAAATATATTTTTGGTTTCTTTTGTATTTAAAAAATTATAAAATGAATCTGCATCTAAAAACTACAATCTAAAATATAATGTTACATATCTCCTGTTTCCCCGCAATCGCATTTGGCACTGTCCTGTAGGCCTACTCTATTTCTATATAACGGATGCAGGGCATGATTATACCATACTCTACTTATTACTGTTATAACCAACCAACCAAAGTTTCTGGTTTATTTGAGGGAACCTTGCGTTGAGGAATTAACTAGTTGTCGATTTTACAAATTTTTTTCTAATCTATGTGGATTTTAACTTTTGCAATTCGATAAAAATCTGTAACAGTAATCTTGTAGCCAAGAATACTATGCCCAGAGGTCGTGGCTTCTTTGGCTAATCGATTCACTCTTTCATTTGACGGAATTCCTTCGTGGGTCTGTACCCAAATCACCTTGAGATTTTTATTTTCTTCGATTAGCTTGTTGTTTAGTCTTATATAATATTGATCACTATATTATTTTTTTTGAGTTAGTTAAATGGATACTCAGACATCAATAATTTAAAATATAGAACCTTGTGGGAAACATGGAACCTTATTACTTTAAAATCAAGAAATGTACAAAATGCAAATGAATATCTTCTTTTTCCTGTCCTATGTATTCACATACGTCGCGGACACTGTACCACTTTTTCGGTTTATATTGAGGATGTTATTCTCTGCTAATCGAAAAATGGACCCAGAGTCCGGAACACCACACCACTCCCTAATATTCCGGAGCCACGAGTGCTACTTTCTACCCCGTCCTCGCTGACCCTCCATTTTTCCCTGATGTTTTTTTTTTATGATTCTAGCACACGTGCTGCAGGAAAGTCCCTAAAGCGCTACAGGAGCGATATATGTGCAGAAAAAGCGATTCATGTTGTTCTAGAATCGCTGTAAATTGTACTCGGTGGGAAACACAGTCCTGGGCAAATTATTCCAAAGGGATGATGTTCTCCATATAAAAGGCTGCTTGAAAAGCGTTGTACGAAGAGTACCTCATACGGATGTGAAGTATTAGCGCGGGCTACATCTTTCGAACATTTTGCATGAAAATACTTGTAGAATAGGCTCAAGTCGCCAACTGTTTTTCGATGTTCCAGCTAATCAAGGCCGCCGGCCAGTTCTGAGTCTCCAATCAGACGAACAGCTCTTCTCTGAATATAATCCAACAAATGCAGTGTATGTTTGGGTGCGGAGTCCCAGACATGGGGGCAGTATTCCATAATTAGTCGAATTTGAGCTTTGTAAAGAATTAACAGTTTTTGTGGAGTGTAAAGCTTTCTAGTTCAAAATAATATTCCCAACTTTTGAGAAGCTCTCTTTACTATGCCTGTAACATGTTAATGCCAAGACATATTTACTCCCAAATTAATGCCCAACAAATTGAGTGACAATGTTAGAGGAATGGAGTGCCCCGACATAATCATGTCGGGTTCAGCAACGTTAACTTTTTTAGGAAAATAGCTGTAGCGTTAAATTCCACTTGGTTACTGTCATCCTAAGATAAAATTTCGTCCAGGTCTTTATTAAGTTGAATGACTTCCTGCTGTCTGCGGATATTCGTCTGAGTAGACGATGTCCGAGCGTTCAAAGTGAATGAACAGATAAGCATACTGTCATCTGCAAAGCTGTAGATTGGATTCCCGGTCTTTTCCAGCAGATCGTTAATGTAAATGAGAAAGATAGTAGGAGACAGTATGAAGCCTTTGGGCACACCGGCGTTGATAGTGAAGGTGTTAGAAAGAAATCCGTCGACTGCCACTCGTAAAGAACGCTCTCTGAGGAAACATGAGAGCCACAAACAGAACTTTTCAGACATACCATAAGAGCGTAGCTTAACCAACAGTCCATCGTGCCAAACACGGTCGAATGCCTTGAATACGTCAAGAGCAATCACTCGAGATTCTGCAATCTCTTCCTCTCAGTGGGATTGTTCCAAACATGTGTTACATAAGTCAGAATATCTTCTGTTGATCTGTGTTTACGAAAGCCATATTGATGATCGCTAAAAATGTTGAATCCTTCAAGATATTTTAGAAGATGCTGATTGATAGCCTTTTCGATATTATTGAAAACAGTGCGACTGGTAGTTATTTGGCAAGGTCTTCTTGCCTTTTTTAGGTATCGGCTGAACCGTGGCACATTTCCAGCAGGAAGGAAATATTCCTATGATGAATAAGTTTTGGAATCGAGTCGCGGTCACCTCTATTAAGTAGTTGCCTCCCCATCTCGGCCCCCTTTGAAGCATGTCGCATTATCTTTTAAATAGCCTTGTGGACTTGAGGTTCAAGAATACACAGCTCTTCTTCCCTTGTGGCCTCGCTATCGACAATGTAGCGCAAATTTTCTTGCCAGTCCAACTGAACGAATAAACTAGAAAAAATATGCTTCATAAATACCGTGCTGTAAATTTAAAGAAAAAGTAATTATTCTTCTTTCTATAATGAACGATTACTTGCAATCATATAATGTATGTATGTAACGATTAACATTTAATACTTTGCGGTTTTTATAATTAACGCTTTGAAAAATCTCTTAGGTACTCGTAGTTTGCCAATATTAGAGAAAACAGACCATAAATTACGTTCACTATTAAAATATTTATTGATGTAATAAAATTATCTTTCTGGCCAATCATGCATAGTATTAATATGTTTAGTTTAGAGCATGTTGCACAAATTTTGCTTTATTTGCTTACCTGTATCGTCATGCACCTCTGAGCCCGTGGGAATTTTAATACTCTGATATTTTAATATGGCAAATACAATTTTGATGTCGGGCTCAAAGGGATTACGTACGTTAAACACAAAGAGCTGAAATATGTGTGTATATTACAATGTATTTTTGGTCCTTTTATCATTTTTTTGGTAGAAGCTTTTAATTTGGGTGGCGCACAGTGGCACGAGATGACATTTTTTCGTTCAAAATTATCTAGAGCACTTATTTCGCAACTGATCGGGATATATATATATATATATATATATATATATATATATATATATATATATATATATATATATATATATTTATATTTAAATACTTATTTTCTAAAAAAACGTAAGGGAGTCGATCTTTGAATTATCACAAACAGATGGAGGAAAATCGACCAGAATTATCATTCTACCATAAATTTTATTAACACTTGCAGATAATTTTTTTTTACTACTACTTTACTGGTAAGATACAACGAATTGTACCAAATACGCATACCTAGTATTCAATCGGAAGCTGACACAACAGCCGACAGAGTGGTTGGCACAGCGTCGTATTTATGGCCTTTGATTCTATTTTCTAGGTATTGGCTTGTTTGCCCGATGTATATTCCTTCGCAGTTATTACATTTGATTTCGTATACTATGTTACTTTTTTTATTGTTTGGGGTTTTGGTTTTAAGCCTGGAAAAATTGGATGAGAAAGAGAGAGATTATATGATTTGTGACTACAAAATTCAGTTACGTCGGGCAAACAAGCCAGTACCTAGAAAATAGAATCAAAGGCCATAAATATGACAAAAAAAACAGTACAGCTCTTACAAATCATGGAATGAATAAAAGTCATACCTTTAATTTCAAAAACATCAAAATTATCAAAACCGAAATAAATACAAAAAAAAAGAAATACTAGAATCTATACACATACGGACGACACCCACTGCAATAAACGAAAAAACAGATGTAAATAACCTAAACCGTATCTACCTAAACCGTATCTACTTACCAGTCATATAAAGTCCTTCACGTTAAGTGGTTGTTTATAGAATGTAAAAATGTGTTTTTGACAGTGATTTAAAATTAACACCCCAATACAATGAACTACTTTCTAAGGTAAGGCCCTCATTAATTTATACAGTTAAGTGTTTTTAAATTAAAAACTACGAAAAGCTACAAATATTTTAAATACACGACAAACGACAAACATATTTCCTATCCTATATTCAATTCTTCTAATGTGATCTTTTAGAGAAAATTTTTTAGAAAACCTTTTCAGAAGGTCTAAACATCAATAAATATATAACAAATCCAAGAATAGTTTTAATGATCTAATTCCAAGAACACGTGAATTATGATATATATATATATATATATATATATATATATATATATATATATATATATATATATATATATATATATATCTATATATCTATATATATATATATATATATATATATATATATATATATATATATATATATATATACAGATATATATATATATATATATATATATATATATATATATATATATATATATATATATATATATATATATATATATATATTTAAAGTAGCCGTATTGTAGATTTAAAATCAGAAACCAGTAACATTGAAAAATCCCAAGTAACCAGTATAGCCCAAGTAACTAATTTTTATAAATTTTTAGCATTTTATCGCGCCATATTGAATCCGCCATTTCGGACTTGAACTTGAACTAGATCCAACTTCAGACTTGATATTTAAAATCAGTAACACTGGCAAACTCAGAGTACCATGTTTAGCCCAGATAACTCATTTTTATAATTTTCTAGCACTTTATAGCGGTCATATTTGATTCGCTATCTTGAATTTCGGAATAATAAAATTTGGACTTCATATTCGAAATCAGCGACCACAAAAACCTCCGAGATGAAGATATAAGTAAAGTAGTAGTAAAATTTTTTTTTCTGCAAATGTTACTAAAAATTATGATAAAATGATAATTTTGGCCGATTTTCCTCCATCTGTTTGTGATAATTTGAAAATCGAGTTTCTTATGTTTTTTGGAAATTAAATGAGTATTTAAAAAAATATATCCCGGTCGGTTGTGAAATAAATGCTTTAGATAATTTTGACCGAAAAATGTCATTTCGTGCCACTGCGTGGCGTTTAGTGTATGATGTTATTAAAAAGTACGTTTACAAAATTCGGCAATTACTTTTTTAAAACTTTATTTAAAATTGTTATTTTAGCACTCACATAATTTTTTAATTGTATGTTTTCGCAACTTCGATATAGCTCCACCTAACAATACTTCTCCCTACCTTTTAAGCGTAGCTAGGTTTTGTGAGACAATTAAAAAAGTTTTATCTTGTTATCATCATAACTCTATAATTAGTGAGCTTTCCAGTCTCCCAACTTGTATTAATTGGTCCACAAGGACCAAAAGGACTTCCGTGTCATGATCAAACATTATTTTTTAAAAAAATAGATAAGGAAACTAAAGCAACACTATGCGGAATCTGTACTTTTCATTAGGACAGTTTACAAATGGTTTAGACACTCTCGAATGGGGTTGTATGACCACAGACGACGAAGAATACCTCGAAAGGCTATCTGATGTCACTACAATACTATTTGCCTGGAAGAAGCAATAACTGTCGCGTCAGCGAAATAAGAGACACTATTAAATTCAAAGATACTACTAAATTCAATATCCAAAGCACATGTCACTTTGGAATCTCGTTGTGAGCCTGTATAATTAAACTTTCTAGTTTCCATAGTTACCATAACAAATTGTTTCGTTTTATAATATAAATAACCGGTCAAGTGCAAGTTGAACTTGCGCAATTAGTGTTCCGTGCGTTGATTGCTTTTAAAATAAAAAATTTTGTTACAGAGGTATAAAATGATCGATCAGTGACTTCACAAAACACACCCCAAATGAGTTTTCAACAAAGTTTGTTTCAAATCTTTACTGGAATCTGAGGACCTTGAAATTTTTGTTTTTTTTATATACCAGATAAATTATTAAAGGTAATGCACTCGTGATAATTTTCATTCAATCTACACCCCGTGGAGAATATTCCAGAATTTTTTCAAAATTTTTTGATAAGTAATTTTCGAGATAAAGCGATTTTTCGCGATTTTTTAAAAATAATGCAAAGAAAAGTGCGCGCAAGTATTACATTTATATATATATTTTTTACTAGTGTTTTCACAAGCTTTCATTTGACACCACATTCGATGACCTAGTAAAAAATTTTTTTTTCACTTCCGATTTCACCCCCTAAAACTAACCCCTTAAGTCAAAATTTAACTCTCAAAACTACATGGCTCTGATGAGGCCATCAATTCCTATATTATTACCAAATTTCTACTTTGTATGTCAAATAAGTTCGGAGAAAATCGGGTGTGACAGACAGACAGACACCGAAGTGATCTTATAAGTGTTCCATACGGAACACTAAAAAATAGCTTTGTCTTGCAACTAGTTAAATGTTTCTGATAATATTTTTAATAAAACACAGTAGCCCAGTCGCCAGGGGGTTTTTAGCCCTCATTAAATGTTAACAGGCTGAATTTTGGTACACTGCTAGTTTTTTGGACATAGAATATGATAAAGAAAAAGTTTGCTAAAGTTTGATGTACGCTAAGCCCACAAAATTCAAAATAAAATAAAAAATTCGGTTTTTCGGAATATTTCGAAAAATAAAAAAGATATCAAAATACTTATAGAACCACGTGAAAGAGCGGGAAATTTCAGATAAGGATTTTTTATAGATTTTTTCTGGATTTTTTTAATAGCGTAAGAAGTGTAACGCGCCAAACAGATTAATTTGAAAGTCTACGCGCACCGCTCAAAGGTTAATCGATATTACTTGTTTTTAGTGTGTAAAAAAAATTAAAAGACAACTTTTAGCTTTCCGATGATACTAACAGTGTTTATTTTTGTTGCTTTATCATTTGTAAAACTTAAAACGAAATTTTATTTTGCATGATTTTAACGGGCATACAGTAATTACAAATATTTATTAAAATATAGTATTTAAAAAAAATCCTTGAGGATATATCATTATTATACCTTAAGTTTCAATATAAGGATAATTAAAAATACCCACATTGTCTGTGTTATTTAAAAATTGAGTTTTAAAATACGAAAGTTTGCCTGCTGTAGTGGCCGCCGGCAATTTTACGTCAAAGCAGTACGAAATTGACAAAAAAAAGTCGGACAATTTTTTTTTTTAGTTCAAAATTTACTTAATATTAGCAAATCATTAAAATAATTTTAGCAAATCATTAAAAACTTAGAAAGACTTTCTCTTTTTTTGTAATTTTGCTCTTAAAAAGTGTTCATGGTAAACGTATTTTTTGCTTATTATTAATCATATAACTTAAAATAAAAAAAATATATATATTTAAAGCTGGGAAATGAAAGATAAAAGTCCAAGCTTTAAGTATAAATATTTACATTTCATTTAAACATCCAGGTACAACAGCTATTGAAAACACAAAAATTCTAAATTACTCGAAGAAATTAAATAAATTACATACTCTCTGGCCGTCATATTGAATCTGCCATATTGAATTTTTCAAATCTGTCAGATTTTTAATCAGCACCCCAAGAAACTCCTTAATAGCTAATTTCAAAAAATAATCTATACTATATTTCTTTGTAAAATTTCCCTTCTTTCACGAGGTGCTATTAGTTTTTCGATGTCTCTTTTATTTTTCGAGATATTTGCGAAAAAAAAAACCAAATTTTTTGTTTTTTTTTTCAATTTTGTAGGCTTAACATATACCTTAGAGCAGCAAACAAAGAGACTTTACCGAAAAAATATTCGACTTATCAAAGTTGATGGCGCATTATTTTGTTCGCGTTATCAAGAAATTCGAGTTATCAAGTAAAATTTACGTTGAAATTTTAGTCTTAACGCTGTTACCACCATCAATATTATTCGAAAATCTATCAAAAATTTGAGTTATAAAAGTTCCAGATATCGAAGTTTGACTGTAAATAGAGTAATATGCCTGTGTCTACCAAAAAAAATAATCCTGTTTTAATTTACATAAATGAGGAAATGGGAGTAATATATTAAAATTATATAGCTTTCTTAAGCGTCATATATTCTAGTACTATACATCGTATTCTACATCCAAAAAACTACCTGTATGCCAAAATGCAGTCTGTTAACATTTAATGGGAGTTTTTCATCAAAATTTGCTTTTGACGACTGGGCTACAACGGTTGTAGGAAAAATAACGTTTGCAACTAGCGGACGAAATCTGTTTGGTATCGTCGAACAGTTTTTTTTTTGACGAGACCGAGGTTCATTTTCCATCGCCAAAGTGCATTAGATTCAAAAGTAACCATTTTTTCCCAAGAGACCAAGCCACATGCACATTACTCGAACGCTAACGATCTTATTTTATGACTGTAATACAAATTGTGTTTAATTATTATTCTTGACATTTACTACACTTTCATTTTGGATCTTTTTCGTGTAAGTCTGTTCTATTTAATCATATTTTTTCCTTCTCGGCCCTTTTATTAACGTTATTAGGGAAGTATATTAGTCTTATTTCTGTCAAGAAACAGAATCACGAATAGAAAAATAAAGAAGTAAAGTAAATCCTTGATATTTGTCTTGTTAAAGTAAATCTTTTCCGTAAAAGATATGTTTTTTTCTTTTTCCATTATTTGTCAGGTAGTATTTGTTTTTCTTCTTTTGTTATTTATATAACAAAATCTTATTTGCCCTGAACAAAAAAAAAATAATTACACTTTTAGGCAATATAAAACTGTTACAAGTATATTTAGTATAGAGAGTTTTCAGGGAGAGTTGTTCAACTGTGGTTTCTCTTATACTAATATAGGGTAAAAAGGCCCGAGATTCTCAGAAGTTCGTGTAAAAATTTCATCTCATTTTGTCTATTAGTTTGCGAGTTACAGCTATTTGAGTGACACTACTTTTTATTTTGCAAAACGATGGAACAAAAAAAATTTCGTGTGTTGATTACGGAGTTGACCTTGACGCTCGGAAAAATAGGCATAATATATATACATATATATATATATATATATATATATATATATATATATATATATATATATATATATATATATATATATATACTAATGGACATGGACAAAATTAACGCAACAATCTGAAAATTAATTTATCTTTTTCTTATGTCAGTTTTAAAGTTTATCGAGTATTTGAATAGTAGGCTATGCATATTTTGTTTCGTTGTTCATGGCAGAAATCAAAAAAAATTCGTTTAGATTTACAGTTTTAAAGAATTTTTTAGAAGATAAACAATTTTCTGTAATAATGCGATAGATTTTCTTTAAAAGTAAGCTTATAAATTGTTCCTTTTTTCAAAGTAATACGTTTTTGTGCTAGACTGTTTTATTTTTGACCCCGAAGAATTAGAAAAATGAATCGAACAAGGAATTTAACTGAACACAAGGTAGTGCGAGCCTCAGTTTTATTGGACGAGGGATATTGTCAGAGTTATGTTGCCAATTTGTTAGGCAAACATCGTTCCACAATAAGTCGTATGGTAAGACGCTTGAATGAAGTAGGAACTTATTCTGGAAGGCTAGGGCAAGAGCGAAAACGATGCACTAGCGACCTAGATGAACGTTTTATAAGACAATATGCTTTAAGAAACAGGACTGTCACTAGTTCTATAATAAGAAACGAACTCGAAGCTTCGCAATGTCACAATTTCTTCTAAAACAGTTAGAAGACGATTAAATGAAGCTGGATTAAACAGTAGGAGACCAGCCACTGCGCCCTTGCTTACTAGAGAGAACAGAGTTGCCAGGTTACGTTTTGCTTGAAATCACGAAAACTGGCGTGTGGATGATTGGAAACAAGTTTTCTCCACAGATGAAAACTAGGGTTAGTCTAAAACATCCAGATGGTCGTGAGCGAGTATGGCGAAGACCAGGAGAGAGGTTTGCTCCTTGCAATATCTCTGCAAGGATTCCATTCGGCCGTGGCTCTGTTATGTTCTGGGGTAGCATCTGCTTTGATGCTCACACAGAGTTAGTTCCTGTCTATGAATGCTGACTACTATCTTGAGAATATTGTAATAGAACATGTGATGCCTTTCGGTCATTTTGTGGGGCCAAATTTCCTGTTTATGCAAGACAACGCTCGACCTCACGTGGCTAGGGAGGTACTCGATTATCCTAATCAAGTTGATATACTGATTATGCAATGGCCACCAAAAAGCCCGATCTGAATCCGATAGAATATGTATGGGATCACCTTAAGAAAAATATGAAACATCATATACCTGCACCTAGAAACCTGAGGGAACTTGAAAATGCAGTTATCACAGAATGGGAGCAAATTCCTCAAGATTTTATCCAAAATTTAATTAGAAGCATGCCTAGGCGCATAAACACTGTCATCTGAAGTAGAGGAGGCAACACGCGCTACTAGTGTCCCAGTTACACCATTAATTTTGCTACTAGTGTCCCAGTTTATTTTTTTCATTATTACATAATTTCAACGATTTTGTTATTAGGTCTAAAGAATAATTTTAATTCGAATCTTATAGAGAAATTTGGTAGCTAATTCACTTTTAAAGTATCCGAATAAGTTTTTTCTAACTTTTAGTGTAACCAATCTTCATAAAAAATTATTAAAATTAATTCATTATAGAGATTTGTATGATTTAATCTATTGTTGCGTTAATTTTGTCCAGGAGTGTATGTATATATATATATATATATATATATATATATATATATATATATATATATATATATATATATATATATATATATATATATATATATATATATATATGTATATATATATATATGTATATATATATATATATATATATATATGACGCAAGTATATATAATATAATTTTTAGGTTTCGCAAATACATTATGGTTTTAGCAACAAATTAAAAAAAAAATATATTACAAAAATTAAAAAATGGCGTAGATGCGAACCATCTTGTAGGACCTCTTGAAAATCCTTGACACCACACAATGGCCCAGCAATTTGATTTTTCGTTCAAAATTGTCTAGAGACTTCAATTATATTATTAACGAAATTAGGCAATTTTTTTTTAAAAATATTCGTATGCGAATTCTGGACAAACGTAAGGAAGCCGATTTGCAAAATATAACCTTGAAATTTTTTAAAATTCAAAAAAGCAGCACAGAACCTGGAGGTGAAATTTCAAAGTTCACGCAATTTCAAGTTTACGCGTTCAAAACTGGTTCATCGGGGATTTCTGGGACCGCTGAATCTATTTTCAGGGTCATTTTGATCACATGCATCTTTTTGAGTGGTGAAAAATGGGGGTTGGAAAGAGAGAAATTATGATATTCCCTTGAATTAGAGTTTCGCTTCAAAAACGGGTTCTTTTGGGGGTCGCTGAATCTATTTTCTAACCCCCATTTTCACCCCTCAGAAGGGTGCATATGACCAAAATGGCCCCGCAATTTTAAAAAATTTTGAGGTTATATTTTTGCAAATTGGCTTTACGTTTGTACAAAATTTGCTTACGAGTATCTAAAAAAAAATTCTGATTTTGTTGACCATTGAGGGCTCTAGACAATTTTGAACGAAAAATCAGATTCCTGGCCAACAGTGCACGGGTGAAATTTTTTTCTCAGTCAAGAATTGTCTAAAAACTAAACAAATCATTTTTTTTATTGTTAAGAGAGGTCATGAGCTAAGTGGCTACATATGGCAAAAATTTTAAAATTTTTTTATAGTGACAGCCGTTCGAAAATAAACTCGAATTTTACATAAAAATTATGAGCTTTAAAAATTAATAAAAAATGAAATCCAATCAAAAAACCTTATATCGAACTTCAAAATAATATTATAAAGAATATTTGGTATAAAATTTTATCAAAATCGGTTCTGTAGATCTCGAGATATTTTTGTCCCCTAGTTAAAAAAAAAGTAGTTTCGAGGAAAACGCAAAAGAAAAAAGTACCGCGTCCGTATCTTAAAAGTCTATGATTTTTTTTTATATTACCTTCAATCTGCCATTCCATTTTGTAAAGCTTGAAATGTTCTTAAAAGTATAAACAATAAATACTAACTAAAAAAAATCGATTTTTTGAAAATTTCAAGGTAACGTAATCCCTTAAATATTGCTTTTTGATGGGAAAAAATACAGCTAGAACCCAAGAATGACTGGAGAAGTGTTATGGCACATCTACTCCGTCGAAAGCACCTCCATGTTGATGATTTAGTGAACTTAAATGTGGTCGTACAAGCATCGGTGATGAGGCACCACGTCCAAATGAGGGAGTCACTCCAAAAGACACAAAAGAATCCACCATATTGCTCTAAATGACTGCAAAGTGAAAGTGGGAGAGATAGCTGACATCGTAAAGATATCAACAGAATGCCTGAGAAATATTTTTCATGAATATTTGCATATGATAAAGCTATATGCCCGATGGGTGCCGCGCTTCTCTCACGATGGATCAAAAACAACAATGTGTCGAAAATTCAGAACTCTGTTGGGCACTGTTTCGGCCAAATTGAAAAGAATTTTTGCGTTGATTCATAACAATGAATGAAACATGGATCCACCACTACACGCCTGAGTCCAAAAGACACACGGTGTGGCCATATGTTTTTTTTAATACAATTAATATGTTTTTTTTTTTTTAAATATTCCTGATTAAATTTCGAAGAGATCTTCGAGCCCGATTTAAAAAAAAACTAACCTAACTTAATCTAATCTAGCCCCACATAAAGTAAAATAATGAAAAATTAGGAAATGTAAGTGTTGTTTAAAAGGACATTTCTTTATATAAATTATTTATATAAAAAAATATAACAAATAGATGCTTATACTGCACTTTGTCGGCGACTTACTAAGTCTATTCAAGCAGAGCGGCACAGCACGGCTGGCACTTATTGCGGAAACGCACCGTTCTTGAGCTTACTGCTCGAAGGCATAGATGGCAGTATTGGTATAACAACTAAAAACGAAAAGAATCGTGTTTTTAGAAGTTACCAAAAGTGTTCTTCGTATTTGCTGAACCATCCTAAGACGCGTTTCGCCGTATCACGGCTCATCAGCTGGGCTAGGTTCAGCAAATATGCTGCAATTGCAATGCAATGCAATATTGCTGAACCTAGCCCAACTGATGAGCCGTGATACGGCGAAACGCGTCTTGGGATGGTTCAGCAAATACGAAGAACACTTTTGGTAACTTCCAAAAATACGATTCTTTTCGTTTTTAGTTGTTATACCAATACTGCCATATATAAAAAAAAACATGACTCGGATATTAACAAAAAAAACATATTATTCTTTAATGAATTTCGGGACGATAAGCCATATCACTTGATGATATTTTGGAAGGGATAAATGTATTTTTCGATGATCTAAATGTTAATCTGAATGTATTTTGTGTATGTATTTTTTTGTATATATAGTTTTAACTTCATATCAATGTGGCATATTTGTATTTTATGTAAACTACGAGTTTAGTCCTTTAAGAATAAAATGTTATTTATTTATTAAAATATATGTGAAAAAATACGAAAGAAGGAATAAGAATGACACTGGAGAGACCACATATATGAGAGATGCTCACTTGATTTGCTACGCCACATATATGATGCTCACTTGACTTGCTACGTACACTATATAGATGGTAATAAGATTGAGGAAGACCTTTTTTGCAAAAGTATCACTGCTGATGCTCAAGCTCAAGACATGTTCGAAATCCTTAACACTTTTGTATCCAAAAATAATTTGGAGTGTACTAAACGTGTTGGTATCTCTACTGATGGTGCTCATTCTATGCCTAGCCGTTATATAACATTTCAGGCATTTATACGAAAATTTATACGAAACAAAGCTTCTAATGTAGTGTAGACCCACTGCTTTATTCACAAAGAAGTACTCGCGTCAAAATAGTAGAGTCCAACATTGAATATGTATATGACTTTATAAAAAGTAGATCATTGAAGGCAAGGTTTTTCACTAAACTGTGCAAGAATATAGGAACCGAAGGAAAGTAATAGTCTCAGACTCTAAAAGCCTTAAATATAACCCTACATAACTTAATCCAACCTAATACGGCTTAACCAAAGCTGATCTAACCTAACCTAATCTCAATTAACCTAGCCTAGCATAATCAAATACAAAAGAAATATATGTATAATACATTTAAGGTAGGAAATAAAAAATAGAAGTTTCTGAATCTAAAAGCCTTAAATACAATCTAACCTAACCTAACCTTACTAACCATACATATGGTACATATTTAAAATGAATGGATTTGTAGGTTTTTTTTGAAACAACACCACTGTGAGACAGTCCACAGAATAACTGGAACTGCATGAAAGTCGGCCGAAGCGTTACCGACGAACAAGGTCGTGAAGCCGAATCATTTTCAATCAGTTGTGGCTTAACACACCTTATTGACGAACCAACACGGGTACCTGATCGAGACGGAGAGTTCGCCAGTCTTCTTGATCTGTTTCTAACCACCAGTCCGGAGATTTACACGGTCAGCGTAAGCCGTTCTTCCGACCATAAATTACTTTCGACATCGAGTATTTTACCAATCAGTGACAGAGAGACGCCTAAACCGCGCAAGATTTGGCACTACAAATCTGCTAAATGGAAAGATCTCATGGAATATTTTTTTGAAACTTTCCCTTGGTTAGACGTTTGTTTTCGATCCGACGACCCATCTGACTGCGCCAGGGAGGTTTCCGATGTTATTTTGGCAGGTATGAAGGCTTACATCCCTTTTTCGAAGAAATGCCCTCCCAACGGCAAGCCTTGGTTTGACCAAAAATGCAAAGAAGCTGTTGCTTCTAAACACCTTGTATACCGACAATGGCATGAAAATCCTAACACCATAAATCGTAACACATTTGTTCGTGCCAGGAACAGATGCAAAGAGGTTATCGACGAAACCAAGGAGGTACACAATCAACGGATTAGAAACAAACTTCTCGCTTGTCCCGAAAATTCCAGGTCCTTTTCGTCGGTCGCTAAGGCAGTTAGTCAAAATTTCACCAAATCCACCATACCACCACTCACACGGCCAGATAATTCTATTGCAACGACACCTGTTGAGAAAGCGAACTTGTTGGCTGAACTCTTTGCTTCACATTCTACTGTCGATTTCCAAGGAAAAACACCACCTACTATTCCCATAGTGCAGTCAAGGATGCCCGATGTTGTCTTCAGACAGCGTATCATAAAGCGTATACTGTGAAGCTAGACACCAAAAAGGCTTCTGACCCTGACGGAATACCTGCCATAGTTCTTAAAAACTGTGCGAGGGAACTAACACCAGTTTTCTGTAGACTTTTCAACCTATCCTACAGAAAGGGAATAGTTCCTTCCTGCTGGAAATGTGCTATAGTTCAGCCGATACCTAAAAAAGACAAGAAGACCTTCTCAAATAACTACCGACCAATCGCACTGCTTTCAATAATATCGAAAGTCATGGAAAAGGCTATCAATCAGCATCTTCTAAAATATCTTGAAGGATTCAACATTATTAGCGATCATCAATATGGCTTTCGTAAAAATAGATCAACAGGAGATCTTCTGACTTATGTAACACATGTCTGGAACAACGCAATTGAACACTTTGGAGAATCTCGAGTGGTTGCTCTTGACATATCCAAGGCATTCGACCGTGTTTGGCACGATGGGCTGTTGGCTAAGCTACGTTCTTATGGTATGTCTGAAAGGTTCTGTTTGTGGCTCTCATGTTTCCTCAAAGAGCGTTCTTTACGAGTGGCAGTCGACGGATTTCTTTCTAACACCTTCACTATCAACGCCGGTGTACCCCAAGGCTCCATACTGTCTCCTACTCTCTTTCTCTTTTACATTAACGATCTGCTGGAAAAGACCGAGAATCCAATCTACAGCTTTGCAGATGACAGTACACTTATCTTTTCATTCACTTTGAACGCTCGGACATCGGCTACTCAGACGAATATCCTCAGACAGCAGGAAGTCATTCAATTTAACAAAGACCTGGAAGAAATTCTATCTTGGGGTGACAGTAACCAAGTGGAATTTAACGCTACAAAAACCCAGGCGGCAGTTTTCTCTAAAAAAGTTAACGTTGCTGAACCCGACATAGTTATGTCGGGGCACTCCATCCCTCTAACATCGTCACTCAATTTGTTGGGCGTTAATTTGGGAGCAAATATGTCCTGGCATGAACATGTTGCAGGCATGTAGCAAGGAGAGCTTCTTAAAAGTTGGGAATATTATTTCGAACCAGAAAGCTTTACACTCCACAACAACTGTTAATTCTTTACAAAGCTCAAATTCGACCAACTATGGAATACTGCTCCCATGTTTGGAGCTCCGCTCCCAAACATACATTGCATTTGTTGGATTCTATTCAGAGGAGAGCTGTTCGTCTGATTGGGGACCCGGAACTGACCGACGGCCTTGATTCGTTGGAACATCGAAGTACGGTTAGCGACTTGAGCCTATTCTACAAGTACTTTCATGGAAAGTGTTCGAAGTATGTGGCCCGCTAAATTCCTCCCAGAGCGGTGCATGTTAGAAGTACATGTCGCGCTAATTCTTCACATCCGTATGAGGTTCAGATTGTTACTCCTCGTACAACGCTCTTCAAGCAGTCTTTTATATGGAGAAACATCATCCCTTTGGAATAATTTGCCCAGGACTGTGTTTCCTACCGAGTACAATCTACAGCGATTCAAGAACAACGTGAATCGTTTTCTCCGCACACGTGTCGCTCCTGTAGCGCTTTAGGGACTTCCCTGTAGCACGTGTGCTAGACCCATAAAAAAAAACACAAACATCACCTGGAAAGGTTTTGGCACGTATTTTTTGGGATGCGCATGGAATAATACTGATCGACTTAAGAAGGGGGCGGATAATCATCGGAGACTATTACGTTGGTTTATTGGAGCGTTTGAATGATGAAATCAAGCATTTAGCGATAGTTTCACCAAGATAATGCACCAGCTCACAAGTCCCCAAAATCGATGGTGAAATTGGACCAATTGGGCTATAAATTACTTTCCTTATCCGCCATATTCACCAGATTCGACTCCACGATTATTTCCTCTTTCCAAATTTAAAAAGGTGGCTGAAAGAGATTTGTCTCAAATGAATAAGTCGAATCGGAAACCGAGACTTATTTTAGAGAACTCGACAAATCGTAGTATCTGAAGAGTATTCGAATGTTACAAGATCTCTGGATCCCTCTTGAAGTAAATTATGTTAAAGAATAAAATCGATTTTTGGCAAAAACATTATTTTTTCCTCAAAAATCTTGGGACTTTTCACCCCATCAGTACTATTCAGACTTTTAAGTGATTAGGCATAAAAATGACGTCATACAACAAAATTGCATTGTTGTCGAAGTTGAATTAGTGTCACCGTAATTTGACAAAATTTTGTACGTATTCGCTGAATAGTGCAGTTAAAAAAAATTGTTTTCTGAAGAAACATGAGTGAAAGCAATTTGGAACAACGCGCAGCGATAAAGTTTCTTGCTGAAGAGAGAAATGGACGAAAAGTTATTGATGACAGGATGTCCAAGTATCCGCAACAATAACCTATCTTATTTTTAGGTAAAATTTTGGTTTCGAGGATGCTGAGACTCGATTCAAGATGAGCCCAAATCCGGTTGAGGAAAAACAGGAAACTATCAAGTTTGTTCAGAATTTGCTGTTGTTAGAGCAGCAAGTGGGTTTAAGCAAAAAGAAGCTTGTAGCGTTTATTTTTTATCGTTTTTCTTTTTTTTACATTACACTACGGAGTTTTTACCAGGATATTACAAAAGTTTGGTAGTAGCATGTCTCCTTAATATCATTAGATTATCAGAGAAATCTTTTTATCCAAAAGAACTCGTGGTTTTTTTACCTGGAGTATTTATTTTTACACTGCCAGTGTTAACATATAGCACTGAAACGTGGGCTTTAAATAAAAGTTTAATAAATAGACTCTACATAACCCAAAGAGCAATGGAGAGGAGAATAATAAATATTAGACTCCAAGATCGTATTCCTAACATCGAGAAACGAAAAAGATCAAAACTGACAGATGTAGGCATGTTTTTTTAAGTAAGTACCGTTTTGCGATTCCGCCCGCCGCAGCGATACGGTCGGCGTTCCGCGCATGCGCGCTGGTAACCTACATCTCATGTCTACGCACTGACGCCATTACAGTCTGATTCTTCATTGTATACGTTGTTTACTGAGTGTTTAAGATGCCTCCGACAATCGTGAGTCCCGCGATTGTGAAGTACGGGCTGTTATACGATTTCTTAGTGCTAAAGGCGTAAAAACCGATCGATATTCATCGTGAGATCTGTGAAGTTTACGGACAAAAACATTATGAGTGATGGAATGGTAAGGAAATGGGTGAGAGCATTTAAAGATGGCCGCACAAATGTGCATGATGAAGAACGGAGTGGGCGTCCTTCGGTCGTTAATGAAGATTTGGTGCAGAAAGTGGACGAAAAGGTGAGAGAAAAAACAGACGCTTTACAATTTCATCATTGTGCGACTGCTTTCCTCAATATTCTCGTAGTGTTTTGTATCGCATTGTGACCGAGAACTTTTTTCTCAGGCGGCAGAATTTTATGAGGAGGGTATTCAAAAACTGGTGTCACGTTATGACAAGTGCCTCAATATTCACGGAAATTATGTAGAAAAGTAGATTAAGGTACAGGCTTTCATGTAAAAATAAAATTATAGCGATATCTTTGCACGTCTTTTTTTAATTCCAAAACGGTACTTACTTAAAAAACATGCCTCGTAATACAACGAATATGTATATTAAGATGGAATTGAGCGGGGCATATCGCAAGGATGAATGATAACAGATGGATACGCCGTATAGTCGAATGGAGGCCTAAAGAACACCAAAGACGCAGAGGTAGGCAAAAAAGACAAAAACACCTTGCCAAATAACTACCGACCAGTCGTACTGCTTTCAATAATATCGGAGGTCATCAAAAAGGCTATCAATCAGCATCTTCTAAAATATCTTGAAGGATTCAACATTATTAGCGATCACCAATATGGCTCTCGTAAACATAGATCAACAGGAGATCTTCTGACTTATGTAACACATGTTTGGAACAACCCAATTGAACACTTTGGAGAATCTCGAGCGGTTGTTCTTGACATATCCAAGGCATTCGACCGTGTTTGGCACGATGGACTGTTGGCTAAACTACGCTCTTATGGTATGTCTGAAAAGTTCTGTTTGTGGCTCTCATGTTTCCTCAGAGAGCGTTCTTTACGAGTGGGAGTCGACAGATTTCTTTCTAATCACTATCAACGCCGGTGTGCCCCAAGGCTCCATACTATCTCCTACTCTCTTTCTCATTTACATGAACGATCTGTTGGAAAAGACCGGAAACCCAATCTACAATTTTGCAAATGACAGTACGCTTATCTCTTCATTCACTCTGAACGCTTGGACATCGGCTACTCAGACGAATATCCGCAGACAGCGGGAAGTCGTTCAACTTAACAAAGACCTGGAAGAAATTCTGTCTTGGGGTGACAGTAACCAAGTGGAATTTAACGCTACAAAAACCGAGGCTACAAAAACCCAGGCGGCAGTTTTTTCTAAAAAAGTTTACGTTGCTGAACCCCACATTGTTATGGCATTCCTCTAACATCATCACTCAATTTATTGGGCGTTAATTTGGGAGCAAATATGTCCTGGCATAAACATGTCGCAGGCATAGCAAGGAGAGCTTCTTAAAAGTGGGGAATATTATTTCGAACCAGAAAGCTTTACACTCCACAACAACTATTAATTCTTTACAAAGGTCAAATTCGACCAACTACGGAATACTGCTCCAATGTTTGGGGCTCCGCTTCCAGACATACATTGCATTGGTTGGATTCTATTCAGAGAAGAGCTGTTCGTCTGATTGGAGACCCGGAACTGACCGGCAGCCTTGATTCGCTGGAACATCGAAGAACGGTTGGCGACTTGAGCCTATTCTACAAGTATTTTCATGGAACGTGTTCGAAGGATGTAGCCCACGCTAATACTTCACATCCGTATGAGGTTCAGCTTGTTACTCCTCGTACAATGCTTTTCAGGCAGTCTTTTATATGGAGAACATCATCCCTTTGGAATAATTTACCCAGGACTGTGTTTCCCACCGAGTACAATTTACAGCGATTCAGGAACAATGTGAATCGCTTTTCCGCACACGTGTCGCTCCTGTAGCGCTTTAGGAAATTCCCTGCAGCACGTGTGCTAGACCCATAAAAAAAAGACCACAGACAAGATGAACGGACGACATAAAAAGATTAGCGGGACACAATTCAATGCAAAAAGCAAACAACAGAGCTCATTGGAGACAACTTGGAGAGGCTTACATTAGACTATGGATGGAATAAGCTAATGATGATGATTTATTTTTAGTGTTTTCATGTATTAATAATATTACATCCCTTCTTCGCTCGTTTATTCTGACAACAAGCCAAGTTCATTTTAATTTTTTATAGGACACCCTGTGCATTTTGAACTTACACGTAAACTTCTTCATAAGCTATCTTCATGTAATATAATTGTACTTGCCTCTTAATTAAGGTGTTATATTATACCTATAAAGTTTAAAGTTAATAATTGGATCAAAACTGATATTATCAAAATCTTGGATCTTATGCTAACAACCTTACCATTTGTACTACAATTCCTTTAGAAACACAGAACATATTATCTGTCTCAAAATTCTCCCTCCATTTTACCCTATACATCCCTTAATCATAGGTCTTCACAAAAATTACCATGTGAACCCCCTTGCAGATAAAGCCCAAAAACTTTACCCTTCTATTTGCTTATGCCTTTATTTTATACTCCCTCGTGGAAATATTTTGAGATAATTGGAAGGTGTACGTAAGATTATTGTAATTATCACCACTAGTAATACGAACTGAAACACTTGAGAGTTTTAGCAAAACACTTTTTGACTAATAAGACATATATTGAATTCTGCCCTTAGCCTTTTTAGTATCAAATCAACTAACAGAAGCATATGAACAGGAATCTATCTAGTTTCGTAGTTAAATCAACCACATAAAAACAGTTTTTTTATGGACCATTTATAATTTCCTTACGTAAAAAATGAGGCCCATTTAAAAAGACGCACGTCTCGTCTACCAAAAGAGTGGTACATCAAGGGGACACCATCTCGCCGAAATTGTTTACGTCGGTGTTAGAAGATCTTTTCAGACAACTTCCATGGTCAAGTAAGGGTATAAATATAGGAGGAGAGCAACTCAATCATTTGCGATTCGCAGATAATATTGTGCTTATATCTACCAACAAAGAAGAATTGGAAAAATGCTGAACGAACTTAACAAGTCCAGAGAGATTGGTCTGAAGATAAGCATCGCCAAAGCCACGTTCATGACAAATGACGACTGTGATAAAGAAGCTGTACTGAACATTGAAAACGCGAAAATCAAAAGAAAAGATTCATGTGTATATCTTGGACAAAAAATATTAATATCCAGATTTATAAAAGAGAATATCATTGGCTTGGTCGGCGTTTGGCAGATTGCGGAACATCTTCCTTCCCAAATACTGTAAAAGCAAACGCATTTGATTAACGCATGTTCCAGTATTGACATACCGAACGGAAACGTGAGTTTTGAATCAAGAAATTATAAATCGCCTACAAGTAGCGCAACGAGCGATAGAAAGGAGGATATTGGCAATATCGTTGAGGGATGGGCTGAACTAATGAAAAAATTCGAGGAAGGTCCACGATACCTGATGTAGCTGAGAGGGTAAGCAGATTGAAATGGATCCATAAAGTAAGCAACCGGAGGCCCTGGAATGAGAAAAGGAGGAGAGGATGCCCGCAAACTCGATAGTATGACGACATTAAAAGACTACTGGGATACAACTGGATAAACAAGGCCCAAACCCGAAGAAGAATGGACGTACTTAGGGGAGGCTTTGTCCGACGATGGACTGCATAGCTGATGATGATGATGACGTCTAGTTTACCACACTTCCTCAAGCAACCCTATATAAATAGAAGGTAGTCTTTTTTTAGTCAATGATTATCAAGATGTTACAATATTTATATACGTCGAAGTTAGAAGCACTCATCGAAGACCGCATTCATTACCAATATGCTACCTTGTTTCAGAACATATATAAGAACACTACAATGGCTGTTTAATTCAATGAACTTACAGATACCATCAAAACTGAGTGAGAAGTTCATCAACGAGACTCAGTATCGTCCAGAGTTTTTATAACCGCCCTCTAACACGCTTCGAGGGTGCTAAATTAGGAAGAATAGAGGCATATCTATTGATCACAAGAAACAACAAACTACGATTCGCAGATGACGTAGTCGTCATTGCCGACGATTTGACAGATATGTAAATTATATTGAGAGAACTCTCAAAAGTCAAAGTCAAAAATTTCTATATTATTGCAAAATTATTACAATGTACGAGTTATAGTTTCTTTCAAGTCTTACAGATACAATATGCCCAAAGACACATTTATCAAGGCTCGCGGTTGGCTAATAATCTGCCCTGTGATAATTCGTTGTACTGTTTGTAGTTTTACAAGTATCATTTCCAAATATGTTTTTAATGATGAAACAAAATTTGTTTTTAATTTGCAGATATTTTGTTGATTTAGTTCTTTATTTGTTCATAGTTAACTTTTTTTTTTGCAGAGAAACATTATTCCAAAAAAACTCTGCTTGAATCGGTCAGGTAGGGAGAGAACTTTCAGTTTCCTGTGCACGCATGAATCTGAAAATTAACTTCAGAAAAACAAAATTCCAGATTAACTTGGTAAGTTTCTTAGTATTTATCCATAATATGAAAATTAAAGAACAGAAAAATGTTGATAACTAACAACGTGGTGGATATTTGAAAAAGTGCTCAAATGTCGGCACTGTTTTTTAAACTTAAAATCATAAAACAATACAAAAAAATATACGATTTTTTTCATATTATCCTGAAAACGGCCAATTTCCTTTTGACAAAAACTAGTTCAGTGAAATCCGTAAAGTAGTTCTTCAACAGAGCTGTCAACCAAGTCAAAATAGGCAGTTTTGGAGGAAACGCGTTAATAGTTCAAAGTACAAAAAAAAATATGTATTTCGTTATTTAAAGTCAAAGAAATTTATTAAATCAGGATTATTTCTGGATTAAATGCTAACTCATTTGCATCGTCATATATTAAACATTGGTTTTCTAAGCTGGCAAATGCACCTTTATGTGCATCTTGCATGCTGCGTCCAGATTTTCGTTCAGCATAGTCGATGTGATGCTCGTCAGTTTTAAACAGCACTTATGCATTACCTAGCCAGTATGAATTCCAGTTTGCCGGCAAGTTTCAGAATTCAAATAATCTAAATAAAATTGTTAAATTTTTCCAAATACCAGCTATAGTACGAATATATATAAATTTCTGGTCAAAATTTCTAAATAATTTAGTTCAAACGTGTGTTATAATTTTAAAGGAATAAACTTAGAAATACATGAAAAAAAAATGATAAGTGTACCAAAAATCACCGAAAAATATATCCCGAGATTGCCTGTCGGTAAACACAGAAACTTGAACAACAATTTTCATCTGTCTCTCCTAAAATTACTTGTAGTAACTCAGCATTCCCCTATGTATGTAACGTTTGCCTAAGGGATCACCTATGGCTTATTAATATCGACGTCATAATTTAAATATTATTCCTTGTGTAAAGAGGAATTAATAAGTTATGATAAAGTTTTAGGCATTGCCAGAAGGTATATGTAATACAAAGCCGAAATATTATTAATACGTGGGAATAACGATATTGATACAACCTTTCGTGCTAATTTTTTATTGGAAAATTACGTAATCACGTAACTTTTTCCACTACTAACTTCAGAAACAACCGTTGCGGACTGGTTTTAACCTGAGAAATTGCTTTTCTTTATACCTTTTTAAAAGTCTCTCCCTCTCCCTCCCCTCTCCTCTCCCCCTCCCCCTCCCGTGTTTTTGATACTTATTTTATGTCCTTGAATCCGGGTGGAGATTCTTCTGTTTGTTTACCCTATATACAATTTCTAGCAGTCTCCGCATAGGATGCTGTAAACTCCATGGTTTTCCAATTTTCTCTTGTCCTTGAG
>CM032454.1:189753162-189830888 GCA_019049505.1 Pachyrhynchus sulphureomaculatus
GTTGGATAAGTAGCCGTAGATTCTGTTCTCTTGTTTGTCAATCCTAGCCCGACTAACGAGCCGTGATGCAGCGAAACGCGTCTCAGGATGGATTTGACGAATAAGAGAACAGTGTGTGAACTGCTGAAATATGGGCATTGTCCATTTGCAGTTATTTTAATTATTATTATCAACCACATATGCCTGAGGAGAATCCCTCGAAAAGCACTGCCTGCTTTTAACTGTTGACCGTGTCAACTACTCTGTCAGCTTTAAAGTTGCTGTGTCAAATTTTGATGGAGTATTAGGCATGCGTACTTATACAATTCGTTGTATCCTACTATCGTGTTCCGTAACTAATTGATTATTTGACGGAGAAAAACATCGAATTAATGTCTCATTGCCTGTATTCACCTGATTTATCGCTTAACGGCTTCTTTTTGTTCCCGAATGTCAAAAAAAAAAATGTTTGGAAAGTGATTTTCATCACCTCAAGAAGCTGTTGAATCCTTTCAAAACTAGGTTTTTAAGTTACCAACTCCAGAGTAGAATAAATGTCTCGAGAATTGCTTCGAACGTATGCAAAAGTGTATAAATCTTAATGGTGAATATTTTGAGAAATAATAAAACGATTCGTGCCAAAAATTTTTTTTTTTTTCATTGTTTTTGTTAAAATTTTAAATGTAGCCCTCGTATTACTATATTATTTGGAAGCCGAATTTCTAAAGCAGTTAAGGGTAAACACCACCATAGAGGTGAAAAGAAAGGTGAACTTTAAGATTCTTTTTTACGAAAAACTATACAAGTTATCGACTTGCGATTGAAAAATTTTTATTATTAAAATATCAAAGAATATACATGATTTTTTTCAGATTTTTTTAATACAAAATTGTGGCTGTAGCCCTCGGTGAGCAAAAACCCCTTTTTACACTGCCGGAAAGATTTCTCACAAAGAGATGAACCTAGAATGAAAAGAAAAAATATTCTTGTTTATTATGAGTTATGACCTCTTAAAGCTGTGTACAAAATTTTTAGTCGATTAACTGAAAACTCTTTGAATTATGTTTCCGGTAAGGTGAAAAAACATAGTTTCGAGAAAAACGAGTTTAAAGTTTTAGTTGTAACTTAACGCAAAAAATTTTGTATATACAATAGAACTCCGGTTATTCCAGGTAACGTGGGGGGCACCCTCCTCGGATAACTGAAAACTCGGATAATCCGGCTTACCCAGTAAATAACATTTTTTCAGTGTAACCTTTCTCATCCCATTGATAATATCCTCCTTTTCTGTGTATTCTAACAATGTTCAAGATATAAACGCCTATAATTTTTTTTAAATGTTTTCGAGGATGCCTTGATCCATTGGTTGCATTATGCTGGTTACATTTGGCGGAAAAAATTTTACAATAATTTCGCCCACATGAAGTCCTTCTCCAGGGTGAGAGGGGGCATTATCCATTAACAAAATTGCTTTAATAGGAAGACGGTTTCTGTTCAAAAATTTAGTCACAGATGGCACGAACTCTTCTTCAAACCACTTAGTAAATAAGGTCGCATCCTTCCATGCGCTCTTCTGACTTTTGTAATAGACTGGTAGGGCTTTGGCTGAGATGTCTTTTAAAGCTCTTGGACGTGCAGACTTGCCAATCACCATCAGTGGGATTTTGTGCTTGCCAGATGCATTGGAACATACCATTATAGTTAATGTTTCCTTACTTCGTTTGTGCCCAGGAGTCGATTTTTCCTGTCGAGATGTCAATGTTTTTGATGGAAGCATTTTATAATTCAGACCAGTTTCGTCACAGTTGTAAATTTGATCACATGTGTATCCACAATCTTCGATTTGCTTTTTAAAGTTCTGCTTAAACTTCTCATTTGATGACACATCTGCAGAAACTTTTTCACCACATACAGTCAGTTGTCGTACACCGTCAAGCCATCCAGAACTGGCGGTAAACTGATCTATCTCTGGAAATTGCCTACTATTCATTATTGCTTTCTGTTGAAAAATTGGACCTGACAGAGGCACACCTTTTGATCTCTGCTGGTTAAACCACATGAATAAAGCTTCGTTAACCTTTTCATAGTCGCCGGTTTTCATTAATTTTCTTCCTGAGGACGAGGAAGCTTGATTTATATACCACTCTTCTATTTTTGTACGGTTTCTTTTCCAATCTCCAACTGTTACCTCACCTACTCCATAATCTCGTGCAACAACTTTAATTGTCTCTCCTGCTTCAATTCTTCTGATGGCTTTTAATTTTTCTTCAATAGGAACGACGATTCTTTTAGGCTTGTTTTGCTCCATTATAATACGACAAACAAAAATTGAAACAAAGCAGTTTGTATTAATTACACTTAACTACCAGAACTCCAACTAAATAAATTATGTGAGTATACTCGTACTTCTCCGTAGTAAACGCTATAAGGCACTGCATTCACCCAAATTTACATGCTGAAAGAGTCCAAAAACATAAATAGGGGAACCCCTCACACGGGCCAGGGGATTCCCCGAAGGCCCCGGCGATTTTAAATGGAAATATGTACATACATATTTTAGAAGCTCGGTTAATATACGCAGCATAGACGCGCGTACCTCGAATAATCAGGTTCTTCGATTGGCTCGGTTAATCTGGAGCTCGGATAATCGCGGCTCGGTTAATCAGGGTTCTACTGTACCTTTACTCTGCGATACCTGTATCATATTCTAGACAATATAAAGAATCATTTAAGCCAAGAAAAATAGATAGATTTTTTGAAACTTTACAGAGGAGTTCACCTTAAAAAAGATACAAACGGCGTATAATGTAAATGTTTTTGAAATTCCATTTATTATGAATTATTGGAATTTCAAAAAAAAAAAACATTTGTACATAAACCCGTATTTTATTTTTAATTTGTATGTTTTTAATAAAAATTAGTTTAATTAATACACTTTTTATTACAGTTCTGTAAAATTCAAACATGAGGGGGTCAGAAATTGTAAAATTCGCTCCGGCATAGTCATTAATTTAAATAAAAAGCCACTTTGAGAGCATGCGAATTTAAATCGGACTCGAAATGAGAAAATTACAGAGCAACGGGCACCCGATAGAGAGAGCTTCACGCACAAAAAGGTCTAATATGTCCAATATTTTGCGAATATGTTCTGGAATTAACAGAAAACCGTGGTAATTTTCCACGTACATGCTTCGTTAAATTTTTAATTTGGAAAACATTTGGATGGCAAATAACAAGCTAATTTTATCATGGAACAATTTACGAATAAATAAATAGCATGTAGGACGTATAGTAACGAATGCGAAATAATTTTTCCTAGAAAACGACGTCTTTTCCTGTAAATTTTAGACAACAATATAGGTAGCTCGGGTACGTGGTGCGACTCCGTATTGTAATCGTACGTAGAATTCACCACAAGATATACTAATGGAATATGCTCCGCTGAAGGTTATTATGCTGTCTAAAGATTTTTATTTTCCGTAGCGTAGTAGGGGCATTTAAGTTTCAAGTCAAAAACATTACCATTACAACTAATGAAAAGATCAATCCGGAATATGTATGGTTTTTTAGAAAATATGTTGACACTTCTAATAAATAGACCCAGTTAAAAATATTGTTTAATTAACAGCGTAGTGTAGATCGATTTAAAATATAAGTCTTTATTATTACAATATAAAATGACTGATTACGAAATACAATATTCTGGTTCCGTTTGCACATGTTTCCCTTGTTTGCAATTGACAGGTTCGCACCGCTAAACCATTAATAATCACATGCTGGTCGATAATCCACATGCTTCCAATAGTTTAAAAACAGCAGGTGCATATATTCGGAATATATCTTATCATTGCATTTTAAGCCCTTATTTTGGTAGCATGTTGTGTAAATCTTTAATATTTGGATTAAACACGAACCATTTAAGCTTCAGAAATATATCTGATTTTATTTGGTGAATGTTTAATATATCCCGTTTCCGTTTTAATAATGCCGAGATGTTTGATACAATCGAGTGTTCTGAAAAGAATTTAGTGCTGCTTAGGTAGTACAGTACTGAAATATGAAACTGTGACAGAATTAAAAGATTAAAATTCATAAAATATTACTGACCTTAAAAAATTCTCTTTTCAGTTTTGATGAAGTCTTAGGCTGGTAGGCTGGAGTCTTGGTAATAAGACTGCAAAAAGGGCTGACAGAACCATCGGAAAAACAGGAGAATATCCGAAAGACCAAGTAACTGTTGCCGAAAGGGGAACTGGCGGTAACCTATAAAAAGATATCAGATTTAGAAGGAATGCGGCACTGCAAAATGGCATCGGCCGCTTTCTATAAAAAACTTTTTTACTGGAGCCTGTTCAAAAATAGGTGCAAAAAATTAAAGTAAAACAACTATCTTTATCGAGAACTGTTCTCACGCTGCAGCCGTCCTGCTTGCCGAAAACACGTCGTGCTGGTTCCCACCTCTACGAGGGTATATCCTGTAGTACCATTAAAATTCTAGCAGGTAAAATATTTATGACAAAACAGATGTACTGACTTTATAGTGGCCTATAAAAAGAAAATATTGCACCTTATTATTATTATTAATATAAGGAAATTCTAAAAAAATACTTAATGTTAAAAAAAAAACGAGTCCTTTCCGCTAGAAACATTTCTCTGAAACTCTAATGAAATTGGGGTAGTTATACTGTTACTAAACTTTTTGTGATATACTGATAATATCCCCGTACCGCAATGTAAAAAAAGAGAAACTGAAATCAACGCCCGTATAATATATAATGGGCACAATCTTTCCGGACTCTCACGGATGTAGCTCGCCTAATTTCTCCCAGAATGGTGCATGTTAGGAATACATGTCGCGCTAATGCATCACATCGGTATAAGGGTCAGGCTCACTTTCTTGCACCACCGATTTCAAGAATTCTTTTATACAGATAACCTTATCCTGTTAAAATGAACTGGTCAACACTGTGTTTACTTGGAATTACAGCTTGCAGCGGTTTTAGAACAATATGAATCGCTTCCAGTAGCCATTTTCCTGAAGCGGGACCGCTAGCTCAGAAAAAATACATATTTTTCAGTTATGCTATGCGCGTTTTTATTTTTATAAGGGTAAAACTTCTGTCCTTAAAATACCTACAAACAACATTTTATTCTAGCCGTCAACAACATTAACGATGCTGATATAATGCGACAAACTTTTTGTCACAAAAGTTAAAACAAACATACAAATTTAGAAGTCAGATTGCGAAATAAGCATCTAAAAGCAGTTAGAGAGAGACATCGCTACCTAGTTTGAAAATGGCGCTTTTTACACACCAATAAAACTTTAATTGTTTTGCCAAACATTTCCTGGCTAACATCCGCTAAGTTATCTTCTGGAGGGGGCACGTTTATATAGGTAACAAGGAATTTAGGGCGTTACATTTTTACTTTATTTATGTATATGAATGATGTAACCCTATTTGGTACGAGCGTGTTCAATAAAATGTTTTATTATGACATCAGGATTTTATTACTTTCCTTGCTCACAGTCACTCACTTCAGTTCGTATATCTATCGGTCTGTCGGAAATATTATCTAATGAGAGGATGAAGCTTATAGTTCTTGAACAATATCGTTTCAAGCTAAGGGGGTGGAGATCGATAAATTCTATATGCTTTAATGGTTACATGGTAACTTTTCCTATTTTTTTTTTGTTGAAAAAAATAAGTAAATTTTATGTCTAAATGTTTACAGTAAAACATATAAGGGATAAAAGAGATAGGGTGGAGATTAGAGGGGATGGTTCGTATATATCGTGTTATGTCATTTTTTGAAGTAGTGAAACTCCAAAACTAGTTTCTATTTGCATCGCTTTTAATTTTAAAGGGGCTGAAAGGGCCGGAAGTTAATAATGCATAATTTAAGCAGCATTTGGAAATATTTCCAGATTTTTTCCAAATTTTACGCATATCATTTATAGTAAGAGATACAAGGGGTTAAAGGGATGTGCTAGGGCGTGTAAAAGGTTGCTTCTTATATATCGCGTATAGGTCTTTTTCAGAGTTTTTGGAGTCGAGGAATCTAAAATTAAGTTATTTTTACGTTACTTTCAATTTTAATAAGGGAAAGATGTAAAAGAGGTAGTGTCGTCGGATACGGTCTGGTTTAAACAATATCATGGGAATTTTTCAAGTTTTGGCTACGATAATCAACAAATATAAGCATAATTATCTATTTCCTGTAAATAATTATGCAATCTACACGTAGTGGGAGAGGGAGTTAGACGGTTGATTTCCTATTTGTCGTAGGTTTCTTTTCAAAGGGTTGAAAAGTTACATTATTTTTTCGTTATTTTTAGTGTTAACAGAGGAAGGGTGTAAAAGGGATCGGGTTTAATAAATATTGTATAGCTTCAAGATTATTATAAGAATTTTTCTTGGTTTTTGATTGGTCTTTCATACAATTTTAGCTTATTATTTATAGTACAAGGTTCCTTGAAATGAAAGGAATGAAATAGGAAGTTAGAAGCGTGGCTGCGTATATAGATAATATACCTACGGTGTGCTTTTTTTTCGTTATTTTCAATTTTAATAGAAGCAGTATGTAGATGGGATTGAAATCTAGTTACAGAGTGACCTTAAAAATTGTTAAGTGAATAAATTTTAGAAATACAAACAGTTAACTTACCAAGTGTTCAAGTATGAAATGCGGATTTCAGACAACAGATGGTGCACCCATGCAGTTTGTGCTATAAGGGTTTGACACTGCGCCATTTTGTTGTGTCATCAACAAGGGTCAGACGGGCACGAGTGATAAATTGGAAAAGTGTGTGCATAGTGTTGTGTTCAATATGTCGAAATTTATACCGAACAAAGAGCATTCGCAGACAGTATTAATTTTTTGTTTTCATTTGAAGAAAACTGCTGTTGAATCATACCGATTACTTCGAGAAGCTTATGGTGAACATGCTCCATCGCAAGATACGTGTGAACGATGGTTTTGGCGTTTCAAAAGTGGTGACTTCGATGTTGCAGACAAGGAACGTGGAAAACCACCAAAAAAATACGAAGATGTGGAATTGCAAGCATTGTTGGATGAAGATGATTCGTAAACACAAAAACAACTCGCCGAGCAATTGGGCGTTAGTCAACAAGCTGTTTCCAATCGACTACGAGAGATGGGAAAGATTCAGAAGACCGGTTGTTGCGTACCACATGAGTTGAACGACAGGCAAATGGAAAAGCGCAAAAAGACGTGTGACATTTTGCTCGCTCGGTACAAAAGGAAGTCATTTTTGCATCGTATAGTTAGAGGGGATGAAAAGTAGATTTATTTTGAGAATCCCAAGCGTAAAAAATTATGGGTAGATCCAGGCGCACTATCTACATCGACCGCAAGACCAAATCGCTTTGGCAGAAAGACGATGCTTGTGTTTGGTGGGACTAGAGGGGCGTGGACTATTATGAGCTGTTAAAACCTAGGGAAATAGTTAATATTAAACGTTACCAACAACAATTGACCGATTTGAACCGTTCGCTGCTTGAAAAAAGGCCAGAATACCGAAAGAGGCAACACAAAGTCATTTTTTCATTCAATGCTCCATCACATACGGCAAAACCAGTTCGCGACACGTTGGAAGCACTCAGCTGGGAAGTTCTACCCTATGCGGCTTACTCACCAGACTTGGCTCCTTCCGATTACCACTTGTTTGCATCGATGAGTCACACACTTGCTGAGCAGCGCTTTGGTACGTACGAAGATGTGAAAAAATGGCTCGATGAATGGTTCGCAGCAAAAGGGGAAGATTTTACTGGCGTGGTATTCACAAATTGCTCGAAAGATGGGAAAAATGTATAACAAGCGAATGAGCATACTTTAAATAAAGCACTTTTTAATATTCTTAAGAATTTAACATGTTTTTTTAGAAAAAAAAATCCGCATTTCATACTTGTACACCTGGTACTTTCCTTGGAAAAGGGAAGTATTCTATTCGTGCAAATATACCCTCTGCAATTTTTGCTTTTCTTTGCATTCTAGGGTTCTTAGGTTACGAAAAACATATTTCCTATTTCCATGGGTGTGTCTATCTGACTGTCGACTTGTCGCTCTGTCAGCACCATAATTCTCAAGCAAAATAGAATTAGAAATGAAACCTATACGACGGTGGATCAAATATAAACGAGATTCCTTTTTAAAACTTTTTCACGTTTTTACAAGTGAGAAATTAAATAATGACGCGTTGCTTAATGGAAGGGTGCACGTACTACTGAATGCACCTGGCGAGGCCAACCGATCGTTTTCCCCACTCCTAACAAACCCAGCCAATATTGCTAGAAGCGACGGCCCGTTCCTAACAATACTAAGCACTCAGTAGGTATTGAGCTATATCGTTTTAAAGAAAGGGGGTGAAAGGGGTGGCTGTTATATAGATTGAATTGATGATTTGAAATTTACTTTCCCTTCACTTGAGAAAGTCAAGTCAAGAAAATACTAGGAAAATCACTTTATCGACTTTCTTTTATTTAGAGGAACAACATGACCTTAACTATTTAGACCGAGACTTTCAAAATTCAACCCTATATTTATTTGACAGTACATTTAATAAATATTCTCAACCTCCGACCTGCACTACGTCCTTGTTTTTTTTTCGCAAAATACTCGTCGCAATACTTCTTCCACAAAGCTCTGCGCTTTAATCTTATCTGGCGTGCCGTGGCACATTTTTACCATGGAATTAATTCAAACCGTAAATTCTCGTGGGTATGTCAGTTAAACCGAGATTTTTCTTTTTTCCCAATTACAAATTTCTCTGCGGGTGTATCGGAGTTCCAACACTAAAACTGATATTATTAAAAGAAATGGAAGAGTTATTTACTCAGTATGTCTTTTCCAAATTTCAGTTGTAAAGTCAATAGATATATATCTTCTTCTTACGACGCCGTCTAGTCACGAAGGTTGGCGATCCATATAGCTAAACGAACTTTAGAAACTGCTACTCTCCACAAAAATATCACTCGAAGCACATTCAAACATCCTTCTCATGGTCTTCAGCCAAGAATTCTGTCGTCTTCCGATCGATCGTTTGCCCTTTATTTTGCCTTCAATAACTGGATGCAGCAATTTATACCTTGGGCTCCTCATTATATGTCCGAAGTATTGAGTTTTTCTTATCTTTATAGTTATTAGTCATTCCTTCATTTTGTTCATTCTTTCCAGTACTTCTGTGTTTCTTACTTTCTGTACCCAGGAAATGCGAAGACGGCGCCACGGCGTCTATAAATATACATTTCAAAGATTCCCGTTGTTTCTCTGAGCAAGGGTCAAGGGTCCAGGACTTACATCCATACAACAGCACGGAGAATATACATATACGCTTTTCACCATTCTCATTTGGAGTTTGAGACTGAGACTTGTGAGATGGAAAAATTTATTCATATTTATGGATGTTACTCGGGCCTATTTAATTCGGGAATATATTTCCTTTCTTGGGTCCCACTTGTCATTTATATTGGTTTCCAAATATTTAAATCTGGAGATTTGATATATATATATATATATATATATATATATATATATATATATATATATACTATATATATATATATATATATATATATATATATATATATATATATATATATATATATATACATATATATATATATATATATATATATATATATATATATATATATATATATATATATATATATATATATATATATATATATATACAGTCGACACTGTTTATAGTGAAACTCTATATAGTGAAAAACTCTATAGTGCAATTTTTTCAAGACCTAGAATATTTTAATTTTCCAAGCAGTCAAAAATGAGTACGGGTGAGTACTTACGAGGATGTAAATGAAGCAGTTTTACGATGGTTTCAAGGGGCCCGTACGCATTAAAACGTACCAATATCGGGAAATTTAATAAAGCAAAAGGCTTTACAATTTGCTAAAGAATTTAATTGCGTTAATTTTCAAGCTAGTGAAGGGTGGTTGAGTGCCTGGAAGACTGGAAGAATTGTTTTCAAGACGGTGTCTGGCGAGAGTGTAAGCGTTAGTCAGGAGGACTGTGACATTTGGACTGAAACTGTTTTAAAAAATGCATTGAAAAAGTACGAGCCAAAAAAAACGTTTTCAATTGTGATGAAACCGGTTTGTTTTTTAAATATTTGCCAAATAAAACTTTTGCTTTTAAAAGTGATAAATGTTTTGGTGTTAAAACAAGTAAAGAAAGGGTGACACTTATGGTTGGAGCAAATATGGATGGCTCAGAAAAACTGAAATTACTGCTCATAGGTAAAAGCAAAAATTCCCGTTGTTTAAAAGGAGTTAAATCTCTGGAGTTAGATTACGCCAATAATAAAAAGGCATGGATGACTTCTGAGATTTTCGAAAGATGGGTCAAAGAACTGGACACGAAAATCAAAAACCAAAAGCGAAAGATTGTGATGTTTATAGACAATTGTCCTACACATCCAGTTACTGTAAGTAAAAAATTAAGGAATATTGAATTGATCTTTTTTCCACCAAACATGACCTCCAAATTGCAACGTATGGACCAGGGTATTATAAAAAACATTAAACATCATTACCGAAACAGAATTGTTCACAAAATTGTTAATGCGATTGATAACAACCTTCCAGTCCAAAAATTGATTACCCTTAAAGAGTGTATAACCTAAGTCGCTAAAGTATGGAGTGAAAATGTTTCTCAGAAAACTATCAAAAACTGCTTTTCTAAAGCAGGTTTTACTGAAAAAATTGACGAATGGGAAGAAGAAGACGAAATGGATCTCGCTACCTTAAAAAGGGGTACACACAAAATCTGTGTGTGTCCAATACGATCAATGTAATTTAATTAGGTGTAATATTATAATTACGAAATTATATAAAATTGTGAACAGTAAAGCTAACTTCACAGGGTAAAATGTAGATCTGAAGAAGCTCCATCGACTGCGAAACGCGTCATCGCAATTTAAATAAACCAGTGGAAATTGACTAAAAACAGTCTTTTATTATATATTTATAATGAATTTCCATCAAGTAGAAGCTACAACTATCCAAAATAAAAAAATTTGTTACGGTGGTATAAAATGGTCATTGACTTCACAAAATATACCCCAATGAGTTTTGAGTTTGTTTCCAAGTTTTACTGGAAACTGTTGACTTTGAAAATTTTGTTTCTTTTATGTACCAAATAAATTATTAAAGGTAATGCACTCACGATAATTTTCATTCAATCTATACCCTGAGGAGAATATTCTAGAATTATTTTAAATTAAATAAATTAAAAAATTAAAAAAAATCAGTACTTTTCGAGATAAGGGAGAGGAATAGCGATTTTTCGCAATTTTTTAAAAATAATACAAAGAAAAGTGTGCGCAAGTATTACATTACATATATTTTTGAACTCGTGTTTTTACAAGCTTTCATTTGACACCCCACTCGATGACCTGGTAATTTTTTTTTCACTTCCGATTTCACCCACTAAAACTAACCCTAAGGGGTCAAAATTTAACTTTTAAAACTGCATGGCTCTGATGAGGCCATCAATTCCTATATTGCTGCCACATTTCAACTTTCTATGTCAAATAGTTTCGGAGAAAATCGGGTGTGACAGACGGACAGACACCGAAGTGATCTTATAAGTGTTCCTCACGGAACACTAAAGACGATATCAGTGTTACAGTGAGATTATACAGACTTGTTATTTCATATTTTTTAGCGTAGTTTAGTGGAAAATGCGACAACCAATCAATAATCCCGTAGCTATTTATAGGAACATAACTATTTTGTGTAGGAATTCGATAGGAACTCCACCAAACCGTTTTCTACTGCCATGCGAGGTATGTTCTCTTATTTCTTTTTCTCCGAATATTTCTAGAAGCTAACCTCAAGTCGGATAGATTTAAATTTAAAATATTTTAAAATAGGGACCCACTTAATCTTTCAACAGACTTCATTTTGAAACCAGGAACTGTTTATTTATGAATAGTCGACTTAATCTCATTCAAAACATTATTTTGAATAGGAAATTTCGGATTCCAAATAAAGCAACAAAGTTTATAATTATACAGGGTGTGTCACTAAAATTCGAACAAATTTCAATTGAAATCTCCTGTCATATTATGCTTTCGACAGAGATCGCTGTTGGCGCCCGAGTAGCCAACTGACTGAAGTAAATAGTATTAAGAATTGGCTATATTTTTGTGATTATTTGATGAAAATCCTTTTTTAGGAAATTAAAAGACGAACTGTTGTTCATATTGTCACTATATTTTATTTATCAAAATGAACTAAATAAAATAATAATTTAAATTAGCCGTGGCATGTTTCGGTATACCTTTCTCAAACGGTAGTTGAACTTCTACTATTTTATCTAATAACTAATTTAGGTATAATTATTTAAACTCTACCTTAATCATACAGCATTTCCTAAAGGTGTTATAAATAAACGGGCCGCTAACAAAATTATTATTTTTGAAGGGACTTAACATAGTACAATAGGAAGATAATTACATGAACTTAAGATTTAACAAAGGAGTGTTATATGAATCAAGTTAATTATTTAGCAATACCTCGAAATCTTCTAGTTTGTTAATTTCCAACGTCTCAAGCAAATTAAGTTTTTTATTTTTGTTATCGATATGTAATATATCGAAGTTATCATTAAATCTATGATTTTCAAAAATAAATGAGAGGTTTAATGTGAAACTTCAGTCTCATTTTCAAATGCTTTTTTATATACTTTTATTCTCTGGTTGAATGTTGTACCAGTTTGACATATGTAAACTTTGAGGCAGGAGCAACATTTTAATTTTAAAACCTCAGATTTATTATGTTTTTTAGCTTTGTTGTTTTTAATTATTTTACCCAAAGAATTGTTTGGTTTGAAGGTTACCTTTAATCCAATATTTTCTAAGTATTTCGACACTTTGTAGTTTGGTAACCAACAATAAGTTATTGTGTTAAATTTAATGTTTATGTTAACTGATAAAGGGTAAACCAAATTAATAGCTTTTTCTGTTATTTCTTATATAATAATCTGTCTATTATCCTGTTGTCATATCCATTATTTTTTAAATTTGTTTAATGGTATTTAATTCTTTTTAAAAATTTAAATCGTTCATTGGAATATTGACTAGTCTATGAAATTGACTATGAAAAGCAGCCATTTTATGACTGACTGACAACAGGATAATAGACATATTATTATATAAAAAACAACAGAAAAAAATTATTAATTTGATTTACGCTTTATCAGTTAACAAAAACATTAAATTTCACACAATAACTTATTGTGCCTTACCCAGCTACAAAGTTTCGAAACATTTAGAAAACACTTGATTAAGGTAGCCTTCAAGACAAACAAATATTTGGATAAAATAGTTAAAAATAACAAAAACAAAACTGAAAAACATAATAAATCCGGAGTTGATAAATTAAAATGTGGCTCCTGCCTCAAAGTTTACATAGGTCAAACGGGTAGAACATTGAAACAGAGAATAAAAGAACATAAAAAAGCACTTGCAAATAAAACTGAAGTTTCACATTTTGCTTCTTATTTATTTTCTGAAAATCATAGTTTTGGCGAAAACTTCGATATGTTACATATCAATAACAACAATAAAAAGTTGAATTTGCTTGAGTCGTTGAAAATTAACAAATTAAAAGATTCCGAGATATTGCTAAATAATCAACTAAATTTATATAACACTCCTTTGGTTGTTCCTTAACTTCATGTGATTATCTTCCCATTGTAACACGTAGGCTGAAAAGTTTTTGATCTGACACAAAGATGTCGCCCTTTTCAAAGAATCCATATGATTTATAAAAAGTACCAACTTTCAAACGATACTTGTCAAAATTTCATGACATTTTGACGATTAGTTTACAAGTTACAGTGGTTTTAGTGACGCTACTTTTGATATTTTCAAAACAATGGAAAAAATCGAATTTCGTGTCTTGATTAAATACTGTTTTTTGATGGGAAAAAATATCGTTCAAGCAAAGCAATGGCTTAATAAGTGTTACGGGGACTCTACCTCTGGAAAATCACTCATCATTTACGAACGTTTGGGCATGAGAAAGCTCTGTTCGAAATGGTTACCGCGTTTGCTCACAGTGGATCAAAAAAACAACGTGTTGATAATTCTGAGCGTTATTTGGACGTGTTTAAGCGCAATAAAAAGTATTTTTTCATGCGATATGTGACAATAGATGAAACATGGATCCACCATTATACACTGAAATCCAATAGGTGTCAGTTGAGTGGATAGCAGCCGGTGAAAGCCGCCCGAAGCGACCAATGATACAACAGTCGGCCTCGGCATTTTGGGGATGCGCATGGAATAATTTTCATCGACTATGCTGAGAAAGGAAAAACCATGAATAGCGAATATTACATAAAGTTATTGGTTGGTTTGAAGGCAGAAATCGCAAAAAAAACGGCCCTAAATGAACAAGAAAAAAGTGCTCTTTCATCAAGACAATGCACCGTGTCTCAAAGTTACGATGGCAAAATTACATGAATTGAAGTTCGAATTGCTTCCTAGTTCACCGTATTCTCCAGATTTGGCCCCCAGTGACTATTATATATTCGCAGACCTCAAAAAAATGCTAGCGGGAAAGAGATTTGGCTCCGGTGAAGACGTTATTGCCGAAACTGAGGCATATTTGAAGGCAAAGACAAATCCTCTACAAATTTTAGAAAATCGTTGGGCTGATTGTATCGCTCTTTAAGGAGACTATGTTGATGAATAAAGTCGAATTTAGCAAAAAAAAAGTGTTTTAAGTAGCTAGACCAAAAACTTTTCAGCGTACGTGTTACTATGTTAAATCCGTTCAAAAATAATAATTTAGGTAGAGTTTAATTACCGTTTGAGAAATATACTATGTAGCGGAACATGTCACGGCTAATTTAAGTTATTATTTTATTTATTTCTCTTTGATAAATATAATATAGTGAAAATCTGGACAACAGTTCGACTTTTAATTTCCTAAATAGTATTAGTCACAAAATTGCCGCTATGTCGAAAACAAATGCAGAGCATCATCGAAGAGCCGCGATCATCGAAGGCCTTCGCGCTGGCTGGTCAGAACCGGAAATAATTTGGTTTTTCGGATACTCGAAATCAACTATTTATGAAGTTGTAGTCCAGTGCAAGGCTCAACAACAGTCTAACAAAGGTTTCAGTACGCGGTCAAGCAGGCGTTATTTGAAAAAATGTACTGTGAGGACACCTGAACTTATCAAAACGACTCAAGCGCTGATTTCGGAGGACCGGTAATCGTTACGAAAATTGACGTCGATTTTGGGTGTAAGCGTGCCGACAATGCGTAGAATTGTTGAAGAGGACCTGGGATTCCATTCATACACAATTAAGATAAAACAGATACTGATGATGCCAGCGGGTAGCTCGCTGCAATCTTCCTTTCTGTTCTTTGAAACACGAAGCAGCGGGACGCATCCGAGTCTTCTCGTACGAAAAAATTTTCAGTGTTCATGCGAAAATTAATCCCAGAAATGATAGCTAGCTTGCTCATGACCTTGAGGACGTCCCCGTTGTTGCTCGACCGAAATTTTTAGGCAGCGACTACCTACTAAGTGTTGTGTGCAGTGAGGGTGATGTCTTGCCGCCGCATTTCTTTCAAAAAGGGGAAACTGTGCCCAAAGAGGTATATTTAAAAGTTCTGAGCGATATAGTGAAGTAGTAGTTAGAAGATATTGCGAGGGAAAGACCAATATGTTTTCCAGCAGTATGGTGCATCGGCTCACACGAGCCATTTGGTCCAGAACTGGCTCAACTTTGACATCATTAATAACCGCTGTTGAGGCATCGTCCGCCAATATGAACAGCGCGCAATTATACAGGTCTTGCCGGCGCTTCAGACCGAGAATGGAGCTCATGAAACTGAATGATAGTTATCAATTTAGACCCCTTATGTGCCATTTGAAACGATTTTTTTTCTCACTTTCTTTTTCATTAAAAGACATGCCCTTAAACAAGTTGTTTGATTTGTCAGGATTTGGTGACGCACACTGTATATCATCATCATCATTAGCTTATTCCATTCATAGTCTAATGTAAGCCTCATTAAGTTGTCTCCACTAAGCTCTGTTGTTCGCTCTTTGCATCCAATCGTGTCCCGCTAATCTTTTTATGTCGTCTGTCCATCTTATCTGTGGTCTACCTATGCATCTTTTATGTTCTCTAGGCCTCCACTTAACGATACGGCATGTCCATCTGTTATTATTCATCCCTGCGATATGCCCCGGCCAATTCCACCTTAATATACATATTCATTGTATTACATCTGTCACTTCTGATCTTCTTCGTATCTCAATGTAAGGAAAGTATTCTCCTCTTCATTGCTGGGTTACCTAGAGTTTATATATTACACCTTTTTTTTAAAGCCTACGTTTCAGTGCCATATGCTAATACCGGCTGTACATATTGTTCGAACACTCTGGCTTTTATTGTATTTGGGATGTCAAATTTAAATGTGGATTGTAACCTTTCGAACACAGACCAAGCTAACGAGACCCTTCTATCCAAGTCAGCCTTCAAGTTCTTTTTTGATATTTCGATTTTTTGTCCTAAATATATGAATGTTTGTACCTTTCTTATTCTTTCACCATCTATTAATAGTTCCGGGCTGTTATCTTCAGTTTCGTTGTTGAAATATTTGGTTTTGGTGAAGTTTATTTTTTTTGGTTTTTTTGATTTGATTTGATTTGAGCATGTTTTCTAGAGTTAACGTGAACAGTTTTGGGGATATTGAGTCGCCTTGTCTAATTCCTCTTTTAATATTGATTTTATTTTTTTTTTCTTCAAGCATTATTTATGATGTGGCATTTTTTATACATATATTCAAGAAGAGATGTATATTTTTCGTCGACTTTGCTATTACTTAAGGCCTTAAGGACAGCCTATGCTTTTTCGTAATCAACCATTACTATCCACAAGGTGACCTTATATGCATTTGGTTTTTCCACTAGTAATCTAATTGTTTGAAGATGGTCCAAAATGTTGTATTCCTCGTCTAAATCCCGCTTATTCACGTGGTTGATGACTGTTTAATCTACCCCGGTGTACAAGTATGACATGCGGATTTCAGACAACAGACGGTGCACCAATGCAGTTTGTGCTATAAAGATTTGACACAGCGCTATTTTGTTGTGTCATCAACAAGTGTCAGACGCGCACGAGTAATAAATTGGAAAAGTGTGTGCATAGGGTTGTGTTGTTGTGTTCAATATGTCGAAAATACTGAATAAAGAGTATTCGCGGACAGCATTAATTTTTTGTTTTCATTTGAAGAAAACTGCTGTTGAATTATACCGATTACTTCGAGAAGCTTATGGTGAACATACTCCATCACAAGATGTGGAATTGCGAGCATTGTTGGACGAAGATGATTCGCAAACACAAAAACAACTCGCCGAGCAATTGGGCGTTAGTGAACAAGCTGTTTCCAATTCGCTACGAGAGATGGGAAAGATTCAGAAGACCGGTAGATGGGTACCACATGAGTTGAACGACAGGCAAATGGAAAAGCGCAAAAACACGTGTGACATTTTGCTCGCTCGGTACAAAAGGAAGTCGTTTTTTGCACCGTATAGTTACAGGGGATGAAAAGTGGATTTATTTTGAGAATCCCAAGCGCAAAAAATAATGGGTAGACCCAGGCGCAGAAAGACGATGCTCTGTGTTTGGTGGGACCAGAGAGGCGTGGTCTATTATGAGCTGTTAAAACCTGGGGCACGTTATCAACAACAATTGACCGATTTGAACCGGTCAAGTGCAAGTTGAACTTGCACAATTAGTGTTCCGTACATTGATTGTTTTTAAAATAAAAATTTTTGTTAGGGTGGTATAAAATGATCAGTGAGTTCACTAAACACACCCCAAATGAGTTTTCAACATAGTTTGTTCCCAATCTTTACTGAAAACTGGTGACCTTGAAATTTTTCTTTTTTATATACCAAAAGGTAATGCACTCGTGATAATTTTCGTTCAATCTATACCCCGTGGAGAATATTCCAGAATTTTTTCAAAATTTTTTGATCAGTACTTTTCGAGATAAGGTAGGGGAGAGCGATTTTTTAAAAGTAATACGAAGAAAAGTGTGCGCAAGTATTACATTATATATATATTTTTTACTCGTGTTTTCACAAGCTTTCATTTGACACCACACTCGATGACCTAGTAAAAAAAATTTTTTTTCACTTTCGATTTCACCCCTCAAAACGAACCCCTTAAGTCAAAATTTATGTTACGGTGGTATAAAATGATCAGTGACTTCACAAAACACACCCCAAATGAGTTTTCAACAAAGTTTGTTTCCAATCTTTACTGAAATCTGATGACCTTGAAATTTTTGTTTTTTTTTATATACCATATAAATTATTAAAGGTAATGCACTCGTGATAATTTTCGTTCAATCTACACCCCGTGGAGAATATTCCAGAATTTTTTCGAAATTTTTTGATAAGTACTTTTCGAGATAAGGCCCGGGGCAGCGATTTTTCGCGAATTTTTAAAAATAATACAAAGAAAAGTGCGCGCAAGTATAATATTATATATATATTTTTTACTCGTGTTTTCACAAACTTTCATTTGACACCACACTCGATGACCTAGTAATTTTTTTTTTTTCACTTCCGACTTCACCCCCCAAAACTAACCCCTTAAGTCAAAATGTAATTCTCAAAACTACATGGTTCTGATGAGGCCATCAATTCCTATATTATTACCAAATTTCACCTTTCTATGTCAAATAGTTTCGGAGAAAATCGGGTGTGGCAGACAGACAGACAGACAGACAGACAGACAGACAGACAGACAGATAGATAGACAGACAGACAGACACCGAAGTGATCTTATAAGTGTTCCGTACGGAACACTAAAAAGGACAGAATACCGAAAGAGGCAACACAAAGTCATTTTTCTTCATGACAATGCTCCATCACATACGGTAAACTAATTCGCGACACGTTGGAAGCACTCAGCTGGGAAGTTCTACCCCATGCGGCTTACTTACCACACTTGGCTCCTTCCGATTACCACTTGTTTGCATCGATGGGTCACGCACTTGCTGAGCAGCGCTTTGGTTCGTACGAAGATGTGAAAAAATGGCAGCAAAAGGGAAAGATTTTTACTGGCATGGTATTCACAAATTGCCCGAAAGATGGGAAAAATGTATAACAAGCGATGGAGCATACTTTGAATAAAGCACTGTTTATCATTCTTCCGATTTTAACATGTTTTTTTTAGAAAAAAAAATCCGCATTTCATACTTGTACACCTGGTATATGTTATGATTCTAGTGAGGATTTTGTATAGTACCGATAACAGGCTGTAATTCTCCAATTTAAATTTGTTCCCCTTGTATATAGTTGTTTATAATTATAAGTAATTACAAATAACGGCTCTAAAATAAACTAGTTGCGTTATATTTTCACTGGATTAATAGGTAAAAGCATTACAAGCTTTGAGTCTAGCTATTTCTAATATTTTTAAACATTATCCCAATAAACTCTTGCCAACAATGACAAACCGTTACTTTGTAATTCATGACATTGCCTTTTTCAAGTAATAAAATAAATTAATATAAAAACAGACAGAAAGAGCCATCGCTTCCTGGTGGACAAAATTGCCCTTTTTATTCACCATTAAAAGTTTAATTGCCTTGCAAAACATACCACGGTTTAACAGCAGCTACGTTATTGAGTAAAGTTCAGTAAAAACTCTGGTAGATGATAAAATAAGAAAATAAAGTTTTATATCTCTCATTTATTGAATTTTCTATCTAATTTAAAATTGCATATTAAAAAGTTTATAAGACTAATATTAGTGCAGATAATAACAAACAAGTCCACCCTCTATTAACTAGTAAGCGATGAGAAATTTTATAGCTCATGTCCCATAAAATTCTACGGTGTTTATTGTACTAATTATGCTTTTATTTGATAACTTTCTATTTTGTTGTTTTTGAATTAACACGTACGCTGAAAAGTTTTTGGTCTAGCTACTTAAAACACATTTTTTTGCAAAATTCGACTTTATTCATCAACACAGTCTTCTTCAAAAGCGCTATAATTGGTCCAACGCTTTTTTAACATTTCTATACCCTTTTTGTAGAAGGATTTGCCTTTGTCTTCAAAATAGGCCTCACTTTCGACGATAAGACAGGCCAAGGATGAAAATAATAATAAAAAAAAAGTCGTACCATCCACCAATTTTTTACATTTTAATATTCAAAATGTGAAAAGCTTATTTTTTATCATTTTATCAGTTCCGATAAATGTCATAGCTGTTTGTTTTCTTCCAGTTAATATAACCTCGCATTGCAGCGTTTAACCCATGTGCTTTAATTCACAAAGTATGGCTAATCGTGGTTGTAAAAATTCTCCCAACACTTTTTGTTATATATGTAGTGAGTTTGTAGTTAAAAAAACATCAAAGAAACATTAATGACTTTGTAAAAAAAGTATAATTTGCATATTTTGGTGTAGAAATCGATAATCAAGAAAAATGTTGGGCTCCTCACAAAGTATGTTATGTTTGTGTCGAGGATCTTAGGAAATGGTATAAGAAAGAAAATAAAGATTTTAGATTTGCAGTACCCCTGGTATGAAGAGAGCAAGAAAATCATTTAAATGATTGTTATTTTTGCAGCGTTAATATTTCTGGATATAACTCCAAAAATAAGAAAATAAATGTCTACTTTACTTCAGCTAATCGGCCGGTAGGACATGGACCGGGACTTCCTGTCCCTGAGCCACCTCAGTCTATTGATGACGATTTACAGTCCAGTCCCGAATTTAATGAAAGTAGAGCGGATGTTGATGAGTTTCAATGTTCTCTAGAAAATTTAAAACCACAGTTGTCTACACAATCTGAGTTAAATGATTTAGTGAGAGATTTGGGTTTGATTAAGGAAAAAAAAAATTGCTTGGTTCTAGGCTGAAAGAAAAACATTTATTGGAATCTGGAACATCTATTTACCATTATAGAATAAGAGATAAACAGTTTGCTCTGTTTGTCAAGCAAGAAGAGGAGTTAATTTATTTCATTTCATTTCAAATTCAGTAATTTAATCGATGTCATATTGTGAGAGAACTGTGGGTGATACAAAAAAACTGATACCAGATACGGTTTCAGCACCCAAAAATACACTTAGATGTATTCGTTTAAAAAGTTTTTGCAAATATTTTTTTTATGGGCCTGTGTAATTTCTTCACTGGAGCCAAATCTCTTTTCCGCGAGCATTTTTTTGAGATCTGTGAATAGATGATAGTCGCTGGGAGCCAAATCTAGAGAAAACGGCGAATGAAGAAGCAACTGGAACTTTAGATCATGCTATTTTGCCATCGTATCCATTGACTTGTGACACGGTGCATTGTCTTGATTAAAGAGCATTCATTTTGGGGCTTTTCTTTGCGATTTTTGCCTTCAGACGCACCAATAAATTTATATAATATTAGTTATTGATGGTTTTTTTTTCCCTTGTCAGCATAACCGATGATAGTTATTCCATGCGCATCCCAAAATAGAGAGGCCAAAACCTTCCTAGCCAACTGTTGTGTCTTTGGTCGCTTCGGGCGGCTTTCACCGGCTGCTGTCCGCTCCTGACTGCCGATTTGATTTCGGTTTTTAGTGGTGAATTCATGTTTCATCCGTTGTCACATATCGCATAAAATTTTTTTTTTATTGTGCTTAAACAGGTCCAAACAGCGTTCAGAATCATCAACATATTGTTGTTTTTGGTCCACTGTGAGCAGACGCGGTTCCCATTTCGAACAGAGCTTTCTTATGCCCAAATGTTCATGCAAAATTTGACCAACACGTTCTTTTGATATCTCCAGGGTGTCAGCTATCTCACGCAATTTCACGTTTCGATCATCCGAAACAATTATGTGGACTTTTTTTATGTTTTCAGGTGTAACCACCTCATTTGGGGCGTCCAGAGCGTTCAGCATCATTTATATATGTACGACCGCGTTTAAATTCAGCATACCAGTAAATGATGAGTGATTTTCCAGGGGCAGAGTCCCAGTAACACTTATCAAGCCATTACTTTGCTTGAACGGTATTATTTCCCATCAAAAAACAGTGTTTAATCAACACATGAAATTCGATTTTTTCCATTGTTTTGAAAATATCAAAAGTAGCGTCACTAGAACCACTGTAACTTTTAAACTAATTGTCAAAATATCATGAAATTTCGACACGTACGGTTTGAAGGTTGATACTTCCTAAAAATCGCATGGATTTTTTGAAAATGGCGAGATCTATATGTCAGACCAAAAACTTTGCAGCCTACGTGTTATAGATTCAACTGATTTTTAACAATGTATTTCAAATCTTGCACTCATCACTCGACCAGCAATGCCCGCTTCTGGTTTCTGCTGTTGTAAGGCATCGCAACTCGTATTGTCTCGAATAAATGTGTCTACATGTTTCAGTACCCAAGATAAAACATGTCAGACAACAGAAATTTAACCTAACCTAGACTTAAAAATTCTATTTTGGTTTGGTAGAATTTAATGTTAAAAAACACCCAAGCAGCAATATTTTCTTTTCTAGGAAAGTTAACGTTACAAAACCTAACATAGTTAGGTCGGACACTCTGTAGCATTGGCACGATTCCCTAAATTGCCCGGCATCAACTTGAAAATAAACATCTGTTGGCATGTGAAGCAAAGACATCCCCACCGTTATCCTCAGGATATGAAAAAAGGTAAAATCGCTGCTCAAGCGGGTAGGTGAACAATAAAAAAAATAAGAAAGATCTTCAAAAGCTTGGGGTATTATTTCATAGTAGAAAGCTGTAGACTCCACCCATGGATGGAATACTGTCTTCAAAATTACACTTCGCTCCCAAAACATTTTCTGTATTTGTACCGAAACCCATTATAATGCTTTATTCTTTGAAATATCTCGAAAAATTGCAGATTTGTGACCATTCCACCAATAATTTTAAGAGAAGTGAAGCCCGCTTGATTCTTGCTGGAAATACACGTTGGATTACTATGTCACGTAAGAGCTTGTCGCATTTCATACTACCGTAAACATGGAACCTTTGATAGGGACAACATTTGGAAAGCCTTTCTCACCAAATATTACCACTAATGCACATGCACTATTGTTATGGTGATTAAGTGCAGATTCTATACCGTGTCCATAAGAAAAGTTAGATATTATTTTATGAAGAAAACCAAATCTAAATATAAAAATCATTTCTTGTGTTTATATCCCACGTGGCAGTCTTCAAGTTAATCCAGAGCTGAAATAATAAAATTCGCTTTCAGGTACAGTAGCTGAAGTTTTATATGGTTTTTACCTTGAAGAATTGTGCCATAAAATATGTTGGCTGAGACTATCTTGGAGGACGATACTATTACCCAATCTTTCTCTATATTATAATTCTTTTACAATAGTTTATTGTTATTTAATATGCATAAAATAATATCAGCTCAGCAAATTATTACCGCAATAAAATTGCATGTCGAATATAATTTCGTCTATGGAATGTTATAAACTCTCTATTTAGAATTTGGAGCTATAAAATTTAAATGTCAATTTTATGACTGGCTATGTTCATTTTATCTTTTGATGACTATATAATATAGTGGATAAAATTTTACCCTTATACTAGTGGCTATTTTCACATTAGTCCGAGCTGACGGGGTAGTTGGTAGTAGAGTCCTCCAATAAAATTAAGAGTGTGATATAGTCATCTCTTCCTTCTTCCGCTCTCTACCCACTGTCGGGTATAGGCCTCTCTCAAATCTTTCCATTTTTCTCTATGTTGTGCTTGTTGATACCAGTTAAGCCCTCCGATCCTCTTCAGATCGTCGCTCCATCTCTGTTGGGGTCTTCCTATGCTTCGCTTTTCACCCCACCGCTCCACCTAGTGATCCTGCCACTCCACTTATCCGTCGCTACTACTACTACATGGCCGGCCCAGCTTCATTTCAGAGATGTTATCCGTTTTGTGATATCATCCACCTTTGTTTGTTGTCTAATCCATTTATTAGTTTTCTTGTCCTTCAAAGTAACACTAAACATCTTCCTTTCCATTGCTCGTTGGTGAACTTGTAGTTTTTCTATTGTTCTTTTAGTTAAAACCCATGTCTCGGCTCCATACGTTGTAGCTGGTAAGATATATTGATTATAAATTTGGGTTTTTGATCTTTGAGGAATGTTCATATTCAGTACATATTTCAATTTTCCATATGCTGCCCATCCCATACGTATCCTTCTTTCTATCTCAAGCTGCTGGTTTTCCTTTCCCATCGTTATTATTTGGCCCAGATAGATGTATGTGTTTACTTTTTCTATTGTTGAATGTTCAATCACTATATTTTCAACATTGGTGTCTTCGTTACTCATGTACTTTGTCTTGGAGAAATTTATGTCAAGTCCCACTTTTCTTGCTTGGTGGTTCTTTGAATACATCTTCTAAGATCATTGTAAATAACTTAGGCGATATTTCATCGCCCTGCCTTACTCCTCTGTTCAGTGGGAACTTGTTTGTCAGTTCTTGGTTTACCATAACTTTGAGTGTTGCTCGTTCATATATTCTGGCTATTAGTTCGCTGTATCTGTGGTCTATACGAGCATTTCTAAGAGCTCTTATAAGCCCCCATTTTTCCACTGTGTCGAGAGCCTTGCGAAAATCTACAAATGTGAGCCACATTGGTATATTATATTCGGTGGCCTTCTCGATTAGTATTCTCAATGTGTGCAAGTGCTCAATCATACTGAAGCCTGATCTGAATCCAGCTTATTCTATCGGTTGGTATAATTCCATTTTGTGTTCCAGTCTATTTGTTATGATTCGTGAGAACAGTTTGTAAACTTGAGAAAGTAAACTAATTGGCTGGTAGTTTTCTAGGTTTTCGGGGTCACCTTTTTTGTATATTAAGATGACTATGGCGTTTTCCCAGTCTTCTGGTATATTTCCACATTTGAGGCGTTCATTAAAAAGATTTTTTAATTCATTAGGGCTTCACCTCCGCATTGTAGCATTTCAGGTATAATATCATCCTCTCCAGCCGCTCTTCCACTTTTCATCTGTTGTAAGGCTTTTTTAACTTCATCCATTTCTATGTCAGGAATTTCTTCTGAGTTGACATTAAATACTCTTTTGTCTGTTGATGAATTGTCCTTTTCAACTACGACATTTTGGACTTCTGCACTGTAGAGGTCTTGATAGAAAGTTGCAATTCTGTTCTGGATATTTTTCTTGTCATTGATTATGTTTCCTTCTTGGTCCTTCAATTTAATTATCTCATTTTTACAGGCGTTTGCTCTTCTAAAAGCTTTTAATCCTTGGTTTTTCTCTATAAGATCTTTAACCATGTTTTCTTTGTATTTGTTTATGTCTTCTTTAGCCGCTTTTCGTACTGTCTTATTCAATTCTGCAAATTGGAGAGTTAATCTCTTTCCTTCGTGTATAAGTTGTCTTCGTTGTTCCAACATTCTTTTTGTTTCTTCACTGAGCTCGTTATTCTTTTGCCTAGTAGGTTGGGGAGCTATTTTTTCTGCTGTGGTCTTGAGTTTTTCAATTATTTTTGTTTCTTTCGTCTATACTTGCTCCTGTATTTAATGTGTTATTATTAAGGTTGGCTGTAATCTGTTTTCGGTATTGTTCTACGTTTTCTTTTAGTGTTTGTCTGTCTGCTTTATTTGTTTTCTTGTTGTGTAAACGTTTTCGTTCGAGTCTTTTGTTAAAAAATACCTACCCGTTGTAAATCTATTTAGGACCTTCACGTCTGTTTCTATGTTCTTATGTGTTGTTAGTGCATAATCAATTTCATTTCTTGTCTCACCATCAGGACTAATCTATGTCCATTTCCTCTTCTCCTGATATAGTCATACTGTAAATAAACTCTGATGTAACTTAAGAACATCCTTCTTCTTTTTCCGACTTATAGCTAGGCACTATTGCCTGTTTTCTTTGTTCCCTGATATATATATTGTCGCTTCATCTCTTTCTTGGACGTCCCATTGATCTTCTTTCAGTTGGCGACTTGTCTCTTATTATCTGTACTATCCTGTTGTTTGCCATTCTTTCTACGTGTTGATCCCATTACACTTTTCTTCCTCTTATCCACTGGTTGATATTTTTTATATTACATGTGCGTCTTATGTCTTCATTTTTTTCTCTATCCCTTAGTGTCTTGTTTTACATCTTCCTCCGTATTTTCATTTCAGTTGATTCCAGCTTTCTTTATGTTATACTTGTATCGGATCTTGTATCAGATGTGTAAGACGGAGAGGAATTTATTTCTAAATATGGTATCATTCAGGCATCCCACTATCTTATTAATCTTGTTGACTTGATGTTTTACTTCTACCTCGATTTTTCCTATAGTAGATATTTTGATGCTTAGGTAATCCACCTTCATCATCTGTTCTATTGGTTTATCTTCCACCACCAAATTGCACCTGATCGGCTCTTTTGCTATTACTATTGTCTTGGTTTTTTTCAGTTGAGATTGTCATATTACATTGTTTTGTTGCTATATAGAATTCGTATAGCAACTTTTGAAGATCTCAATCTGTTTCACCGTCTTGACTATACATTAGAAGACGAGAAGCCGGATTTTTTACAGATAGAAGGTCTGGTTATTCAATGGTGTGTTCTAACTATTCGGTTATATTCTTTATAAAAACGGGATAAAACTAATAATCTTTAAGTTCCGTCCAAATTATTTGCATAGCAAGGGATATATATATATATATATATATATATATATATATATATATATATATATATATATATATATATATATATATATATTTACATATATCCATTTCTGTGTCTATCCTTTAAGAAGACGTTATATGGCAGATATCTGGGACCTAAGATCTGTTCCGAAGATGAACACGACAACGAAATAGTTACGCTATCTTAATAATAATAGCACTTGTTAATAAAAGGTGTAAAATTTCGCAGTTGATTTTGAATGGCTAGTTCTCGACATATTAACAAAAACTAACGTCATGATTGAAACATTTTCTCGAGATAATTGCAGAGATATAGGATAAAATTAAATCATAATTTTTCCGGTCAATGAGGTCTTATATAAAATTAGTCCCTTTTTTTATCAAACTGAATATGTTACTGTCACAAAAAACGTAGGGTAACCGTACAAAAGCTATGGAAAATTTATTTGCTATGAAAACTTTTACCAATGCGGAGCTTGACTTTAATGGAAGATTTTTATAATAACAATAATATCTCATTTTTGACAGATTTTTCAAAGTTATTCGGAGAACTTTGCTGAAGAGATTGACACAAGCTGACTTCAACATAACCTTAATTTGTTTTTTCTTTAGTGGATATCTCAAAACTAAGGTTTACAATACTAATCTTCGTTTAATTGAAACAATTAAAAAAAAAAACGCCCGACAACCGCTCCCTAAGAAGAATGCCAGGAACGTAATAATTACATTGTGAGAAGATAATAAATTCTAAACTTAAATGTAGATGTGAAACACTAATTACTTGTTGTTGACCTAATTTATTCTACAATTATGAATATTCTTTCTCAATATTACAACAAACCCTTAAAAACTCATTTTGTTCTATTTTACTTCCGTCAAGAGATTACACCAATATTGTGCTCTATAAAAATGCTATCTACGTTTTAAAACCCATCTGAAAATGTTAAAACAGAACTACGTAATATCCGATATGAAACACCATAGACAAGATTACAACAGTTATTATTTTGACTTTTATTTGCTGCGTGAAGATATTAAAATCAAAATTGTCTGATATTAAATCTGCAGTTTTAATATGAAAGATAACACAGGCCGACAAAATTGGACGAAACTTCAGATCCCGAGACCAGAGAAAACTTAGTCAAAGGTTTTTAGTGCGCTCAATCCGAATCCGACCTTAAAATTGCTCCACTACATCAGATTTTCGAGATATCCTAACCTAAAAACGCAAAAAACACGTTATTTCACTATTTTCGATATTATATTACACCGCGAATTAATTTTTCTTCACAAAACTCGTTTTCAGATATCTGATTTCTTCTCGGAGAAATCATTTTTCTAGTAGCAACATTATTTATTTGTTATCATACACGGTGTCCTATTTTAATGTACCATGCTTCTTAATTTTTTTATGTCAACTTTTAGTAAAAAAAGTTTTAGACAAAAGTTAAAGAGTTTTGAAGGCGCAATAATTGTGATGACCTTGGAAGATCATTTTGAAGGTCATTTTAAGGCCAACTTTGATTTTTTAAATGGGAACTTTTTTTTTATGACGGCATCATGTTTCTCTAGCAAAAATACATAACTTTTGTACGAAAAAATTTTCTCTATAATACTCCGGTCTTCAATACTTCACTGATAAAAGATATTACACTTTTAAACCCCAAACAAACATAAAGGCAAATAAACCTAAGATAATCTCAGACTCCAAGTCGAGATAAAAGATATTACATTCTAGAATCCTAAAAGAATCAAAATTTAACAAAACAGAAAGGCAAATCGTAATTTAGACTCTTCAGAATTCCGACCCATCATATTGTTAAATTTCTTAAGGTTAGGGCCATGACTCGATGGGGTTAAACCGACAACGAATTCGGATTCAGCCGGATCAACTTTTTTTTTGGTATGGTTGTAACGAAAATGTCAAACTAATTAATTCCATCGGACGATTCCTCCGAGAAGAAATAAAATATCCGAAAAATTCAAAATGAATTTTGAAGGGGAAGAGTAGTACTTTCAGATGCCGCAACAACTTTTGTGAAGAAAAATTAATTCGCGGTGTAAAATAATCTCGGATATAGCGTTAGGATATCTCGAAAACCTGATGTGGTGGAGCAATTCTGAGGTCGGATTTGGATTCAGTCCACCAAAAACCTTCGAAAAAGTATAGCCTGGTCTCAGGGTTTGAACAATGTTGGTCTGTGTAATTATTAAAGATTAACTTAGATATCGCCTTCAAGCGGAAATTTTGAAAGTAGCTTAAGTAGGTTTAAATTGTGTGGACGAACTAACATCAATTTCTTGTTGTTCTATCCTCCAGGAATAGTTCCTTCCTGTTAGAAATGGGCTACAATTCAGCCGAAACCCGAAAGACCTTGCCAAACAACTACCGAGCATTCGCACGACTTTCAATAATATCGATAATTATGGAAAAGCTATCTATCAGCTTCTCCTAAAATATCTTAAAGGATTTAATAATATTAGCGATCATCAATGTGGCTTTGGCTGGCAAAGATCAACAGAAGATCTTCTAATTTATATCACACATGTTTGGAAGAACACAACTAGTATGTTGGAGGATCTCGAACAGTTGCACTAGATATATCTAAGGCATTCGATCGAGTTTGGAATGGCAGATTGTTGCCTCTTATAGTATGTCTGAAAGACTTTGTGCATGGCTTTCGTCTTTCCTCAGAGTGTGTTTTTTGCGAGTGGCAGTTGACGGGTTTCTTTCTAATACTTTCTGTCAACTCCAGTATACCCAGGGCTTCATATTGTCTCCTACTATCTTCCTTCTCTATATTAATAATCACCTGGAAAAGATAATGCAGAGGAAGATAAAGGAGAAAGGAAGTGTTGACCAACGTAGGTTTTCATGGTTGAGTTGTTCCGAGCGGCTGCGAGCAAATTCCGAATGGGAATGATGATTTCCAACCTCCGGTAGGAGAAGGACTTTAAGAAGAAGAAGGAAAGGACAGGATTCGACATTTACACAATCTGTAACACTTGTTAGAAAACTGAACAGTGCTTGAGATCATCAAAAGACCCAATTCGTTTATAAGCCGAAAGTGTCTATATAAAATTACCTCTTTATGGTACAGTGCATGTAGGAGAAACTGGAAGTCCAATAGCTATTAGAATTAAAACATATGAGGGAGGTGTGTCAAAAAGGCACAAATTGTATAATCAGCTGTATCTAACATTCTAAAAGCCATATCATCATTGTAAGAGAAATCAAAACCCTTCCATCGATCTGAAATCTATATTGAAGAAAGTTTAGGGAATCAATTGCAATTTACAAACACCTTAACAACATTAATAAGAATTCGGATGGCGGCCTGTATCACACCTGGAAAACGATCATTACGCTGGATCAAAATCATGATGAGATAGGCATATTTTAGAAACAGCAATATTATGGTTCTATCCTCTCTGGGGTATCACCCGGAGTATTGTTCTGAGTTTTGGACCTCGAAAAACTTGCGCTCTTTTGTTTATAAACAATTTAAGTTTTCAAAACGCGTTTTTTGAACTTAAAATGTGAATAACACCGGTTATATAGTCCGGATCGAGACAAAAAAAAAACTAAATTCTTTGTAATGAAATTTCCAACAAATTCTCTTTAGTCGCTCAAGTGCGTATATAACCTACACAATTGAAAAAAACATGCTAAAATTGTTTTTTTTTTCATTTTTTTTTATACAGGTCGACTAAGTGTATGGATCGACTTAAAATTTTCAGAAAATATCCTTTTTATTATAACAAAAATACCCTAAAATTTTGGTTTACAAATATTGAACCCAGTGGGCACAATTAAATTTGTTATTTAAAATTAAATTGCCCGCCATTTTATGTCATTTGGTCCAAAATGACCCCAAAAAATTTTTTTTACATTCGTTTATTAATCAAATAAAAAACAAATACGTTTTTTCTGTTGTTTTGAAAAAAAATTGTTAACGAAAATGATTTTTTTTTAATAAAGGTCTCGAGATTCTCTACCAATGCAATCGTAGGCGAAACATTAGAAAGTTACTCTAAATTGAGTAAGAATCATAATTTCTTAATCCTAACCCATCAAAATAGAGTCATACCAACAAAATTCAGTCGTCCTAAATTCCTTCTATTTTCGAAACATTTTCAACATAATAAACGATTTGTCAAGTCAAAAATTTCAACTAGTAAACACAAAATATAACATTAAAAATGATTTTCATTCCGATAATGGCATTATCTTCGAAACAGATGTATTACATTCCGAGTGATAACAGCATTTTGCTGAAATCGACTGGACTTTATGTCTCCAAAATGCAACTAAATCACATACCATTGCGCTTTGAAATTTTCGACGAAATATTGCACAAACACTTTGAAATTTAATGTGAAAAACAATACCAAATTGCACCAATTTCGTGTTGTATTTTACGTTTTTAGCGATTTTTACGTTATCCGGTAGCTTGTAATTATTTTTATGAGTCTGTTTTTTACACTATTTTTTGATTAATTGAACAAAGTTCATATTGCTTTTCCCATCTGCCACACTATATAGAGATGTGCATTTTATGGTATCAAGATTCGTCAGCCGAGCTAGAATCGACAAAGAGAAAAATAAATTATTTGTGGTCATACTTGCGTAACGTAGTAATCAAGTACTAAAAAATATTTCTGTGGTTACTGACTGCCGAGCTGAAAGCCGCTTTTGCATCGTTCTTTTGAGGCGCAAACAAAACAAACACAGCATCTCGAGAAATACTGTACTAAGTGTATGGGCGTTTTCACATCTACCGGCAACGATACCGACACGATGCCGACACGACACGACGCCAGCCCCGACACGACACCAGGGGAACTTTTGCACATTTGCACGACATCGCCCCGACACGACACCGACAAAGAGATATAAACCGAGGAAAGACTTTTTTTACTAGGTCCGTTGAGTGCCATGGCAGCTGTTAATCAGTTATATTTGAGTTATTTGTTACATCTTAGACGTAAAAAGCTAAAATGTAGTCAAGGCCTGCCAACTTTTTTCTCGTAGAATTTTACTTGTATTATTTTCGTTTGTTTTATCCCAAAGACGGGGTTTAGTTTCCATAAGTTCAATTAACGTGACAATATGAAACTTGAAGGCTATGATATCAGCTTCGAGAGCACTTAGCACTTCAATTAAATTTATAAAAATCATGACGACACGAGTGGAGAGACTGCTCCTCGACGACAGCCGGCGACTGCAACGACACGGCGCCGACATGTCGTTAAGTGTGAAACCGCTCCCATTTATTTAAATGATATTTCTAGTCCACCAGCATCGTTGTCTATGCTGTGTCGGTGTCGTGTTGGTAGATGTGAAAATGCCCTATGGGCGTTTTCACATCTACCGGCAACGACACGACACCGACGAAACGTTTTCACACGGCATCGCCCCGACACGACACAGACAAAGTAATATAAAACCGAGTTGTTAATGTGAAATAAATAGAAAAAAATGCCCGAAATATAAGAACTAACCTCTATTTTTCTTTTCTGCCTGTGAGAGTTCTTCATATTCGTCTTCTAAATATTAAAATATTTCCGGCTAACTGTTCTCTAGTAAAATTTTATTTTTATTATTTTCATCCCAAAGACAGGGTTCAGTTCAATTAACGTGACAATATTAAACTTTATGGCCATGGTACCAGCTGGGAGAGGACTTTATTAAATTTCTAAAAATCGGGACGATACAAGTGGGGGGACTGCATCTCGATGACAGCCGGCGACTGCAACGACACGGCACCGGCATGTCGCTAAGTGTGAAACCACTTCCGTTTATTTAAATGTTATTTCTAGTCCACCGGCATCGTTGTCTCTGCCATGTCGGTGTTGTGTCGGCAGATGTGAAAACGCTCTATTAGTGTAGATGGTGTTACGTAGAAAAATATCTTTTTTCTCTGTTAGTATAACTTTTTAAAAAAACTTCTTATTTTTTTACCCGTTTAATATCTACTACATGGGGTGAAAAGGCTTGAGACTTTTGAAGAAACAATGATTTTGCTAAAAAATTCATTTTATTCTTCAACATACTTTCCTTCAAAAGCAATACACTTATTCCAGCGATCTTCCAATATTTAAATACCTTTCATATAGTACGATGTGTCGAGCTCTATAAAATAAACCTGTTTCCTAAGCGACTTCTTCTTTTGAGCCAGATTTTTTTCCCTGGAGTCACCTTTTCAATTTTGGAAAGAGGTAATAATCGTAAGGGGGCCAAATCTGGTGAATAAGGCGGATAAGGAAGCAATTTATAGTCCAATAGGTCCATTTCGCCATCGCTTTTATGGAGTTGCCAGCTGGTGCATTATCTTGGTGAAACAACAGTTTTTCTTTGCTAAATGCGGCCTTTTTTATCTTCATTTCACCATTTAAACGGTCCAGTGAATCAACTTAATAGCCTTCGGAGATTGTTCGCCCCTTCTCAAAATAGTCGATTAGTATTATTCCATGCGCATCCCAAAAAATATTGACAAAACTTTTGCAGCTAATGTTTGTGTTTTTGGAGGCTTAGGTAGGCTTTCATGCGGTATCAGCCAACCTACGGACCATCTGTTGTACTTGCGCGTGTAGTGGTGGATCCATGTTTCGTCTATTATTACAAATCGAGGCAAAAACTTTTTGGATTACGCCGAAACATTGCTGTTTTTGATCAATTGTGAGAGTACGCGATATTCATCGGGAACATAGCTTTCTCATATGCAAATATTTATGCAAAGTATGTCTCAAGCACTCTATTGATATCTTCATGTCAGCTATCTCTCACTTTTACCTTGCGGTCATCTAGAACTATATATTGGAATTTTTTGTGTTTCTTGAGGTGACTGCCTTATTTGGACGTTCCGTACGTTCATCATTGGTTCTTGTATGACTGTATTTAAGTTTACTAAACCAACGACATATAGTTGCTTCCGACGGAGCAGATGTGTTATAACACTTCGCAAGTCATTCTTGAGTTCTGATCGTATTTTTTTCCGTCAAAAAGCAATGTTTAATCAACACAGGAATTTTTTTTGGTTCTATCGTTTTGCAAAAATCAAAAGTAGCGTCACTCAAACAGCAACTCGAAAACTGATAGACAAAGTGTCTTGAAAATTTTACACGAATCTTCAGAGAGTTGACAATCACTAAACATCATATGGTTTTTTGTCTGTGCTGCCATCTCTTGAAAAGCGTCAGGACTTGACATCAAGAAAAGGAAATATTGGCAGTTTAATTTTGACAACTGTCGGAACCGGTAATAAACTCTAATTGAACGTGCCTGTGGTTCACTTAATGCGAAAATGTCCATTGTTCTTCTAGGTACCCTTCTTTTTCTACCGATTAGGATAAATTTTATTTACTTCAATTTCTTGGAAAGTTTCAATAACAAAATAAACTTTATTTTAAGTAAATATTTTAAACAAATTCGCTTGGTATTGGTATTCAATTTAAGTTCTCTACGTGATTATATCAAAGATAATCAGGAGAACTGAATAGGCCTAAAAAGTTGCTGAAATTGCTGAAAGTGCTCTTTAGCCTTTTTGTTAGGTTTTTTATACCCAAACTTTTTGTCAGCATGTCTGAGACGCTCCAGACTGTAAATAAAGGCAATTTTTTTAACAAACCTGAAGACGGCAATTTTTAATACAAAAAATGATTTATTTGCTGTTATATTAAAATATTTGTTAGATCTTCCAAAAAAGTTAGCTAGCAGGAGATGAACAAATTTTACGAACCTCTGACAGTTTGAAAAGTAACAATACTGATAGATCATAAAATTACAAACAAAAAATGCTTTTTAGTGTGGTGGAACACTTATGGCAGGGGTGCTTAAACGGTCGATCGCGATCGACAAGTCGATCGCGAGTGCTTTTTAAGTCGATCTCGAGAAAAAAATTCCGATATAGAACTATTCACAGATTTTGTTTTAGGTAACTAAAACAAAATGTAATGAATAAACTACTAAAATTTATTCGATCCACAATTAGGCCAGAATAACCCCCTCATCACTTTCTTTTATCGTAATAACCCCCTGCTAGTGGCAAAAGGCGGCTTTATCAAAGGAACGCGCGGTACTTGTCAAAGAAAAGCCGCGTTTTTGATTCCCGCTGATTTTTCTAAAAACTTCGGGCGGCGTGTTTGACGGGAACATTCGAGACTTCGTTCGCGCCGATATAAATGTTGCGCCTGCAGGAATAGGAGTCAGTCTGAGTTGTAACTTGAAGGCGATACATCGATACAAAGTTTATTAATAAATAGTCCAAAATGAGTGCGGCGAAGAAAAGTAAAACTTATCATTTTAATAACGAACGAAAAGTACGTGATTTGGTAACTTGTTTGAAAAAAGAACAAACCATGTTCACAAGACCAGCCAAACGATCGGGTCATTTAAAATATCTCATATATTGGCGAAACACAAGAAAGCATTTGATAATCGATTGGTTGTGAAGGAAGTATTTATTGAAGCAGGTGAGACTTTATTTGGAGATTTTAAAAATAAAACAGAGATTATGTCTGCTATTAGAGAACTTCAGTTATCTTGTCCGACTGTCACAAGGCGTGTTGAACTCATGAGTCAGGACATGGCAGATAAACTAAAACATGATATCATGGAATGTACATACTTTTCTTTACAGTTCGACGAATCCACCGATATGACAGACACTGCCCAGCCGTGTATTTTTATTCGAATGGTATTCAATGACATGTCGGCTAAGGAAGAGTTTTTGACAATGATTCCGCTGAAAGGAAAGACCCGTGGCGAAGATATATATGACGTTTTCTTCAATTTTGTAACAAACTACAAGCTACCAATATATAAACTAGTGTGCATTACAACCGATGGAGCACCAGCAATGACTGGAAACAAAATCGGTTTTGTGGCACTCTGTCAAGCTAATGATGATTTCCCTTCATTTTTCTCCTTCCATTGCATTATACATCAAGTTGTGTGTTCAAAAGTTCTAAACATGGAGGAGATTATGGGCATTGCAATAAAAATTGTGAATTCTATCCGTGCACGTAGCTTGCAACGACGGCTCTTTAAATTGCAGTTGGAAGATAGAGAGTCAGCTGAACACACTGATTTAGTTCTTCACACGGACGTCAGGTGGTTGAGTCGCAGAAAATTCCTAGAAAGGTTTCAAGAATTATTGCCCGAAATAACAGCTTTTCTGGACGAAAGAGGTGATGACACTCAGATGCTGAAAAACGAAAAATGGCTGACTGATTTGGCATTTTTGACAGACATCACAATGCATTTAAACACCATTAATTTGGAGCTTCAAGGTAAAGGAAAAACTATTATTGAGATGATTAGCACAATAAACGCATTCAAAAGTAAATTGCAACTTATGACAGATCAACTGAAAAGAAAGGATCTGAAAAATTTTCCGTCTTTGAAAGCAAGGATTCCTCAGTTGAATTATGATATTTATGAGGCAGAATTATCAAATATTTTGGGCCAATTCGAAATACGTTTTTATTATTTCAGTAAATTGGCAAATATCGCATCATTTATGAGTTATCCTTTTTCGTGTAAAAACATTGAGGAATTAGCTACTGAAATAGCAAGTCAGTTTAACATGGACTCATGTTCTGATGAAAATGAGTTAGTGTAGATTATATCAGATATACATCTCAAAGTCACAGCATCTGATACAAAATTCGGGTGTTTTATATCTGAAGATAAATATCCGAATCTAAGGCAAATGGCCCTTCAACTGACGGCAATGTTTGGGTCAACTTACTTGTGCGAGTCTGCATTTTCTGAAATGAAGATAATTAAGTCAAAATATCGCAATCGACTAACTGACGAATATATGTCATCGTGCTTGCGATTAGCACTCGGTAATTACGTACCATCTTATGAAAAGTATGCCAAGGACATGCAGTGCCATGCTTCAACATCCAAAGTCACTCATTAGTTAAGTTTAGACACTAGAACTCGTTCGTTTTGTAAGAACCAATAAACTCGCAATTTTGAATAATTATGAGTTTTTTCATTGACATTTTAGAGCAGACCTACACTTACCTTGACTAAAAAAATGCATATTGTGCGGAAAACTAATATCTACGATACACCCTACCTAGACGACAATCCTGCATCACACTTACTTGCAGCCTCTCAGAGTCGATCGATCGTAGTCTAACAATATTGAGGTAGATCGCCAGCAGTTCAAATTTGAGCACCCCTGACTTATGGGATCACTTCGGTGTCTGTCTATTTGTCACACCGAATTTTTTCCGAAACTATTTGACATAACAAGTTGAAATTTGTCAAAAATATAGTAATTGATGGCCCAATTAGGGCCGTGCATTTTTAAAAGTTAAATTTTGACTTAAGGGGTTAGTTTTGGAGGGTGAAAACGGAAATAATGAAAAAAAATTTACCAGATCATCGAATGGGGTGTCAAATGAGAGCTTGTGAGTTCAAGAATATATATGGTTTAATACTTGCGCACACTTTCTTTGTATTATTTTTTTAAAAATGGCCAAAAACCCCCTGTCCACCCACCCTATCTCAAAAAGTACTGATAAAAATTTTTTAAAAAAGTTCTGGAATAGTCACATAAAGGTTGAGCGAAAATTATCACGAGGGCAGTATGTTTGTTATTTTATCTGGTATAATAAAAAAATATTTGACCGCCAAAATGGTGAAGGTTTATTTCGTCGAAAGTTGTGAATTAAATCAGGACTGATAGCTACTGCTTTAAGCATTAGATACTAAGAGAAAATACTTTTAATTTATTTGTTCATAATTAAATAAACATTTAGATAATAAAGATTTGTTTTAAACTTTTACCACTAGATTCTAGATTGAGACTGATTTATTAGGTAGCTGAGATGCTATAACTATTATACATTATTGACTAAGAAAAAACGTGAAAGTGGATGGATGAGATATGAACATGTCAAGAACTTTTTGTCTTATTCTGCTTGGTCTGATCAGCATGCTGACTCAGTATCTGGCTAGACATTAGGGTGACAAGCCACAAAATTTTTTTTTAGTTATCTTTGGTCCTACCCACGCAAAATGTTCAATCCTATGAAAAAATGTAGCCCCTTAATTTTTAGAAACAAATATTGATATTTAGAGGTCGCATCCATCGATTGAAAATATATTTTTTCTTCTCAATCGTTTTTTCCCCTTCAGCAGCCCTCCGTTAGACTTCTGATTTGAATTTAAGGATTAAGAAGATGTTTCCTTGTACATTTTTTGATGCTGAATCCGTTCCGAGGGCCGTTTCCCCCTAAAATCCTTCAATTTTCCGCAATGCTCATGTTAAGTGGGCATTAAAGGTGAAAAAATGTGTTTTCTTTCCAAAAAAGTTCCTCAAAATTTACGGGTAGAATTGTAGGTGAAGTTTTATAATGTAGAATCATAGATATGACACAGATCTTTGAGAAATTTTGATGGCGCACTAGTAATATGCCCCAGCAAGAACGAAGCGCTTTGTTGGGAAAAAGATTGACACATCCAAAAAACTCGAGAAGCAGGCAACTTCAGAAAAAAATGTTTCAGCAAAAAGTTTTAGCATTTTTCCCTGGGAATTAAATGGGTCTATTAGATTTTGAGCTCAATGCTCGGTTGGGACTCTATGAGTCCCAAAATTGAATATTTAAATGGAAACCCAATACCTTTAACACATATTTGAATTCAGCGAGAATTTTAAGTCCCAGTAAATATTGAATTTTGATTGAGCCTGATTGGGCCTCATTAGAACTACAATAGAATGCGGCACTTAAAAAGAATTATAGCCGTGTTAAAAGCATACACTAAGGTAAAAACTAGAGTGACAAGCCAATATTTTGTTGTTTTTCTTCCGTCGAGCATGTATTTACAGGGGTGCTTGTCTTCTCCCTCATGTAGCGTCACACTTTCCTAGTAACATGATTCACTTGAAAACTTTATAGAGAATACATTTTCCACATTACCATTGTTATTTGTGTACATATTCTTTGACATTTTTTTTAGGTATGTCAATCTTTTTTCCAGTAAAGCGTTTCGTCCTCGCTGTCTTTGTCCCATGCTACTCGTGCGCCATGAAAATTTCTCAAAGATCTGTCATATCTATGATTTTGCATGATAAATCTTGATCTATAATACTTCCCGTAAATTTTGCGGAGCTTTTTTGAAAGAAAAACGCATTTTTTCACCCTTAATGCGCACTTAACATGAGCATTGCGGAAAATTGAAGGATTTTAGGGGGAAACGGCCCTCGGGAATGGATTCAGCATAAAAAAATGTACAACACCTTCAAAATCTGTAAATTCCAATCAGAAGTCTAACGGGGGGGGGGGGGGGGGCTGTTGAAGGGGAAATATGATCGAATAGAAAAAATATGCTTTCAATCGATGGATGCGACCTCTAAATAATAATATTTTTTTCTAAAAATTTAGGGCCTTCATTTTTTCATAGGACTGAAGATCAAGAAAATCAAAAAAAAATTTCTTGGCTTGTCACCTTACTAGACGAGTTTGTAATCTTTTATTGAAAAACCTATTTGGGGTGTGTTTTGTGAAGGGACTGATAATTTTTTACTTCCGTAACTAAAATTTTTATTTTAAAGGCAATCACTAATTGCGCAAGTCCAACCTTACGCTTGACCGGTTTTTTTAATCTTTTTTTTATTAAAAAAAGAAGTAAAAATCTTGGAGTTTTGATTCCTTTGATGGTATAATTCCGTTTCACTAATTTTCTTTTATCAATTTTGTTGTTGTTTTTAGTGTTCCGTACGGAACAGTTATATGATCACCTCGGCGTCTACTCGTCTGTCACACCCGATTTTTTCTGAAACTATTTGACATAGAAAGTTGAAATTTTGGCACTAATATAGGAATTGATGGTATCATCAGAGTCCTGTAGTTTTGAGAGTTAAATTTTGACTTAAGGGGGTTTTGAGGGTGAAATCGGAAGTGAAAAAAAGTTTTCGAGTGGGGTATCAAATGAAAGCTTGTAAAAACATGAGTTAAAAATATATATAATGTAATACCTGCGCACACTTTTCTTTGTATTATATGTAATCGCTGCCTCTCCTTATTTCGAAAGTACTGATCCAAAAAATTTTGAAAAAATGCTGGAATATTCTCCACAGGGTGCGAAAATTATCACGAGTGCGTTACCTTTAATAATTCATCTGGTACATAAAAAAACCAAAAATTTCAAGTTCATCAGTTTTCAGTAAAGATCGGAAAACAACTTTGTTGAAAATTCATTTGGGGTGTGTTTTGTGAAGTCGTTGATCATTTGATACCTCCGTAATAAAAATTGTTATTTTAAAAGCAATCAACGCACGGAACACTAATTGCACAAGTCCGACTTGTATTTGGACGGTTTTTTTTATTGTGTGCTGTTTGTCTACGTTCTAATTTGGGGCTGTGATGATATTTTTTAGCTCCTCTGGACTAGCGGCGTCTCTAAGGACAGTTGATCTGGAAACTAATGTGTTCACCACGAGTTGTAAGAGATGATGATGAGATTCCGTATTTAGATACCTGTTTGTATCTGTTACTTTTTTTTATACCGTATGTTTCGTATGTCCGTCTTGAATTTTAGTGACCTGTACGTTTAGAAAAGACAGCTGGTTTTCTGAATTTTCTTATGAATAAGGTGAAAATGGTTTAGAAGGTTGACAGGTTGCTCACAATCTAAGGGCCATCCCATGAATACGTCATCGACGTATCAGATCCATAGCCCCAGCATCATGCCAGCCAAGATGCCATGCTTGCATTCGATCTGGGGCAATTTAAACACTTGCTTTAAATTTTCTGTTTTATTTAGTTTCAAAACTAACCTGAATTTAACAACTGTTATTATATATTATTTTCTAAAGTAAAACATAGTAAATGTAATATCATTTTAAAAACTACCTTAAATTAGTAATTTTGTTAAATAACTGGCCAGGTGAGCTTGATACATTTTTTTAGAGTATGAAGAGTCAAAGTTAGCTAATTAAAATGATTTTACTCGTGATGCTTTAAAAAATGCTTTTCTTCCATAGACTTGGCATAATTAGTTTTATTTTGAACTGTAATCAGTAGCAGGGTTATTCGTAAATTTGTAGTTGTAGCACTCGATAAAGTGATCTAAGGTGTAGATTTTTACGAAATTCATAAAAGTGCCAATATCTCGAAATTTAACGATTAGCCTATTAGCCCACGATGGGAGTACGTTGGTTTTTGGCACACTATATATATATATATATATATATATATATATATATATATATATATATGTATATATATATATATATATATATATATATATATATATATATATATAATAATAATGTTTTTATTGTAATTTACAAGGTAATATTACAAAAGGCGAAATTGAAGCCAGGCTTCCTCATTTCATTTAACCTATACAGTTGATTCAATAATAACTAAATTTATATATATGAACTAAAAACTAATATATAAATATAACTGACACAAATATTGTTTGAGACATGGTAAAAACACAATAATACTACATTTCGACGCAACGGTTACATAAGAGACCGGATCAAAACAGAAGGCAAATCATGCACGGGACGGCAATGTCATCAACATATTGCGTGCCCTATGTTTAAACGCGGTGGGTTCTAATTGTCTTAAGTCTGCAGGCAATTTATTGTAAGACATTGATATCTGATAGCTAAATGATCGTTCAAATAAAGCTGTTCTGTGATAAGGAGGAATGATGGTAAATTTATGCCTCAAATCTAAGGCATGAGCATCATATCTAAATTTAATTTTCTGATACAAATAATTGGGAATATTTTTGAAAATGATTTTATTAAATAGAACCAAACTATGTAAATGCCTTCTTTCGCTCATAATAGCCACCCAATCTCTTTGATTCCAGCACTCAGTCCCCTCTCATACTTTCTTATGCCACCAATTAGACGCACACAACAGTTCTGCATACGCTGTATACGTCTGACATCCCGCTCCACAAGACAGGTCCATACACAGTGTCGCAGAAAGCAAAGTGCGACAGCACCAATGATTCGCACAAGGATTTTTTCAGAGCGGCATTCAAAAGGTGTCGTTGGTTAAAAATAAGTTTTAAATTTGCAAATGCTTTCCTGATACAGCCGCAAATATGTTCTGAGAATCTCAATTTAACGTCCAGCAATAGTCCCAAGTTCCTGGCAACATTGGAAACCTATTCTGTGTCATTATCTATACTGACATGTATCAGATCCTGATATTGATCCCTACATTGCTCTCGTCCAAATAAAAGTAACTGACTTTTTTTAGGATTTAATTAAAGACAATGGTTTAGCGAAACTTTCCGAAGATGCTCAAGCTCATTCGAAAGTTTATCATTCGCCTCCAGGTCGAAATGACATTTAAATCTGCGTGTCATCTGCATATAGGTGCGTTAAGACGTTCTTCAGGTTGACAGTAAGTTGAGAAGTGTACAATGTGAAAAGTAGAGGCCCAAGGATTGACCCCTGAGGCACACCACACTTAGCGACTACCTGACTGGATTGGTTACGATTAAGTTTTACACACTGTGTTCTGTTCTCGAGAGAGCTCTTAATAAGCCCACAAGCATTTCCCCCAAAATCAAAAAAAACCAAGAATGGTCAAAAGCAAAGTATGATTCATTCGATCAAAAGTTTTTGAGTAGTAGGCATCGTCATATATATATATATATATATATATATATATATATATATATATATATATATATATATATATATATATATATATAAATATATATATATATATATATATATATATATATATATATATATATATATATATATATATATCTGTATGTAAATAATTCTACTCGTGCTTACTAGTTTAACGTTTTCTGCATGAACCAATTACAATGCAAAAGAAACATATTTAAATTTGTTTATTTTGCTTTAAAAATATATTTTTAACAAAAATATTATTTTAGGTTCTGATTTTTATTTATCTTTACAACCACCGAAAACAATTACACAAATGTTTTCAAAGGGAAAGAATAATATTTTCTTAGGCCTTGGTAAGATTTCTACCGAGTTCTGTTTCATTTTTGTTCTGAGGTTTATTTAATTTTTTTGGAAGATTTGTCGCAAGCAGGAAATATTTCTTAAAAAAGTAATTTATTTTATTTCTATAAAATTACATTGATCATTAGTAAAGTTTTAAGCAGTTATGTTTGATGATTGTCAAAGATTGGGTTGTCGAAAACTATTGAGTCTTTGTCTCGTTAAATAACTTTACCGTTACATATCTCAGGTAATATAAGACGACATCGGGCCATATTTAGCGTCAGTTGAAAACTGACATTTGACATAGATGTGCAAAAACTGTTTATTCCGATTTAATTTCGAGCGCGTTAAAGATAATTTAACGGTAAAACATTCATCCGATCGAATTTCCATCTGTGAATCTCTACAGAAACGTAACGATTGAGCACGGCCATAAAAAGTGGATCACGTACGATAACAATGTGAAAAAAGAATAATGATCGAAAAAGGATGAAGCTCCAGAAACGATGACAAAGGATTGACGCCAAAAAAACGTAATGCTGTGTATTTGGGGGGATTGGAAGGAAGTCATGCATCATGAGTTGCCGCAGCCAGGCAAAACGATTGATTCTGTACTCTACCACAAAATCGATTTTGAAAAATCCAGAAAATTACATTAAAGTGCAAAGCTCTTCACTAGGATAATAAAAGAAGCCATAGAAATAGAGAAGAGGCCCAATAATTTATATAATCGAGATGATAGCCAACATTTATCAAACTCTTTTAAACATATCCCCAATACCAAGTCAGACCAAGAGATACAACAGTTCAACCGTATGTTGCGCGTCCAACACAAATTTCACAAAGAACCACAGGACCGAAAACGCGCAGTCAAAGCCGCGGCGTTAGTAAATTTCACACCAAGACTACCTGCGCCCTTAATACAACAGGTAAATTCCACACTAACCTTATAAGGGTGCTTAAATCTTACAGGTAATTTTCACACCAAGCAAATATAATTATGTTTTATTCATCTAAATAAAATTGGACGGATTTCTTTTAAATCAGTTTTTATTGAAAATTTTAGATATTTGCAAAAATATATGTTTTTATTTCATAGTAGAATAATATTGATAAAACATGAAGTTTTTGCTAAATACATAAAATATAATTGGACAAATTTCCTTACATATACTAGATAATGCTACAAACCTATACATATCTATTTGTATATATTTACAAAACAGGTTGAGAAAATTAGGAGACACATTTTAAAAAACGGAAACGATTAATATTTCCTAATTGTCTTTGTTCATAAAGATTTTTTAAATGTTTTAATTTTTGATTATTATGATTATTACTTATTTTAGACTCGTCGACACTTTGTATTTTTATATATACGTTAATCTGAAATTCTTTCAGCCTATCGATAAAAGTATACAGAGACGGGTGGGTAGAATAAAAAGAATTATTTAGATGGGCATGGAAGGACTCACAACAGTTAGTCGTTCGAGTTAAAGATGGACTCGATTCTGCCCATATTTCAACTGGAAAATCGGCTCCTTCCTCTATATACGTTTCTAGTAGGTAATCACAAAATTTATTTAAACGTTCATCCTCAGGTTTTATAGAATATAAATCGTATGCAAAACTGTCACCTAATTCTTCGGGTGCTAAATAGGACAAGCCGAAACAATACTTTAACCAACGGCCAATTTCAGAATTTTTGTCGCAATATTCTTTAGTTAGACTTAGATTCTGTATCTTGCGAAAATAAGATTGGTGTAAATGAAATCTACATCCTAACACTTTAGCATTTGGCCAAACTTCGGATACTGCCTTATGAATAGATTTTTTGAAGTCAATAGTAATTTTCTCTGGATTGAAATACAGTGTATCTGTTGAATAAATCTTACATTTTAATAATGTGGAGAGGTTTTTGTATGTTTTAGCTCTCTTATCACGCAATAAGCAAAATAATAATGGAATGTAATGACCGTTTGCAAAACCATGCACTGTAAATAACTGTGTAAAATATTTAGTGCAGTATGAAAAGGTGCCGTCCATATATATGTTGGATATTTTACACAACATATTGACATTTGTAGTGCAAGAAAAAACAAAAATGCCACTTTCGAGGTCATTGATATATAGAAAATTCTCACCCTCCTCAGCACTTCTTGGATTACGTCCTGGCAAAAATTTTCCTCTATGGTTATAAATGTTTTTTCTAATATATTCGACATCTTTTTCTGTTACTGTTTCAGGCAGCGTGTTTTGTAGTTCTTGTCGGATAATTTTAGATGGCCTTTCACTCATATGCTCTCCGGCTTTTCTTTTGCAGGAATTACTAATTATTTGCCGACTCAGCTTCTTGGTGTGGGCTTCGTGTGTATGGAGTCCTTCACCTCTGGTAACTAAATTCTCGGGCCCAACCGTGAAGACTTTTGATTTGTAATCTTTTTTTGAACATCTCCAAAATGTTTCTCCACATTTTAGCACCTTTTGTCGAAAGTAAGTGTAGTTATTCACACATAAGATGTCCTTTCCTCGATTACTTTTTATTAACTTTGCTTCCATATTAGCAACACTTTAAAAAATATACGCACGACCAAGTAATAATCACAAATTAATAATATGTACTAAACTGACATGTAGAAGGGTTTAATAATGATTTAATTGAACAGGCCGGTGCGTACCACCACCCATTTATCAACCCTCATCCTCTACCTGAAAGTACTCGGTGTGGAATTTACTTCTGCAATTACAATCCCTTAAATATGTCTAGGTCATTACGGATTAGTGGTGTGGAAATTACCTGCGCTCCAAAGCAGAGCCGGTCAGAATCATTCGACCAATAGAAACACGCTCCTAGCATGTAAACCCGGGGGCCTTTGAGCCAATGTCGACATTCATCGCCAAGACATCGTCAAGTCGTCAACGCTTTGAAAAAGATGGGTGAGATTCCATCGAAACCTCAGCGAAACTATCCATTAAGGGACTTTAAGCTAACACGGGATACATATATATACACTTTTGAAATAAAATATAATATAACTGTTTCACTGAATTTATTCAGATCACTCTGAGACGTGTTTTGGTACCGCGACCATTTTCGAAGAGATTTACAATAAGACTAAACTTAAGTTCTGAAAGATGTTACATTTGTATCGTTAATTGGTACTAAATTTAAATTAAGAGGTAATCAAATTGGGTAAATTATAGGTAGTCTATCTTAACACGGCGTATAATATGGGGGTATTTCCAAATTCTATTTGGCTGTTCCTTATTTTTATATTATTTTTTATCTTAAGAATTTCTAAATAATCCATATGTTTTTCTTTTTGAGCACTGTATGGCAATTTCACCCCTCGTTATTAAAAAGGTGTTTATTGTCTATGCCGTGTTCAGCAAAGCCTGTTGATTTTCGTTTATTTAAAATAGAGTGTCTGTGTTCTTTTAATCTTTGTTGTAGACTCCGTCCCGTTTGTCTCACATAGACAGCGTCACAGTCATTACAATTAAGTTCATATATATCCGATTTTTCCATATTTGTTAGATCTTTCTTTGTTATTAACTAAATATCGGGCTATATTGGTTTTATTAACACTTATACAGTTTATTTCTAACTTTTTAAGGCTATTGTTGATTTTGTTACTAATACCACCGATATAGTTGATCGCAAACCATTTTCTGCTTTCCTATTTTACGTCTGATGCGTAAAATTGTTTAAGTATATTTTTATGTTTTTTATTTTTTCCAGCTCATCTGTAATAATTGGATTCTATCCATTGTTTTTGGCTATTCTTTTGATTATGTTCAGTTCTTTTAGATAATTGTCCGTAGTTAATCTGTGTAAAAAACTGTGGAAGGCTGACATATTGATCTGCCAAGATTGATTTGATTTAGCATGTATAATGGTGTCTGTTGTAGTCAAAGTAATCTGAATAAGTTCTGTGAAACATTTATACTTTATTTTATTTCAATTGTGTAAATTTTTAAAAACAGAGGCTCAATTAATTAAAGGAATCTTATGCCCAAGATAAAAAATAAAAGTTTATATACATAAAGGTTGTTGTGTTACATCCTATTGCAAGGAAATATTTATTTACACAGTACCACATATATAAATGTACCGTATCAGATTCAAAGTTATGACCACTATAAAATTCAGCCTTCTGTCGAAGATAGTAAAGTTGCCATAAACCCGAAACGACATTTTTAGAGATGTCAATATATGTTCTATCTTATAGTTCTTTGTACAACAAAGAGTAAATATTTTATTGATGGACGAGCACTTAACCAGACCTATTCTATTTTAGCAATCAATTTTTTCTTTAAGTGATCAAAATTTTATTCATGTACTGATTTCAAAACGATAATATTGATGTACAAATTAATAAATAAATAATTATTGACATATACGTCTTGAGCTTTTTGTTCTCTTTTGAACACAACATAAATTAATTTATATTTTTCCAGATGAATGCACGGATGGGTACTTACGTATTCTTTCCGAAAATCGTATTTCGTAGTACGAGCAGGCATGACTACGATGTAGTTGGAGTCCTGAAAATAAATAAATAAATTGTTGAGATTTCATTATCTTCGCGATATTATGCAAGAACTACTGTTAAATCATAATTTTTTTTTAACTTTTCCAAAAAACCGTACTCTCTATACCGAGAAAGATTAATTTCTGTTTAAAAAACCGCCTAAGTGCAAGTTGGACTTGCGCAATTAGTGTTCCGTACTGTGTTTGCTTTTAAAATAAAAAAATTTGTTACTGAAGTATAAAATGGTCAGGGCCTTCACAAAATATACTCCAAATAAGTTTTCAAAAATCAATATCTAAGATTCGGACACAAACATATATAATAAATAGTAGGGTAAGTTTCGTTATTAATGACAATGACAACCTGCTAATACGTATATTTCAAAAGAAGCGTGCTCTTGCGAGATTTTTATATTAATATTATTTTTAACGAAGATGCAGCCGTGACTTTCTTGCAAACGCTTAATCTACTTATGCAGAATGACGAAAATAACATCTGTGATAGATATGGTGCACAAATGCAAAGAAAAAGTAAAAGCGATCGTGTAGAAACGTTTCGTCTAGTCTTATGTCGTCCCCGTAATCGTTTAGAAGCGGAAATGGGTTCTTCTGTTTTACGGATTCGTACGGCAAGTTACATTGTAATTTAAACTTAGATGGAAGCATTGGTATAACAACTAAAAACGAAACGAAAAGAATCGTATTTTTAGAAGTTACCAAAAGTGTTCTTCGTATTTGCTGAACCATCCCAAGACGCGTTTTCGCCGTATCACGGCTCATCAGCTGGGCTAGGTTCAGTAAATACGAGAACAACTAACGGAAAAACTAGTTTTCCGTTACTTGGATAAAGGACTAAAAATGTGTTCTCGTATTTGCTGACCCTAGCCCAGCTGATGAGCCGTGATACGGCGAAACGCATCTTGAGATGGTTCAGCAAATACGAAGAACACTTTTAGTAATTTCTAAAAATACGATTCTTTTCGTTTCGTTTTTAGTTGTTATACCAATGCTGCCATCTATGCCTTCGAGCAGTAAGCTCAAGAAAGGTGCGTTTCTGCAATAAGTGCCAGCCGTGCTGTGCCGCTCTGCTTGAATAATTAGTAAGTCGCCGACAGAGTGCAGTATAAGCATCTATTTGTTACAGTGTTCCGTTAATTTAAACTTATATTTTGGAATTGGTGTTTATGTTAGTGCAAGACATTCCAAGTACGACATATGGAAAACTGACTGGAGGGTCGTCACATATCATAAATGATTGGTATAACAAGTGTCGCGGAGCGTCCTCCTCAACTGTGTCAGTCAATCGCAGAGGAAAATTAATCGGCAGCAACGATGGGGAAGGCTATTACAAGGTGATCAACAACCTGAATCTGAAGATAGCGACGCACCGGTGCAAAACAATCGAAACCATGGTAGACGAATAGATGGACTGTTGGTTTTTAGTTTGAGCACAAAAGGAGAAGTACGATATTTTATTATGGAAAGAAGAGATGAAAATATATTAATACCAATTATAGAAAGAGAGGTTCAATTTCAATCTGTTATTTATTCAGCCGAGTGGTCAGTGTATAGAAATCTTGACAGGCGAGGCTTCGACTATCAAACCATAAATCATCAGCAAAACTATGTTGATTCGCTCACAGGAGCTCATACACAAGGTACAGAACGGTCGTCGTTAGATGCTAAAATTTATCATATTTGCACCATTTATCCTGGAAGATATTAAGGAAGAATGAAGATGACCAATTTGTCGGCTTTTTAAAGGATATTGCCTCTGTTTAATTCGTAATAAAATCATTATTAACAACAAATTGTTCGTCCTATCAATTATTATTCTATATCAATGTTATAGCAGGGTAGATATCAATTTTATGGTAGAATGCACGCTACAGTGGCACCTTTTTTATACCAGATAAATTACCAAAGGCAATGTACTCGTAATTATTTTCATTTAATCTACACTTTATGGAGAATATTCTAGATATTTTTCGAAATTTTTTGATTAGTACGTTTAGAGATAGAGTGGGGGCGATTTTTGACAACTTTTAAAAATGATATGAAGCAAAATTCACGCGATTATTACATCATATCTATTTTCGAACTGATGTTTTTTCATGTGATACCACACTCGAAGACCCCAAACTAACTCCTTAATTTAAAATTTAACTTTGAGTACCGCACGGCTGTGATTAGGCCATCAATTCCTATATTTGTGACAAATTTCAACTTCTTATGTCAAACAGTTTCGGAGAAAATCGGCTGTGACAGACAGACAGACACCGAAGTGTCTGAGTGTGTCATAAGTGTTTGATTTTTCAATTTTGATTTTGATACGGAAGGGTAAAAATAGATCTTTTTTGTATTCTCATTCATGACCTTTCTACTCAACGTATCTTCAAAACTAGGCTGCCTCTATCGGTCCGTAACATGGACAATAAAATTACTTAATTACTTTGTTAAATGACATTAAATATATTTTTGTTAAGATTTATAAATGCGTTATCGCAATTTCGTAGTACAACTACATTGTCAAACTTCTAACTAAGACTAAAATAGATTTTTTATATTTATTTTTATATAATGAAACTAGCCGTGCCCGCGGCTCCGCTCGCGTGGACTTGATTCACTACTATCATCACTGCTTATTCCTCATGTTACCTAACGTAATAAAATATCTGCCATCCTTATCTCCCATTATTTTTCCTTATCTCCCATCTTCTCGCCTTATCTCCCATTATCTAGGCTTATCTCGATTTATCTCGCAATATTTCTCCTTACCTCCCATTATTTCTCCTTATCTCCCGTTATTTCACCATAACTCCCATTATCTAGACTTATCTCTGCTTATCTCCCATTATTTCTCCTTATCTCCCATTATTTATACTTATCTCCCATTACCTCATCTTATCTCCCATTATCTAGGCTTATATCGAATTATAAAGAACGTATTTATAAATTTATAAAAACACGTAAATCGGATAAGTGATTCTCAAGTGAAAAGCGCACTGACGGACAGATAGACAGACAGAGAGACGCTGCATTTTATATATATCATATTCTTTGCAACATGATATTGTTCCATATTTATTGGTTTAGGCAGTGTATTGCAAGAGAACGCGCTAACGGTAACCTTTTTTCCGACTTGATTCACTATTATCGTCACTGCTTATTCTTTGTTACCTAACGTAATAAAATATATCCTATAACTTGGCCAAAGAACAAATGTATGTTTAAAAAAAAGCACGTAACGCACTAACGGACAGACAGACAGATAGACAGACAGAGAGACGTGCATTTTTATATATATATATATATATATATATATATATATATATATATATATATATATATATATATATATATTATAGATAGATAACCTGGCCAGAGAACATATGTATGTTTTAAAAAAAGCACGTAAATCGGATAAGTGATTCTCCAGTGATAAGCGCACTAACGGACAGACAGGCAGAGAGACAGGCAGACAGAGAGACGTTACATTTTATATATATTATAGATAGAAGATTATAGATAACCTGGCCAGAGAACATATGTATGTTGTAAAAAAAAGTACGTAAATCGGATAAGTGATTCTCCAGTGATAAGCTCACTAACGGACAGACAGATAAACAGACAGACAGACAGAAATACGTTGCATTTTATATATATTATAGATGTAATAAAAAATATATCTATAACCTGGTCAGAGAACATATGTATGAATTTAAAAAATCACGTAAATCGGATAAGTGGTTCTCGAGGGATAAGCGCACTAACGGACAGACAGACAGACAGACAGAGAGACGTTGCATTTTATTTATATTATAGATATAGATTTATATTATTATATAACCTGGCCAAAGAATATATGTATGAATTTAAAAAAAGACAGGTAAATCGGATAAATGGTTCTCGCGTGATAAATGCACTAATGGACAGACAGACAGACAGAGAGACATTGCATTTTATATATATTATAGGTTATAGATTATAGATATTCTCTGCTACATAATAGTGTTCTATATTTAATGGTTTAGGCTGTGTATTGCAAGGGAACGCGTTAATGGCAAACTTTTTTCCGACTTCATTCACTATTATCGTCACTGTTCATTCCTTATGCTACCTATCGTAATAAAATATAGTCTATAACCTGGCCAGAGAACATATGTATGTTTTAAAAAAAAAGTACGTAAATCAGATAAGTGGTTCTTCAGTGTTAAGCGCACTAACGGACAGACAGACAGACAGACAGACAGAGAGACGTTGGATTTTATATATATTATAGAAGGTGTGGGTATATTAGGTGCTATAAAAGTTAAAGAACGGACATTTCTACATCTGCTAGACTATTTAGTAAATTTATATTATGGTTCTTTGAATGTCTGTAAATTTCTATAGAATCTAAGAAATTAAGTTTTGACCCTTTAGGTGTCATATGGAGTGTTGATAAACAATTAATATTCGGAAATGGATAATCTATTTCTAAAAAATGCTTAGCAAAGTGTGGCTTTTTTATTTTTTAATCTATGAGATATATTATGTTCTGCGAATCTTGTTTTGAAATTTCATCCTGTTTGGCCTACATAACAGCTATTGCACTCTTGACACTTAAATTTATAAATTCTTGAATTATTATGTTTATTAGTTTAATCTTGGGCATTGAAAAATATATTGGATAATTTTTGAGAGGGTTTTAAAGCTGTTCTTGTTTTTTCGGCTCTGAGAACTTGAGGTATTTTATCCGAGATGGGACCAAAATATGTCAAAGGTATGAATCTTTTTCTTTCGTAGTATTCTTTTATGGGATAAATTAAGCTGAAGGTGATTTGCTTTTGTTTACGACCTATTAGGATATTAATTATTAGGTTGGAAGCTGTTATTGAGTGCTGTATTTTTGATTATATCCAGTTCTTTTTTAAATCATTTTTACTAAGAGGGATATTGAAGGTTCTATGGATCATAGTCTGCTGGGATGGTGACATCCTAAAATGTTGGTTTACGGAAAATATCGAGTTCTAATTTCTTTCCATTCTTTGAAATTGTAATATCCAAGAAATTTATCTCATTATTTGTTTCCTTTTCCAGTGTGAATTTTATGTTGGGGTGTATATTATTCAGATAATTTAAAGTAGAATTTAGTTCAATATTATTTTCATGGAAATATACTAAGATGTCGTCCACATATCTACACCAAAAGAAAATATTTTTTGCGTGTTCCAGTTCTGACATAAATATTTCTGATAAAAAAGGACTAAGTGAAGAACCCAAGCCAAGACCGTCTCTTTGTTTGAAAAATTGATTATTGAACTAGTAGTTTCCGGTTATGCAAAATTCGAAAAGTTTCAATATATCTTGTTGATATTTAGGTAGTGTCAGTTAAGAAAATAATTTAAGTAATTTTATTGTCAAAATGTACTGTCACAAAGTCACGGACCAATCAATTAATTCTTTAATAATATGGAATCCAACTTCTACACGTCCTAGACTGTCGAATACTGTTGGTGACGTTATGAACATTAACACGAGCGACAATATTTTATTAAAACAAATTGAATAATATATGTTTTTAATTCGTTAGGGAGTTGTAATATTGCTTTATTATTTAACAACATCTACTTGAATATCCCTATTAAATATTTTAGTTACCAATCTGCAAAATCCTTTCGAACAATTCGCAACCATCCGGAATCGGGGGTGTTCATTTAAATTAAAGTTAATAATTCAGAGAGGACGGTCAATAGCGTTGCTTGCAGTGGGATGGCATTCCAAAGTAAGTATTTTAATCGGTTGCATTTATAGTTTTTTTTGAAGTTGGAGTTATACTTTTACGCGATGTTATTACTCACTTAAATGAATGAGCCAGTAAGAATTAATTTCGTCAGGAAAAAGAAACCCGAGTAACATATTTGACAGAACTTTTAAAATGAAAAATAAATTTAATTGATTTCGGAAAAAAAAAAAACAAAAACTACGAAATAATCAATAAATATTAAGGATTTAGCATAAATATTATTGTTGGAGTATTATTTTTGTAAACGTTATTTTTTTGACCGATTTCATTATCATGACAAACCACTGTTCTAGCGTACGACTCTCAATTCTAAATGCGACGAAGGAACAGACAAACAGTGCAATGGCCACTGGGTCAGCAAATTAGGGTCAGTGCAATCGGAATTGTTAAACCAGTAATCCAGAGATATCTGGGGACGCGGTGGACGGCAGTCGAGTTTCTTTGAGGTTTCAAATTGCGCCGGATTGGGTATAAATTGATTATTTGTAGGGTTATTTGGTTTGTGTTGTCTATTTTCTTTTTTGTGTTTTTAAAAGGAAGTTAAATGAAGCTCTTCTATATACAGTGGTTATTAATAGGTTAGGGAGTAATTCTGAATTTGAGACAATATATATATATATATATATATATATATATATATATATATATATATATACATATATACATATATACATATATACATATATATATATATATATACATATATATATATATATATATATATATATATATATATATATATATATATATACATATATATATATACATATATATATATATATATATATATATATATATATATATATATATATACATATATATATATATATATATATATATATATATATATATATATATACATATATATATACATATATATATACATATATATATATATATATATATATATATATATATATATATATATATATATATATATATATATACATATATATATATATATATATATATATATATATTATATATACATATATACATATACATATATATATATATATATATATATATATATATATATATATATATATATATATATATATATATATATATATATATATATAAATCCTAAGTTATGAAACTAGTTGGGGAACTCGACAAAAAAGGGCATCAACAGATGTTCACACTATATTCATTTAGCCAATATTTCGGTCCTAGGTTGGGACCTTCATCAGGGCACAAAATGTAGCATGCAAATTAATCTAACAAGAATGACCATAAATAACAATTGCCATAACAAAGACCAACACTGAAATAAAACAGCCACTATTCACTAACATATTAATATAAAAATATGGTATTTACAGCAAGGATGCCATTAGAAACCTTGGATGCTAAAATCAAAATTAATTAACCACCTGCCATCTAAAAAGAAAAGTGACAATTTTGACAGGGCGCTGACGTCGTCCTTTGTCAAGTTTAAAAATTAAAATTACGTTGCGTTATGGCCGCGAAGAAACAGAAGGTAGATGTTCGATCATTTCAAACTTCATGGATTACGGTTTTGTACAGCAAAACGATCGGGCCATTTGTGTCCTATGTCGGGAAAGCGTAGTTTTCCGGACATCTAGTGTTCAACGACATTTCCAGATAAAACATGAATCGTCATTTAAAGATAACGCTGATAAAAGGGAGGCAATACAAAGAGCAAGTAAGCAATATGAGAAACAGTCAACATTCTTTAGCAAAGTTTTTCAAGGAAAAAATCAGGTAACTGAATGCAGTTTCAAAATTGCACAATCGCTGGCACAAAAGGGTAGGCCGTTCACTGATGGAGAATTTATGAAGCAAACGTTCTTGAGTACTGGCGAGATTTTATTCGACGACTTGCCCAATAAGGATACAATATTGGCCAGGATTAGGGATATACCGGCATCAGCGCGGACCATCGAGAGACGAATTACCGAAATGACACAAAATGTCCAAAAACAGCAGAGAGACGCTATCAAACGGAGTTTTGTATTTAGTGTAGCATTGGATGAAAGTGTCGATATTAATGACATTGCCCGTCTGGCAATCGTTGCGCGATACTTCGATGATGGCAGTGTGTATGAAGAGCTGATTTGTCTGCTCCCATTGCAGGGAACTACAAGAGGAGAGGATATATTTTCAGAATTTGTTGAACATTTTGAAAAGCGGAACATTGATTTAAATAAAAATTTTTGCGTAACGATAGATGGTGCTCCTGCTATGATTGGGAGATATAAAGGATTTGTTTCCCTTCTTATTGAACGCATGGGTCGATAAGTTTTGAATTTTCATTGCATAATTCACCAAGAGAGTTTGTGCGCTAAAATCTCCACTGGAAGTTTAAAATCCGTGATGGATAGGGTGGTTAAAATAGTTAACTACACTATCGGTCGTTCTTCACTGATCCATAGACAATTTAAGGCGTTTCTGCAGGAATTAGAAAGTGCATATTCAGATATACCATTGCACAATAATGTGCGCTGGCTCAGCCGTGGTAAAGTGCTCTCTAGATTTGTGCAATGTCTGGGCGAAATTAAATCGATCTTGTTGGAAAAAAATCAAGTGGATGCTTATCCTGAACTAGAAGATAAGAACTGGATCTGTATGTTAATGTTTCTTACTGATATTACAAACCATTTCAGTGAACTCATCTTAAAGTTACAAGGTTCAGGCAAAACAGTTCTGGATTTATACGAATCCTGGAAATCATTCAAATTAAAAATAGATTTATTTATCAGCGATATTACTACAAACACATATAAATATTTTCCAAATTTAAAAACTTATATATCCAGTGTCGACGATGGTGTACTAATAGACGAAATTCTTAAATATATGACTAATTTAAAAGAGGAGTTTATCCAGAGGGGTCAGGATTTTGATAAACATGGTTTTATGTTGGCTTTTTTAATCAGATCAGATTTAATGGATTTTTCCAGCAGTTGCTTTGACATATATCTTTTCTCATGGATGGACATTAATGATTTTGATCTTCAATACATTGAATTTAAAAGCTCCGAGTTATGGAACACGAAATTTGTAGAATTAAGAAGGGTATGAAAAGGTGACTGCCAGAATCATTCAAACGAGATACTCAGTTGTTGGATGAGTTTACCTGAGAAATTTATTTGTCTTAAGAAAGTAGCGTTTGCCATGCTTACAGCTTTCGGATCATCCTATATCTGTGAACAACTTTTTTCCCTTATGAGGGTGATTTTAAACCCGTACCGAAGCAGGCTGACAACAGACAACTCGGAAGCATGTGTGACACTGAAAATAACCAGACATGAACCGGATACAAAAAAACTCTCTAAAGAACTTCAAGCACAGGGTTCACAGTAGGTCCTAGGACTAGTATAATAAAATTATTTGTTAAATGTTAAGATTTCTTAGTAATTAAACCTTCTAAAAGTAATATTTTAAGTTAATTTAAGTTAATTTTTGTTAATTTTAGTTGTAATAAGTACTTATGTCGGCACGCAAAATGTTGTACGGATGAAAACTGGCACCCCTTAGTTAAAAGGTTGCCGACCCCTGCTCTAGGTCCTAAAACTGACAAAGACCTCTGGTTTCGGTCATATTTTCTAAAGGGTACAACTAGTATCGCATTTTCTCTGTTTCTAGTTCTATATTAATGATTCACAATTTCTTTTTCATTTCTGTAGAAAAATAGAGAAATGTTTAAAAAATATAATTTCTTATATTCATTATATTGTCATTATATAATTTCTTGGTGGAAAAAGTCTATCACGAAAGAAAATTACTATAACAATATAGTTTTGTATCAACCACAGTTGACTCAGCGCATTATTGTAAAATCCGCCCCACACGACGATGCCATATCTCAACAGTGACTCGACCAATGCCTTGTAGACAGTAACCCGCAGGTTGAGGGGTAGTATTTTTCTTATTAGGTAAAACTTATATATGAGTCTTCTCAGTTTATTGGTGAAGTCTAGGACATGTTCAGTCCATCTGAGATGTTCATCAATTGTAATTCCAAGATATTTTGTGTTTGAGATTTCTTTCATGACCATGTTCAATTCTTACGATTAAGAATGTTTGCAACTGGAAGCTATTTTTTGTAGTTAGAGTATTACATTTTTTTTTAAACAAGAACGCGTTACCTTTCTAGCATATTGCAATGCTGATGGCTCACAAAAATTAAAGTTGTTAGTGATAGGAAAGGCAAAAAATCCGAGGGCTTTTAAAAATGTGAACATACTTGTTGAGTACAAATCATCTACCAATGCATGGATGACTACAGCAATTTTCGTAGATTGGTTTCATCATTCTTTTATTCGTCAAGTCAAAAGTCATTTAAGAATTCTCAACTTGCCTGAAAGAGCCCTGCTAATCGTTGATAACGCTTTGAGCCATGGAACTATAAAAGAGCTGACTAGTGAGGATGGACAGTTTACAACATTATTTCTTCCACCAAATTGTACTGCACTTTTGCAGCCTATGGACCAGAATGCAATCAGACTGACAAAATTATTTTATCGGAAGTCTTTTAGCCCATATTTTATCAAATAATGAAGAGAACCTTGTTAGGAAGCATTACCCTAAAAGATGCTGTATGTCTACTATGCAATTCACGGGAAAAAGTCTCCCCTGAAGTCTTGAAAAAGTGCTGGCAGAAAATTATGGCTTATGTGGCAGATACCAACCCAGACACTGAATATAATGTTGAAGATCTGATTCCTCTGAGTGAATTGCGGCATAATTTGCTTTCCACGAATGAAGAAATGAAAGGTAAAGCCTGAAATTTTTCTTTTAATGTTTTTTTGGTTAATTCGTAAATATTTAACAGATGTTTCAGATATGCTGAATGTTCTCACTGAGCAGAATCTCACGAACGTGGAAATATGTAATTGGCTTGAAAATGATGAAGATTTGTTACCACTGGAAGACATAGATGATACAGATGAACAACACGAGAGTGATAATGAAGGTTCAGAGTTAAATACTAATACAAACCAGATTGTTAAGAACACTGTGAAGAATGATGTGTGCATAAGATTGGCAGAAGAAAATGATATCCCTCTAAGTGATGTTCTTGTACTTCAAAGATTAAAAGAAATTGCTTTTATGATGAACCAGAGAAGGGTCAAGCAAACAAAAATTACAATTTTTTTTACAAATTAAGATAAAACTTGATAAGATATGCTTCTATTTTAAATATTATTCTATGTATGTACTATTTTTTATTTGTTTCGTATTAAATGATTCGTTTTTTAATATAAATAATGCCCTGTTTCAGTAATTCGAATTATTTACTAATTCGGATCACCGCGGTTTTAATTAGTCCGGATTTTCGAGGTCGCACTTTATTCAAATTGGTTAAAACGTAAGCCAAGTGTCGATTTTTGTCCAAAAAATGCCTTATTTTTCCCAATATGTGCCGGGGTTGGACCCCGAGACCTTCTGCGCCGCAAGCAAGTACTACGTCATATAGCCATGGGCCGCCACAATCGCGCGACGTTAATACTTCACATTTTCCCAAAGTTTCCAGAATTTGACCGAAAGCAATTTTCCATAAGGATACTGCGGGTTCCATTGCAGGCAACATTCGTTCCTAAGTTATTCCCGGACACATACGTACCCACATATAGACAGAAGTTGAATTTTAAATACATAGACTGTAATATAATTATTTACTCTCCCCCGTATATTCTAAATTGTAAATTAAAACTCTGTTTTGGACAACACGGTCTGCAACGGCGTTCAGTGGAAAAGCGGAAAAAACACAAGCCCTTCTAAATAGCTCATTTAAAACGGAATCACACAGTCATCAACGCGTTCATGTGCAAATACAGACAGAACTGAGTTTAAAAATGTGAGTTTTTGCACATTTTGAAATATTTCGGTCACAGAGTTGCAAAATGTTGCAAAATGCTTAAATCAACGCAAATGTTATTGCAGCTATTTTATGAGGTCACATTTATGCAATGATTGGCTTGATTTACAGTTTTGAGTTACTGAATTAATAAAGAACCAGCCCGTTGGCTTTTAGATTTACGCGTGGGAATTGACGAATGTCCCAAATTTATAACGTATTATGTGTTATAATCAGAATAATAAATCGAAAATTCTGTATTAGAAAATATTTGTATAGAAATACCTTACTTTCGATAAATCCTAAAAATATTTGTTTAAATTAAGATTAATAAAGTGTATAATAATAATAAAAATAATAATAATAAAAGGTCTTTATTTTTAACTCGGCGAAGTCCAGTTAAGAACTGCTCATCCCAACCGAGCCAGTAGCTAAGCATACAAGATACAAAAGAATAAAAAAACAAATATAAAAATAAAAACATTCAAGTAATGCCTAAATACTAAATAAAAATACTTACAATAACATTACATCTTTATAGAGAAAAGAAAATAATAATAATAATAATAATATAAAATAAAAATAAAAGATAACATAGTACTGGAAGAAAAAAAGAAGAAAACATACAACATAAAATAATCGACAAAACAGCAAACGTAACGTAATCAGACAACGGCAATCCATCGCCAAAAGATAGGACTAACAGAAATAAGAATAAAAATAACAGTCAAGCTGCATCCCCGAGGAGAAATTTCTTCTAAATTAGTTTGAAATCATTAACTGACCTGCTCTGAATGGCGTGCGGTACCGAATTGTAAACACTCACTGCAGCACAGCTGAAACATCTTTCAACGATCGCCTTTCTGTGCTTTGGTATTGCTAAAAGGTGAATATTTCTAGTATTTAAACCGTGCACATCTACCCGATGCCTCAATTTCTGTCTAAGATAGAGAGGATAACCCGTTGCCAAGACTCTATGAGCCAGCCCAGCCCCACCAATTGAGAAGAAACATGATCTCTCTTCCGCAATCCACAAATAAACCTAACACAAGAGTTCTGAATCTTTTGTATTCTGGAACTGGAATGAACATCGAAACATGGCCCAAAAACCACATCCGCATAATTAACATGACTCAAGACGAATGCTTCGCAGAGCCTCTTCCTTACGTCTCTGGTCAAAATAGTTCTATTCCGTTCTTGTCGATCACAAGCCCAAGACTTTTTACAGTTTCCCTCAGTTGGACAGAAACACCATCCAGAACAAGACCCAAGTCAAGTCCCACCAGCACATTACCAAAATTAATTGCCACTGATTTAGATGGATTCAACTTAAGACTCTGCCTCTTCGAATATGACTGAATATTCTTGAGTGTGGCATTCAAGCGATGGAACATTTGCTCAGCATAATCCCTATTGTAACTAGCATACACCTGTGTATCATAAGCAAACTGATGGATTAAGCAATTGTCATTAATTGATTCAACCAGATCCATGGTATATACCATAAAAAGTAATGGTCCCAGAATAGAGCCCTGTGGTACTCCATTGTTCTTGACCCCAGGCTGCGAAGTCTTGTATCTATCTTAACAACTTGTCTCCTATTCACCAAATAGCTCCGGAGAAGCTCTACTGCCTCGTCAGAGAAGCAGTAATAATGAAGCTTTGCAAAGAGGAGACTATAATCTACAGTATCAAATGCTTTACTGTAATCTAAAAGGAGTAAAGTTGACGATTCACCACGATCAGCAGCCCGAAGTATATCATCCATTATGGCTGCGAGAGCGGTGGTTGCGCTGTGCTCTCTATGAAACCCTGACTGAAACTTAGGGAAGAGATTGTTAATGGACAAGAATTGCACCACTCTATCATATATTATTTTCTCAACAATCTTTGATAACACTGGTAGTAGACTAATAGGGCGGAGGTCTGATAGCTTGCTAGGGCTTATTACTTTCGGCAAGGGTCTAACCACGGAACTCTTCCAAAGGTCAGGAAAATGCTTTTCCGTAATACATGTATTAAATATTTGTGCGTATATCTCCGTTTTCATGATCATATCTCGAATCTTTACAAGTAGCCCAGTCATCAGAGGCAAATTTTGACGAAAAGCTTTCATTACATGTTAACAGGCTACATTTTGGCATACAGGTCGTTTTTTGGACGTAGAATACAATAAGAAAACTTTGTTGCTCTAAAATGTACGCTAAGCCTCAAATCGAAAATAGAATAAAAATTCGGTTTTTCGTAAATATCTCGAAAAATAAAAAATTATCTAAAAACTAATAGCACCACATGAAAAAATGGGAAATTATTCAAAAAAATAGTATATAGACTATTTTTTTTTAAATTTTATCGTAATTTAAAAAATTTTTTTAAATAAAATGGCTGGTTTAACCCCCTCACTTGTATGGGAATCATGCTACCAATCTCATTTATGATTAAATTAACGTAACCGCTAAATATTTTGAAATTGGCTATTATTGGATTTCTCGGGGTGCTAATTAAGATTCCGATGACAGATTTCGAAAATTCAAAATGTCTAGTATACTTTTAACTAAAAAAAAAATTGTCTGACTTTTTTTGACTATTTCGTACTGAACGTAAAATTGCCGGTGGCGCAATACAGCAGGCAAATTTTCCTATTTTAAAACTCAATTTTTAAATAACACAGACAATGTGGGTATTTTTAATTATTTTTATATGGAAGCTTAATCATATTATATGCACAAGGATTTTTTTTCAATATTATATTTTATTAAATATTTATAATTTACTGTATGCCCGTTAAAATCATGCAAACAAAAATTTCGTTTTAAGTTTTTAAATTATAAAGCAATAAAAATAAAAACTATTAGTATCATCGGAAAGCTGAAGGTCTCCTATTCAAAAAGCTATCTTTTAATTTTTTCTACACTTTCAAATTAACCTGTTTGGCGTGCTACACTTTTTGAATCACCTATCCGAATTTTTAATAAATTGTCATGCTGGAAAAAAATCTATATACTATTTTTTTGTAAAATTTCCCGCTCTTTCACGCGGTGCTATTAGTTTTTTCGATATCTTTATATTTCATATGTAATTTCAATAGATTTTCAACCCGTTAGACTGATAATGTTCCCCTGCCTATACTTTAATCAGATAAGTATTTAATTTTTGATTGGAAGTAAAAAATTATATAATCAACTGCCACAAGAAATGAAAAATATTAAGTGTAGTTTGAAATTTGGAAGAAAATTAAGACTTTTTTTAGATGTTGAAAGCTTATTGTAATAAAAATTGTTTGCATGAAATGCATCCTGTTTTATTCAAATAATTTTTAAACATATTGTATTTGCTAATTCTATTAATTTTCAATTGAAATTGTTAAATTATTACTTAAAGTATCATTTGCATAATTTTAATTAAAATACACAGCATGTGTTCGCCTTCGTCATAAAAAGTAATTTAGAAAATACCAATGGGAACAAAATTACAGAGTTTCTTTATGCAACTCATGATCTCCTATCAGACTCCGGTTGGTTCTACTGCATTTCTGACTTCTTGGTTAGGGTATAGCCCTCTTACAATTTTTTCTTCCTAGTTAAGACATCTCTCGTGTTGCTTTGCCTATTTTCTCTAGGCTCGGATGCTGTCTTTGGCCCTATTCCCCTCAGTTTTTTCCGCGGACGGGAGATGTAAAGCCCATAAGGGTCAACCGTTACATCTTTTGTGGGGTATTACCAAGTGATACTTTGTGTCCTACTTTTTAACTTATAAGCCTTTGGAGGAACTAAAGTAATATTACTCAAAAATTGACCATGAATCTTCGCTAGTTGAGCTGCCTTGTTGATTACTTCCTCTTTATCTTGACTTCTGGTTGAAATATTTTTCCTTATTTTTATCCTCTGGCTGAGTCTCCTTACCTGATGATTATGTTCTGCTTGTCTCTGCGCTGAACTCGTAGGGATACCTACACCTAGGCAACTGGCACAGGGTCACTAGGTCTCAAATATCGATTCCTCGTATTTTGTTCCGGCCCGAAGGACTTGCAGAAGGTTGGTTGGTGGTAGACGGGGTAGGTGATTGTGCACATTTGTGTACTGCAGCTCCTTGGCTGTACTCGCTTTTCTTGGTAACTAGAGCATCGTTTCTCTAAAAAGGTTTATTAGCTTCCGTCCAATCCCGTCCCATGTGGTAATTTATCGCCACTATGTATATCTCCAAACAATTTATGTGTGTTCCGAGTTAAAGCCATATATTCATACAGGATGTGCATAGAGATTTTTTTCTTTTTTACCACCTAGTCTACATATTATCAGCCTTAACTTAACGTAATTCTTAGACCACCAGGATAGTAGACGGCTGGCGTAGCAGAAGCAAGAAGTAATCGCAGGGAGCCAAATCTGGTCAATATGGTGGATGTGAAAACACTTCGAAGCAAAGTTCGTGCAGTTTTGCAGCAACAATCCGAAAGGTGTGTACGCATCGTTATGAAAAAGTACTTTCTTTTTTGCGAAATGTGAAAGTTTCGGCAGAATAGCACCCTTCAATTGGCCCAATAGTGAAGCATAATACTTTCCGGTGAGGGTTCTACCTTTTTCCAGATAGTCTATGAGGACAACACTATGAGAATCACAAAAAACCGTATCAATGACTTGTATATATATATATATATATATATATATATATATATATATATATATATATATGTATATATATATATATATATATATATATATATATATATATACATATATATATATATATATATATATATATATATATATATATATATATATATATATATATATATATATATATATACATATATATATATATATATATATATATATATATATATATATATATATATATATATATATATATATATGTGTATATATATATATATATATATATATATATATATATATATGTATATATATATATATATATATATATATATATATATATATATATATATATATATATGTATATATATATATATATATATATATATATATATATATATATATATATATATATATATATATATATATATATATATATATATATATATATATATATATATATATATATATATATATATATATATATATATATATATATATATATGATAAAATAGATGCTTATACTGCACTATGTCTGTGACTTATTTAAAGTCTATCCAAACAAAGTGGCCAGATCACAACTGACATTTAATTGCAGAAGCGCACCTTCTCAAGGTTTCCGCCTGAAGTCATAGATGGCGCATTGGTGAAGCAACCAAGGCGAATCGAAAAATCCGCACTTGGTAATTCCCAAAAGTGTTCTCTGACATAGGCTGAAAAGTTTTTGGTTTGACACATCCATATGATTTTTAGGAAGTACCAACCTTCAAATGATGTCATGTCAAAATTTCATGATATTTCGACGATTAATTTACAAATTACAGTGGTTTTAGTGACACTACTTTCGATATTTTCAAAATAACGGAAAAAATCGAATTTCGCGTGTTAATTAAACTCTGTTTTTTGATGGAAAAAATACCATTCAAGCAAAGCAATGGCTTAAGTATTACAGGGACTCTGTCCCTGGAAAATCACTCATCATTTACAGGTATGTTGAATTTTAACAGCAGTCGTACAGACACAAATGATGCTGAACGGTCTGGACGCCCAAATGAGGTGGTTACACCGGAAAACATAAAGAAATCCACAAAACTGTTTTGGATGACCGCAAAGTGAATTTGCGTGAGATAGCTGACACCCTAAAGATATCAAAAGAACGTGTTGGTCAAATTTTGTATGAACATTTGAGCATGACAAAGCTATGTTCGAAATGGGTACCGCGTTTGCTAACAGTAGACCAAAAACAACAACGTGTTAACGATTCTGAGATTTGTTTGGAACTGTTTAAGCGCAATAAAAAGGTTTTTTTCATACGATATGTGAGAATGGATGAAACATGGATCCACGACTATACACCAGAATCAAATTGACAGTCAGCTGAGTGAATAGCAGCCGGTGAAAGCCGCTGGAAGCGACCAAAGACACAACAGTCGGCTGGGAAGGTTTTGGCCTCTGTATTTTGGGATGCGTAAGGAATAATTTCCATTGACTATGCTGAGAAGGGAAAAACCATCAAAAGCGAATATTATATAAAGTTATTGGTGCGTTTAAAGGCAGAAATCGCAAAGAAACGGCCCCAAATGAATAAGAAAAAAGTGCTCTTCTATCAAGACAATGCACCGTGTCACAAGTCAATGGATACGATGGCAAAATTGCATGAATTGAAGTTCGAATTGCTTCCTCATCTACCGTATTCTCCAGATTTGGCCCCCAGCGACTATTATCTATTCGCAGACTTCAAAAAATGCTCACGGGAAAGAGATTTGGCTCCAATAAAGAGGGCTATTTTAAGGGCAAAGACAAATCCTTTTACAAGAAAGGTGCAAAAAAAATGTGTTTTAAGTAGCTAGACCAAAAAATTTTCAGCCTGCGTGTTATATATATATATATATATATATATATATATATATATGTATATATATGTATATATATGTATATATATATATATATATATATATATATATATATATATATATATATATATATATATATAAATATATATAGTTTTGAGAGATGACAACTGTCAATTTATCTGTCAAAACTATGAGTAACGTTTAAACTACTGATACGAATGTCAGTTTAGCTTTCAAGACAATAAAGAAAACTTCACTAGACAACTTTTGAAATTCTTCTGTACTCTGTAACTCACGTACAAGTCGAATATGGACCAAATTTAGATGAGTGTATCTTATGGTCTTATGGTGTGCTATTCAGTTTTTGGAGCATTTTGATAGTTGTCATCTGTTAAATCTCTCCAAAAAACAGCATATCATTGGACTATAAGAAACCCCTCATCCAAACTTGGATCAAATCAATTAATCCGTTAATGAGTTAGAAAGTCATTCGATGTCTTCACTTCGCTAAACAATTAATAAGCTTTTGTCAATGAAAATTCGCCATTTCTCTTTAATTAATGTGATTGAGACGCCATATTGGCATTTTTTTACAACAATAATGTTTACCAAAGATTATACTTTAATCATCTAAACATCCTTGTCAACCAATTTCTGCCGTCTTCCTTCAAATTAATGTGATTTACCTCTTTATAGGCCCCATATGGGTACGGCCATATTGAATTTTTGAAAGTTATTAATTTCTAATACTTGAATACTAGCCGATTTATTATTGTAAGGAAAAGTCATAATTCATGGAATTTTCCTTTGCAAATGTCATATTGGAACCTCCTCATCCAAACTTGGATCAAATCAATTAATCCTTAATAAGTTACAGTATTCACGAAAATTCGATGTCTTCACTTCACTCAACAATTAATAGGCTTTTGTCAGTGAAAATTCGCCATTTCTCTTTAATTAATGTGATTGAGACGCCATATTGACATTTTTTTTACAACAATAATATTTACCAAAGATCATACTTTAATCATCTAAACATCCTTGTCAACCAATTTCTGCCATCTTCCTTCAAATTAATGTGATTTACCTTTTTATAGGGCCCATTTGGGTACGGCCATATTGAATTTTTGAAAGTTATTATTAATTTCTAATACCTGAATACTAGCCGATGTATCTTTGTAAGAAAAAGTCATAATTCATGGAATTTTCCTATGCAAATGTCATATTGGAACCGCCATGTTGATGTTTTCAAAAACACCCTTTGCTACCCTAACGGCACTAGGCATTCCGATGTAGACGTTTCAACGAAAAAATAGGTACCCTCAAAGATTTTTTGGATGTTTTAAATTTTGGGCACGGCCCGGTTGACGTGATACGTCCCATATATATACATATATATATATATATATATATATATATATATATATATATATATATATATATATATATATATATATATATATATATATATATATATATGGTGTTTGTATATGGTGTTTCAAAAAACAACATGTTCCCTTCGAGGGCTGACAGGTCAGCTCATAACTCACCAGAATCTGTAAATATGAAAAATCGTTGGATTTCGAGACTAAAGTTAGTTAATTAAAATGTTTTTACTCATGATCATTTGTAAAAATGTTTTTGCCCCACAGACTTAGCACAACTAGTTTTACTTGAATTTTGATCAACAGCTACTCAGGATTACGTAACGATAATTAGCGTCAATATCTCGAAATCTAACGGTTTTTCACTAAGGTCATATTTACATATTCTAGTGAATTATGAGCTGTGCCTCAAAAACCAACGTAGGGAATACGTTGGTTTTTGGGACACCACAGATTTAACAGATGACAACAGTCAAAATGCTTCAACAACTGAATAGTACACCATAAGACCATAAGATCCACTCATCCAAATTTGGTTCATATTTGACTAATAGTACGTGAGTTCAGGTTCAAGTTGTGTAGTGAAGTTTTTTTTATTGTTTTGAAAGCTAAACTGACATTCGTATCAGTAGTTTAAACGTTACTCATAGTTCTGACAGATAAATTGACAGTTGTCATCTCTCAAAACTATATATATATATATATATATATATATATATATATATATATATATATATATATATATATATATAAATATATATATATATATATATATATATATATATATATATATATATATATATATATATATATATATATATATATATATATATATATGTATATATATATATAAGATAGAAACATTTCGTTGTTTTCCATACGTCGTCCTGTTCGACCGGTGTTTGACGTCACAATTTTTTTAGTGGCTCGTATATATAACGCAAAAACTCCTTATTCGTCACATGTGCGAGAGCAAATGGCAAATACAGTGTGTATTTTACATGGAAAGCGGGCGGCCGGTCCACTCGAGTGAGTTATTTGCTTTGAATACTTGAGCAATTTTAATTACACAACCCCGGTATTTGTACCAGGGCTGTATATCAGACCCTATGTCAGCATATTAGGTAGGTGCAGTCTAATATGTTTTAAGGATTTATGAGTTGAAATTTGTTTGTAGATAATTAGTGAGGCGCGTACAAACGCGGAAAAATTATTGTGTCAACAGTGAGTTTTTTTTTGCGGCGGTTTGCATATAAATTGGGTCGCTGACTTCTGTACAGAAAACGAACAAAAACGTAGAATATATTATTTTTCATATTATGCTTAATAGCTAAGAAGCAAAGGTAGTAAGTGCTTTTTTTTACAATAACGATCTTCTGGAAAGCCCAAAACTTAAATTTATGGCTTTTCTGACGACTGTATACATATTTTGCTGTCTGTAATTAAAACGTATTAGCATGAATCTCTAAAGAAGGGTGATTCAAGTTTTCACGGCGACTAATGGCGATTTGTCACCAGCAATTGTCACCATCGCTCGAAGTTGAAGAGCGATATTACAAACGTAGCTGAGTATTTTACCCCGAGCTGCCATTTGGATAATTATAAGAAATGCTTTTGACAGAAAAAAATAATTCCTGATAGTAACGGTGACAGTTATATCGAGTGCAGAAGTTCGGATTTAAAGTATAGGTCGTCGGGTCGTCCGGTCGATCGGTGGTCTGGTCGGTCGACCGGTGGAAGGTCCAGTGGATCGTCCGGTGGCTTGTACGGCGGGTCGTCCGGCGGGTCGTCCCGTCATCCGGCCGTCCGGTCGTACGGTCGAGTAAGAATGTGTCAGTGATTCAACAAGAAATCAGTATAGGAAACCTTTGTCTTCGACGCATTTTAGTAAAAGTATTAGTCGATTCTGAACTTTAGTCGGAATCACTTAAAATTCAAAATTAGGCACTTCGGTTCGAGGCAGTCTTTCTTTGTTTCCGTCCAAAGGGGTTTAAAAATGACACATTTTACGCCCGCTAAATAAATTAAAAGTCGGTATCGTTTGTAAAGAACTGGGTAAATCATTTTAACCAGACGAAAAATGTCGATGACTTGCCAAAACGTGGCCTGGTAGGCATGTCACTCCGAAAGTTAAAAAACGCATGTCTGTGGGTTGGATTTCTTTCTTTATTTTCATCAAAAGGAGCCTAAAATGACACATTCCGTGACCGCTAAATATATTAAAAAGTCGGTGTAGTTTGTGAAGAAGTGGGTGAATCATTTTAATGAGATAAAAAATGTCGACAACTTGCCAGAACGTGGCTCGGTAGGCAAAGTCACTCTGAAAGTCGAAAAACGTCTTTGATTTCAGGGGACCCGAGATTGATGCTGCTTCAAACAACTGTAAAATTAAGAAAACCTGTTTGAATGTGTCCCATGGGACCATTCGACAATATCTTCGTGCTCATGATGGCAAATTCCGAAGCCCGTTGAGGAAACTTTTGCTTGGCGAAAATCACGTTTCGAAGGGGCTGGCTTGGGCCCACGATAAGATACTAGAGTGGCACTCACAATCGTCGGACACTAACCCTTTTGAAAACGTTTGATCTCTTGTAATGAGAAAGCTCAGAGGAATGACTCTGAGGATTTTGACTCAGTTGACTGGATAACTTATTAAGGTAATTGCGCCGTCGTTAGCACACCAAAGAATACATTGATGACAAAAAATATTCTCGAAACACATTTTTTCAAAAATATGAGCGGTCACGACTTACTTGACAGACTGTATCTTCTTAATATCAATGAGTCGTTTATCCTCTTAATACCAACGCGTATTTTTAGATTGAAAAAACACAGCAATTTAAAAAGTAAAGATGAGAAATGCTACTTACAGTACGAGAGAATAATATCGTACACAAAATGTTTTCAAGATATGTATTATTTTTGAAAAATTACTGTTAGTTTTGTCAAGTTTTAAATATATTGTGAATGTGCTATAAATTGGGATTATTTTATAGTTTTAAATACAGTTTTTGTATATTTATTATATATGGTTAGTGTTTTTAGGAATAACCACTTTTAACCAACAAGTAATAATAGATAAGCATATTGTATTTTTTGTATAAAACTTTAACTATTTCTTCAACGAACTTTTTAGCCTGGCTAAATTTTGTTCATTTAACAAAAGATTGACATTATTTTGCATATTCAGGTTAACTGGATATTAAATTTGCATTGCCAGAAGATTAGAAATTTGTAAAGGAAAGAGATAAAACTTCACTTTCGGGAGTTGAATTTTCATAAAACTTCCGGCATTATGTACAAAGAAGTTCTAGCCAAAATTTTTTATTTTTGGTAAGGATTTAATATTAAATTATGAGTAATCACTACTACTACTTTCGTTAGCAAATATCAACATGAGATGTTTTAACTTATGTCACACGTATTTGGAATAACTCAATTGAACATTTGACAACAGAATAACACGTAGGCTGAAAAGTTTTTGGTCTAGTTACTTAAAACATTTTTTTTTGCAAAATTCGACTTTATTCATTAACATAGTCTTCTTCAAGAGCAATACAATCAGTCCAATGATTTTCTAACATTTCTATACCTTTCTTGTAGAAGGATTTGTCTTGCCTTTAAAATAGGCTTGAGTTTCGGCGATAACTTTTCATTGGAGCCAAATCTCTTTCCGGCGAGCATTTTTTTGAGGTTAGCGAATAGATAATAGTTGCTGGGGCCAAACCTGGATAATACGGTGGATGAGGAAGTAATTCGAACTTCAATTCATGCAATTTTGCCATGGTAACCATTGACTTGTGAAACGGTGCATTGTCTTGATGAAAGAGTACTCTTTTCTTATCATTTGAGGCCGCTTCTTTGCGATTTGTGCCTTCAAACTTTATATAATATTCGCTATCGATGGTTTTTTCCCTTCTCAGCATAGTTTATGAGAATTATTCCATGCGTATCCCAAAATACAGAGACCAAAACCTTCCCAGCCGACTGTTGTATCTTTGGTCGCTTCGGGCGGCTTTCACCGGCTGTTATCGACTCAACTGACTGCCAATTTGACTATGGTGCATAGGGGTGGATCCATGTTTGTCACATATCGCATGAAAAAATCCTTTTTATTGCGCCTAAACAAGTTCAAACAGCGCTCAGAATCATCAACACATTGTTGTTTTTGGTCCACTGTGAGAAAACGCGGCACACAATTCAAACAGAGCTTTCTCATGCCCAAATGTTCCTGCAAAATATGACCAACACATTCTTTTGATATCTTTAGGGTGTTAGCTATCTTACGCAATTTCACTTTACGGTCAACTAAAACAATGTTGTGGATTTTTTTTATGTTTTCCGGTGTAACCTCCTTATTTGGGCGTCCAGAGCGTTCAGCATCATTTGTGTCTGTACGATCGCGTTTAAATTCAGCATACCTGTAAATGAGTGATTTTCCAGGGGTACAGTCCCCGTAACACTTACCAAGCCATTGCTTTGCTTGAATGGTATTTTTTCCCATCAAAATACAATGTTTAATCAACCACGAAATTCGATTTTTCTCATTGTTTTGAAAATATCAAAAGTAGCGTCATTAAAGCCACTGTAACCTGTAAACTAGTCGTCGAAATGTCATAAAATTTTGACCCGTATCATTTGAAGGTTGGTACTTCCTAAAAATTATATGGATTTTTTGAAAAGGTGTGAAAAAGTGTTTCCTCAGAGAGCGTTTCTTACGAGTAGCAGTTGAAGGATCGCTTTCTAATACCTTAACTATCGATGAGTCTTTCTATTTCAAAATAAAGTATCAATTAACTTGCGAGCGTAAAAAACTAAATCAGTGATTATTAAGCTTGCTGGCGGGAGTTGACGAATGAAAGGGGCATTTTTGATTATTCACGGTATGATATTTTTTCAACCAACAACGAAGCACGTATTAATATAAACCATTATAGTCGTGGTTTTTTTATATTTACTTTGAGCTGAGATGTCGCTTTTGCTTGCTTTTTGTTTGGTAACTTTTATTGTAAACTGATTTTCATAAAAAAGAAGACTTCAAATTTTATACTGGTTTTTATTTCGAAGTTTAATGTCTAATTTAAACTTCCATAAAAAAAATTAAACATTATTTAACCCATACGCATTCGAATTTAAAAATTGTATCCAAAAATTGTCGGGATATTTTTGCGATTTTCTTATAATATTCTTAAATTACGAGGGTCGTTCAATAAGTAAAGAGACAAATAGCTGTAGCTCAAGAACGGTTTATTGGATTGCTACCCAACGTTAATATACCTGTCCTACCTTTCTGCTAGCTTCTTGATTTCTGTGGCAAAGCATTCTTTCGATTGATGTCGAAGCTCTTCTCCCACTTTTTCCTCCACTTCTTTATTGTCGGTGAACCCTTTTCCACGTAGGGAATCTTTGAGATGTCCGGACAGGTAAAAATCACACGGAGCCAAGTCTGGGCTGTACGCGGGATGAGGCAAGATCTCCCAACCCAGTCCTTGAAGCTTTTCTTGGGTAAGTAAGTATGAGGGCGGGTATTGTAAATGGCTCTGAATAGTATCGGAACAGTTTCAATGCTTACTCCAACCTCTTGATCTATCATTTCAACAGTAATTTTTCTGTTATCACAAATAAGTCCATCAATCCTCGATTCCAACGAGGGACCGGAAACTTCGACTGGACGTCCACTTCGCTGTTCACTTTTGAACCGATCTATCCACTTGTAAACATTCGCACCGTTCATGCAACTTTGTTCATACTGTAATAACATTCCAGAATGTACGAGAATGGAATGAAAAGTTCGCAGCCTCACCAAAAAATAATTACAATATTTTTATTATAGTACCCTCAATAAGTTCATACTTTCTTTGGTTGTCACAGTGTAAAATTTTGTTGCTGTAGAATTTGTGGTTTTTAGGTTAGAACGAGTTTAGTGAGACCAAGTGCAACGCTTTTGGAAAAATGTAAAAAATTGAACAACGTACGGTCGTCAATACCTGTTTAAAAAAAGATTAACACCAAAGGAGATCCACGATAATATGAAACCAACACTAGAGAAATCGGCTCTGTCATATACCACTCTGAAAAAATGGGTTGCAGAATTTAAACGTGGACGAGAGAGCATCGAAGGTGACCCTCGCTCCGGCCGGCCCACGATGTCTACGAGTGAAAAAAACATCGGCAAAGTGTGTGATCTCATATTGAAAGACCGTAGATTAACTATCAGGAAGATTGCAGACACTATATGCATCTCGTATGAACGAACGTAAAACATCATTGCCAACGAACTCCGCTAGGTGGGTCCCCAGATTGCCTTCAGTTGAACAAAAACGAATTCGACTTACGATTTCTCGCGACTGTTTGGATATGTTTGAGGCTAATCCACAAGATTTTCTTAACAGGTTTGTGACAATGAACGACACCTGGGTTCACCACTATACTCCAAGCAGTAGAAAAAATCTGGTGAACCGACCCCAAAGAAAGCGAAGGCAATTCTGTCGGCTGGAAAAGTGATGGCGTCAGTTTTTTGGGATGCTAAAGGTATTATTATGGTGGTCTAGCTTCCGAAAGGTGAAACAATAAACTCGACTTACTATTGCACTCTTTTGCGTCGTGTACGTCAAAAAATTAAAGAGAAACGCCCAGGATTACTCAGAAAGAAAGTTTTGTTCCATTAGGATAACGTTCTCGTTCACATGTCTGTTGAGTTTATGGCTCAAATTCGTGATTGTGGTTTCGAATTACTGCCCCATCCGGCTTATTCTCCTGATTTGGCACCTTCGGACGTTCATCTGTTTCCAAACCTAAAAACACACCTCGGTGGCCAGAAATTTTCATCAAATGAAGAAGTTGAAGATGCAGTTAACCAGTATTTTGAAGATCTTGAGGAATCTTTTTTTCAAATAGGTGTAGAAGCTTTGGAAGCTAGGTGGAGATTACGTCGAAAAATAAAAATATTTTTCTACGTGTTTTATTTTGTTTTCTTGACTAGGCCGCGAACTTTTCAATCCATCCTCGTATTTCGCTTGGTTAAACACCTTCTGCTAATAAAAATCTGATTACAGAATATTGCTCTTCTAAAGTGCAGGCTTCCAATGGACTCGCCATGGTAAACTGGATATTTTAAGGTTATGTTTACATTACATGATCGAAAAGCTGATTAAAATTATCACAAGGCTGCCAACTTGCACTCCTAGAAGTGTGGAGCGGTTTCGTTGAATGGGTTTAAGCACTTGTTTCTTTACTTATTGAATGATCCTCCTGGATTGCGTATGGGTTAAACAAAATTCCATAGAAGTTCACATCAGACGTAATAATTTTGAATACAAACTGGGAAAAACAATTTCGGGTTTGTTTTAATACGAAAATCATATAAACTAGCCTCAGCGGAATTTATTCATTTTTTTAAAATTAGTAAAAAGCATTTTTTCTATAATGGCTTGAAATGTTCCAAATCCTACAAAATTTTGGAACCACCCCATATTTTTATTAAAGTCGGCTTCAGGGAACCGTGAGTCAACATATTTCTAGAAATAAAATGAATTCCAAAGAAGCATGCATGCATTAAAATACTAACCCAATGCCGTGTTTCGGGAATGTTTCTAAAATCGCAGTGGTTTCATTATAACTACCCAAAAATAAATTTTAAGCGAAAGTTTCAATTAATAGAATTTAGAAGTTATTATAAGTTCCAATTGTGGATCCGTCCCAGTTAAATTCTATATTTAAAGCATATCAACCGCAGCAATCTGACCCAGATTTTATAAGCTATTAAATGATAACCTCACATCCCCTTTATATTATAAAATTGATTACTGCGCAGCCTGGGCAAATAAAACTATCTTAAACTTTATGGCCACAAGCCGCATAACTTCAATATAAGGGTAACTCCAATAAGGGTAAAATAAGGGTGTGTATCCGTTGGGTCCCAGGGTACGAATAAATCACAAATCGGGGGTCATCCTAGTTATCAGTCGCAAATATATTACTTTGTCCTATGAAGGCAATCTGCTTGCGAATCTCTATGAGTCATCAAACTCCAGCGACGTGTTATCTGTTAGAGTGGTCTTCTGGGAAATGCAGTTTTTTTTAGGATCGGAAAACCTTTTTTTATGAAGGACCTTGAAAAAATTGACGTGTAAATGTTTGATTTATTTCTTGTTTCTGAGAATAAAGGGAAGAAATATTGTTCAATGAACAAAAAAAAAATTCCAATATTTTCATATAAAACTAATAGCTCAGTCACCGGGGGTTTTGAGCTCTCAATAAATGTCAACAGGCTGTGTCTTGGCACACAGGTAGTTTTTTGGACGTAGAATACGATAAAAAAAGTTTGCTAAAGTTTGATGTTGCTCACAAAATCGAGAATAAAATCAAAAATTCGGGTTTTCAGTAATATCTCGAAAAATAAAAAAGATATCGAAAAACTAATAACATCACGTGAAAGAGCGGGGAATTTTACAAAAAAATAGTGTATAGATTTTTTTTCCAGATTTATTTTATTAGCCTGAGAATTTATTAAAAATTCGGATAGGTGATTCAAAAAGTATTGCGCACCAAACAGCTTATAGTATTGAAAAAAAAAAATCCTTGTGCATATGTCATTATTATATCATAAGTTTCAATATAAGAATAATTAAAAATACCCACATTGTTTGTGTTATTTTTTAAACTGAGTTTTAAAATATGAAAATTTGCCTTTAGTTACAGTATACTTGATACTAAAAAATCATTAAAAATTTAAGAAAAACTTTCCCTTTTCTTGTATTTTTTTTTTTGTAAAAAATTGTTCATGATAAATGTATTTTTTGCTTATTACTAATCAATCAACTTAAACTTAAAATCAAAAACCGGTCAAGTGCAAGTTGAACTTGCACAATTAGTGTTCGGTACGTTGATTGTTTTTAAAATAAAAAATTTTGTTAGGGTGGTATAAAATGATCAGTGACTTCACAAAACACACCCCAAATGAGTTTTCAACAAAGTTTGTTTCCAATCTTTACTGAAAACTGGTGACCTTGAAATTTTGGTTTTTTTATATACCAGATAAATTATTAAAGGTAATGATAATTTTCGTTCAATCTATACTCCGTGGAGAATATTCCAGGATTTTTTTAAAAGTAATTCGAAGAAAAGTGTGCGCAAGTATTACATATATATATATATATATATATATATATATATATATATATATATATATATATATATATATATTTTACTCGTGTTTTTTACAAGCTTTCATTTGACACCACACTCGATGACCTAGTAAAAAATTTTTTTTTTACTTCCGATTTCACCTCTCAAAACGAATCCCTTAAGTCAAATTTATGTTACGGTGATATAAAATGATCAGTGACTTCACAAAACACATCCCAAATAAGTTTTCAACAAAGTTTATTTCCAATCTTTACTGAAAATTGATGACCTTGAAATTTCTGTTTTTTTTATATACCAGATAAATTATTACAGGTAATGCACTCGTGATAATTTTCGTTCAATCTACACCCCGTGGAGAATATTCCAGAATTTTTTCAAAATTTTTTGATAAGTATTTTCCGAGATAAGGCGGGTGGACAGCGATTATTCGCGATTTTTTAAAAATAATACAAAGAAAATTGCGCGCAAATATTACATTATATATTTATATATTTATATATATATATATATATATATATATATATATATATATATATATACATATATATATATATATATATATATATATATATATATATATATATATATACATATATATATTTTACTCGTGTTTTCACAAGCTTTCATTTGACACCACACTCGATTACCTAGTAAAAACATTTTTTTGTACTTTCGATTTCACCCCCCAAAACTAACCCCTTAAGTTTAAAACTACATGGCTTCTGATGAGGTCATCAATTCCTATATTACTACCAAATTTCAACTTTCTATGACAAATAGTTTCGGAGAAAATCGGTGTGACAGACGGACAGACAGACAGACAGACACCGAAGTGATCTTATAAGTGTTCCGTACGGAACACTAAAAAAATTTTAAAGGTGGGAAATGAAAGATATAAGTCTAAGCTTTAAAAATAAAGATAAAAATCTTAGCTTTAAGTATAAAGTGTTCATATTTCATTTAAATATTCAGGCTCAAAGAAAAGAGTTATTGAAAACACAAAAATTCTAAATTACTCGAAGAAATTAAATGAATAACGTAGTCTCTGGCAGTCATATTGGATCGGCCGGGCCCCGAGAAACCTCTAAGAGCCAATTTCAAAATATTTATTTATTTATTTATTTACGGGACAGGCCCATTAACTCATAAAGACAAAATACAAAAGTTTACATCTATAAATGACACGTAAAACTACTTAAAACCAAAGGCTAAAACTAAGACATTCAGAAAAGAACCCCGATCTGCCTCTTAAAAAGAGACAAGGAGCTGGAGAACAAGTCCAATGCCCACAGATCTTGTCATGAAGGTATTAGCTCCGTAGGTTGTCTTATGATAAGATTTGAAGAAGGACAACGTAGATCTAGTATGTCTAGAGGGTGCATACAAAATTAATCTGAGATAAAACTTCTGGACAATTTATAATGGAATTTAAAATTTTAAAGAACATTACAAGATCGCGTTGAACTCTCCGGTTAGACAGGGTATTCAAGTTTAATATAGATGTCAGTTTAAGTAAAAGAATCATTGTTAAAGAATTTAAAATTAATATGACGTAGAAATTTACTCTGAATAAGCTCCAAGCTCCTAGTATGGCAAGTAAAAGCAAAAGTTGGGTTCCACACACATGAGCAATATTCCAAGAGAGGCCTAACCAACAAGCAGTACAGCATTTTTATAGAGGTAATGGATGAAAATTCTGATGAGCAACGCCTAATGAACCTAAGCATCCTCAGAGATCTAGACGTTACCTCGGTTATAGGAGGAATAAAACTCAGTGCCGAATCAAACTTAACCCCCAGATCCCTAACATTTATCACGGACACGAAGGAAGTCCCATTTATGCTGTAATCAAAAAACAATGGATTGCGCGATCTCGAGAAAAA
>CM032454.1:189830988-189903567 GCA_019049505.1 Pachyrhynchus sulphureomaculatus
ACTCTATGATCTCTTCTACACTGTTGCATGAACGCTATGGGATGATAACCTTAGAGAAACGTAGAAAACAATATTGCATGCTCTACTTGTACAAAGTAGCGAATGGTCTCATTGATGACCCGGTATTTCTGTCCAACTTATATTTCAGTGTGCCAACGTACACCACAAGAAATCATAGCACCTTCTATATACCAGATGCAGCCCATAATAACCATCACCTGGGATCTCCATTGTATAATTCTTGCATGCTATACAATGGAATCCAGAATGGTGTAGATATATTTAAAGATAAGTGCAGTCTTTTCAAAACTAAATTGCATGAGTTGTTTTAAGTGTATGTAGATTATTATGTAATATTATTTAAATTAAGTTAATTCAAGTTCTGGTACTTTGTAATTGGAAAGATCTCTGTGATCAATCTGTAAAGTACAGTAAATAAATAAATAAATCAATAAATAAATATGTAATAACAACGGTACGTAGCCAAAGCAAATGTTTCTACAAAACAGGAGGAGACCATTTCGTTTTCCCGGAAAAAAGAAAGAAAACTAAGGTAAGCTTTTGCATAAGACGGGGTTGCAATTTATGACTAATTTTCCTCGCTGTACTCATTGAAATTTTAAATGGATAATTGATTCGGTGGGAAGTCTCCCTTTAAATATAAAATATTCTTTTCCGAGAAAAATAACATTAAGAAAATATTGTGATTTACCCTTTTAGTAATCAATTACATTTTCACTTATTTTCTTCTTAGTTAAATTTTAATAATCCTTTCTTCGTGTTCCTGTTCAGAACACAAATATTTGATAAGGTAAAAGATTTCGTTTATTCGGACAGATCTTTCTTAATTAATTTATTTTACTTTTGTGTAGGAAAGTGTGATTTGAAATATAATTAAAACAAAAAGGGGTCTTGATGTGCCTTATTATAATTAAATTTAATATCTTTACCTATAAAGGTATTACAACGAAAGACGCTTTTTTATTAGTAGAATAAAATTGAATTTATGTTTAAAATTTAAACTCAAAAGTAAGAGTATTTACATATTTTTACATTGTTTTAGACTTTCTGCAACGTTAATTTATAACAACATAAGTATAATAACACGTAGTTTCTCTCTTTACCCTCTGCTTGAAAAATAGCATAATCCCAAGCAAATAGAATAGCGCAGTGAAGGTCCTCATTCATAAATAACCGGTCAAGTGCAAGTTGAACTTGCGCAATTAGTGTTCCGTACGTTGATTGCTTGAAATTTTGTTTTTTTTTTATATACCAGATAAATTATTAAAGGTAATACACTCGTGATAATTTTCGTTCAATCTACACCTCGTGGAGAGTATTTTCTAATCAGTACTTTTCGAGATAAGGGGTGGACAGCGATTTTTCGCCATTTTTTAAAAATGATACAAAGAAAATTGTGCGCGTATTACATTATATATATACTTTTTACTCGCGTTTTTATAAGCTTTCATTTGACACCACACTCCATGATTTAGTAAAAAAAAATTTTTTCACTTCCGATTTCACTCCTTAAGTCAAAATTTAACGTTCAAAACTACATGGCTCTGATGAGGCCATCAATTCCTATATTATTACCAAATTTCAACTTTCTATGACAAATAGTTTCGCAGAAAATCGGGTGTGGCAGACAGACGGACAGACACCGAAGTCATCTTATAAGTGTTCCGTACGGAACACTAAAAAGGAGACAACCAACCTTGAAAATTATAGACCGATCAGTTTGCTCTCCCATTTATATAAGTAGTTTACCGAAATCATAACAAAACGCCTAGAGCGAGAACTAGATTTTTACCAACCACGTGAACAGGCTGGCTTTAAAAGTGGATACGGTGCTAACAATCATTTACAGACCATCAAAATCCTTATAGAGAAATTTATAGGATACAACAAACCACTCGTATTAGTATTTGTGGATTTTAAAAAAACTTTTGACACCGTCGAGTTGCGGGCGATATTGTCTGCCCTGCAGCAAATGAAAATAGACTACAGATCTACTCAGTTAATTAAATTCATTTATAATAACGCAACAGCAAGTGTGAGACTTCATGAATCCACAAGTAAAAACCGAGTGGAACGTGAAATCAGACAAAGTGATCCAATCTCTCATAAACTTTTTACGGGATGGAAAAAGCGTAAACATCGACGGCGAATACCTAAATTACCTACGCTTTGCTGATGACATTGTCATAATAGCCGACAATCTAGGTGATGCCCAACAAATCCGTACCGAATTGCAAATAACATCAGCAGATATTAGTCTAAATATTAACTCTCAGAAAACCAAGTTTATCTAGTTACGAACAGTAATATGAAATTTAACAAAAGCGAGGTGGAGCCAAAATTTCAAGCATTTGGGTCATGAATTACAAATTGGCAAAGATAACCAAACCAGTGAGATACACCGTCGTGTGAGTTTGGAATGGACGATTTTTGGGAAGCAGAGAGATACGCTGCAAGGTAATTTGCCAATGTGCTTAAAAAAGAAAGTTTATGAACAATGAATTTTGCCGGTAATCACATATAGCGCCGAGACACTCACATTAACAAAACAGTCAGCAAACAAGCTGAGAGTATCACAACGAGCAATGAAAAGAGCTATGCTGGGTATCACAAGAATAACAAAGATATCTATCAGACAACGAACAAAAGTAATAGATATTATCCAAAAAATTACGCAGTCTAAATGGAGATAGGCAGGCCATATAGACCGAAGGGATAATAACCAATGGTGTAGAAGGCTAATAGAATGGAGACCCAGACAAGACAAAGGAACAGAGATCCGTAGAAGGAGGAAAAAGAGATCCGTAAAAGGAGGAAATTGAGTTAACACCGCCCAGAACAGAGATCAGTAGAAGTTCTTAGAGGAAGCCTATATCCAGCAGTGGATGAGGACGGCTGATGGATGATTAACACGCATGTTTTTGTTAGGTTCAGTTTTGATACTCCTTTTTAGTGTTCCGTACGGAACACTTATGGGATCACTTCGGTGTTTGTCCATCTGTCCATATATCTATTTGTCACACCCGTTTTTCTCCAAAACTATTTGACATAGAAAGTTGAAATTTGGCTCAAATATATATATATATATATATATATATATATATATATATATATATATATATATATATATATATATATATATATATATATATATATATATATATATATATATATATATATATATATATATATATATATATATATATATATATATATATATATATATATATATATATATATATATATATATATATATATATATATATATATATATATTTAATGGCATAATTAGAGTTATATAGTTTTGAAAGTTAAATTTTAACTGAAGGGATTAGTTTTGGGAGGTGAAATCGAAAGTGAAAACAATTTTTTTTTACCCGTTCATCGAGTGGGATGTCAAATGAACGCCTGTAAAAATACGAGTTCAAAAATATACGAGGCATGTTTTTTAAGTAAGTACCGTTTTGCGATTCCGCCGCCGCAGCGATACGGTCGGCGTTCCGCGCATGCGCGCTGGTAACCTACATCTCATGTCTACGCACTGACGCCATTACAGTCTGATTCTTCATTGTATACGTTGTTTACTGAGTGTTTAAGATGCCTCCGACAATCGTGAGTCCCGCCGATTGTGAAGTACGGGCTGTTATACGATTTCTTAGTGCTAAAGGCGTAAAACCGATCGATATTCATCGTGAGATCTGTGAAGTTTACGGACAAAACATTATGAGTGATGGAATGGTAAGGAAATGGGTGAGAGCATTTAAAGATGGCCGCACAAATGTGCATGATGAAGAACGGAGTGGGCGTCCTTCGGTCGTTAATGAAGATTTGTTGCAGAAAGTGGACGAAAAGGTGAGAGAAAACAGACGCTTTACAATTTCATCATTGTGCGACTGCTTTCCTCAATATTCTCGTAGTGTTTTGTATCGCATTGTGACCGAGAACTTGAATTACCGGAAATTGTGTTCACGTTGGGTTCCAAAAATGTTGACGGATTTGCACAAAACCCAACGTTTAGGCAGTGCATTGACTTTCCTTGAGCGGTACCACAATGAAGGTGAACATTTTTTAGACCAAATTGTTACTGGTGACGAAACATGGGTGGCCTACGTCACACCAGAATCGAAACAACAATCCATGGAATGGCGACATTCATCATCACCCAAAAAAGTGAAGTTTAAGCAAACAATTTCTGCCCGCAAAATCATGTGCACAGTTTTTTGGGACAGAAAATGAGTATTGCTAGTGGAGTTTCTGCCTCGTAATGAGACAATCAATGCAGCGTCTTATTGTGAGACATTGAACAATCTGCGTCGTGCAATCCAGAACAAAAGACGTGGCAAGTTGAGTAAGGGTATCGTTTTGCTGCATGACAATGCCCGTCCACATGAGGCTAATCGGACCAAAGATCTCATCAAATCTTTTAAATGGGAAACTCTAAATCATCCTCCATACAGCCCTGATCTGGCGCCCAGCGACTACCATTTGTTCCTGCAGTTGAAGAAGCACCTGGGTGGTCAGCGTCTTCAAGACGATAACGAAGTCAAAACATTTGTGATACAGTGGTTAACAAGTCAGGCGGCAGAATTTTATGAGGAGGGTATTCAAAAAACTGGTGCCACGTTATGACAAGTGCCTCAATATTCACGGAAATTATGTAGAAAAGTAGATTAAGGTACAGGCTTTCATGTAAAAATAAAATTATAGCGATATCTTTGCACGTCTTTTTTTAATTCCAAAACGGTACTTACTTAAAAAACATGCCTCGTATATAATATAATACTTGCACAGACTTCTCTTTGTATTATTTTACAAAAATGGAAAAAACACCCCTGTCCACCCCTTATCTCGAAAAGTACTGATCAACAAATTTTGAAAAAATTCTAAAATAGTCCTCATAAGTTGTAGATTGAGCAGAAATTGTCAAGAGTCCATTACATTTGATAATTTATTTGATATAAAAGAAAATATTGAAAAATTCCGAGGACTAGGAAAATCCGAACAAAATGGTGAAAGTTAATTATTTTCCTTACATTACGGCACGTCGACAAAATAATTATATTTTATTTGTTTATAATTAAACATTTAGGTAGTATATATTTGTTTTCCACTTTTATTATTATACTTTTTCAGCCGAGAATGACTTACGCATTAATATAAACGATTATAGTCGTGGTTTTCTTATTTTAACGTTGAACTTAGATGTCGCTTTTGCTTACTTTTCGTTTGGTAGCTTTCATTATAAACTGACTTGCATAAAAAAGAAAACTTGAATTTTTTTTTCTGGTTTTTAGTTCAAAGTTTATTATCTAATTTAAACTTTTAAAATTTTTTTTAACATTATTCAACCCATACGCAATTAAATTGAAAAATTGTATCGACAAATTATCGCGATATTTTTGCGATTTTCTTATAATATTTTTAAATTAGATCCCATAATATTTAAAAAAAAAATTCAGAGAAGTTTACATCAGACATAATAATTTTGAATTTAAGCTGGGAGAAACAATTTCGGGTTTCTTTAAATGCGAAAATCATATAAACTAGCCTCAGCGGAAATTATTCATTTTTTAAAAATTAATAAAAACATTAAAAAATGTTTTTTTTTTTGCTTTAAAGAAAAGCAGCGAGTGAATCAAGAATCAAAATCCATCAAAATTTTGGAACTACCCTATATTTTTATTTGATTCGACTCCAGGATACCGTAGTATATTTTCCCATTACTGCTAATAGAAGAAATCTTGAACTACCACTCCTATAGACCACCGATCATAGTTCAAAAATATATTTTTACCAAATATTTCGTATTTTTAAAGAATTTTGTTCTTTTATGTTGAATAATTTATGTCTTTCAGGTCTTTCTCTCTGTTTGTATGTGTAATATATATTTATTTTGCCCTTTTAAGCAAGAACTAGAAAAAGAGAACAACTCAACTTATTTTGTTGCACAGCTTTATCAGCCATACATTACTTCAAGCTTCCTTAGAGCCTTTCAGTCTTTTTAAACAAAACTTAAATTTAAATATCTTAAGTTCTCAAATTTCTTAAGTTCTATACTGTAAGTTGAAATATCTCATGTATATAAAAGCCTCTCAGTCATCTTATTCTTTTTTTATCTCATGTTTATAAAAGCCTTACTTAAGCCAAGTTAATTAGGTTACTGACATGCATATATATCTTAAGATCCAAATTGTATACCCTTGTTATTTCATCTCACGTAATAATAGCTAGAGGACCTGGCTCTACCTGGTTTGTCAATAAAGAAAATTAAAATAGCTTCTAAAGACCAATTAAACCAATCGTAAATCGTTTCTGTGATAAAGGTCGGGTTTCGGGTACCTTATTCATCATATCTTCATATGACTTAAGAAAACCTACTACTTACCTTTCGTAGGCTCATCTTGTAAACCGACTTTTAAAACATCCTGCAGTTCGTCTGTGTTCATTATTGGATTAATGTTGGTAACAGAGTTCTTAAAATTTCTTTTCGTTTTATCCATATTTTGAGTCTTTTCTGTCGATTCCAATTCGACGCCCTCCGTTATTTCCTCAACGTTCTTGTCCAAAATTAAGTCTACTATATTCTCTTTGCTTTCCTCTGTTAACTCTTTTTTAGATTTCTCTGTATCGACATTTTCATCAAATGTAGAGACTTGCATCGATTTTAAATTTTCTCCTTAAACAGGTTTACGTTTTATTGCAATAAAATCTGCGTTACCTTTTAATTTGCGATATACACTCTAAACACTGAGTTGTTGCAATGTTCACTTTTAAACTTAAATCAGTGGTAATATCTGGATCTTCAAACCTTGATCTTTTTTTCATTCGCGTCGTTAAATATTTCGTCTGAATCGTTGAAACGCAATAGTATCCTTTGAGCAGTTCAGTTCAAGAAGATCTTCAGTAAAAAATTCGTTATTTTCTGCGGCTTTATCAACGATTAGGTCAATTTTGGTTTCATCAGTATCGAAAACGCTTGGGTCTTCATCAGACATAATAATTTTGAATATTAGCTGGGGAAAAGAATTTCTGGTTTGTATTAATACGAAAATTATTTAAACTAACCTTAGCAGAATTTATATATATTTTTTTTAATTAGTAAAAATATTAAAAAATGTTTTTTTTGCTATAAAAAAAGCGTCCAACGGATTTTTTTCTATAATGGCTTGAAATGTTCCTAATACATGCTAGAAACAAAATCCATCAAAATTTTGGAACTATCCCATATTTTTATTCGATTCGGCACCAGGACACCGTGGCATATTTTCCTATTACTACTAACAGAAGAAATCTTGAACTACTACTCCTATAGACCACTAAACACAGTTCAGAAATATATTTTTACCAAATATACCGTATTTTTAGAGAATTTTGTTCTTTTCTGTTGAATAATTTACGTCTTTCAGATCTTTCTCTCTGTTTGTATGTGTTCTAATATATATTTATTCTGCCCTTTTAAGCAAGAACTCGAAAAAGAGAACAGCTCAACTTGTTTTGTTGTACACCTTTATCAGCCATACATTACTTCAAACTTCGTTAGAGCCTTTCAGTCTTTTTAAACAAAACTTGTGCGTTCCCGCGCAGACATCAAAGACCCCAGAACAGTCAAAAGACCTTTGTTGTTCTGCCTGTGCCCTTTTTGTTGACAGTCTAATTTGGAAATGCCGAAAAATTTGACAGCAACAAGGGATCATCTTTAGCTCAAGGGCATATGATAAGCCGTCGTGTTTGTATGTTTGCTTGAATACGATTGCGGAATCGTATGTTCTAAAGAACGGAGGAAATTATGTCTTTAATAGTACAGTTCTGGTCAAAATAGCAGAGCCGCGTTGAAAAGAACGCCGTTAGGAATCCTTTATAATTAAGAAAATTTTTCTCAGCACAATTTTAAAGCATTTGAGTTCAGTTTATTAACGTAAAGTAACATTAATTTGAACCTAATTATTCTTTTTTACTTTCCTTGTTAAAGGAAAATATTGTATTCATGAAAAAATTACATTCCTAGATTTTTTCTTTACGTTAAGAAAACAAAAAACACTCACCCATTTCCGTCGGTCTGTTGGCACAATAACTCACTAACGACATGATATTTTTTTACTTAAAGGGTTTGGTTTGGAGGTGGAAAACTTGGTATATATAATACCTAATGAGGGGATAAAGCCTATAGTTTGTGAGTGCTATCGCTTAAGACAAAGGGGGTGAAAGGGGTAGGTGTCGATTAATTTTGTTTGGTTTTAATAGTAATATAGTAATTTTTCCTGGTTTTTTGTTGAGATAATAAACAAATATTTTGTATAAATATTTATACTAAAATATGAAAGGATTAAAAAAGGATAGAGAGGAGATTAGAACGTATACATTGGATGATTGCAAAAATACAACACATTTTCATGAGAAATAGTATTTATTAATCAATAATGTACTCTCCGTCATTTTCTATAACTGTCTCCCATCGTTTTACAAGTTTTTGAATTCCATCTTTGTAGAAACTGCGTGGTTTCTCTTCAAAGACAGTCGTAAGATAGTTTTTGACTTCTTCCATAGAATCAAATTTTTTGCCATTCAAATTATTTTGGGGAGAACGAAACAGATGAAAATTAGGGGAAGACGGCTAATGCTGAATGAGTTCCCATTTTAACTCCCTAACTTTTTACAGTCTGTTGAGCGAGATGTGGTCTAGCGTTGTCATGGTGGAAGATGATACCTTTTCGATTGACCAGATTTGGACGTTTTGCTTGGATTTCAACATTGAGTTGGGTGAGTTGCTCACAGTACTTCTCTGCAGTTATTGTTTGGACACGTAAAGGAAGCTCGTAAAAAATTATTCCTCTACAGTCCCACCAGACACATAACAACGCTTTCATCGGATGCAATTCAGCATTTACCATAGATTCTGCTGCCATTTTTCAGCTCCAGTTATTACTTGATCCAAGAAAGGTTCGTTTTGTTGACGGGCGAGGAGAAAAATGGCTGTAGAAACACGGTTCAGTTTGTTCCGTTCTGCCAAAAGGTGCGAAACCCATATATCGAGTTTCGAAGTGTATCCAAATTGCTTTAAATGATGAAATGCAGTCGAATTATCAACATTTAATCTCTCAGCAATCTCTTCAGTGGATTATTATTCACAAAGTCACGGTCGAAATCGAACGAACCACTTTTTAACTGTCCTAAGAGTAGGAGCACGATCCAAATAAACGTCTTGAATATTTTTTGTAGCAGTTCTAACACCTACTCCCTTTTTAAATTCATATAACATGACGAAAATGTAACTTTTCATTTTCCATTAAGAATATTAACCTTGCACACAAATTAATTTAAATAAACTTTTTTTTAAAAGGTTATATTAACTCACGACGCCTTTAGATACTTATCAGTTAATAATATGATTATAAAAGAAATATCAGCACAGTCAGAAATGCATGCTTCTGCCATCTATGAAAATCGAGCATGCTATCACCAAATATATCGTTATATGTCCTTTTCAAATTTCTTCACTTGGGTGTCTGTCTGTCTGTCTATCTATCCGTCTGTTACACCCGATTTTCTCCGAAACTATTTGACGTAGAAAGTTAAAATTCGGTAAATTTTAACTTAAAGGGTTAGTTTTGAGGGGTGAAATCGGAAGTGAAAAAAAAATTTTTTTACTGGTTCAAAAATATATATAATGTCTTACACGCGCACACTTTTTTTTGTATGATTTTAAAAAAATCTCAAAAAATCGCTGTCTTCCCCCCCTCTATCTCCAAAAGTACTGATCCAAAAATTTTGAAAAAATTTTGGAATATTCTCCACGGGGTGTAGATTATCACGAGTTCATTACCTTAATAATTTATCTGGTATATAAAACAAAAAAAAGAACAAATTTTAAGGTCATCAGTTTTCAGTAAAGATCGGAAACAAACTTTGTTAAAAATTCATTTGAGGTGTGTTTTGTGAAGTCACTGATCCTTTTATACCTCCGTAACAAAAATTTTTATTTCAGAAGCAATCAACGTACGGGATACTAAATGCGCAAGTTCAACTTGCATTTGACCGGTTATTAATTTTAATGTAAGTAGAGGTGAACTAATATATAATTTCTACTATTAAATAACGACGGTATTTGAAATCTGTCCAGAATAATTCTCTGTTTCGGACCTTTAAAAGGATATACCCTATCCTTTTTAAATACAAGAAATTTAACAAACTTCAGTCTTATATTTTCGAAAAATGAGATTCAAATTCCAGCTTAATTCTCACGAAGCTAAAATAAAGTGTTTTCAGTGTTTGAGTAGTTGTAAAATCACCCAAATTTCTTAGTATAAACTCGAGCATTCTTGTTGCATTGCCGCAAATACTATTAATACGTAATGAAAAAGAAAGGTTGGGGTCAATAATTGCTCCAAGGTTCTTAAAAATATCGCGGCTCTTAATTGGTATATTCCCTAGATTGTAATAAAAGTTCATGGGGTCCAATTTATTTGTAAATGTCTTAGTGAAACATTTGTTAACATTTAGAGTTAACTTGTTGGTTCTGCGCCAATTATTCAGAACATTAAAATCACTCTATATAGAATAACAATCATTTATGTCCCGAATTTCTTTGACAATTTTTAGACCGTTAACAAAAGCAGAGCATTACTAGAAATATATTATTACTTATATCATTGATAAAAAATTATAAATAATACATAGTTATTGTAAAGCAACTGAAAATAGACAGAAGTCCATATTTCAGCAATTTACTAGCTGTTCTCTTGTCTGTCAAATCCATCCTGAGACGCGTTTCGCCATGTCACGGCTCGTCAGTCAGGCTAGGATTGACAAACAAGAGAACGAAATCAACTGATACTTTTCCCAGAAGTTACGGAGTACGATGGTAGGATGCAGCGAATTGTGAAAAGTACGCATACCTATTACTCCATCGAAAGCTGACCCAGCAGCTTTCGAGCCGACAGAGTGGTTGACACAGTCAGGATGGATTTGACGGACAAGAGAACAGCTAGTAAACTGTTGAAATATGGACTGTCTGTTTTTAGTTGCTTTACAATAACTATATATGCCTGAGGAGGATCCTTCGAAAAGCACTACCTGCGTGACTGTGTCAACCACTCTGTCGGCTTGAAAGCTGTTGTGTCAGCTTTCGATGAAGTAATAGGTATGCGTACTTAATACAATTCGTTGTATCCTACCATCGTACAAAAATAATACAGGGGCAAGGTTACTTCCCTAAGGAACACCGCTAATTGCTTTGAATTTAACAAATTTATGACCACTGATTTCACCATACTGTAAGGGATCCCCCCGATATGATTTAAAAAAATATTATCAGATTCTCAGTAAACCTTTTACAACAAGCCTAACTGATTTACTTTATCGAAGGCCCTTGCAAAGTCTGTGTAAACAACATTTACCTGTTAGGATACGAAGACAAGTTAGGTTAATTATTAAACTGTTTATGGGAAGAATAAAAAACAATGTTTTTGCTAAAAATCGATTTTATTCGTAAACATAGTTACCTTCAAGAGCGAGATAGTAATTCCGGCGATCTTCCATTTGGATACCTTTGATATAGTATGACTTGAGTTTTTTGTAATAAGCCTGAGTTTCCCATTCAACTTCTTCATTCGAGCCAAATTTCTTTCCCTGGAGCCAACTTTTCAAATTTGGAAAGAGGTAATAATCGCTGGGAGCCAGATTTGGTGAATACGATGGATGAGCAAGCAATTCATAGCCCATTTGGTCCAATTTCACCATCGATATTATGAAGTTATAAGCTGGTGCATTTTCTTCGTGAAGCAACACTTTTTTTTCGCTACATGCGGCTTTTTTTTCTTTATTTCACCACTCAAACGGTCCAGTAAACCAACGTATTAGTCGCCGGTGATTGTTTGCCTCTTCTCAAGATAGTGAATCAGTACTATTCCATGCGCATCCCAAAAAATACTTGCCACAACCTTTCCAGCTGTGGTTTGTGTTTTTGGATGCTTCGGTCGGCTTCCTCCAGCCACTCTGCGGACTACTTTTTGAACTGAGACGTATATTAGTTGACCCATGTTTCGTCTATTGTTACAAATTGACGCAAAAACTTCTTTGGATTATGCTGAACCAGTGCCAAGCAACATTCTGAACTTTCGACGTGTTGCTGGTTTTGATCAATCGTGAGAGTACGCGGCACCCATCGCAAGTATTCATACGAAATATGCCCCACGCGTTCTGTTGATATCTTCACGATATCGGCTATCTCTCTTAATATCACTTTGCGGTGATTCAGAACAATATGGCAGATTTTTTTGTATTCTTTGGAGTGCCTCATTTGAACGTCCGAAACGTGGTGCCTTATCGGTGCTTGTACAATTTCATTTAAGTTTACTAAACCATCGACCTATAGTTGCTTTCGATGGATCAGATGTGCCATAACCCTTCTTAAGCCATTCTTGGCTGCATTTTTTCCCACCAAAAAGCAACTGTTTAATGAATACACGAAATTCTTTTTATTGCATCGTTGTGCAAAAGCAAGTAACGCATTAACCCATCAGGATCTCGCAAACTAATAAACAAAATGTCGTTGAAATTGTACACGAATCTGAAAATTATATCGTTTCTGCTAGCATCTCTCGGAAAGTCTCGGTACTTTTCACCTCATGTAAATACGAATATAAAAAAGGCGTGCTGTTTAAGGAAGAGAATGAATAATGAAACTTCAATCATTCCGACTGAGTTATGCGCTATTGCCATATTAATACGGCAGTGAAGTTTAAGTTTATTAAAATTGTGAAAATGTGAGTTTAGTAGTTTGTTATCACAAGACAATCATTGCGAAAGCAGTTATAGCCCAGTCGTCAGAGGCAAATTTTAACGAAAAGCTCTCATTAAATGTTAACAGGCATACAGGTAAATTTTTTGGACGTAGAATGCGATAAAAAAAAAGTTACGCTAGGCCTACAAAATCGAAGATGAAATGAAAAACTCAGTTTTTCGCAAATATCTCTAAAAATAAAAAAAAAACCGGTCAAGTGCAAGTTGAACTTGCACAATTAGTGTTCCGTACGTTGATTGTTTTTAAATATAAAAATTTTTGTTAGGGTGGTATAAAATGATCAGTGACTTCACAAAACACACCCCAAATGAGTTTTCAACAAAGTTTGTTTCCAATCTTTACTAAAAACTGGTGACTTTGAAATTTTTTTTTTTATATATCAAATAAATTATTAAAGGTAATGCACTCGTGATAATTTTCGTTCAATCTATACCCCGTGGAGAATATTCCAGAATTTTTTCAAACTTTTTTGATCAGTACTTTTCGAGATAAGGTAGGGGACAGCGATTTTTTAAAAGTAATACGAAGAAAAGTTTGGGCAAGGATTACATTATATATATATTTTTTACTCGTGTTTTCACAAGCTTTCATTTGACACCACACTCGATGACCTAGTAAAAAAAAAATTTTTTCACTTCCGATTTCACCCCTCATAACAAACCCCTTAAGTCAAAATTTATGTTACGGTGGTATAAAATGATCAGTGACTTCACAAAACACACCCCAAATGAGTTTTCAACAAAGTTTGTTTCCAATCTTTACTGAACTGATGACCTTGAAATTTTTGTTTTTTTATATACCATATAAATTATTAAAGGTAATGCACTCGTGATAATTTTCGTTCAATCTACACCCCGTGGAGAATATTCCAGAATTTTTTCGAAATTTTTTGATAAGTACTTTTCGAGATAAGGCCCGGGACAGCGATTTTTCGCGAATTTTTAAAAATAATACAAAGAAAAGTGCGCGCAAGTATAATATTATATATATATATTTTACTCATGTTTTCACAAGCTTTCATTTGACACCACACTCGATGACCTAGTAAAAAAATTTTTTTTTCACTTCCGACTTCACCCCCCAAAACTAACCCCCTAAGTTAAAATTTAATTCTCAAAACTACATGGCTCTGATGAGGCCATCAATTCCTATATTATTACCAAATTTCACCTTTCTATGTCAAATAGTTTCGGAGAAAATCGGGTGTGACAGACAGACAGACAGACAGACAGACACCGAAGTGATCTTATAAGTGTTCCGTACGGAACACTAAAAAGACACCGAAAGACTAATAACACTATATGAAAGAACGGGAAATTTTACAAAAAAAATAGTATATACGAGTAGATTGTTTTTTTTTTAGTTTCATCGTAATTTATAAAAAAATATTTAAAATGAAATGGCTGGTTTAACCCTTTTAGTTGTAGTAGGAATCATGTTTCCAACCTCATTTAAGATTAAATTAACGTTTCTTTATACCCTTAAATAGGCTGAAATCGCAAACTATAGACCAATAGGTACTTTGAGTAGTGTTCCTAAATTATTTGAAAACCTAGTAACTAAAGTATTGGCATCTAACTTGGGACCATCTATAATAGATGAACAATTTGGTTTTCAGAGAGGCAAGTCTGCTGAGTTGAACTTGATGTCCTATACGGACTACCTGTCGAGGACCTTGGAAAGTGGATCTGTGACGTACATTCCATATATACCGATTTCTCTAAGGCCTTTGATAGGGTGTTCTTCTTAAGAAGCCTAATAACCGTGGCATATCGGGTCCACTGTTGGGCTGGATTAGGAGTTATTTGTGTGGCAGTGTTCAGGTTTTTCGAGCTAATAATTTTAAATCTGTCAACATTACTGTGCCCTCGGGAATGCCTCAAGGCTCCCATATGGGGCCTCTGCTGTTTAACCTGTATTTGAATGATGTGGCCGACTGCTTTCGGTCTTCCAGGTTCTTGTTCTTTACTGATAATTTGAAGTTGTATACGGCGGTTGGATCGATCGAGGATTGTGTGGGATCGCAGGGTGATTTGGATAGTCTTAGTGTCTGGTGTCAGTTAAACGGTATGGTTGTAAATACTTCTAAATGCTTATCTATGTTTTTCTCGAGATCGCGCAATCCATTGTTTTTTGATTACAGCATAAATGGGACTTTCTTCGTGTCCATGGTAAATGTTAGGGATCTGGGGGTTACCTTTGATTCGGCACTGAGTTTTATTCCTCCTATAACCGAAGTAACTTCTAGATCTCTGAGGATGCTTAGGTTCATTAGGCGTTGCTCATCAGAATTTTCAGCCATTACCTCTATAAAAATGCTGTACTGCTTGTTGGTTAGGCCTCTCTTGGAATATTGCTCATATGTATGGAACCCAACTTTTGCTTTCGCTTGCCATACTAGGAGCTTAGAGCTTATTCAGAGTCAATTTCTACGTCATATTAATTTTAAATTCTTTAACAATGATTCTTTTACTTAAACTGACATCTATATTAAACTTGAATACCCTGTCTAACCGGAGAGTTCAACGCGATCTTGTAATGTTCTTTAAAATTTTAAATTCCATTGTAAATTGTCCAGAAGTTTTATCTCAGATTAATTTGTATGCACCCTCTAGACATACTAGATCTACGTTGTCCTTCTTAATATCTTATCATAAGACAACCTACGGAGCTAATACCTTCATGACAAGATCTATGGGCATTGGACTTTTTCTCCAGCTCCTTGTCTCTTTTTAAGAGGCAGATCGGGGTTCTTTTCTGAATGTCTTAGTTTTAGCCTTTGGTTTTAAGTAGTTTTACGTGTCATTTATAGATGTAAACTTTTGTATTTTGTCTTTATGAGTTAATGGGCCTGTCCCGTAAATAAATAAATAAATAAATATTTTGAAATTAGCTCTGGTTTCTCGGGGCCGATCCAATATGACTGCCAGAGACTACGTTATTGATTTAATTTCTTCGAGTAATTTAGAATTTTTGTGTTTTCAATAACTGTTTTCTTTGAGCCTGAATATTTAAATGAAATATAAATACTTTATTTTTAAAGCTTAGACTTATATCTTTCATTTCCCACCTTTAAAATTTGTTTAGTGTTCCGTACGGAACACTTATAAGATTACTTCGGTGTCTGTCTGTCTGTCCGTCTGTCCGGCTGTCACACCCGATTTTCTCCGAAACTATTTGTCATAGAAAGTTGAAATTTGGTAGTAATATAGGAATTGATGGCCTCATGTAGTTTTGAAAGTTAAATTTTGACTTAAGGGGTTAGTTTTGGAGGGTGAAATCGGAAGTGAAAAAAAAATTTTTTTACTAGGTAGTCGAGTGTGGTGTCAAATGAAAGCTTGTGAAAACACGAGTAAAATATATATATATATATATATATATATATATATATATATATATATATATATATATATATATATATATATATATATATATATATATATATAATGTAATACTTGCGCGCACTTTTCTTTGTATTATTTTTAAAAAATCTCGAATAATCGCTGTCCACCCGCCTTATCTCGGAAAATACTTATCAAAAAATTTTGAAAAAATTCTGGAATATTCTCTACGGGGTGTAGATTGAACGAAAATGATCACGAGTGCATTACCTGTAATAATTTATCTGGTATATAAAAAAAAAACAAAAATTTCAAGGTCATCAATTTTCAGTAAAGATTGGAAATAAACTTTGTTGAAAACTTATTTGGGGTGTGTTTTGTGAAGTCACTGATCATTTTATATCACCGTAACATAAATTTTGACTTGAGGGATTCGTTTTGAGAGGTGAAATCGGAAGTGAAAAAAATATTTTTTTACTAGGTCATCGAGTGTGGTGTTAAATGAAAGGTTGTGAAAACACGAGTAAAACATATATATATATATATATATATATATATATATATATATATATATATATATATATATATATATATATATATATATATAATGTAATACTTGCGCACACTTTTCTTCGAATTACTTTTAAAAAATCGTGAAAAATCGCTGTCCCCTACCTTATCTCGAAAAGTACTGATCAAAAAATTTTGAAAAAATCCTGGAATATTCTCCACGGGGTATGGATTGAACGAAAATTATCATTACCTTTAATAATTTATCTGGTATATAAAAAAAAACAAAATTTCAAGGTCATCAGTTTTCAGTAAAGATTGGAAACAAACTTTGTTGAAAACTCATTTGGGGTGTGTTTTTGTGAAGTCACTGATCATTTTATACCACCCTAACAAATTTTTTTATTTTAAAAACAATCAACGTACGGAACACTAATTGTGCAAGTTCAACTTGCACTTGACCGGTTTTTGATTTTAAGTTTAAGTTGATTGATTAGTAATAAGCAAAAAATACATTTACCATGAACAATTTTTTACAAAAAAAAAAATTACAAGAAAAGAGAAAGTTTTTCTTAAATTTTTAATGATTTTTTAGTATCAAGTATACTGTAACTAAAGGCAAATTTTCATATTTTAAAACTCGGTTTAAAAAATAACACAAACAATGTGGGTATTTTTAATTATTCTTATATTGAAACTTATGATGTAATAATGACATATGCACAAGGATTTTTTTTTCAATACTATAAGCTGTTTGGCGCGCTATACTTTTTGAATCACCTATCCGAATTTTTAATAAATTCTCACGCTAATAAAATAAATCTGGAAAAAAAAATCTATACACTATTTTTTTGTAAAATTCCCCGCTCTTTCACGTGATGTTATTAGTTTTTCGATATCTTTTTTATTTTTCGAGATATTACCGAAAACCCGAATTTTTGATTTTATTCTCGATTTTGTGAGCTTAGCGTACATCAAACTTTAGCAAACTTTTTTTATCGTATTCTACGTCCAAAAAACTACCTGTGTGCCAAGACACAGCCTGTTGACATTTATTGAGAGCTCAAAACCCCCGGTGACTGAGCTATTAGTTTTATATGAAAATATTGGAAATTTTTTTTTTTGTTCATTGAACAATATATCTTCCCTTTATTCTCAGAAACAAGAAATAAATCAAACATTTACACGTCAATTTTTTCAAGGTCCTTTATAAAAAAAGGTTTGCCGATCCCAAAAAAAACTGCATTTCCCAGAAGACCACTCTAACAGATAACACGTCGCTGGAGTTTGATGACTCATAGAGATTCGCAAGCAGATTGCCTTCATAGGACAAAGTAATATATTTGCGACTGATAACTAGGATGACCCCCGATTTGTGATTTATTCGTACCCTGGGACCCAACGGATACACACCCTTATTTTACCCTTATTGGAGTTACCCTTATATTGAAGTTATGCGGCTTGTGGCCATAAAGTTTAAGATAGTTTTATTTGCCCAGGCTGCGCAGTAATCAATTTTATAATATAAAGGGATGTGAGGTTATCATTTAATAGCTTATAAAATCTGGGTCAGATTGCTGCGGTTGATATGCTTTAAATATAGAATTTAACTGGGACGGATCCACAATTGGAACTTATAATAACTTCTAAATTCTATTAATTGAAACTCTCGCTTAAAATTTATTTTTGGGTAGTTATAAAAAAACCACTGCGATTTTAGAAACATTCCCGAAACACGGCATTGGGTTAGTATTTTAATGCATGCATGCTTCTTTGGAATTCATTTTATTTCTAGAAATATGTTGAGTCACGGTTCCTTGAAGCCGACTTTAATAAAAAATATGGGGTGGTTCCAAAATTTTAATGGATTTTGATTCTAGCAGGTATTTGGAACATTTCAAGCCATTATAAAAAAAAATGCTTTTTACTAATTTTAAAAAAATGAATAAATTCCGCTGAGGCTAGTTTATATGATTTTCGTATTAAAACAAACCCGAAATTGTTTTTCCCAGTTTGTATTCAAAATTATTACGTCTGATGTGAACTTCTATGGAATTTTGTTTAACCCATATGCAATCCAGGAGGATCATTCAATAAGTAAAGAGACAAGAGCTTAAACCCATTCAACGAAACCGCTCCACACTTCTAGGAGTGCAAGTTGGCAGCCTTGTGATAATTTTAATCAGCTTTTCGATCATGTAATGTAAACATAACCTTAAAATATCCAGTTTACCATGGCGAGTCCATTGGAAGACTGCACTTTAGAAGAGCAATGTGCTGTAATCAGATTTTTATTAGCAGAAGGTGTTTAACCAAGCGAAATACGAGGATGGATTGAAAAGTTCGCGGCCTAGTCAAGAAAACAAAATAAAACACGTAGAAAAATATTTTTATTTTTCGACGTAATCTCCACCTAGCTCTATGCACTTCGTCCACCTGCTTTCCAAAGCTTCTACACCTATTTGAAAAAAAGATTCCTCAAGGTCTTCAAAATACTGGTTAACTGCATCTTCAACTTCTTCATTGCATTGAGAATTTCTGGCCACCGAGGTGTTTTTTTTAGGTTTGGAAACAGATGAACGTCCGAAGGTGCCAAATCAGGAGAATAAGCCGGGTGGGGCAGTAATTCGAAACCACAGTCACGAATTTGAGCCATAAACTCAACAGACATGTGAACGAGAACGTTATCCTAATGGAACAAAACTTTCTTTCTCAGTAATCCTGGGCATTTCTCTTTAATTTTTTGACGTATACGACGCAAAAGAGTGCAATAGTAAGTCGAGTTTATTGTTTCACCTTTCGGAAGGTAGTCCACCATAATAATACCTTTAGCATCCCAAAAAACTGACGCCATCACTTTTCCAGCCGATAGAATTGCCTTCGCTTTCTTTGGGGTCGGTTCACCAGATTTTTTCTACTGCTTGGATTGTTGTTTTGTCCCTGGAGTATAGTGGTGAACCCAGGTTTCGTTCATTGTCACAAACCTGTTAAGAAAATCTTGTGGATTAGCCTCAAACATATCCAAACAGTCGCGAGAAATCGTGAGTCGAATTCGTTTTTGTTCAACTGAAGGCAATCTGGGGACCCACCTAGCGGAGTTCGTTGGCAATGAAGTTTTATGTTCGTTCATACGAGATGCATATAGTGTCTGCAATCTTCCTGATAGTTAATCTACGGTCTTTCAATATGAGATCACACACTTTGCCGATGTTTTCTTCACTCGAAACATCGTGGGCCGGCCGGAGCGAGGGTCACCTTCGATGCTCTCTCGTCCACGTTTAAATTCTGCAACCCATTTTTTCAGAGTGGTATATGACAGAGCAGATTTCTCTAGTGTTGTTTTCATATTATCGTGGATCTCCTTTGGTGTTAATCTTTTTTTAAACAGGTACTTGACGACCGTACGTTGTTCAATTTTTTCCATTTTTCCAAAAACGCTGCACTTGGTCTCACTAAACTCGTTCTAACCTAAAAACCACAAATTCTACAGCAACAAAATTTTACACTGTGACAACCAAAGAAAGTATGAACTTATTGAGGGTACTATAATAAAAATATTGTAATTATTTTTTGGTGAGGCTGCGAACTTTTCATTCCATTCTCGTACATTCTAGAATGTTATTACAGTATGGACAAAGTTGCATGAATGGTGCGAACGTGTACAAGTGGATAGATCGGTTCAAAAGTGGCCGAAGCAGAGTTTGTGACGAGCAGCGAAGTGGACGTCCAGTCGAAGTTCCGGTCCCTCGTTGGAATCGAGGATTGATGGACTTATTCGTGATAACAGAAAAATTACTGTTGAAATGATAGATTAGGAGGTTGGGGTAAACATTGAAACTGTTCCAATACTATTCAGAGTCATTTACAATACCCGTCCTCATACTTACTTACCCCAGAAAAGCTTCAAGAACTGGATTGGGAGATCTTGCCCCATCCCGCATACAGCCCAGACCTGACTCCGTGTGATTTTTACCTGTTCAGACCTTTCAAAGATGCCCTATGTGAAAGGGGGTTCACCGACAATGAAGAAGTGGAGGAAAAAGTGGGAGAGTGGCTTCGACATCATCCGAAAGAATGCTTTGCCACAGAAACCAAGAAGCTAGCAGAAAGGTAGGACAGGTAGACGTTGGGGTGGATTATGTCGAAAAGTAAGCCAAATTTTGTAGCAATCCAATAAACCGTTCTTGAGCTACAGCTATTTGTCTCTTTACTTATTGAACGACCCTCGTAATTTAAGAATATTATAAGAAAATCGCAAAAATATCGCGACAATTTTTCGATACAATTTTTAAATTCGAATGCGTATGGGTTAAATAATGTTTAATTTTTTTTTATGGAAGTTTAAATTAGACATTAAACTTAGAAAAAAAAAAACAGGATAAAATTTCAAGTTTTCTTTTTTTATGAAAATCACTTTACAATAAAAGCTACCAAACAAAAAGCAAGCAAAAGCAACATCTCAGCTCAAAGTAAAAATAAGAAAACCACGACTATAATCGTTTATATTAATACTTGCGTCATTATTGGTTGAAAAAATATCATACCGTCAATAGTCAAAAATACCCCTTCCATTCGTCAACTCCCGCCAGCAAGCTTAATAATCACTGATTTAGTTTTTTACGCTCGCAAGTTAATTGATACATTATTTTGAAATAAAAAGACTCATCGATAGTTAAGGTATTAGAAAGCGATCCTTCAACTGCTACTCGTAAGAAACCTTAGATATATCAAATGCAATCAATGTATCACGTAGGTTGAAAAGTTTTTGGCCTGACTCACAGAGGTCGCCCTTTTCAAGAAATTCATATAATTTTTAGGAAGTACCAACCTTCAAACCATACATGTCAAAATTTCATGACATTTCGACGATTAGTTTACAGGTTACAGTGGCTTTAATGACGCTACTTTTGATATTTTCAAAACAATGAAAAAAATCGAATTTCGTGGTTGATTAAACATTGAATTTTGATGGGAAAAAATACGATTCAAGCAAAGCAATGGCTTGATAAGTATTACGGGGACTGTACCCCTGGAAAATCACTCATTTACAGGTATGCTGAATTTGAACTCGATCGTGTAGACACAAATGATGCTGAACACTCTGGATTCCCAAATAAGGCGGTTACACCGCACATCAAAAAAATCCACAACATTGTTTTGGTTGACCGTAAAGTGAAATTGCGTGAGATAGCTGACACCCTAAAGATATCAAAAGAATGTGTTGGTCATATTTTGCAGGAACTTTTGGGCATGAGAAAGCTCTGTTCGAAATCTGTGCCACGTTGCTCAAAATGGACCAAAAACAAAAACGTGTTGATGATTCTGAGCGCTGTTTGGACTTGTTTAGGCGCAATAAAAAGGATTTTTTCATGCGATATGTGACAATGGATGAAACATGGATCCACCCCTACGCACCAGAGTCAAATTGGCAGTCAGTTGAGTGAAAAACAGCCGGTGAAAGCCGCCTGAAGCGACCAAATATACAACAGTCGGCTGGGAAGGTTTTGGCCTCTGTATTTTGGGATACGCATGGAATAATTCTCATCGACTATGCTGAGAAGGGAAAAAAAAAAAACTAAAAATAAACCATCAATAGCGAATATTATATCAAGTTTGAAGGCACAAATCGCAAAGAAGTGGCCTCAATTGATACGAAAAGAGTACTCTTTCATCAAGACAATGCACCGTTTCACAAGTCAATGGTTACCATGGCAAAATTGCATGAATTGAAGTTCGAATTACTTCCTCATCCACCGTATTATCCAGGTTTGGCCCCCAGCAACTATTATCTATTCGCTGACCTCAAAAAAATGCGCCGGAAAGAGATTTGGCTCCAATGAAAAGTTATCGCCGAAACTGAAGCCTATTTTAAAAGCAAAGACAAATCCTTCTACAAGAAAGGTATAGAAATGTTAGAAAATCATTGGTCTGATTGTATTGCTCTTGAAGAAGACTATGTTAATGAATAAAGTTGAATTTTGCAAAAAAAATATGTTTTAAGTAACTAGACCAAAAACTTTTCAGCCTACGTGTTATTCTATTGTAAAATGTTCAATTGAGTTATTCCAAATACGTATGACATAAGTTAAAACATCTCATGTTGATATTTGCTAACGAAAGTAGTAGTAGTGATTACTAATAATTTAATATTAATTCCTTACCAAAAATAAAAAATTTTGGCTAGAACTTCTTTGTACATAATGCCGGAAGTTTTATGAAAATTCAACTCCCGAAAGTGAAGTTTTATCTCTTTCCTTTACAAATTTCTAATCTTCTGGCAATGCAAATTTAATATCCAGTTAACCTAAATATGCAAAATAATGACAATCTTTTGTTAAATGAACAAAATTTAGCCAGGCTAAAAAGTTCGTTCAAGAAATAGTTAAAGTTTTATACAAAAAATACAATATGCTTATTTATTATTACTTGTTGGTTAAAAGTGCCATTTTTATTCCTAAAAACACTAACCATACATAATAAATATACAAAAAAACTGTATTTAAAACTATAAAATAATCCCAATTTATAGCACATTCACAATATATTTAAAACTTGACAAAACTAACAGTAATTTTTCAAAAATAATACATATCTTGAAAACATAAAAAAATTTTGTGTATGATATTATTATCTCGTACTGTAAGTAGCATTTCTTATCTTTACTTTTTAAATTGCTGTGTTTTTTTCAATCTAAAAATACTCGTTGGTATTAAGAGGATAAGCGACTCATTGATATTAAGAAGATACAGTCTATCAAGTAAGACGTGACCGCTCATATTTTTGAAAAAATGTGTTTCGAGAATATTTTTTGTCATCAATGTATTCTTTGGTGTGCTAACGACGGCGCAATTACCTTAATAAGTTATCCAGTCAACTAAGTCAAAGTCCTCAGAGTCTTTCCTCTGAGCTTTCTTATTACAAGAGATCAAACATTTTCAAAAGGGTTGGTGTCCGACGATTGTGAGTGCCACTCTAGTATCTTATCGTGGGCCCAAGCCAGCCCCTTCGAAACGTGATTTTCGCCAAGCAAAAGTTTCCTCAACGGGCTTCGGAATTTGACATCATGAGCACGAAGATATTGTCGAATGGTCCCATGGGACACATTCAAACAGGTTTCCTTAATTTTACAGTTGTTTGAAGCAGCGTCAATCTCGGGTCCCCTGAAAACAAAGACGTTTTTCGACTTTCAGAGTGACTTTGCCTACCGAGCCACGTTCTGGCAAGTTGTCGACATTTTTTATCTCATTAAAATGATTCACCAACTTCTTCACAAACTACACCGACTTTTTAATATATTTAGCGGTCACGGAATGTGTCATTTTAGGCCCCTTTAGATGAAAATAAAGAAAGAAATCCAACCCACAGACATGCGTTTTTTAACTTTCGGAGTGACATGCCTACCGAGCCACGTTTTGGCAAGTCATCGACATTTTTCGTCTGGTTAAAATGATTTACCCAGTTCTTTACAAACGATACCGACTTTTAATTTATTTAGCGGGCGTAAAATGTGTCATTTTTAAACCCCTTTGGACGGAAACAAAGAAAGACTGCCTCGAACCGACTAATACTTTTACTAAAATGCGTCGTAGACAAAGGTTTCCTATACTGATTTCTTGTTGAATCACTGACACATTCTTACTCGACCGTACGGCCGGACGCACAGTGTGTCAACTAGTACAAGTTAGCTGGACAAAATTATTTTTTCACTTATTTCAATTGTTTATGTATATTCTAGGCATATTACGTTATTTTAAGAAAAAATTCATCGCGTTGGTTTTTTTTATGGGCGTGGCTAATTTTTTTCCCCTAAATTAGTCAGCAACGCAGACATATTTAACGATAACTCAGGAACAACTTGTCAGATTTTTATAAATAAAACATTAAAAAATGCATAACAAAATTTTATTAAAGTTGATTGAATATTATTTTATTCTATCTTTTATCGTTTTGGAGTTATTTAGAAATTAATGGAGAAAAAATTTTTTTTCGTGTAAAATTCATTATTTTTTTCGGTAAAAAAGCGCAATAACAAAAGAAAAACAAAATATTATACATTTTTCTGACAGCTGCGTATCTGAAAAATAAAATAAGGTATTAATCATGAAAATCGGTTAATAAATGTGGGTTTTATTCACAATTTACCGCAGGTACTCAATATCGATAAAATTTGTGTGATACAGCCACCCTTGCATATCGCGGTAGGATTGCATCAGCTTACCAGGTAGATAACGGAACTAAAGGGCAAGGGTATTTTGTATGGTTATTAGAATTAAAAATTATAATACAGTGTCTTTCGTTTAGCTGCATTTCGCTTACCTGTATTTTTTGTCCAGCTGCACAAAACATTGTATAACAAAAACAAAATATTCTGCGTATGTGCACGAATTTTTCTACAAACTTGAATGTGCAACTAAATTAAAGACACTGTATTATTATTTTTAATAATAACCAGATGAAAAATCAGTAGTTGATAAGTGTTGGAAGAAGAGCATTAACTTCTTCCCACAATTTATTTGTCTCCACTAACGTGAAGTCGTTCGTTTCTTTGGCAAATATAAATTTGATTGGGCGACAATACAAAGTTGATGAAGGCCGAGGATTTTGCCAAATAATTTTTGACCCATCTTATAACTTAAGGGGAACTAAAGAAAATGCGAAAAGAAACTCGTCCGTATATTCAGTGTTCTCAAATCTCTGTTTGTATGTGCTGTGCCCAGAACTTCCATCACATCCCCATTTACTAACAAGTGTAAACGATGAACTTGTTGGGAGCACACTGCTGATAACTTCATTCTGTGCTAATACTAGACGTTCCACTGTTTTATTTAATAAGGCTTGCAAATTTATTTCAGCACGAGTTTCTGTTATAGCAATGTGCTCCGCTGCAGGGTAACAGGCCTGTTTGGACTTTTTTAAACTAAAATATGACGGAAACACATTATGCCCCGCCTTCATGGACCACTTCCTAGTTTGTTTGTAAGAATGCGTTGTTGACTTAGAATCTATATAGTAAGCTAAGGCTTCGTCACTACTTAATTGCCTAGGATTAACGGAACTGGTATTTTTAGACTTAATAATATTATCTGGGCTCTCACTAATGTCTCTAATCACATTGGCAATTTTCCTTTGCCCTGCTGAACGCACAGCAATTTCGGCAGCAGTCACCAATTCACTGACACTTCGGGATTCTACGAGATCCACGACGCGACGTTTCTTTGTCTTAAACGACGATTCCTCGAAATCTTTGCGAGGTCTTCCTGCAGGAGTCACATTCTCACTTGATGTTGAAGGTTGTGGCGCAAAAGAACTCGCAGTAAACTGTATGTCTGCTTCATCCAACCAATTCTTATTTTTAATTAAAAAAACGCTCCTTCGACTTTCCTGAAGCCAACCATTTGGCACCAAACTTATTAGACAAGTTGGATATCTTCAACTTTATTTCTTTTTGGCTGCTTTCAATAATGTCACCAAAGTGAAATTTTGAAGAAAGAAAGTCATATACACGCGAGTTTTTTTCATTCTTCGTGTGTTTCAACCACTCCTCAAAAAAGGCTACCCTTGAAATAGAGTAAACGTGTTCTGGAAAAAAAGAAAAACAAACATGTTGTACTGAAGTGTGCTAAACAATATGTGTATTTTTACGAAGAATAAAGTTATTTCTGTGTAATATCTAAAAACTAGCCCGGATAGAGGTGAATGTCTGTATATTCTGAACTTTCAAAGTTTTTTTTTAAAAAAAAAACACGCTAAAATATATAGGCTATTTAAAAAAAAAACTAAAAATTCAAATTAATAGATTCTGATTAAAAAAATACATTAAAAAATAGTACTTACCCTCAGTATTAATATTCATCACAAAAACTTTCACAATATTACAATATGTCACTATAAGATGTGCACGAAAGTGTCGCTAAATTGCATTACCTGACTTCTGACGCTTATGACTCGCCACTTGCAAATTTGATAAACAACCTTTTCTCGGAATTCGGGGTTTGGGGTGTTGTTTACGTTTTGCAAATAAGATTTCCTGGAAATCATAACATGAATTTTGTCCACCTAGCATGTTCTACGCGACACACTGTGGGACGGCCGGATGACGGGACGACCCGCCGGACGACCCGCCGGACAACCCACCGGACGACCCACTGGACCTTCCACCGGTGGACCGACCAGACCACCGATCGACCGGACGACCAGACGACCCGACGACCTATACTTTAAATCAGAACTTCTGCACTCGATATAACTGTCACCGTTACTATCAGGAATTACTTTTTTCTGTCAAAAGCATTTCTTATAATTATCCAAATGACAGCTCGGGGTAAAATACTCAGCTACGTTTGTAATATCGCTCTTCAACTTCGAGCGATGGTGACAATTGCTGGTGACAAATCACCATTACTCGCCGTGAAAACTTGAATCACCCTTCTTTAGAGATTCATGCTAATACGTTTTAATTACAGACAGCAAAATATGTATACAGTCGTCAGAAAAGCCATAAATTTAAGTTTTGGGCTTTCCAGAAGATCGTTATTGTAAAAAAGAACTTACTACCTTTGCTTCTCAGCTTTTAAGCATAATATGAAAAATAATATATTCTACGTTTTTGTTCGTTTTCTGTACAGAAGTCAGCGACCCAATTTATATGCAAACCGCCGCAAAAAAAAAACTCACTGTTGACACAATAATTTTTCCGCGTTTGTACGCGCCTCACTAATTATCTACAAACAAATTTCAACTCATAAATCCTTAAAACATATTAGACTGCACCTACCTAATATGCTGACATAGGGTCTGATATACAGCCCTGGTACAAATACCGGGTTGTGTAATTAAAATTGCTCAAGTATTCAAAGCAAATAACTCACTCGAGTGGACCGGCCGCCCGCTTTCCATGTAAAATACACACTGTATTTGCCATTTGCTCTCGCACATGTGACGAATAAGGAGTTTTTGCGTTATATATACGAACCACTAAAAAAATTGTGACGTCAAACACCGGTCGAACAGGACGAAGTATGGAAAACCACGAAATGTTTCTATCTTATATATATATATATATATATATATATATATATATATATATATATATATATATATATATATATATAGTTTTGAGAGATGACAACTGTCAATTTATCTGTCAAAACTATGAGTAACGTTTAAACTACTGATACGAATGTCAGTTTAGCTTTCAAAACAATAAAAAAAACTTCACTACACAACTTGAACCTGAACTCACGTACTATTAGTCAAATATGAACCAAATTTGGATGAGTGTATCTTATGGTCTTATGGTGTACTATTCAGTTGTCGAAGCATTTTGACAGTTGTCATCTGTTAAATCTGTGGTGTCCCAAAAACCAACGTATTCCCTACGTTGGTTTTTGAGGCACAGCTCATAATTCACTAGAATATGTAAATATGACCTTAGTGAAAAACCGTTAGATTTCGAGATATTGACGCTAATTATCGTTACATAATCCTGAGTAACTGTTGATCAAAATTCAAATAAAACTAGTTGTGCTATCTGTGGGGCAAAAACATTTTTACAAATGATCATGAGTAAAAACATTTTAATTAACTAACTTTAGTCTCGAAATCCAACGATTTTTCATATTTACAGATTCTGGTGAGTTATGAGCTGACCTGTCAGCCCTCGAAGGGAACATGTTGTTTTTTGGAACACCATATATATATATACATATATATATATATATATATATATATATATATATATATATATATATATATATATATATATATATGGGACGTATCACGTCAACCGGGCAGTGCCCAAAATTTAAAGCATCCAAAAAATCTTTGAGGGTACCTATTTTTTTCGTTGAAACGTCTACATCGGAATGCCTAGTGCCGTTAGGGTAGCAAAGGGTGTTTTTGGAAACATCAACATGGCGGTTCCAATATGACATTTGCAAAGGAAAATTCCATGAATTATGACTTTTTCTTACAAAGATACATCGGCTGGTATTCAGATATTAGAAATTAATAATAACTTTCAAAAATTCAATATGGCCGTACCCAAATAGGGCCTATAAAAAGGTAAATCACATTAATTTGAAGGATGATGGCAGAAATTGGTTGACAAGGATGTTTAGATGATTAAAGTATAATCTTTGGTAAATATTATTGTTGTAAAAAAAATGTCAATATGGCGTCTCAATCACATTAATTAAAGGGAAAAGGCGAATTTTCACTGACAAAAGCCTATTAATTGTTGAGTGAAGTGAAGACATCGAATTTTCGTGAATACTGTAACTCATTAAGGATTAATTGATTTGATCCAAGTTTGGATGAGGAGGTTCCAATATGACATTTGCAAAGGAAAATTCCATGAATTATGACTTTTTCTTACAATAATAAATCGGCTGATATTCAAATATTAGAAATTAATAATAACTTTCAAAAGTTCAATATGGCCGTACCCATATGGGGCCTATAAAGAGGTAAATCACATTAATTTGAAGGAAGACGGCAGAAATTGGTTGACAAGGATGTGTAGATGATTAAAGTGTAATCTTTGGTAAACATTATTGTTGTAAAAAAAATGTCAATATGGCGTCTCAATCACATTAATTAAAGAGAAATGGCGAATTTTCATTGACAAAAGCTTATTAATTGTTTAGCGAAGTGAAGACATCGAATGACTTTCTAACTTTTCGTGAATACTGTAACTCATTAACGGATTAATTGATTTGATCCAAGTTTGGATGAGGGGTTTCTTATAGTCCAATGATATGCTGTTTTTTTTGAGAGATTTAACAGATGACAACTATCAAAATGCTCCAAAAACTGAATAGCACACCATAAGACCATAAGATACACTCATCTAAATTTGGTCCATATTCGACTAATAGTACGTGTGTTACAGAGTACAGAAGAATTTCAAAAGTTGTCTAGTGAAGTTTCCTTTATTGTTTTGAAAGCTAAATAAATTGACAGTTGTCATCTTTCAAAACTATATATATATATATATATATATATATATATATATATATATATATATATATATATATATATATATATATATATATATGTATATATATATATATATACACATATATATATATATATATATATATATATATATATATATATATATATATATATATGTATATATATATATACGCAGGCTGAAAATTTTTTGGTCTACTTAAAACACATTTTTTTTTGCACCTTTCTTGTAAAAGGATTTGTCTTTGCCGTTAAAATGGCCCTCTTTATTGGAGTCAAATCTCTTTCCCGTGAGCATTTTTTTGAAGTCTGCGAATAGATAATAGTCGCTGGGGGCCAAATCTGGAGAATACGGTAGATAAGGAAGCAATTCGAACTTCAATTCATGCAATTTTGCCATCGTATCCATTGACTTGTTACACGGTGCATTGTCTTGATAGAAGAGCACTTTTTTCTTATTCATTTGGGCCGTTTCTTTGCGATTTCTGCCTTTAAACGCACCAATAACTTTATATGATATTCGCTTTTGATGGTTTTTCCCTTCTCAGCATAGTCAATGGAAATTATTCCTTACGCATCCCAAAATACAGAGGCCTTCCCAGCCGACTGTTGTGTCTTTGGTCGCTTCCAGCGGCTTTCACCGGCTGCTATTCACTCAGCTGACTGTCAATTTGATTCTGGTGTGTAGTCGTGGATCCATGTTTCATCCATTCTCACATATCGTATGAAAAAAAACCTTTTTATTGCACTTAAACAGTTCCAAACAAATCTCAGAATCGTTAACACGTTGTTGTTTTTTGGTCTACTGTTAGCAAACGCGGTACCCATTTCGAACATAGCTTTGTCATGCTCAAATGTTCATACAAAATTTGACCAACACGTTCTTTTGATATCTTTAGGGTGTCAGCTATCTCACGCAAATTCACTTGGCGGTCATCCAAAACAGTTTTGTGAATTTCTTTATGTTTTCCGGTGTAACCATCTCATTTGGGCGTCCAGAGCGTTCAGCATCATTTGTGTCTATAGGACTGCTGTTAAATTTAACATACCTGTAAATGATGAGTGATTTTCCAGGGACAGAGTCCCTGTAATACTTAAGCCATTGCTTTGCTTGAATGGTATTTTTTCCATCAAAAAACAGTGTTTAATTAACACGCGAAATTCGATTTTTTCCATTATTTTGAAAATATCGAAAGTAGTGTCACTAAAACCACTGTGTAAACTAATCGTCGAAATATCATAAAATTTTGACACGTATCGTTTGAAGGTTGGTACTTCCTAAAAATCATATGGATGTGTCAAACTAAAAACTTTTCAGCCTACGTCAGAGAACACTTTTGGGAATTACCAAGTGCGGATTTTTCGATTCGCCTTGGTTGCTTCACCAATGCGCCATCTATGACTTCAGGCGGGAAGCTTGAGAAGGTGCGCTTCTGCAATTAAATGTCAGTTGTGATCTGGCCACTTTGTTTGGATAGACTTTAAATAAGTCACAGACATAGTGCAGTATAAGCATCTATTTTATATATATATATATATATATATATATATATATATATATATATATATATATATATACAAGTCATTGATACGGTTTTTTTGTGATTCTCATAGTGTTGTCCTCATAGACTATCTGGAAAAAGGTAGAACCCTCACCGGAAAGTATTATGCTTCACTACTGGGCCAGTTGAAGGGTGCTATTCTGGCGAAACTTTCACATTTCGCAAAAAAGAAAGTACTTTTTCATAACGATGCGTACACACCTTTCGGATTGTTGCTGCAAAACTGCACGAACTTTGCTTCGAAGTGTTTTCACATCCACCATATTGACCAGATTTGGCTCCCAGTGATTACTTCTTGCTTCTGCTACGCCAGCCGTCTACTATCCTGGTGGTCTAAGAATTACGTTAAGTTAAGGCTGATAATATGTAGACTATGTGGTAAAAAAGAAAAAAACCTCTATGCACATCCTATATGAATATATGGCTTTAACTCGGAACACACGTAAATTGTTTGGAGATACACATAGTGGCGATAAATTACCACATGGGACGGGATTGGACGGAAGCTAATAAACCTTTTTAGAGAAACGATGCTCTAGTAACCAAGAAAAGCGAGTACAGCCAAGGGGCTGCAGTACACAAATATGCACAATCACCTACCCCGTCTACCACCCACCAACCTTCTGCAAGTCCTTCGGGCCGGAACAAAATACGAGGAGTCAATATTTGAGACCTAGTGACCCTGTGCCAGTTGCCTAGGTGTAGGTATCCCTACGAGTTCAGCACAGAAAGAAGAGACAAGCAGAACATAATCATCAGGTAAGGAGACTCAGCCAGAGGATAAAAATAAGGAAGAATATTTCAACCAGAAGTCAAGATAAAGAAGAAGTAATCAACAAGGCAGCTCAACTAGCGAAGATTCATGGTCAATTTTTGAGTAATATTACTTTAGTTCCTCCAAAGGCTTATAAGTTAAAAAGTAGGACACAAAGTATCACTTGGTAATACCCCACAAAAGATGTAACGGTTGACCCTTATGGGCTTTACATCTCCCGCCCGCGGAAAAAACTGAGGGGAATAGGGTCAAAGACAGCATCCGAGCCTAGAGAAAATAGGCAAAGCAACACGAGAGATGTCTTAAATGCAGTAGAACCAACCTGAGTCTGATAGGAGATCATAAGTTGCATAAAGAAACTCTGTAATTTTGTTCCCATTGGTATTTTCTAAATTACTTTTTATGACGAAGGCGAGCACATGCTGTGTATTTTAATTAAAATTATGCAAATGATACTTTAAGTAATAGTTTAACAATTTCAATTGAAAATTAATAGAATTAGCAAATACAATATGTTTAAAAATTATTTGAATAAAACAGGATGCATTTCATTCAAACAATTTTTATTACAATAAGCTTTCAACAACTAAAAAAACGTCTTAATTTTCTTCCAAATTTCAAACTACACTTAATATTTTTCATTTCTTGTGGCAGTTGATTATATAATTTTTTACTTCCAATCAAAAATTAAATACTTATCTGATTAAAGTATAGGCAGGGGAACATTATCAGTCTAACGGGTTGAAAATCTGTTGAAATTACATATAAAATCCTCGCAATCTCGTAATTTTTATGGATTATCCAAAAACTCAGAAGACAAAAAAATATTATTCATGAAATCGCTTCCGGCCAGATCAATTATAGCCCAGTTGTCAGAGGCAAATTTTGAGGAAAAGCTCTCATTAAATGTCAGCAGGCTGCATTTTGGCATGCGAGTAGTTTTTCGGACGAAGAATACGATAAAAAAAAAAGTTTGCTGCTCTAAAGTGTACGCTAAACCTAGAAAATCGAAAATAAAACGAGAAAGTTGGTTTTTCGCAAATAGATAAAGATATCGAAAAACTAATAGCACCGCGTGAAAGAGCGGGAAATTTTACAAAAAAATAGTATACAGATTTTTTTCCAACATGACAATTTATTAAAAATTCGAATAGGTGATTCAAAAAGTGTAGCACGCAAAACAGGTTAATTTGAGAGTGTAAAAAAACTAAAAGATAGCTTTTTGAATAGGAGACCTTCAGCTTTCCGATGATACTAATAGTTTTTATTTTTATTGCTTTATAATTTAAAACTTAAAACGAAATTTTTGTTTGCATGATTTTAACGGGCATACAGTAAATTATAAATATTTAATAAAATATAATATTGAAAAAAAATCCTTGTGCATATAATATGATTAAGCTTCCATATAAAAATAATTAAAAATACCCACATTGTCTGTGTTATTTAAAAATTGAGTTTTAAAATAGGAAAATTTGCCTGCTGTATTGCGCCACCGGCAATTTTACGTTCAGTACGAAATACGAGTAGTCAAAAAAAGTCAGACAATTTTTTTTTTTAGTTACAGTTAAAAGTATACTGGATATTTTGAATTTTCGAAATCTGTCATCGGAATATTAATTAGCACCCCGAGAAATCCCTTAATAGCCAATTTCAAAATATTTAGCGGTTACGTTAATTTAATCATAAATGAGATTGGTAGCATGATTCCCATACAAGTGAGGGGGTTAAACCAGCCATTTTATTTAAAAAAAATTTTAAATTACGATAAAATTTAAAAAAAAAATAATCTATATACTATTTTTTTGAATAATTTCCCATTTTTTCATGTGGTGCTATTAGTTTTTAGATAATTTTTTTATTTTTCGAGATATTTACGAAAAACCGAATTTTTATTCTATTTTCGATTTGGGGCTTAGCGTACATTTTAGAGCAACAAAGTTTGTATTCTACGTCCAGAAAACGACCTGTATGCCAAAATGTAGCCTGTTAACATGTAATGAAAGCTTTTCGTCAGGGTTTCGTAGAGGGCACAGCGCAACCACCGCTCTCGCAGCCAAAATGGATGATATACTTCGGGCTGCTGATCGTGGTGAATCGTCAACTTTACTCCTTTTAGATTACAGTAAAGCATTTGATACTGTAGATTATAGTCTCCTCTGTGCAAAGCTTCATTCTTACTGCTTCTCTGACGAGGCAGTAGAGCTTCTCCGGAGCTATTTGGTGAATAGGAGACAAGTTGTTAAGATAGATACAAGACTTCGCAGCCTGGGGTCAAGAACAATGGAGTACCACAGGGCTCTATTCTGGGACCATTACTTTTTATGATATATACCATGGATCTGGTTGAATCAGTTAATGACAATTGCTTAATCCATCAGTTTGCTTATGATACACAGGTGTATGCTAGTTACAATAGGGATTATGCTGAGCAAGTGTTCCATCGCTTGAATGCCACACTCAAGAATATTCAGTCATATTCGAAGAGGCAGAGTCTTAAGTTGAATCCATCTAAATCAGTGGCATTTAATTTTGGTAATGTGCTGGTGGGACTTGACTTGGGTGTTCTTCTGGATGGTGTTCCTGTCCAACTGAGGGAAACTGTAAAAAGTCTTGGGCTTGTGATCGACAAGGACGGAATAGAACTATTTTGACCAGAGACGTAAGGAAGAGGCTCTGCGAAGCATTCGTCTTGAGTCATGTTAATTATGCGGATGTGGTTTTTGGGCCATGTTTCGATGTTCGTTCCAGTTCCAGAATACAAAAGATTCAGAACTCTTGTGTTAGGTTTATTTGTGAATTGCGGAAGAGAGATCATGTTTCTTCTCAATTGGTGGGGCTGGGCTGGCTCAATATGTTTAGCAGGCGAAAATTGCACATGGCGGTGTTTGTTCATAGAGTCTTGGCAACGGGTTGTCCTCTCTATCTTAGACAGAAATTGAGGCATCGGGTAGATGTGCACGGTTTAAATACTAGAAATATTCACCTTTTAGCAATACCAAAGCACAGAAAGGCGATCTTTGAAAGATGTTTCAGCTGTGCTGCAGTGAGTGTTTACAATTCGGTACCGCACGCTATTCAGAGCAGGTCAATTAGTAATTTCAAACTAATTTATAAGAAATTTCTCCTCGGGGATGCAGCTTGACTTTTATTTTTATTCTTATTTCTGTTAGTCCTATCTTTTGGCGATGGATTGCCGTTGTCTGATTACGTTACGTTTGCTGTTTTGCTGATTATTTTATGTTGTATGTTTTCTTCTTTTTTTCTTCCAGTACTATGTTATCTTTTATTTTTATTTTATATTATTATTATTATTATTATTTTTCTCTATAAAGATGTAATGTTATTGTAAGTATTTTTATTTAGTATTTAGGCATTACTTGAATGTTTTTATTTTTATATTTGTTTTTTTATTTTTTTGTATCTTGTATGCTTAGCTACTGGCTCGGTTGGGATGAGCAGTTCTTAACTGGACTTCGCCGAGTTAAAAATAAAGACCTTTTATTATTATTATTTTTATTATTATTATACACTTTATTAATCTTAATTTAAACAAATATTTTTAGGATTTATCGAAAGTAAGGTATTTCTATTCAAATATTTTCTAATACAGAATTTTCGATTTATTATTGTGATTATAACACATAATACGTTATAAATTTGGGACATTCGTCAATTCCCACGCGTAAATCTAAAAGCCAACGGGCTGGTTCTTTATTAATTCAGTAACTCAAAACTGTAAATCAAGCCAATCATTGCATAAATGTGACCTCATAAAATAGCTGCAATAACATTTGCGTTGATTTAAGCATTTTGCAACATTTTGCAACTCTGTGACCGAAATATTTCAAAATGTGCAAAAACTCACATTTTTTAACTCAGTTCTGTCTGTATTTGCACATGAACGCGTTGATGACTGTGTGATTCCGTTTTAAAATGAGCTATTTAGAAGGGCTTGTGTTTTTTCCGCTTTTCCACTGAACGCCGTTGCAGACCGTGTTGTCCAAAACAGAGTTTTAATTTACAATTTAGAATATACGGGGGAGAGTAAATAATTATATTACAGTCTATGTATTTAAAATTCAACTTCTGTCTATATGTGGGTACGTATGTGTCCGGGAATAACTTAGGAACGAATGTTGCCTGCAATGGAATCCGCAGTATCCTTATGGAAAATTGCTTTCGGTCAAATTCGGGAAACTTGGGGAAAATGTGAAGTATTAACGTCGCGCGATTGTGGCGGCCCATGGCTATATGGCGTAGTACTTGCTTGCGGCGCAGAAGGTCTCGGGTTCCAACCCCGGCACACATTGGGAAAAATAAGGCATTTTTTGGACAAAAATCGACACTTGGCTTACGTTTTAACCAATTTGAGTACAGTGCGCCTCGAAAATCCGGACTAATTAAAACCGCGGTGATCCGAATTAGTAAATAATTCGAATTACTGAAGCAGGGCATTATTTATATTAAAAAACGAGTCATTTAATACGAAACAACTAAAAAATAGTACATACATAGAATAATATTTAAAATAGAAGCATATCTTATCAAGTTTTATCTTAATTTGTAAAAAAAATTGTAATTTTTGTTTGCTTGACCCTTCTCTGGTTCATCATAAAAGCAATTTCTTTTAATCTTTGAAGTACAAGAACATCACTTAGAGGGATATCATTTTCTTCTGCCAATCTTATGCACACATTGAAACTTTTAACTGCCTCATCATTCTTCACAATGTTCTTAACAATCTGGTTTGTATTAGTATTTAACTCTGAACCTTCATTATCACTCTCGTGTTGTTCATCTGTATCATCTATATCTTCCAGTGGTAACAAATCTTCATCATTTTCAAGCTAATTACACATTTTCACGTTCGTGAGATTCTGCTCAGTGAGAACATTCAGCATATCTGAAACATCTGTTAAATATTTACGAATTAACCAAAAAAATATTAAAAGAAAAATTTCAGGCTTTACCTTTCATTTCTTCATTCGTGGAAAGCAAATTATGCCGCAATTCACTCAGAGGAATCAGATCTTCAGCATTATATTCAGTGTCTGGATTGGTATCTGCCACATAAGCCATAATTTTCTGCCAGCACTTTTTCAAGACTTCAGGGGAGACTTTTTTCCGTGAATTGCATAGTAGACATACAGCATCTTTTAGGGTAATGCTTCCTAACAAGGTTCTCTTCATTATTTGATAAAATATGGGCTAAAAGACTTCCGATAAAATAATTTTGTCAGTCTGATTGCATTCTGGTCCATAGGTTGCAAAAGTGCAGTACAATTTGGTGGAAGAAATAACAGGGAAAAATTTCGATATTAGATTTAAAGAACACCAAACATCTTTTAGATTAAACAAAGAAAACTTCATCTTTGCTAATTACTTCCACAAATATTACATAAAGCACAAAAAGGAAGAAAATTAAATATTTAAGAAGCTGTAGCTACGAGCACAATAAAAATAAAGATACAATCCTATTAAATAATCAAACAGATGTTCAGAATTCAACCCTGTTTGGCGTATTTTAGAAGTTACTTAGATATATCTTTGAAGAAGGAATTTTTGTAAAAAGTTTTAAAAAAATATTGAAAAGTATTTCTTCAAATTTGGAACAATAATGTCATTTAACCCTCTGTAATAAAAATAATTTTAATTTAAGTTTATGGTAATTTGATGATAGGTAATTCCAAATTGTACCTGGAAATTTAGTCAGCTCTTCTATAGTTCCATGGCTCAAAGCGTTATCAACGATTAGCAGGGCTCTTTCAGGCAAGTTGAGAATTCTTAAATGACTTTTGACTTGACGAATGAAAGAATGATGAAACCAATCTAAGAAAATTGCTGTAGTCATCCATGCATTGGCAGATGATTTGTACTCAACAAGTATGTTCACATTTTTAAAAGCCCTCGGATTTTTTGCCTTTCCTATCACTAACAACTTTAATTTTTGTGATCCATCAGCATTGCAATATGCTAGAAAGGTAACGCGTTCTTGTTTAAAAAAAATGTAATACTCTAACTACAAAAAATAGCTTCCAGTTGCAAACATTCTTAATCGTAAAAATTGAACATGGTCATGAAAGAAATCTCATACACAAAATATCTTGGAATTACAATTGATGAACATCTCAGATGGACTGAACATGTCCTAGACTTCACCAATAAACTGAGAAGACTCATATATAAGTTTTACCTAATAAGAAAAATACTACCCCTCAACCTGCGAGTTACTGTTTACAAGGCATTGGTCGAGTCACTGTTGAGAAATGGCATCGTCGTGTGGGGCGGACTTTACAATAATGCGCTGAGTCAACTGAGCTTGATACAAAACTATATTGTTATAGTAATTTTCTTTCATGATAGACTTTTTCCAACCAAGAAATTATATAATGACAATATAATGAATATAAGAAATTATATTTTTTAAACATTTCTCTATTTTTATACAGAAATGAAAAAGAAATTGTGAATCATCAATATAGAACTAGAAACAGAGAAAATGCGATACTAGTTGTACCCTTTAGAAAATATGACCGAAACCAGAGGTCTTTGTCAGTTTTAGGACCTAGAGCAGGGGTCGGCAACCTTTTAACTAAGGGGTGCCAGTTTTCATCCGTACAACATTTTGCGTGCCGACATAAGTACTTATTACAACTAAAATTAACAAAAATTAACTTAAATTAACTTAAAATATTACTTTTAGAAGGTTTAATTACTAAAAAATCTTAACATTTAACAAATAATTTTATTATACTAGTCCTAGGACCTACACGACTTTCTATATATTCTGCTCTGGTTATTGCATTGAACCCTATATTTTGTGGAACGAATCGTTGCACCAATAACTTACGAACCTTTGCAATTACAAGACTTGTGCTCTACCTTGTGATAGCCTGACGCCCTACTTGAGACAATTTGCGGAGATTCTAATAGTGGGAGAAGAGCGGGGGTCACATTTATACACATACAATACTACACCATTATACTGTCCATAACCCTGTGCTTGAAGTTCTTTAGAAAGTTTTCTTATATCCGGTTCATGTCTGGTTATTTTCAGTGTCACACATGCTTCCGAGTTGTCTGTTGTCAGCCTGCTTCGGTACGGGTTTAAAATCACCCTCATAAGGGAAAAAAGTTGTTCACAGATATAGGATGATCCGAAAGCTGTAAGCATGGCAAACGCTACTTTCTTAAGACAAATAAATTTCTCAGGTAAACTCATCCAACAACTGAGTATCTCGTTTGAATGATTCTGGCAGTCACCTTCTAATACCCTTCTTAATTCTACAAATTTCGTGTTCCATAACTCAGAGCTTTTAAATTCAATGTATTGAAGATCAAAATCATTAATGTCCATCCATGAGAAAAGATATATGTCAAAGCAACTGCTGGAAAAATCCATTAAATCTGATTTGATTAAAAAAGCCAACATAAAACCATGTTTATCAAAATCCTGACCCCTCTGGATAAACTCCTCTTTTAAATTAGTCACATATTTAAGAATTTCGTCTATAAGTACACCATCGTCGACACTGGATATATAAGTTTTTAAATTTGGAAAATATTTATATATGTTTGTAGTAATATCGCTGATAAATAAACCTATTTTTAATTTGAATGATTTCCAGGATTCGTATAAATCCAGAACTGTTTTGCCTGAACCTTGTAACTTTAAGTTGAGTTCACTGAAATGGTTTGTAATATCAGTAAGAAACATTAACATACAGATCCAGTTCTTATCTTCTAGTTCAGGATAAGCATCCACTTGATTTTTTTCCAACAAGAACGATTTAATTTCACCCAGACATTGCACAAATCTAGAGAGCACTTTACCACGGCTGAGCCAGCGCACATTATTGTGCAATGGTATATCTGAATATGCACCTTCTAATTCCTGCAGAAACGCCTTAAATTGTCTATGGATCAGTGAAGAATGACCGACAATGTAGTTAACTATTTTAACCACCCTATCCATCACGGATTTTAAGCTTCCAGTGGAGATTTTAGCGCACAAACTCTCTTGGTGAATTGTGCAATGAAAATTCAAAACTTATCGACCCATGCGTTCAATAAGAAGAGAAACAAATCCTTTATGTCTCCCAATCATAGCAGGAGCGCCATCTATCGTTACGCAAAAAAATTTATTTAAATCAATGTTCCGCTTTTCAAAATGTTCAACAAATTCTGAAAATATATCCTCTCCTCTTGTAGTTCCCTGCAATGGGAGCAGACAAATCAGCTCTTCATACACACTGCCATCATCGAAGTATCGCGCAACGATTGCCAGACGGGCAATGTCATTAATATCGACACTTTCATCCAATGCTACACTAAATACAAAACTCCGTTTGATAGCGTCTCTCTGCTGTTTTTGGACATTTTGTGTCATTTCGGTAATTCGTCTCTCGATGGTCCGCGCTGATGCCGGTATATCCCTAATCCTGGCCAATATTGTATCCTTATTGGGCAAGTCGTCGAATAAAATCTCGCCAGTACCCAAGAACGTTTGCTTCATAAATTCTCCATCAGTAAATGGCCTACCCTTTTGTACCAACGATTGTGCAATTTTGAAACTGCATTCAGTTACCTGATTTTTTCCTTGGAAAACTTTGCTAAAGAATGTTGACTGTTTTTCGTATTGTTTACTTGCTCTTTGTATTGCCTCCCTTTTATCAGCGTTATCTTTAAATGACGATTCATGTTTTTTCTGGAAATGTCGTTGAACACTAGATATCCGGAAAACTACGCTTTCCCGACATAGGACACAAATGGCCCGATCGTTTTGCTGTACAAAACCGTAATCCATGAAGTTTGAAATGATCGAACATCTACCTTCTGTTTCTTCGCGGCCATAACGCAACGTAATTTTAATTTTTAAACTTGACAAAGGACGACGTCAGCGCCCTGTCAAAATTGTCACTTTTCTTTTTAGATGGCAGGTGGTTAATTAATTTTGATTTTAGCATCCAAGGTTTCTAATGGCATCCTTGCTGTAAATACCATATTTTTATATTAATATGTTAGTGAATAGTGGCTGTTTTATTTCAGTGTTGGTCTTTGTTATGGCAATTGTTATTTATGGTCATGCTTGTTAGATTAATTTGCATGCTACATTTTGTGCCCTGATGAAGGTCCCAACCTAGGACCGAAATATTGGCTAAATGAATATAGTGTGAACATCTGTTGATGCCCTTTTTTGTCGAGTTCCCCAACTAGTTTCATAACTTAGGATATATATATATATATATATATATATATATAATATATATATATATATATATATATATATATGTATATATGTATATATATATATATATATATATATATATATATATATATATATATATATATATATATATATATATATATATGTATAGGGTGGGCCATTTAAAAGTTTAAATTTAATAATGCAATAAAACAAAAACGGTTTGAAATTTTGCCAAATTTATTTTTTTGTTGTGAAGTACAATTGTTCCGGTTAGAGATGAAATATTATTTCATTCATATGGCTGCCGCGGCTGACCTCACAGTACCCCATTCGATCGGACCAATTTTCGAGCACTTTTTCGAGTGTATGGGGTCGTATCTCGGCAATGGCATCACGAATGTTGGCCTTCAAATGCTCAATTGTCTCTGGTTTGTCGGCATAACACTTGTCTTTAACGGCGCCCCACAGAAATAGTCCAACGGTGTCAAATCGCAGCTTCTTGGCGGCCAATTGACATCACCATTTCGGCTAATTAAACGGCCATCAAACGTTTGACGCAATACATCGATTGTGGCATGAGATGTGTGGCAAGTTGCACCATCCTGTTGAAACCAAACATCGTTCACATCAATACCATGAAGAGCGGGCACAAAAAAACTGGTGCGTGAAATGTTCAATTATTGAGAACGATGACGAGTTGATGTTGATGGATTCTCACGCACACTCTCAGCCTCAGCTTCGATATTTTCGGGTGTACGCACTGTACGAGCACGCTCACGTCTTGGCGCATCAACAATGAAACCAGTTTCACGAACTTTAGCAATAAACTTGCGTATATCGGGCACTGTTGGTCCTTCTCTGCGACCAAATTTTGTACGACATTTTCGTGCAATTTCCGACCAATTGCCTTTGTTTTGGAAATAAATTTCCAATAAATCCCAACGTTGCTCAAGCGTAAATCGATTCATTTCGTTCAGTGGAGATAATATACTGAATTTTGTGACAGAATAGAATGACATAAGTATTGCCAGATTCGAAATAACCGGTGGTTCAAATTTAAACCGATAGATGGCCCACCCTTTATATATATATATATATATATATATATATATATATATATATATATATATATATATATATATATATATATATATATATATTGTCTCAAATTCAGAATTACTCCCTAATATATTAATAACCACTACGTATTATTAATAACCACTGTATATAGAAGAGCTTCATTTAACTTCCTTTTAAAAACACAAAAAAGAAAATAGACAACACAAACCAAATAACCCGACAAATAATCAATTTATACCCAATCCGGCACAATTTGAAACCTCAAAGAAACTCGACTGCCGTCCACCGCGTCCCCAGATATCTCTGGATTACTGGTTTAACAATTCCGATTGCACTGACCCTAATTTGCTGACCCAGTGGCCATTGCACTGTTTGTCTGTTCCTTCGTCGCATTTAGAATTGAGAGTCGTACGCTAGAACAGTGGTTTGTCATGATAATGAAATCGGTCAAAAAATAACGTTTACAAAAATAATACTCCAACAATAATATTTATGCTAAATCCTTAATATTTATTGATTATTTCGTAGTTTTTGTTTTTTTTTTTTTTTTTTGTTCCGAAATCAATTAAATTTATTTTTCATTTTAAAAGTTCTGTCAAATAGGTTACTCGGGTTTCTTTTTCCTGACGAAATTAATTCTTACTGGCTCATTCATTTAAGTGAGTAATAACATCGCGTAAAAGTATAACTCCAACTTCAAAAAAAACTATAAATGCAACCGATTAAAATACTTACTTTGGAATGCCATCCCACTGCAAGCAACGCTATTGACCGTCCTCTCTGAATTATTAACTTTAATTTAAATGAACACCCCCGATTCCGGATGGTTGCGAATTGTTCGAAAGGATTTTGCAGATTGGTAACTAAAATATTTAATAGGGATATTCAAGTAGATGTTGTTAAATAATAAAGCAATATTACAACTCCCTAACGAATTAAAAACATATATTATTCAATTTGTTTTAATAAAATATTGTCGCTCGTGTTAATGTTCATAACGTCACCAACAGTATTCGACAGTCTAGGACGTGTAGAAGTTGGATTCCATATTATTAAAGAATTAATTGATTGGTCCGTGACTTTGTGACAGTACATTTTGACAATAAAATTACTTAAATTATTTTTTTAACTGACACTACCTAAATATCAACAAGATATATTGAAACTTTTCGAATTTTGCATAACCGGAAACTACTAGTTCAATAATCAATTTTTCAAACAAAGAGACGGTCTTGGCTTGGGTTCTTCACTTAGTCCTTTTTTATCAGAAATATTTATGTCAGAACTGGAAAACTGGAAAATAATTTTCGAAAAACTCAACACGCAAAAAATATTTTCTTTTGGTGTAGATATATGGACGACATCTTAGTATATTTCCATGAAAATAATATTGAACTAAATTCTACTTTAAATTATCTGAATAATATACACCCCAACATAAAATTCACACTGGAAAAGGAAACAAATAATGAGATAAATTTCTTGGATATTACAATTTCAAAGAATGGAAAGAAATTAGAACTCGATATTTTCCGTAAACCAACATTTTAGGATGTCACCATCCCAGCAGACTATGATCCATAGAACCTTCAATATCCCTCTTAGTAAAAATGATTTAAAAAAAGAACTGGATATTATCAAAAATACAGCACTCAATAACAGCTTCCAACCTAATAATTAATATCCTAATAGGTCGTAAACAAAAGCAAATCACCTTCAGCTTAATTTATCCCATAAAAGAATACTACGAAAGAAAAAGATTCATACCTTTGACATATTTTGGTCCCATCTCGGATAAAATACCTCAAGTTCTCAGAGCCGAAAAAAACAAGAACAGCTTTAAAAACCCTCTCAAAAATTATCCAATATATTTTTCAATGCCCAAGATTAAACTAATAAACATAATAATTCAAGAATTTATAAATTTAAGTGTCAAGAGTGCAATAGCTGTTATGTAGGCCAAACAGGACGAAATTTCAAAACAAGATTCGCAGAACATAATACATCTCATAGATTAAAAAATAAAAAAGCCACACTTTGCTAATCATTTTTTAGAAATAGATTATCCATTTCCGAATATTAATTGTTTATCAACACTCCATATGACACCTAAAGGGTCAAAACTTAATTTCTTAGATTCTATAGAAATTTACAGACATTCAAAGAACCATAATATAAATTTACTAAATAGTCTAGCAGATGTAGAAATGTCCGTTCTTTAACTTTTATAGCACCTAATATACCCACATCTTCTATAATATATATAAAATCCAACGTCTCTCTGTCTGTCTGTCTGTCTGTCTGTCCGTTAGTGCGCTTATCACTGGAGAACCATTTATCCGATTTACGTACTTTTTTTTTAAAACATACATATGTTCTCTGGCCAGGTTATAGGCTATATTTTATTACGATAGGTAGCATAAGGAATGAGCAGTGACGATAATAGTGAATGAAGTCGGAAAAAAGTTTGCCGTTAACGCGTTCCCTTGCAATACACAGCCTAAACCATTAAATATAGAACAATATTATGTAGCAGAGAATATCTATAATCTATAACCTATAATATATATAAAATGCAATGTCTCTCTGTCTGTCTGTCTGTCCATTAGTGCATTTATCACGCGAGAACCATTTATCCGATTTACCTGTCTTTTTTTAAATTCATACATATATTCTTTGGCCAGGTTATATAATAATATAAATCTATATCTATAATATAAATAAAATGCAACGTCTCTCTGTCTATCTGTCTGTCCGTTAGTGCGCTTATCCCTCGAGAACCACTTATCCGATTTACGTGATTTTTTAAATTCATACATATGTTCTCTGACCAGGTTATAAATATATTTTTTATTACATCTATAATATATATAAAATGCAACGTATTTCTGTGTGTCTCTGTCTGTTTATCTGTCTGTCCGTTAGTGAGCTTATCACTGGAGAATCACTTATCCGATTTACGTACTTTTTTTTAAAACATACATATGTTCTCTGGCCAGGTTATCTATAATCTTCTATCTATAATATATATAAAATGTAACGTCTCTCTGTCTGTCTGTCTGCCTGTCTCTCTACCTGTCTGTCCGTTAGTGCGCTTATCACTGGAGAATCACTTATCCGATTTACGTACTTTTTTTAAAACATACATATGTTCTCTGGCCAGGTTATCTATCTATAATATATATATATATATATATATATATATATATATATATATATATATATATATATATATATATATATATACGAGGCTGGTTTGAAAAGTCCGTGCAAAAATAAAAACTACTTATGTGTTTTGGGTAAACATTTTCTATTTTTCGACATAGTCTCCTTTTAGGCTTATACACTTCGTCCAACGATGTTCTAGTTTGTTGATCCCTTCCGAATAATAGGATTTGTCCAAGTCTGCAAAATATCCATTAGTGTCTGCAATCACCTCCTCGTTTGAATGAAATCTTTGTCCCGCCAGCCATTTCTTCAAATTGGGGAACAAATAGTAGTCCGAGGGAGCCAAGTCTGGAGAATAGGGGGATGTGAAACGAGTTGGAATCCTATTTCCATTAATTTTGCGACCACAACTGCTGAGGTGTGTGTGCTGGTGCGTTGTCGTGATGGAAAAGGGCTTTCTTGTGGGCCAATCGCGGGCGTTTTTCTTGCAGCTCGGTTTCCAAACGGTCCTATAACGATGAATAATATTCACCTGTAATAGTTTTACCCTTTTCCAGATAGTCGATCAGGATTATCCCTTGCGAGTCCCAAAAGACAGTCGCCATAACCTTTCCGGCCGAAGGAACGGTCTTCGCCTTTTTTGGTGCAGATTCCCCCTTGGTAACCCATTGTTTAGATTGTTGTTTGGAGTATAGTAATGTATCCATGTTTCATCCACAGTGACGAAACGACGCTTAAAGTCCTCCGGATTCTTCTAGAACAGCTGCAAACCATCCTTGCAACACTTCACACGATTCCGTTTTTGGTCAAGCGTGAGCAATCGCGGCACCCATCTTGCGGGTAGCTTTCTCATGTCCAAATGTTTATGCAAAATATTATGTACCCGTTCAGTCGAGATGCCCACAGCACTAGCAATCTCACGCACCCTAACTCTTCTGTCATCCATCACCATATCATGGATTTGATCAATGATTTCTGGAGTCGTAACCTCCACAGGCCGTCCAGAACGTTCAGCGTCACTTGTGCCCATATGGCCAGTCCGAAAATTTTGAAACCACTTATAAACTGTTCTAATCGAAGGTGCAGAGTCACCATAATGTTTATCAAGCTTCTCTTTAGTCTCCTGAGGCGTATATATATATATATATATATATATATATATATATATATATATATATATATATATATATATATATATATATATATATATATATATCTATATATATATATATATATATATATATATATATATATATATAAATATATAAAATGCAACGTCTCTCTGTCTGTCTATCTGTCTGTCTGTCCGCTAGTGCGTTACGTGCTTTTTTTTTAAACATACATTTGTTCTCTGGCCAAGTTATAGGATATATTTTATTACGTTAGGTAACAAAGAATAAGCAGTGAAGATAATAGTGAATCAAGTCGGAAAAAAGGTTACCGTTAGCGCGTTCTCTTGCAATACACTGCCTAAACCAATAAATATGGAACAATATCATGTTGCAAAGTATATGATATATATAAAATGTAGCGTCTCTCTGTCTGTCTGTCTGTCCGTCAGTGCGCTTTTCACTTGAGAATCACTTATCCGATTTACGTGTTTTTATAAATTTATTCGTAAGTTTTATATAATTCGATATAAGCCTAGATAATTGGAGATAAGATGAGGTAATGGAAGATAAGTATAAATAATGGGAGATAAGGAGAAATAATGGGAGATAAGCAGAGATAAGTCTAGATAATGGGAGTTATGGTGAAATAACGGGAGATAAGGAGAAATAATGGGAGGTAAGGAAAAATATTGCGAGATAAAGTCGCGATAAGCCTAGATAATGGGAGATAAGGCGAGAAGATGGGAGATAAGGAGAAATAATGGGAGATAAGGATGGCAGATATTTTATTACGTTAGGTAACACGAGGAATAAGCAGTGATGATAGTAGTGAATCAAGTCCACGCGAGCGGAGCCGCGGGCACGGCTAGTTTCATTATATAAAAATAAATATAAAAAATTTTAGTCTTAGTTAGAAGTTTGACAATGTAGTTGTACTACGAAATTGCGATAACGCATTTATAAATCTTAACAAAAATATATTTAATGTCATTTAACAAAGTAATTAAGTAATTTTATTGTCCATGTTACTGACCGATAGAGGCAGCCTAGTTTTGAAGATACGTTGAGTAGAAAGGTCATGAATGAGAATACAAAAAAGATCTATTTTTACCCTTCCGTATCAAAATCAAAATTGAAAAATCAAACACTTATGACAAACTCAGACACTTCGGTGTCAGTCTGTCTGTCACAGCCGATTTTCTCCGAAACTGTTTGACATAAGAAATTGAAATTTGTCACAAATATAGGAATTGATGGCCTAATCACAGCCGTGCGGTATTCAAAGTTAAATTTTAAATTAAGGAGTTAGTTTTGGGGGTGAAATCGGAAGTGAAAAAAAATAAAGTCTTCGAGTGTGGTATCACATGAAAAAACATCAGTTCGAAAATAGATATGATGTAATAATCGCGTGAATTTTGCTTCATATCATTTTTAAAAATTGTCAAAAATCGCCCCCACTGTATCTCTAAACGTACTAATCAAAAAATTTCGAAAAATATCTAGAATATTCTCCATAAAGTGTAGATTAAATGAAAATAATTACGAGTACATTACCTTTGGTAATTTATCTGGTATAAAAAAGGTGCCACTGTAGCGTGCAATCTACCATAAAATTGATATCTACCCTGCTATAACATTGCTATAGAATAATAATTGATAGGACGAACAATTTGTTGTTAATAATGATTTTATTACGAATTAAACCGAGGCAATATCCTTTAAAAAGCCGACAAATTGGTCATCTTCATTCTTCCTTAATATCTTCCAGGATAAATGGTCCAAATATGATAAATTTTAGCATCTAACGACGACCGTTCAGTACCTTATGTATGAGCTACTGTGAGCGAATCAACATAGTTTTGCTGATGATTTATGGTTTGATGGTCGAAGCCTCGCCTGTCAAGATTTCTATACGCTGGCCACTCGGCTGAATAAATAACAGATTGAAATTGAACCTCTCTTTCTATAATTGGTATTAATATATTTTCATCTCTTCTTTCCATAAAAAAATATCGTACTTTTGTTCTCAAACTAAAAACCCACAGTCCATCTATTCGTCTACCATGGTTTCGATTGTTTTGCACCGGTGCGTCGCTATCTTCAGATTCAGGTTGTTGATCACCTTGTAATAGCCTTCCCCTGTAATATTTTCATAGGATCATCGTTGCTGCCGATTAATTGTCCTCTGCGATTGACTGACACAATTGAGGAGGACGCTCCGCGACACTTGTTATACCAATCATTTATGATATGTGACGACCCTCCAGTCAGTTTTTCATATGTCGTACTTGGAATGTCTTGCACGAACATAAACTCCAATTCCAAAATATAAGTTTAAATTAACGGAACACTATAACAAATAGATGCTTATACTGCACTCTGTCGGCGACTTACTAAATCTATTCAAGCAGAGCGGCACAGCACGGCTGGCACTTATTGCAGAAACGCACCTTTCTTGAGCTTACTGCTCGAAGGCATAGATGGCAGCCTTGGTATAACAACTAAAAACGAAACGAAAAGAATCGTATTTTTAGAAGTTACTAAAAGTGTTCTTCGTATTTGCTGAACCATCTCAAGATGCGTTTCGCCGTATCACGGCTCATCAGCTGGGCTAGGTTCACCAAATACGAGAACACATTTTTAGTTCTTTATCCAAGTAACGGAAAACTAGTTTTCCGTTAGTTGTTCTCGTATTTGCTGAGCCTAGCCCAGCTGATGAGCCGTGATACGGCGAAACGCGTCTTGGGATGGTTCAGCAAATACGAAGAACACTTTTGGTAACTTCTAAAAATACGATTCTTTTCGTTTCGTTTTTAGTTGTTATACCAATGCTGCCATCTAAGTTTAAATTACAATGTAACTTGCCGTACGAATCCGTAAAACAGAAGAACCCATTTCCGCTTCTAAACGATTTTGTTGTTTGGTAGCCTTTTCGGGGACGACATAAGACTAGACGAAACGTTTCAACACGATCGGTTTTACTTTTTCTTTGCATTTGTGCACCATATCTATCACACTGTTATTTTCGTCATTCTGCATAAGTAGATTAAGCGTTTGCAAGAAAGTCACGGCTGCATCTTCGTTAAAAATAATATTAATATAAAAATCTTGCAAGAGCACGCTTCTTTTGAAATATACGTATTAGCAGGTTGTCATTGTCATTAATAACGAAACTTACCCTACTATTTATTATATATGTTAGTGTCCGAATTTTAGATATTGATTTTTGAAAACTTATTTGGAGTGTGTTTGGTGAAGGCCCTGACCATTTTATACTTCAGTAACAAATTTTTTATTTTAAAAGCAAACACAGTACGGAACACTAATTGCGCAAGTCCAACTTGCACTTAGGCGGTTTTTTAAACAGAAATTAATCTTTCTCGGTATAGTGAGTACGGTTTTTGGAAAAGTTAAAAAAAAATATGAGTTAACAGTAGTTCTTGCATAATATCACGAAGATAATGAAATCTCAACAATTTATTTATTTATTTTCAGGACTCCAACTACATCGTAGTCATGCCTGCTCGTACTACGAAATACGATTTTCGGAAAAAATACGTAAGTACCTATTCCGTCTGGAAAAATATAAATTAATTTATGTTGTGTTCAAAAGAGAACAAAAAGCTCAAGACGTATGTGTCAATAATTATTTATTTATTAATTTGTACATCAATATTATCGTTTTGAAATCAGTACATGAATAAAATTTTGATCACTTAAGAAAAAAATTGACTGCTAAAATAGAATAGGTCTGGTTAAGTGCTCGTCCATCAATAAAATATTTACTCTTTGTTGTACAAAGAACTATAAGATAGAACATATATTGACATCTCTAAAAATGTCGTTTCGGGTTTATGGCAACTTTACTATCTTCGACAGAAGGCTGAATTTTATAGTGGTCATAACTTTGAATCTGATACGGTACATTTATATATGTGGTACTGTGTAAATAAATATTCCTTGCAATAGGATGTAACACAACAACCTTTATGTATATAAACTTTTATTTTTATCTTGGGCATAAGATTCCTTTAATTAATTGAGCTTCTGTTTTTTAAAAATTTACACAATTGAAATAAAATAAAGTATAAATGTTTCACAGAACTTATTCAGATTACTTTGACTACAACAGACACCATTGTACATGCTAAATCAAATCAATCTTGGCAGATCAATATGTCAGCCTTCCACAGTTTTTTACACAGATTAACTACGGACAATTATCTAAAAGAACTGAACATAATCAAAAGAATAGCCAAAAACAAGGGATATAATCCAATTATTACAGATGAGCTGGAAAAAAAACAAAAAACATAAAAATATACTTAAACAATTTTTACGCATCAGACGTAAAATAGGAAAGCAGAAAATGGTTTGCGATCAACTATATCGGTGGTATTAGTAACAAAATCAACAATAGCCTTAAAAAGTTAGAAATAAACTGTATAAGTGTTAATAAAACCAATATAGCCCGATATTTACTTAATAACAAAGAAAGATCTAACAAATATGGAAAAATCGGATATATATAAAAACTTAATTGTAATGACTGTGACGCTGTCTATGTAAGACATACGGGACGGAGTCTACAACAAAGATTAAAAGACACTCTATTTTAAATAAACGAAAATTAACAGGCTTTGCTGAACACGGCATAGACAATAAACACCTTTTTTAATAACGAGGGGGTGAAATTGCCATACAGTGCTCAAAAAGGAAAACATATGGATTATTTAGAAATTCTTAACATAAAAAATAATATAAAAATAAGGAACGCCCAAATAGAATTTGGAAATACCCCCATATTATACGCGGTGGTAAGATATACTACCTGTACTTAACCCAATTTTATTACCTCTTAATTTAAATTTAGTACCAATTAACTGTACAAATGTAATATCTTTCAGAACTTAAGTTTAGTCTTATTGTAAATTTCTTCGAAAATGGTCGCGGAACCAAAACACGTCTCAGAATGATCTGAATAAATTCAGTGAAACAGTTATACTATATTTTATTTCAAAAATGTAAATATTAAATTGTGGTTTTTCGGGTATCCTGTGTTAGCTTAAAGTCCCTTAATGGATAGTTTCGCTGACGTTTCGATGGAATCTCACCCTCTCTTTTTCAAAGCGTTGATCATTTGACGATGTCTTGGCGATGAATGTCGAGATTGGCTCCGAGGCCCCCGGTTTTATGTGCTAGGGGCGTGTTTCTATTGGTCGAATGATTCTGACCTATGGAGGCTCGGCTTTGACTGCGCGTTTTCTGTCCTGTGGTTCTTTGTGAAATTTGTGTTGGAGGCGTAACATACGGTTGAACTGTTGTATCTCTTGGTCTGACTTGGTATTGGGGATATGTTTAAAAGAGTTTGATGAATGTTGACTATCATCCCGATTATATAAATTATTGGGCCTCTTCTCTATTTCTATGGCTTCTTTTATTATCCTAGTGGAGAGCTTTGCACTTTAAGGTTCTGGATTTTTCAAAATCGATTTTGTAGTGGAGTACAGAATCAATCGTTTTGCCTGGCTGCGGCAGCTCATGATGCATGATTTCCTTCCAATCCCCCCAAATACACAGCGTTACGTTTTTTGGCGTCAATCCTTTGCCTTCGTTTCTGGAGCTTCATCCTTTTTTCGATCACTATTCTTTTTTCACATTGTTATCTTACGTGATCCACTTTTTATCGCCGTGCTCAATCATTACGTTTCTGTAGAGATTCACAGATGGAATTCGATCGGATGAATGTTTTAAACGTTAAATTATCTTTAACGCGCTCGAAATGAAATCGGAATAAACAGTTTTTGCACATCTATGTCAAATGTCAGTTTTCAACCGACGCTAAATATGGCCCGATGTCGTTTTATATTACCTGAGATATGTAACGGTACAGTTATTTAATGAGAAAAAGACTCAATAGTTTTTCGACAACCCAATATTTGACAATCATCAAACATAACTGCTTAAAACTTTACTAATGATCAATGTGATTTTATAGAAATAAAATAAATTACTTTTTTAAGAAATATTTCCTGCTTGCGACAAATCTTCCAAAAAAATTAAATAAACCTCAGAACAAAAATGAAACAGAACTCGGTAGAAATCTTACCAAGGCCTAAGAAAATATTATTCTTTCCCTTTGAAAACATTTGTGTAATTGTTTTCGGTGGTTGTAAAGATAAATAAAAATCAGAACCTAAAATAATATTTTTGTTAAAAATATATTTTTAAAGCAAAATAAACAAATTTAAATATGTTTCTTTTGCATTGTAATTGGTTCATGCAGAAAACGTTAAAACTAGTAAGTACGAGTAGAATTATATGTATATATATATATATATATATATATATATATATATATATATATATATATATATATATATGTATATGTATGTATATATATATATATATATATATATATATATATATATATATATATATATATACGACGATGCCTTGGTGCTCTTGGACTACTCGAAAGCTTTTGATCGAATAAATCATACTTTACTTTTGGCCATTCTTGGTTTTCTTGATTTTGGGGGAGATGCTTGTGGGCTTATTAAGAGCTATCTTGAGAACAGAACACAGTGTGTAAAACTTAATCGTAAACAATCCAGTGAGGTAGTCGCTAAGTGTGGTGTGCCTCAGGAGTCAATCCTTGGGCCTCTACTTTTCACATTGTACACTTCTCAACTTACTGTCAACCTGAAGAACGTCTCAACACACCTATATGCAAATGATACGCAGATTTACATGTCATTTCGACCCGAACAAATTCTGGAGGCGAATGATAAACTTTCGAATAAGCTTGAGCATCTTCGGAAAGTTTCGCTAAACCATTGTCTTGAATTAAATCTTAACAAAAGTCAGTTACTTTTATTTGGACGAGAGCAATGTAGGGATCAATATCAGGATCTGATACATGTCAGTATAAATAATGACATAGTACAGGTTTCCAATGTTGCTTGGGACTATTGCTGAACGTTATATTGAGATTCTCAGAACATATTAGCGACTGTATCAGGAAAGCATTTGCAAATTTAAAACTTATTTTTAACCAACGACACCTTTTGAATGCCGCTCTGAAAAAATCCTTGTGCGAATCATTGGTGTTGTCGCATGTTGCTTTCTGCGACACTGTGTATGGACCCTGTCTTGTGGAGCGGAATGTCAGGCGTATACAGTGTATGCAGAACTGTTGTGTGCGTCTAATTGGTGGCATAAGAAAGTATGAGAGGGGACTGAGTGCTGGAATGAAAGAGATTGGGTGGCTAATTATGAGCGAAAGATGGCATTTACATAGTTCGGTTCTATTTAATAAAATAATTTTCAAAAAAATTCCCAATTAAATTTAGATATGATGCTCATGCCTTAAATTTACCATCATTCCTTCTTATCACAGAACAGCTTTATTTGAACGATCATTTAGCTATCAGATATCAATGTCTTACAATAAATTGCCTGCAGACTTAAGACAATTAGAACCCACCGCGTTTAAACATAGGACATGCAACATGTTGCATTGCCGTCCCGTGCATCATTTGCCTTCTGTTTTGATCCGGTCTCTTATGTCACCGTTGCGTCGAAATGTAGTATTATTGTGTTTTTACCATGTCTCAAACAACATTTGTGTCACAGTTATATTGATGTATTAGTTTTTAGTTCATATATATAAATTTATTTATTATTATTGAATCAACTGTATAGGTTAAATGAAATGAGGAAGCCTGGCTTTAATTTCGCCTTTTGTAATATTACCTTGCAGATTACAATAAAAACATTATATATATATATATATATATATATATATATATATATATATATATATATATATATATGTATATGTATATATATATATATATATATATATATATATATATATATAGGGTGTGCCAAAAACCAACGTACTCCCATCGTGGGCTGATAGGCTAATCGTTAGATTTCGAGATATTGACACTTTTATGAATTTCGTAAAAATCTACACCTTAGATCACTTTATCGAGTGCTACAACTACAAATTTACGTATTCCAAGATCCCAATTATCGTTACGCAATCCCGAATAACCCTGCTATTGATTACAGTTCAAAATAAAACTAATTATGCCAAGTCTATGGAAAAAAAGCATTTTTGAAAGCATCATTAGTAAAAGCATTTTAATTAGCTAACTTTGACTCTTCATACTCTAAAAAAATGTACCAAGCTCACCTGGCTAGTTATTTAACAAAATTACTAATTTAAGGTAGTTTTTAAAATGATATTACATTTACTATGTTTTACTTTAGAATAGATATATATATATATATATATATATATATATATATATATATATATATATATATATATATATATATATATATATATATGTATATGTATATGTATATATATATATATATATATATATATATATATATATATATATATATATATATATATATGTATATATATATATATATATGTATATATATATATATATATATATATATATATATATATATATATATATATATATATATACATATATATACATATATATATATATACATATATATACATATATACATATATATTATCGCCAAAACTCGCTAATATTTTTCTGAGAGAAAAAAAAACAATGGAAACGGCATACATGATGCTGGGGCTATGGATCTGATACGTCGATAACGTATTCATGGTATGGCCCTTAGATAGTGAGCAACCTGTCAACCTTCTAGACCATTTTCACTTTATTCATAAGAAAATTCAGAAAAAATTCAGAAAATCAGCTGTCTTTTCTAAACGTACAGGTCACTAAAATTCAAGACGGACATACGAAACATACGGTATAAAAAAAAGCAACAGATACAAACAGGTATCTGAATACGGAATCTCATCATCATCTCTTACAACTCGTGGTGAACACATTAGTTTCCAGATCAACTGTCCTTAGAGACGCCGCTAGTCCAGAGGAGCTAAAAAATATCATCACAGCCCCAAATTAGAACGTAGACAAACAGCACACAATAAAAAAAAGCGGCCAAGTACAAGTCGGACTTGTGCAATTAGTGTTCCGTACGTTGATTGCTTTTAAAATAACAATTTTTATTACGGAGGTATCAAATGATCAACGACTTCACAAAACACACCCCAAATGAATTTTCAACAAAGTTGTTTTCCGATCTTTACTGAAAACTGATGAACTTGAAATTTTTGGTTTTTTTATGTACCAGATGAATTATTAAAGGTAACGCACTCGTGATAATTTTCGCACCCTGTGGAGAATATTTCAGCATTTTTTCAAAATTTTTTTGATCAGTACTTTTCGAGATAAGGAGAGGCAGCGATTTTTCGCAATTTACATATAATACAAAGAAAAGTGTGCGCAGGTATTACATTATATATATTTTTAACTCATGTTTTTACAAGCTTTCATTTGATACCCCACTCAAAAACTTTTTTCACTTCCGATTTCACCCTCAAACCCCCCTTAAGTCAAAATTTAACTCTCAAAACTACAGGACTCTGATGATACCATCAATTCCTATATTAGTGCCAAAATTTCAACTTTCTATGTCAAATAGTTTCGGAAAAAATCGGGTGTGACAGACGAGCAGACGCCGAGGTGATCATATAACTGTTCCGTACGGAACACTAAAAACAACAACAAAATTGACAAAAAAAATTAATGAGACGGAATTGTACCATCAAAGGAATCAAAACTCCAAGATTTTTACTTCTTTTTTTAATAAAAAAAACCGGTCAAGTGCAAGTTGAACTTGCACAATTAGTGTTCCGTACGTTGATTGTTTTTAAAATATAAATTTTTGTTAGGGTGGTATAAATGATCAGTGACTTCACAAAACACACCAAATGAGTTTTCAACAAAGTTTGTTTCCAATCTTTACTGAAAACTGGTGACCTTGATTTTTTTTTTTTATATACCAAATAAATTATTAAAGGTAATGCACTCGTGATAATTTTCGTTCAATCTATACCCCATGGAGAATATTCCTGAATTTTTTCAAAATTTTTTGATCAGTACTTTTCGAGGTAAGGTAGGGGAGAGAAATTTTTTCGCGATTTTTTAAAAGTAATACGAAGAAAAGTGTGCGCAAGTATTACATTATATATATATTTTTTACTCGTGTTTTCACAAGCTTTCATTTGACACCACACTCGATGACCTAGTAAAAAAAAAATTTTTTTTTCGCTTCCGATTTCACCCCTCAACACGAACCCCTTAAGTCAAAATTTATGTTACGGTGATATAAAATGATCAGTGACTTCACAAAACATACCCCAAATGAGTTTTCAACAAAGTTTGTTTCCAATCTTTACCGAAATCTGATGACCTTGAAATTTTTTGTTTTTTTTTAAATACCAGATAAATTATTAAAGGTAATGCACTCGTGATAATTTTCGTTCAATCTACCCCCCGTGGAGAATATTCCAGGATTTTTTCAAAATTTTTTGATAAGTACTTTTCGAGATAAGGCGCGGGACAGCGATTTTTCGCGATTATTTGAAAATAATACAAAGAAAAGTGCGCGCAAGTATTACATTATATATATATATTTTTTACTTGTGTTTTCACAACCTTTCATTTGACACCACACTCGATGACCTAGTAAAAAATTTTTTTTTTTCACTTCCGATTTCATCCCCCAAAATTAACCCCTTAAGTCAAAATTTAACTTTCAAAAACTACATGGCTCTGATGAGGCCATCAATTCCTATATTATTACCAAATTTCAAGTTTCTATGACAAATAGTTTCGGAGAAAATCGGGTGTGACAGACAGACAGACAGACAGACACCGAAGTGATCTTATAAGTGTTCCGTACGGAACACTAAAAAAGATAAAAAAAACCGGTCAAGCGTAAGGTTGGACTTGCGCAATTAGTGATTGCCTTTAAAATAAAAATTTTAGTTACGGAAGTAAAAAATTATCAGTCCCTTCACAAAACACACCCCAAATAGGTTTTTCAATAAAAGATTACAAAACTCGTCTAGTAAGGTGACAAGCCAAGAAATTTTTTTTTGATTTTCTTGATCTTCAGTCCTATGAAAAATGAAGGCTCTAAATTTTTAGAAAAAAATATTATTATTTAGACGTCGCATCCATCGATTGAAAGCATATTTTTTCTATTCGATCATATTTCCCCTTCAACAGCCCCCCCGTTAGACTTGTGATTTGAATTTAAAGTTTTTGAAGGTGTTGTACATTTTTTTATGCTGAATCCATTCCCGAGGGCCGTTTCCCCCTAAAATCCTTCAATTTTCCGCAATGCTCATGTTAAGTGCGCATTAAGGGTGAAAAAATGCGTTTTTCTTTCAAAAAAGCTCCGCAAAATTTTACGGGAAGTATTATAGATCAAGATTTATCATGCAAAATCATAGATATGACAGATCTTTGAGAAATTTTCATGGCGCACGAGTAGCATGGGACAAAGACAGCGAGGACGAAATGCTTTATTGGAAAAAAGATTGACATACCTAAAAAAAATGTCAAAGAATATGTACACAAATAACAATGGTAATGTGGAAAATGTATTCTCTATAAAGTTTTCAAGTGAGTCATGTTACTAGGAAAGTGTGACGCTACATGAGGGAGAAGACAAGCACCCCTGTAAATACATGCTCGACGAAAGAAAAAACAACAAAATATTGGCTTGTCACTTGAGTTTTTACCTTAGTTATTAGCTTTTAACACGGCTATAATTCTTTTTAAGTGCCGCATTCTATTGTAGTTCTAATGAGGCCCAATCAGGCTCAATCAAAATTCAATATTTACTGGGACTTAAAATTCTCGCTGAATTCAAATATGTGTTAAAGGTATTGGGTTTCCATTTAAATATTCAGTTTTAGGACTCATAGAGTCCCAACAGAGCATTGAGCTCAAAATCTAATAGACCCATTTAATTCCCAGGGAAAAATGCTAAAAACTTTTTTCTGAAACATTTTTTTTCTGAAGTTGCCTGCTTCTCGAGTTTTTTGGATGTATCAATCTTTTTCCCAACAAAGCGCTTCCTTCTTGCTGTCTTTCTCCAATATTACTAGTGCGCCATCAAAATTTCTCAAAGATCTGTGTCATATCTATGATTCTACATTATAAAACTTCACCTACAATTCTACCCGTAAATTTTGGGGAACTTTTTTGGAAAGAAAACACATTTTCTCACCTTTTTAATGCCCACTTAAACATGAGCATTGAGGAAAAAAATTGAAGGATTTTAGGGGGAAACGGCCCTCGGAACGGATTCAGCATCAAAAAAAATGTACAAGGAAAGATCTTCTTAATCCTTAAATTCAAATCAGAAGTCTAACGGGGGGCTGCTGAACGGGAAAAAAAAACGATTGAGAAGAAAAACGATGAAAAAAAATATATTTTCAATCGATGGATGCGACCTCTAAATATCAATATTTTTTTTCTAAAAATTAAGGAGCTTCATTTTTTCATAGGATTGAACATTTTGCGTGGGTAGGACCAAAGATAACTAAAAAAAAAATTTTGTGGCTTATCACCCTAATATCTAGCCAGATACTGAGTCAGCATCCTGATCAGACCAAGCAGAATAAGACAAAAAGTTCTTGACATGTTCATGTCTGTGCGTTTATCAAGCGGGAACCACTTATCCGATTTACCTGTCTTTTTTTCAATTCATACATATTCTTTGGCCAGGTTATATAATAATAATAATAATCTATATCTATAGTATATATAAAATGCAACGTCTCTCTGTCTGTCCGTTAGTGCGCTTATCGTTCGAGATCCACTTATCCGATTTACGTGATTTTTTAAATTCATACATATGTTCTCTGACCAGGTTATAGATATATATTTTATTACATCTATAATATATATAAAATACAACATATCTATGTCTGTCTGTCTGTCTGTCTGTCTGCTGTCCGTTAGTGCGCTTATCACTGGAGAAACACTTATCCGATTTACGTGTTTTTTTTTTAAACATACGTATGTTCTCTGGCCAGGTTATAGGATATATTTTATTACGTTAGGTGACATAAGGAATAAGCAGTGACGATAATGGTGAATCAAGTCGGAGAAAAGTTTGCCGCTAGCGCGTTCTCTTGGAATACACTGCCTAAAGCATTAAATATGGGACAATATCATGTAGCAAAATATATATAAAATGTAATGTATCTCTGTCGGTCTGTCTGTCCGTTAGTGCGCTTGTCACTCGAGAACCACTCATCCGATTTACGTGTTTTTATAAATTTATACATATGTTCTATATAATTCGATATAAGCCTAGATAATGGGAGATAAGGTGAGATAATGGGAGATAAGTATAAATAATGGGAGATAAGGAGAAATAATGGGAGATAAGCAGAGATAAGTCTAAATAATGGGAGTTATGGTGAGATAATGGGAGATAAAGAGAAATAATGGGAGATAAGGAGAAATATTGCGAGATAAGTCGAGATAAGCCGAGATAATGGGAAATAAGGTGAGATAATGGGAGATAAGGAGAAATAATGGGACATAAGGAGAAATAATGGGAAATGAGCAGAGATAAGCCTAGATAATGGAAATTATGTAGAGATAATGGGAGATAAGGAAAAAATATTGAGAGGTAAGGGGAAATAATGGCAGATATTTTATTACGTTTGGTAACATAAGGAATAAGCAGTGAGGATAGTAGTGAATCAAGTCCACACGAGCGGAGCCGCGGGCCCGGCTAGTGAACAAATAAATTAAAAGTATTTTCTCTTGGTATCTAATGCTTAAAGCAGTAGCTATCAGTCCCGATTTAATTCACAACGTTCGACGAAATAAACCTTCCCCATTTTGGCGGTCAAATAGTTTTTTTATTATACCAGATAAATTAACAAACATACTGCCCTCGTGATAATTTTCGCTCAACCTTTATATGACTATTCCAGAATTTTTTTAAAAATTTTTTATCAGTACTTTCCGAGATAGGATGGGTGGACAGGGGTTTTTGGTCATTTTTTAAAAAATAATATAAAGAAAGTGTGCGCAAGTATTACACCATATATATTTTTCAACTCACAAGCTCTCATTTGACACCCCATTCAATGATCTGGTAAAATTTTTTTCATTACTTCCGATTTCACCCTCCAAAACTAACCCCTTAAGTCAAAATTTAACTTTTAAAAATGCACGGCCCTAATTGGGCCATCAATTACTATATTTTTGACAAATTTCAACTTGTTATGTCAAATAGTTTCGAAAAAAATTGGGTGTGACAAATAGACAGACACCGAAGTGGTCCCATAAGTGTTCCACCACACTAAAAAGCATTTCTTGTTTGTAATTTTATGATCTATCAGTATTGTTACTTTTCAAACTGTCAGAGGTTCGTAAAATTTATTTATCTCCTGCTAGTTAACTTTTTTGGAAGATCTAACAAATATTTTAATATAACAGCAAATAAATCATTTTTTGTGTTAAAAATTGCCGTCTTCAGGTTTGTTAAAAAATTGCCTTTATTTACAGTCTGGAGCGTCTCAGACATGCTGACAAAAAGTTTGGGTATAAAAAACCTAACAAAAAGGCTAAAGAGCACTTTCAGCAATTTCAGCAACTTTTTAGGCCTATTCAGTTCTCCTGATTATCTTTGATATAATCACGTAGAGAACTTAAATTGAATACCAATACCAAGCGAATTTATTTAAAATATTTACTTAAAATAAAGTTTATTTTGTTATTGAAACTTTCCAAGAAATTGAATTAAATAAAATTTATCCTAATCGGTAGAAAAAGAAGGGTACCTAGAGGAACAATGGACATTTTCGCATTAAGTGAACCACAGGCACGTTCAATTAGAGTTTATTACCGGTTCCGACAGTTGTCAAAATTAAACTGCCAATATTTCCTTTTCTTGATGTCAAGTCCTGACACTTTCCAGGAGATGGCAGCACAGACAAAAAACCATATGATGTTCAGTGAGTGTCAACTCTCAGAAGGTTCGTGTAAAATTTTCAAGACACTTTGTCTATCAGTTTTCGAGTTACTGTTTGAGTGACGTTACTTTTGATTTTTTCAAAACGATAAAACAAAAAGAATTTCCTGTGTTGATTGAACATTGCTTTTTGATGGAAAAAAAATACGATCAGATCTCAAGAATGACTTGTGAAATGTTATAATATATCTGCTTCGTCGGAAGCAACTATATGTCGTTGGTTTAGTAAACTTAAATACGGTCGTACAAACACCAATGGTGAACGTTCGGAACGTCCAAATAAGGCAGTCACCTTAAGAAACACAAAAAATTCCAATATATTGTTCTGGATGACCGCAAGGTGAAAGTGAGAGAGATAGCTGACATCATGAAGATATCAATAGAGTGCCTGAGACATAGTTTGCATAAATATTTGCATATGAGAAAGCTATGTTCCCGATGAGTATCGCGTACTCTCACAATTGATCAAAAACAGCAATGTTTCGGCGTAATCCAAAAAGTTTTTGCCTCGATTTGTAATAATAGACGAAACATGGATCCACCACTACACGCGCAAGTACAACAGATGGTCCGTAGGTTGGCTGATACCGCATGAAAGCCTACCTAAGCCTCCAAAAACACAAACATTAGCTGCAAAAGTTTTGACAAGTATTTTTTGGGATGCGCATGGAATAATACTAATCGACTATTTTAAGAAGGGGCGAACAATCTCCGAAGGCTATTAAGTTGATTCATTGGACCGTTTGAATGGTAAAATGAAGATAGCAAAGAAAAACTGTTGTTTCACCAAGATAATGCACCAGCTGGCAACTCCATAAAAGTGATGGCGAAATAGACCTATTGGACTATAAATTGCTGCCTTATCCACCGTATTCACCAGATTTGGCCCCCTTACGATTATTACCTCTTTCCAAAATTGAAAAGGTGACTCCAGGGAAAAAAATCTGGCTCAAATGAAGAAGTCGCTTGGAAAACAGGTTTATTTTATAGAGCTCGACACATCGTACTATATGAAAGGTATTTAAATATTGGAAGATCGCTGGAATAAGTGTATTGCTTTTGAAGGAAAGTATGTTGAAGAATAAAATGAATTTTTTAGCAAAATCATTGTTTCTTCAAAAGTCTCAAGCCTTTTCACCCCATGTAGTAGATATTCAACGGGTAAAAAAAGAAGTTTTTTTAAAAAAGATATTTTTCTACGTAACGCCATCTACACTAATAGAGCGTTTTCACATCTGCCGACACAACACCGACATGGCAGAGAGAACGATGCCGGTGGACTAGAAATAACATTTAAATAAATGGAAGTGGTTTCACACTCAGCGACATGCCGGTGCCGTGTCGTTGCAGTCGCCGGCTGTCATCGAGATGCAGTCCCCCCACTTGTATCGTCCCGATTTTTAGAAATTTAATAAAAGTACTGAGTCCTCTCCCAGCTGGTACCATGGCCATAAAGTTTAATATTGTCACGTTAATTGAACTGAACCCTGTCTTTGGGATGAAACTAACGAAAATAATAAAAATAAAATTTTACTAGAGAACAGTTAGCCGGAAAGATTTCAATATTTAGAAGACGAATATGAAGAACTCTCACAGGCAGAAAAGAAAAATAGAAGTTAGTACTTGTTGATAATTATATTTCGGGCATTTTTTTTTTCTATTTATTTCACATTAACAACTCGGTTTTATATTACTTTGTCTGTGTCGTGTCGGGGCGATGCCGTGTGAAAACGTTTCCCCGGTGTCGTGTCGGTGTCGTGTCGGTGTCGTGTCGGTGTCGTGTCGTTGCCGGTAGATGTGAAAACATCCATAGGGCGTTTTCACATCTACCAACACGACACCGACACAGCATAGACAACGATGCCGGTGGACTAGAAATAACATTTAAATAAATGGGAGCGGTTTCACACTTAACGACATGTCGGCGCCGTGTCGTTGCAGTCGCCGGCTGTCGTCGAGGAGCAGTCTCTCCACTCGTGTCGTCATGATTTTTATAAATTTAATTGAAGTGCTAAGTGCTCTCGAAGCTGATATCATAGCCTTCAAGTTTCATATTGTCACGTTAATTGAAACTAAACCCCGTCTTTGGGATAAAACAAACGAAAATAATAAAAGCAAAATTATACGAGAAAAAAGTTGGCAGGCCTTGTCTACATTTTAGCTTTTTACGTCTAAGATGTAACAAATAACTCAAATATAACTGATTAACAGCTGATATGGCACTTAAAGGACCTAGTAAAAAAACGTCTTTCCTCGGTTTATATCTCTTTGTCGGCGTCGTGTCGGGGCGATGTCGTGCAAATGTGCAAAAGTTCCCCTGGTGTCGTGTCGGGGCTGGCGTCGTGTCGTGTCGGCATCGTGTCGGCATCGTGTCGGTATCGTTGCCGGTAGATGTGAAAACGCCCATACACTTAGTTTTGTTTGCGCCTCAAAAGAACGATGCAAAAGCGGCTTTCAGCTCGTCAGTCAGTAACCACAGAAATATTTTTTAGTACTTGATTACTACGTTACGCAAGTACCACCACAAATAATTTATTTTTCTCTTTGTTGATTCTAGCTCGGCTGACGAATCTTGATACCATAAAATGTACATCTCTATATAGTGTGGCAGATGGGAAAAGCAATATGAACTTTGTTCAATTAATCAAAAAATAGTGTAAAAAACAGACTCATAAAAATAATTACAAACTACCGGATAACGTAAAAATCGCTAAAAACGTAAATACAACACGAAATTGGTGCAATTTGGTATTGTTTTTCACATTAAATTTCAAAGCGTTTGTGCAATATTTCGTCGAAAATTTCAAAGCGCGATGGTATGTGATTTAGTTGCATTTTGGAGACATAAAGTCCAGTCGATTTCAGCAAAATGCTGTTATCACTCGGAATGTAATACATCTGTTTCGAAGATAATGCCATTATCGGAATGAAAATCATTTTTAATGTTATATTTTGTGTTTACTAGTTAAAATTTTTGACTTGACAAAGCGTTTATTATGTTGAAAATGTTTCGAAAATAGAAGGAATTTAGGACGACTGAATTTTGTTGGTACGTCTCTATTGTGATAGGTTAGGATTGAGAAATTATGATTCTTACTCAATTTAGAGTAACTTTCTAATGTTTCGCCTACGACTGCATTGGTAGAGAATCTCGAGACCTTTATTCAAAAAAAAAAAAATCATCAACGACAGAAAAAACGTATTTGTTGTTATTTGATTAATAAACGAATGTAAAAAAAATGGTTAAAAAAAATGACTGCAAAAAATTTTTTTTTTGGGGTTATTTTGGACCAAATGACATAAAATGGCGGGCAATTCAAATTTTAAATAACAAATTTAATTGTGTCTTGCTGGGTTCAATATTTGTGTACCAAAATTTCAGGGTATTTTTGCTATAACAAAGAGCATATTTTCTGAAAATTTTAAGTCGATCCGTACACTTAATCGACCTGTATAAAAAAAATGAAAAAAAAAAAAAAAAAAAAACAGTTTTAGCTTGTTTTTTCAATTTTGTAGGTTATATTCGCACTTGAGCGACTTAAAACCAACTAGAATTTGTTGGAAATTTCATTACAAAGAGTTTAGTTTTTTTTTTGTCTCCAACCGGACTATATAACCGGTGTTATTCACATTTTAAGCTAAAAAAATGCGTTTTGAAAACTTAAATTGTTTATAAACAAAAGAGCGCAAGTTTTTCGAGATCCAAAACTCAGAACAATACTCCTGATGATACCCCAGAGAGGATAGAACCATAATATTGCTGTTTCTAAACTATGCCTATCTCATCATGATTTTGACCCAACGTAATGATCGTTTTCCAGGTGTGATACAGGCCGCCATCCGAATCTCTACTAATGTTGTTAAGGTGTTTGTAAATTGCAATTGATTCACTAAACTTTCTTCAATATAGATTGCAGATCGATGCAAGGGTTTTGATTTCTCTTACAATGATGATATGGCTTTTAGAATCTTATTCTTAGATACAGCTGATTATACAATTTGTGCCCTTTTTGACACACCTCCCTCATATGCTTTAATTCTAATAGCTATTGGACTTCCAGTTTCTCCTGCATGCACTGTACCATAAACAGGGAATTTTATATAGACCCTTTCAGCTTATAAACGAATTGAATCTTTTGATGATCTCAAGCACTGTCCAGTTTTCTAACAAGTGTTACAGATTGTGTAAATGTCGAATCCTGTCCTTTCCTTCTTCTTCTTAAAGTCCTTCTCCTACCGGAGGTTGGAAATCATCATTCCCATTCGGAATTTGCTCGCAGCCGCTCGGAACAACTCAACCATGAAAACCTACGTTGGTCAACACTTCCTTTCTCCTTTATCTTCCTCTGCATTATCTTTTCCAGTTGATTATTAATATAGAGAAGGAAGATAGTAGGAGACAATATGAAGCCCTGGGTATACTGGAGTTGACAGAAAGTATTAGAAAAAAACCCGTCAACTGCCACTCGCAAAAAACACACTCTGAGGAAACACGAAAGCCATGCACAAAGTCTTTCAGACATACTATAAGAGGCAACAATCTGCCATTCCAAACTCGATCGAATGCCTTAGATATATCTAGTGCAACTGTTCGAGATCCTCCAACATACTAGTTGTGTTGTTGTCCAAACATGTGTGATATAAATTAGAAGATCTTCTGTTGATCTTTGCCAGCCAAAGCCACATTGATGATCGCTAATATTATTAAATCCTTTAAGATATTTTAGGAGAAGCTGATAGATAGCTTTTCCATAACTATCGATATTATTGAAAGTCGTGCGAATGCTCGGTAGTTGTTTGGTAAGGTCTTTCGGGTTTCGGCTGAATTGTAGCCCATTTCTAACAGGAAGGAACTATTGCTGGAGGATAGAACAACAAGAAATTGATGTTAGTTCGTCCACACAATTTAAACCTACTTAAGCTACTTTCAAAATTTCCGCTTGAAGGCGATATCTAAGTTAATCTTTAATAATTACACAGACCAACATTGTTCAAACCCTGAGACCAGGCTATACTTTTTCGAAGGTTTTTGGTGGACTGAATCCAAATCCGACCTCAGAATTGCTCCACCACATCAGGTTTTCGAGATATCCTAACGCTATATCCGAGATTATTTTACACCGCGAATTAATTTTTCTTCACAAGAGTCATTGCGGCATCTGAAAGTACTACTCTTCCCCTTCAAAATTCATTTTGAATTTTTCGGATATTTTATTTCTTCTCGGAGGAATCGTCCGATGGAATTAATTAGTTTGACATTTTCGTTACAAACCATACCAAAAAAAAAGTTGATCCGGCTGAATCTGAATTCGTTGTCGGTTTAACCCCATCGAGTCATGGCCTAACCTTAAGAAATTTAACAATATGATGGGTCGGAATTCTGAAGAGTCTAAATTACTATTTGCCTTTCTGTTTTGCTAAAATTTTGATTCTTTTAGGATTTTAGAATGTAATATCTTTTATCTCGACTTGGAGTCGGAGGTTATCTTAGGTTTATTTGCCTTTATGCTTGTTTGGGGTTTAACAGTGTAATATCTTTTATCAATGAAGTATTGAAGACCGGAGTATTATAGAGAAAAATTTTTCGTACAAAAGTTGTGTATTTTTGCTAGAGAAACATGATGCCGTCATAAAAAATAGTTCCCATTTAAAAAGTCAAAGTTGGCCTTAAAATGACCTTCAAAATGATCTTCCAAGGTCATCACAATTATATCATTTTATTGCGCCTTCAAAACTCTTTAACTTTTGTCTAAAACTTTTTTTACTAAAAGTTGACATAAAAAAATTAAGAAGCATGGTACATTAAAATAGGACACCGTGTATGATAACAAATAAATAATGTTGCTACTAGAAAAATGATTTCTCCGAGAAGAAATCAGATATCTGAAAACGAGTTTTGTGGAGAAAAAAATTAATTCGCGGTGTAATATAATATCGAAAATAGTGAAATAACGTGTTTTTTTTTTGCGTTTTTAGGTTAGGATATCTCGAAAATCTGATGTAGTGGAGCAATTCTAAGGTCGGATTCGGATTGAGCGCACTAAAACCTTTGACAAAGTTTTCTCTGGTCTCGGGATCTGAAGTTTCGTCCAATTTTGTCGGCCTGTGTTATCTTTCATATTAAAACTGCAGATTTAATATCAGACAATTTTGATTTTAATATCTTCACGCAGCAAATAAAAGTCAAAATAATAAAACTGTTGTAATCTTGTCTATGGTGTTTCATATCGGATATTACGTAGTTCTGTTTTAACATTTTCAGATGGGTTTTAAAGCGTAGATAGCATTTTTATAGAGCACAATATTGGTGTAATCTCTTGACGGAAGTAAAATAGAACAAAATGAGTTTTTAAGGGTTTGCTGTAATATTGAGAAAGAATATTAATAATTGTAGAATAAATTAGGTCAGCAACAAGTAATCAGTGTTGCACATCTACATTTAAGTTTAGAATTTATTATCTTCTCACTATGTAATTGTTATGTTCCTGGCATTCTTCTAGGAGAACGGTTGTCGGAAGTTTTTTTTAATTGTTTCAATTAAACGAAGATTAGAATTGTAAAAAGTTTTGAGATATCCACTAAAGAAAAAACAAATTAAGGTTACGTTAAAGTCAACTTGTGTCAATTTATTCAGCAAAGTTCTCCGAATAACTTTGAAAAATCTGTCAGAAATGAGATATTATTGTTTTTGTAAAAATCTTCCATTCAATTCAAGCTCCGCATTGGTAAATTTTCATAGCAAGTAAATTTTCCATAGCTTTTGTATGGTTACCCTACGTTTTTTGTGACAGTAACATATTCAGTTTGATAAAAAAAAGGGAGTAATTTTATATAAGACGTCATTGACCTGAAAAATTATGATTCAATTTTATCCTATATCTCTGTAATTATGTCGAGAAAGTGTTTCAATCATGAGGATAGTTTTTGTTGATATGTCGAGACCCAGCTATTCAAAATCAACTGCGAAATTTTACACCTTTTATTATATATATATATATATATATATATATATATATATATATATATATATATATATATATATATATATATATATATATATACATATATATACATATATATATATATATATATATATATATATATATATATATATATATATATATATATATATATATATATACATATATACATATATATATATATATATATATATATATATATATATATATACATATATACATATATATATATATATATATATATATATATATATATATATATATATATATCAAGGATTTTCTACAGCTGACGCTGTCTTCCTTCTCTCAGCCTTTGATTCCATCCTTTCTATCTTCCCAGTCTCCATCTGTTAGACCCCTGTCCTCCATAGCCTCGTCCACATCGTCTCTCCATGATCGTCTGGGTCTTCCTCTTTTTCTTCTCCCTATAGGACTCCACTCCGTTATTTTCTTTATCCACCTATTATCTTCGCTCCGTCTTATGTATACCATTTTAATCGTTTTTCTTCAATGGTATTTATTGCGTTCTCTTTGATGTTCATTCTGCTTCTTATTTCTTCATTTGTTATTCTCTCCATACGTGTCACTCTACAACATCTTCTCTAATACTCCATCTCTACCGCGTTAATTTTAGATTTATTTCTTTTGTTGATCGTCCATGTTTCTGACCCGTATGTCATTATGCTTTGTATTATTGATTTGTATATGCGTGTTTTGTTTCTCTTTGTAATGTGCTTGTCCCACAGGATCGAATTTAATTGTCTTATGCATGTCCGCGTTTGTCCTAATCTACCTTTAATCTCTTCTTCTGATGTTGCATTTTTTGAAATGATGGTTCCTAAATATTTAAATCTATCGGTTCCTTTGATTATTGTTTCGTTATCGACTTCTAGAATCTTCACGTTTTCCTCCTTTGTTGTTAGATATTCCGTTTTATCAAAGTTTATTGCTAATCCTGCTTTAGTGTATTCTTCTTTCAGTTTTCTTACCATATAACTGAGGTCTTCCTCATCTTGCGCTATGATTACTTGGTCGTCTGTGAAACTTAGAGTATATAAGTAATCTTCTCGTATTGGGACTCCCATTCCACTACATTTTTGCTTCCATTTTTTTAATGTTTGTTCGAGGTATATTTTGAATAGTGTTGGGGATGTAGAGCATCCTTTTAAGATGCCTTTTGATGTTTGGAGTCTCTTCCCAATTTTATGTCCTATTTTTTATGTTCACTGTGTTGTTTTCGTAGAGAGCTTTTACTGCGTATATTAGTTCTTTGTCAATGCCTATTTCTTTCATTGCGTTCCATAATCTTTGTCTTGGTACTGAGTCATAGGCCTTTCTTATGTCTATGAAGGCTAAATGAACTTCTCTATTCTTTGCCAGTTTTTTTTCCATTGTTTGTTTTATAGTGTATACGTGTGGTCTATACATGATTTTCCGGCCGTAAAGCCTGCTTGGTCTTCTCCAATTTTTCCTTTTATATTTTCCTCCATGATATTTTTAATAATTTTTCCATACAAACGTCCCACACTCGATATTATGCTTAGGTCTCTATAGTTTGTTCATTTTCTGCGGTCTCCCTTTTTAAATGTAGATACTATATAAGCTTTTGACTATTCCTCTGGTATTTTTTCTCCATTTATCGCTCTGTGAAACATGTTTCTCAGCATTCGATGTATTTTATTATACCTGTACTTAATCATTTCATTTACCACACCCCCAGGCCCTGCAGATTTATTATTTTTGAGTGTTTTTATTGTCTTCTTTACTTCTTCATAGCTTAGTTCTATCTCTTTTGTTTCCTTATTCTGTTCTTCTTCAGGGTTCTCTTCTTGGAATTCTTGTCTGTCTTCTGTTAGCAACTTCTTATAATATTCTTCCCACTCGCTTTCTGGGATGTAGCCTATATACGTCTTCTCTCTATTGTTGGTCCTTAATGCTTTAATTATTCTCCATGACTCTGTGCTTCTAGTTCCTCCTATATACTGTTCTACATGTTCGCACGATTTTTCCCCTCTCTCGTTCTTTTTCTTTTTTTATCATCCTCCTTGTTTCTGCATTTTTCTCTTTATATTTCTGTAGACCTTCTTCCGATTTTGTATTCAGCCATTTTTCGTATAGTCTTTTTTTCTCCTTTATAGATTCTTTGATTTTTTCACAGATTCTAATTTTATGTTTCTTATTCTCGTTGTCTTCTTTACCTAATGCTTCTAGGGCCGCCCTCTGTTGGAGGTTGTCGTAGTTAAATTCATTTAATTTTTGATCTAATCGTCGTCTATATAGGTCACTTATCGTTTTGTCTTGCAGTAAGTGTATATTGTATTTTATTTTCTTTGTCTGCTTTTTCTGTTATCTCATTAGTATTTCTGTTTTCTTTATCTATTGTTCCTTTTTGCTTTATTGTCTTGTACCACGGTACTTTTATATTTGCTATTAATAGTCTATGGTCTGTTCCACATTCTGCCCCTCTCTTTACACTTGCGTCTTTTATTTTGATAGTAGTATCGTTTTTTAATTATAATGTACTCTATTATTGATTTTAAGTTTCGTGTTTCTTGCATCCAAGTATATTTGTGGATATCTTTGTGTTTGTAGAATCCGTTTGTTATTTTGAGGCCGTTTAGTTCACACAGCTCTATTAATCTCTCTCCGCTGTCGTTAGTAATGTCTTCTCCGAATGGTCCTACGGTATTGTCCTTTGTTTTCCTTTCTGTTCTCCCATTCAGATCTCCCATTATTATTAATTCTTGGTTTTTTCTTTACTTTTTGTGTTTCTATTTCCAGTGTTTCCATGAAATTATCTTTTTCTCTTATAGTGCTGTCTTCTGTTGGGCCGTATACTCCTAATATTATCATGTCTTTTCCTAGCATTGTTATATTTAGTTTTATGATTCTTTTACTGATTTGTTCCCAAGATGTTATTTTCTTTTTCCACTTCTTTATTACTAATATTCCAACTCCGGCCTTTGCTCTTTCTTCCTTCTTTACTCCACTCCAACAATGCATCACTTCATCTATTTCTTCTATTCCACTTCCCTTTTTCTTCGTCTCGCTTATTACTTGAATGTCTATGTTCATCTTCTTAAACACTTGTATGACTTCGATGTTATTAACAAGTGCTATTATTATTAAAATAGCTTAACTATTTCGTTTTCAGCTTCGGAACAGATCTTGGGTCCCAGATATCTACTATATAACGTCTTCTTAAAGGATAGACACAGAAATTGATATATATCCCTTGTGCAAATAATTTGGACGGAACTTAAAGATTATTAGTTTTACCCAGTTTTTATAAAGAACATAACCGAATAGTCAGAACACATCATTGAATATCCAGACTTTCTATCTGTAAAAAAGCCGTTTTCTCCTCTTCTATTGTATAGTCAAGACGGTGAAACAGATTGAGATCTGCAAAAGCTGTTATACGAATTCTATATAGCAGCAAAACAATGTAATATAACAATCTCAACTGAAAAAAACCAAGACAATAGTAATAGCAAAAGAGCCGATTAGGTGCAATTTGGTGGTGGAAGATAAACCAATAGAACAGATGAAGAAGGTGGATTACCTAAGCATCAAAATATCTACTATAGGAAAAATCGAGGCAAAAGAAAACATCAAGTCAACAAGATTAATAAGATAGTGGGATGCCTCAATGATACCATATTTAGAAATAAATTCCTCTCCGTTGTAATGACTTACACATCTGATACAAGACCCGGTACAAGTATCACGTAAAGGATGCCGGAATCGACTTAAATGAGAATACTGAAGAAGATGTAAAACAAGACACTGAGGGATAGAGAAAAAAATGAAGACATAAGACGCACATGTAATATAAAAAATATCAACCAGTGGATAAGAGGAAGAAAAGTGTAATGGGATCAACACATAGAAAGAATGGCAAACAACAGGATAGTACAGATAGAAAGAGACAAGTCGCCGACTGAAAGAAGATCAATAGGACGTCCAAGAAAGAGATGAAGCGACAATATATAGATCAGGGAACAAAGAAAACAGGCAATAGTGCCTAGCTAGCATAAGTTACATCAGAGCTTATTTACAGTATGTCTATATCACACTCTTAATTTTATTGGAGGACTCTACTACCAACTACCCC
>CM032454.1:189903667-189998667 GCA_019049505.1 Pachyrhynchus sulphureomaculatus
AACTAAAACACATTCCATTCTTCTTTAGATACGTGGACGTATTACTGCCATTCCGGAAAATATGCAAAATGATGTTTTAAATAACTTCAACACATTTCATCCAGAGTTACAATTTACCATAGAATCGGAAACAAGTAAAAAATAAATTTTCTAGATATGACCTTACATCACACAAATAACAATGAATAATCAAGAGAGAATGGTATACCAAAGCAGTGTAAAAAATAGGCAGGAAATATTCCTCAAAATCCTAACACTTCAATCTAACTAGAGCAAGTGGTATTATAGATCTTGCTTCCTCTTTATGCTTTACCAGCATTTATTTTGAACACCAAAATCTCATGCCATCATTTGCAGAGCAGTGTAAACGGATAATTTTATAACTTACTTATTTCGTCCAAAATACACCGTGGCCTGATCCTCTCTTCATACCGGTAGAAAAGATACTTTTTAGTGGAATTTACGCCCGCCACACCAAAGCGACCCAAGTTAAGCTCTTATAAACTGAAAAAGATAAAAAATGCAAACAAAATTATAGATTCTACTGCCGTCTCGCAGTAAAGAAAGGAAACACATACCGTTATGATAAATTCCAATAAATTTTGGTTTTGTTCAAGTTGTAGTTCTTTTTTTCTTTTTCTAAAGACTTAAGCGCTGATTTCACGAATTTTCGAGAAGTACAAGTTTTTGTCCACATTACATTCTTGTTTTGGTGTTTCTGCTGTGTAACATGGTAGTGGACATAGGTAGTAATAGCTGCTATGAAAAAAAAACATTACAATTATATTACATTCGAGTGAAAATTTGTTTGTATAACATTTTTTCCATCCAAGAAGATTCCGACCAATATTGTAGCTAAAAATGTTCATCCTATCGTGTTTAGAACTGTTGCAATGGGCCCACTTAGGCCCAAATCAGTATTTGTAATACCAGTTTTTGGCTTAAAAATGAAAATTTCCGGAATCTTCAAGTATAATTACGTTCAAAAAGGATTAATTTCCTATTTTTTTTATGAAATATTATGCCCATAGTCGCAAAAAAATCATACGGTAAGTACTTTTAAAACATTTTTTTTATACATTGTTATTACAGAAAATATGCTGGAAAATTTGTCTTCTTTCAACAAACTGTAAAAAACTTTCGATGAATTTTAAAGTATTTACTTAAAATTAAGTATTCTCTAAATTTTTTTTAATCGTTTAATTGAAATTTTAGATATTTACTTGATTTTTCAAGCATTAATTTACTTGATTTTTTTGAATTTATACTAGAATTTAAAGGCCTTTTATTTGAAATTTCTAGTAAACGCTTCAAAAATCTAGTAAATACTTGATTTTAAGTTAATCTATAATATATATATATATATATATATATATATATATATATATATATATATATATATATATATAATGCAACGTCTTTCTGTCTGTCTGTCCGTTAGTGCGCTTATCACTGGAGAACCGCTTATCCGATTTACGTACTTTTTTTTTTTAAACATACATATGTTCTCTGGCCAGGTTATAGGCTATATTTTATTACGATAGGTAGCATAGGGAATGAGCAGTGACAATAATAGTGAATGAAGTCGGAAAAAAGTTTGCCGCTAGCGCGTTCCCTTGCAGTACACAGCGTAAACCAATAAATTTGGAACAGTATTAGGTAGCAGAGAATATCTATAATCTATAATATATATAAAATGCAATATCTCTCTGTCTGTCTGTCTGTCCATTAGTGCGTTTATCAGGCGAGAACCACTTATCCGATTTACGTGTCTTTTTTTAAATTCATACATATATTCTTTGACAGGTTATATAGTAATAATTAGAATCTATATCTATAATATATGTAAAATACAACGTCTCTCTGTCTGCCTGTCTGTCCGTTAGTGAGCTTATCCCTCGAGACCCACTTATCCGATTTACGTGATTTTTTAAATTCATACATATGTTGTCTTTCCGGGTTATATAATAATAATAATAATTTATATAATATATAAAACGCAACGTCTCTCGTCTGGCTGTTAGTGTGCTTATCATTCGAAAAACCACTCATCCGATTTACGTGATTTTTTCTTAATTCTTAATTTAATGTATGTCAAAAAAAATCTAAAATATATAAAACGTAACGTCTCTCTGTCTGTCTGTCTATCCATTGCGCTTAGCACTCAAGAACCACTTATCCGATTTACGTATTTTTTTTTTTTAAATAAAATGACAAAATGCTAATATCTAGGAAAAAAGATGGAAGTTTAGCAGTAAGCTTCGCAGAAAGACTGAATGGATGGGGGAATACTTTAAAGAAACACTAAATGGAGATGAAAATGAGTTAAATGAGAAATAGGAAGCAAAATTAACTGAAGGGCAGGAGGGGACAAATAAACCCTGCAAAGAAGAAATAAGAGAAATACTCAGAACCCAAAAAAAATAAGGCCCCGGGTGGAAATTGTAGAACTGATAAAATATGCCGGTTGGTGCAAGAAATATGGGAAACAGCAAAGATGCCAGTGAGCTGGAGAGAGTCGCTCATTTGTCCAATATACAAAAAAGGAGAAAAAACTATATGTGCTAATTATAGACCAATAGCCTTACTGGATGTCGTGTACATGATAGTAGTGTTGACTATCAAAAACAGACTAGCAGAGAAAGCCGAGTCTATTCTGGGAGAATACCAGTGTGGATTCAGGACCAGATATTTTCGATTAAGCAAATCTAAGATAATAGCTTAGAACAAAATTAGGCACTACACTTGGTCTTTGTGGATTTCAGCATATAACTCTGTAAATAGAGAAGGACTCTACAAGATAATGGAAGAACTAAAAATTCCAAGTAAGTTGATTCGCATGGTAAGAATGACCCTGAATGACACAGAAAATAGAGTGTTGGTTGAGGGCAAAGTATTAATTTAAGGTGAAGAGAGGATTAAGACAGGGGGAACCAGTGTCGACATGTCTATTTAATTTAGTACTAGAGAAGATAATCCGGGAGTCAGAAATAAACACAAATGGAACGGTATACCAACAAACCTGCCAATGCTTGGCCTATGCGGATGATGTAGCAGTGATTGCAAGAGCAAAAGAGAACCTGAAAAAAGCCATAAGTAGGATAGAAGAAAGGGGAAGGATGAGAGGACTAAAGATAGATGAGGAAAAAACAAAATACATGGAAATTACAAAGAAGAAGGATAATAAAAACAACAAAAGTTTAGATATAATAAACAACTTAGGGCAAAGACATATGTTTGAAAAAGTAGACAAACTTAATTATCTGGAGTAACAATAACAGAGAGTGGACAAGAAAGGACGGAGATGCAAGAAAGAATAGCGAAAGGACAGAGATGTTTGGGGGCAATGAATCCAATATTGAAATCAAAGAATGTATCAAGAAAAGCAAAAGAAAGAATATATACGACAGTTGTCAGACCCACGGTGACATATGGATGCGAAACGTGGAAACTGAAATGCAAGAGAAAAGGAGACGTTGGAGGTGTGGGAAAGGAAAGCTTTGAGAAGAATCTACGGAGGAAGGAAAGATGAGGGACTGTGGAGAAGAAGAACAAACTACGAATTAAAATGCCTATATACGAAAACCCTTATAAACCAAATCATAATAAGCCAGCGATTAAGATGGTTGGGACACGTGGCAAGGATGAAGGAAGAAAGACAGGCAAAGCAAGCCCTAATAAGAGGAGTGGTTGGAAGAAGGGGCAAGGGTAGACCTCGATCTACATGGATTCAGGCAGTAAAGCAAGATCCGGAGTTGATGGGAATCCCGCACTCGGAAAAGCTAACAGGAGACAAACAGAAGTGGAGACAAGTATGCAACCAAGCCATGAGCCTCTAAGGCCCCTTGAGCTATATAATAATATAAACATAACGAATAAGCAGTGACAATAAAGGTGAATCAAGTCCACGCGAGCGGAGCCGCGGGCACGGCTAGTACTTTATAATTTATCTAATTTTTTTTAACAGTGTAGCCTAATTACCTTTTTAATAACTTAATAATTTTTTTAATAGCTTAAAAATAAGATATTTAAAAAATCAGTAGTTTATATATTATACAAAATTTTGCTGGGTGAATAATTTTAAAAAAATACATTTTTATTTAAGTTAATTTGTGCAAAGGTGAAAATATTTGATGATACATCGTATCCTCTTCAGATTTCTAAATATTATATATTATATACCAAGGACGTAAAAGTTGAGGCACTATAGACTATTTATTTAAAACTGATAGTAATAAAAATGCCAGTAGACTGACCGGCAGTCCTATAACAGAGGCGTGCTATCTATTCCCAGGTATTTTTCAGATAACAATGCTCTTTTGTAACGAAATTTTATTACCGATGAAATTATTTTATTTACATACGTTCCTGTTGCCCCAATTATAAATACATATTTAAAGCAGTTAGTGTGTTAACAAAATGTTTTCTTCAGCGAAACGCCAGAAGTTCAGGAAACTAACCCGTAATGAAAAGCGTATAGTTAAAAATATATTCGATTACGAAAACGATCAAAATTGCAATTTAGTGTGCCACAGTTTACAGAATTTTAAGAGAAGAAAAGGAGGGGGGTATAAACTCTCCAAAAAAGAAGCCAGGCAGAAGAGAACTTCAGCTGACACACAACACAAAGAAGCAATAAGGCGATTGTTCATGACTTTTTATGGAAAAAAGAATTCCACCTATAGTTGTAATCCTGCAGGCTGCGACAAGCCGCCCAGAAATACCGAAAATGAGTAGAGGAAAACTATGGAGTGTTTTAAAAGGTATGAATTTTTATTGGAAAAAGTGTGAAAGAACATTTTTATTGTTTGAGAGTGGAGAAATTGTACACTGGAAAAGAGACTATTTAAGGAAAGTTAGCTCGCTCTAAAGGAAAAATGATATATTGCTTAAATGAGACGTGGATAAATGAAGGGTACACAGTCAAGAAATTCTGGTAAGATGGGAATATCAAAAATGCTCGCCAAGCATTCAATGAAGGTCTACATCTGGTAAGGGACCTAGGTTAATTATTAAATTTTATTGTTTTGACTTCCTCATTTGTACATTTTTCAATTAATAATGTTTCATTATAAAATGTTATTTTTTTCTAAAGAATGTTATTATAAAACTGTTTCATTCATACTATTCGCGAATAATACGTATACGCCTAGGCGCACCATCACTAGCCAGAACTATTTCAGACTATTTAGCTCCAAACAACAAAAAAAGGGTTCCTATTGTATCCAAACCTAAGAGATTGCGAATATTAGACCGATGCCAGATGGTATTCCAATAAAGTGGTTGAACTGCTGCATTACAGGTAAAATGTAGGTGAAACTCTGGGGCCCTTACTACTGGTTGATGCTAATTTGCATAATTCTAGATGATTTATTGCTATCTCTTTCAAATAAATAGAGTATAGCGGTGATACAAACACGAGTTGAAAGAAATATTTTCCAGCATATTTTCTTTAATAAAAATGTACAAAAAAATTGCGTATGAATTTATTGCGACTATCGGCTATTTAATTTTAATTAAATACTTTAAAATTCATCTCAAATTTTTTTACAGTGTATTAAAAAAGAAATATTTTCTATAATAAAAATGTACCCCTTCTCGAACGTAATTATACTTGAAAAATCCGGAAATGTTCGTTTTGATGCCAAAACAAATACTGATATGGTCCTAATTGGACCCATAGTAATAGACCTAATTCCATGAACTCTGTCACATATGAAAATGGTCAATTTACCCTCCCTATAGATAGGCTGCCGTAGAAATTGCATAAAAAAGGCTTTTTTATGCCCACGGCGAAAGGCCCGAACATTATGGAGCCTCGAAAATGGCAAATTCGGATTCTACTTGTCGAAAAACATAAAAAAAACAATTTCAGTCATCCATCAATTTTATGTAGAACCTGTATTATCAGAATTTCGATTTTTTTTTGATCTTTGAAAATGCTTTGGCTTGTTCGGGTACAAGTGAGACGTCTGCCCTCATGATATTTTATTAATTAAGGCCTAGATTTTTCAAAAATAATTTGGGCAGACGCGTAGGACCCAAAACTTGGGACTTACGGTCTTATTTATTCAAAAACTCGGAAAACAACCGTTTTTGGCTGGAAAAAGCAAGTCCAGCTTCATCCTCCGGTAGTGACGGCGTCTGCCTTTTGCAAGTTTCCTGTTATTTTATCAAGAACAAACTAAATTTATTGATTTTATATTGTTAAATGACGTTTTTTGGATCCTAAGCTTGGTTCGGTCTCGGCGGCGTCTGCCCTTTGGAGCGGTCGACTTTTTTTAGTGTTAACAAATGTTATGGTACTTGATTCAAGTGGTTAAACGACAGTCCATTTTTAGATGTAGCATTTTGGGCTTTATCTGGGCATTTCAGGGCACGGGAGCTGCAAATTCAACTTTAAAGGCTTTTATTCGACTCCCGATAGAATGAACACCTAGGCAGATGGTTAGTCGACAAGTTAAAATTTCGGGTTGCCCTCTTGTTTACAATACGCAGGATCGAAACAAATAGATATTATTGAGAGGGGGGCATATGCAGTAGACAAGACCTGCCCTATATGATGATAATAATGAAGTTCATTAGTACCTAATACTTTACTTAAGTGACTTTTTCCTGAAATTAAATGATGGATTCTTAGATGATCATTACCCGTTTGTTTACCACAATAGTAATAGCTTAATTTACCATAACGCTCGGGTACAACATATTTCTTTCTCATTGAAGCCAGCTGATTCGAGTCATAAATTTAACCCGCCAAATGCGCTAATCACTTCGATAATTTTCATTAAGTCATTAACTCGCGAGTTCTCGACGAAATTATCATCCTGTCTCCCTTCATCTCACTGAAACAATTGGGCATCATCATTATTATTCTTGTAGCCCCCGCATTATTAATTTCAGATTTATTCAATAATCAGATAACTATAAAATATGACGGGCGCAATTTTTGCCAGACAATTATCGTACTTTATTTGACTATGTGGGCGCATTGGGGCGGCTAAAGTGTGGCGTCTTATAATATTAGCAGTTTTCGCATTAACACTTCGCTTGCTGTAGAGAAACTGAAGATTGCTAATAAATTAAAAATGTTTTAATTTGTGTTCCGTACGGAACACTTATAAGATCACTTCGGTGCCTGTCTAACTGTCTTTCACATCCGATTTGACATAGAATGTTGACATTGAGCACTAATATAGAAGGTGATGACCTCATCAGAGCCGTGTAGTTTTTGAAAATTAAATTTGGGGGTGAAATCGGAAGTGAAAAAAAAAAATTTCACCAGGTCATCGAGTGAGGTGTTAAATGAAAGCTTGTCAAAACACGAGTTCAAAAATATATGTAAAGTAATACTTACCCACATTTTTCTTTGTATAAGTTTTAAAAAATCGCTGTCCCCCCCTTTATCTCGAAAAGTACTGATCAAAAAATTTTGAAAAAATTCTGGAATATTCTCCACAGGGTGTAGATTGAACAAAAATTATCACGAGTTCATTATCTCAATAATTTACCTGGTATATAAATAAGAAAACAAAAATTTCAAATTCATCAGTTTTCAGTAAAGATCCGAAAAAAACTTTGTTGAAAATTCATTTGGGGTGTGTTTTGTGAAATCATTGGTCACCTCCATTTTGTTGGGAATATGACATCTTTGGCAAAATGATACCACTTAGTATATATCACCATTACACCAAACACTTTATTTTTGCACTCGACGTGCGTTTCGCTAACCATGTTATCTTCATCAGAAGCGATGATTGAGTCAATCATCGCTCCTGATGAAGCTAACATAGTTAGCGAACCGCGCGTCGAGTTCAAAAATAAATTATTTGGTGTAGTGGTGATATATACTGAGCAGTTATACCTCCGTAACAATTTTTTTTATTTTCAAAGCAAGCAACATACGGAACACTAATTGCGCAAGTTTGACTTGCACTTGGCCTCTTTTTTAGTGTTCCGTACGGAACACTTATAAGATCACTTCGGTGTCTGTCCGTCTGTCTGTCCGTCTGTCACACCCGATTTTCTCCGAAACTATTTGTCATAGAAAGTTGAAATTTGGTAATAATATAGGAATTGATGGCCTCATCAGACCCTTGTAGTTTTGAAAGTTAAATTTTGACTTAAGGGGTTAGTTTTGGGGGGTGAAATCGGAATTAAAAACAAAAATTTTTTTACTAGGTAATCAAGTGTGGTGTCAAATGAAAGCTTATGAAAACACGAGTAAAAAATATATATATAATGTAATACTTGCGCGCACTTTTCTTTGTATTATTTTTAAAAAATCGCGAAAAATCGCTGTCTACCCGCCTTATCTCGAAAAATACTTATCAAAAAATTTTGAAAAAATTCTGGAATATTCTTCATGGAGTGTAGATTGAACGAAAATTATCACGAGTGCATTACCTTTAATAATTTATCTGGTATAAAAAAAAACAAAAATTTCAAGGTCATCAGATTTCAGTAAAGATTGGAAACAAACTTTGTTGAAAACTCATTTGGGGTGTATTTTGTGAAGTCACTGACATTTTATACCTCTGTAACAAAATTTTTTATTTGAAAAGCAATCAATGTACGGAACACTAATTGCGCAAGTTCAACTTGCACTTGACCGGTTATTTTTTTTTCTATATAACATGGAAATTACAGTCTGTCAAGTATGAGCGTGACCCCTCTTATTGTTGAAAAAATGTGTTTCGAGACCTTTTTTTACCATTAATGTATTCTTTGGTGTGCTAACAACGGCGCAATTACCTTAGTAACTTGTCCAATCGCCTCATGCATCAATAATCGCCTGGCATCTTCGAGGCATGCTGTAGACGAGATTTTCTGTATAATCGCGAGACAACTGAGTCAAAGTCCTCAGAGTTTTTCCTCTGACTCTTTTCTTTACAAGGGAGTAAACGCTTTTAATAGGGTTGGCGTGCAGCGCTTGTGAGGACCACTCTAGTATCTTATTGTGGGCCCAACGGAGCCCCTTCGCGACGTGATTTTCGCCCAGCAGAGGTTTTTCAACTTGCTTCGGAATTTGACATCATGAGCACGACGATGTTGTCGAATGCTCTCATGGAACACATTCGAACCCGATTTTCTTAATCCTCGCTCCTTGACGCAGCGTCAATTTCAGGTCCCGTGAAAACAAAGACACTATTCGTTTTTCGACTTTCGGAGTGACTTTGCCTATTGAGCTACCTTTTGGCAAGTCGTCGACATATTTCGTCTCGTTATAATAATTTACCCACTTCACAAACGACACCGACTTTTTAATATATTTAGCGGCCGTGGAATGTGTTATTTTAGGCCCCTTTGGATGGGAACAAAGAAAGACTGCATCGAACTGACACGCAAACAAGTGACTCATTTTGGATTTTACGTGATTTGGACGAAAGTTTAGAATCGACTGACACTTTTACTAAAATGCGTCGTAGAGAAAGGTTCCCTTTACTTATTTTTTGTTGCATCGCTAGAATCGCATCTACCAAAAATCAATTATCGTGCTCACGTTCTTACTTGACAGACTGCAGGTCATTTAAAAAAAAATCAAAGAGTAAAATCAACAAGGTTTAATAACATAAAACTCTTACCTATAGAAAAATTGAGTCAACATTATGAACAACTTAGTCTGTAGCTTAATTTTAAACAGTGTGACATCATAAGAATTTCAATATAGTTTTCCTTTCTTCCCCATGCAAAGCTGTTTTAACTGATTGAGGTAGAGACTTATCGGTCCAGTTCACAATTAGGCCTGGGTATTTTGTTGCGGACTACCATGCAGTCTTCACCATCAAGCCATTCCCTCCAAGATCAGTATTTCTAAGCTCTTTCTTCTTACTATGTTGTCAGAGGATTTTGCGAATTTTTCAGTCACGGTCGTGCGGAGGCGTCTCTTCATTTTCAGCTGTGCTAGTATAGATTGATTGATTTTCCTTAGAGACGGAGATTTTTGACATTCTGCGTCAGCAGTACATCTCAAAAGCGTCAATTACTTTGTTGTCGGATTGGTTTAGGGTCCAACACTCCGGTCCATAGAGAGACACTGAGAGCAACCACGATCTTCATATCCATATTTCGGTGTTAAGCGTGATCTGATAAACAACTACTAATCGAAGATGAATACACAAAGATTGATTCTTAAGGTTGGATCAGAAATCGATCATAGTGGATTCGTCAACAAAAAATGCACAGTAAATTTCACCTTCGGATATTCAGATTCAGGGCCATGAAATCATATTAAAATTGCAACCCTTAAGAATGTAGTACGACTTAAAATAGATGACTGCAGGTCCAGATGGAATTCCTGCAAAACTAATCAAATATAGCATAAGAAAACCGTTTGAATTACGTGGTGCGTGAATCAGAACGGAAAGTTGCTATACCAAAAAAGGAAAATAAATAGAATTGCTCCAATTACAAAGATGCATCACGATAAAAAATATCTAACAAAAAATTTAATTCAGGTTAGTTTAGGTTGATTCTTAAGGGTGGATCAGAAATCGATCATATTTTAATTACCTAGCAAAAAATTTAGTTCTTTCTGTACGACTCGTGCCGCAACGTTTTTCATGCCTGAAACTTAAGTCCAAATGTTGGGAGCGAACAGGTAAGATCTGTTCAGCTTAAGAGCCATCTCTTTTAGATTCGAACAGTGATTACATGGGGTGAAAAGTCTCGAGACTTTTACTGAAAAAACAATGCTTTTCCCAAAAATCGATTTTATTGTTTAACATAGTTTCTTTCAAGCATGATAGATTTATTCCAGCGATCTTCCAACATTTGGATACCTTTCATGTAGCACATTTGAGCCAAATCTTTTTCCCTGGAGCCTTTTCAAATTGAGAAAAAGGTAATAATCGCTGGGGGTCAGATCTGATGAATACGGCTAATGACGAAGCAATTCATAGCCCAATTGGTCCAATTTGTCCATCGATTCTATGGATGTGTGAATTCGGCATTTTTTCTTGGTTTCACTATTCAAACAGTTCAATAAACCAACGTAATAGTTTCCGGTGATTATTCGCCCCTTCTCAAGTTAGTCGATTAGTATTATTCCATGTACATCCCAAAAAATACATGAAGAAATTTTTCCAGCTGATATTTGTATTTTTGGACGTTTCGGTCGGCTTTCATGCAGTTTCAGCCACTCTGCAGACTGACTGTTGGACTCAGACGTGTAGATTACGCCGAAATAGTGCCAACAGCGTTCTGAATCTTCGACACGTTGCTGTTTTTGATCAGTCTAGAGAGTGCGCAGCACCCATTGGGCACATAGCTTTTTCATATGCAAATATTCATGTAAAATATGCCTCACGCATTCTGTTGAAATCTTCACGATGTCAGCTATCTTTCACTTTCACTTTACGGTCACTGAAAACAATATAGTGGATTTTTTTGTATTTGTTGGAGTGGTTGCCTCATTTGGTCGTCCGGAACGTGGTTCATCATCGGTACTTGTACGACCGCATTTAAGTTCCCTAAACCATCTACATATAGTTTTGACGTAGCCGATGTGCTATAACACTTCTTAAGCCATTCTTGGGTTCTGGCTATATTTTTCCCCTCAAAAAGCAAAGTTTAATCAACACACGAATTTTTTTTTGTTCCATCGTTTTGCAAAAATCAAAAGTAGTGTCACACAGCGGTAACTCGCAAAACTAATAGACAAAATGCCATGAAAATTTTGCACAAATATTCTGAGAGTTGACACGAACTGAAAAACATATGGTTTTTTAGTTTGTGCTACCATCTTTCGAAAAGTCTCGGGACTTTTCAGCCTATGTAGTAATAATTACTAATTTTCTCGATTTTTTTTAATGTTTCTTTCACTTATAGACGCTGGAGCGGAAGGAGGCAAATCAGAAATTATTTCTCTATCGTTTTTTAATCATTTGTACCATTTGTATACTCGCGCTTTTGACAAACATAACTTGTAGTATTTTCATCGATTCGACACAAAAACTTCGTTGGCAACAAAAAAAATAGAATAAATTAGTCAAACTTTTTCGAGAAAGCCTGGCCAAGAATGAGACTAGAAAAAAATTTACTGCCGGCCGAATCTAAGTTACTTATCGAGACAAATTAATATCGTCCAAAAACATCTCTGCCTATGAACTAAGTAATGTTGGCATTCCAGGGGCGAGGTGAAGTCCATCTAGTGACGGAACCGGTCTTCTGGCCAAAGAAAATCTCGACAAGGCAAATGGGGCTTTATTTAAATTTTTTATGTTCTTTTATCACACACACATATCCCGTACTCGATTCGGTTTCCGGAATGCGCTGGGTATTCGAGATGCTCTTTTTGCTGTTCAGGTCTTGTTTCAAGGCTGTAGAGATGTTAACTGTGACGTGTACGTTTGCTTCATAGACTACCGGAAAGCTTTCGATAGAGTTAAACATGACAAACTTCTCTCAATACTAAAGTCTATTGACCTCGACGATAAAGACATAAGAGTTATAAATAACATCTACTATAATCAGACAGCTACCATTAAAATAGATGGACAATACACAGAGGATGTTGCAATTCAGCGTGGAGTGCGCCAGGGCTGTATCCTGTCGTCTCTCTTTTTCAATATTTATTCAGAAGAAATTATAAGAACGGCATTGGAGGAGATTGATGGAGGAATTCTGGTGAATGGAGAACGTCTAAATAATATAAGATATGCGGATGATACGATTATCTTTGCAGACAGTCTAGAGGGTTTGCAGTCTCTTGTTTCAAGTCTGTTGGAAAAAAGTCAACACCTTGGTCTCGAGTTTAACATCAAGAAAACTAAGTACATGGTTATTAGTAAAAACCAGGTACCACCCCGAGAATTAGTGGATGAGCAGCAACCAATAGAAAGAGTCAGTGGCTTCACTTACCTAGGCACCACCTTAAATGATCGGTGGGATCACTCAGTCGAAATAAAGCGACGCATCGAGATGGCAAGAACTTCATTCATTAAGATGAATGAAATCTTCAAGAGTCGAGGCATACTACTTAATACTAAAGTTCGATTACTTCGATGCTATATCTTCTCAGTGCTCATGCACGGAGTCGAATCTTGGACCTTGACCGACGCCACCAGGAGGAGATTTGAGGCCTTCGAAATGTGGTGTTATCGTCGAATACTGAGAATTCCCTGGGTGGACAGAGTAACAAACGTAGAAGTTCTAAGAAGAATGGACAAGCAATGTGAAATATCTTTTAGTGTAAAGAGGCGAAAACTCGAATACCTGGGCCACATAATGAGGAACGAACAGCGCTATGGCCTACAACAACTGAAACTCCAGGGAAAGGTGTATGGCAAGAGAGGTCCAGGACGACGACGAAATTCTTGGCTCCAGAATCTGAGAGTATGGTTTTCCCTAACAACCACAGACCTTTTTCGTGCGACTGTCAACAAAGTCAGAATAGCTCTTTTGATCGCCAACATCCGAAACGGATAGGCACCTTTAGAAGAAGAATGTTCTTTTAAAAAGTTGGTAAGCAAGTAAAATTGTTTTTTTAGAGTGTTATGTATCATATTGAAATTTACCTCCCTAGATTTTCTTCTATGGATCGATATAAATAAAAAAAGTAGTACCTATACTGTTAAATTGAAATAGGTAAGAGTGCGTAGGAGAAAATCCTAAATTATTTATATTTATTCCTACATTGTACCAATTTACTCTACAACTGACTTCTTTTTTGTTTGGTATTTATAGTAATGTTCTTTTACTGCGTGCAATAGAAATGAGTGGAAATGTTAGTGGCAGTGCTTAAATATATGTTTCGTTACATGTCAGTGAAAAAATTTTTAATATTGTCACGTCCATATCGTCAAGTATCAAATGTCAAAGAGTCTACTACATGCATTTAGTGTTAAACTTCCACAGTATGAAGTGGATCGATTTACGCTTGAATAACGCAGGAAAATATTTAAAAAATATTTCCAAAGTGAGTGCTGTGTTGTAAAAAATTTAAACAAAATTTTGGTCAAAATCCAGCTCCTTCAGTGGCTGTGGTGTAAGGAAATTCGTAAATAAATGTCGTAAAACTGCAGTACAGTGCGCACAGACAAAAAAATTGCTGTTGTTGCCCAAGGTATGCGTGAACACACAAAAACCTCTACTCGTCTCAGATCTCTACAACTGAACATCAGCCACACATCTCTGGGGAAAATTTCGCATACAAATCTCAGATATTTGAAAAACGATGTCGATTTTGTTCGTGAAATTATCTTTTCGGATGAAGCTCATGGTCATCTCGAAGGATATGTAAACAAGTAAAATCATAGTAAACATAATACACAGTAGCGACAGTCCGACTCGGCACCTTCTAGCTTAAGGGGTTCGAGTTTGTATTTAGTATCACTTGACCTGTCGCCATAGTGCTGATATGGTACCTGCGAGTTTATGAAACTATCAAATCCCTTCTTTCAAGAAAAATCTTATTCTGTAGAATAAAAATGAATCTGGCTGATTGAAAGGAAGAAAAAAACGAGACCTAAATTTTGAAAAAAAAAGATCCATTTTGGACCAAATGGCATAAAATGGCGGGCAGTTCAAATTTTAAATAACAAATTCAGTTGTACCCACTGGGTTCAATATTTTTGTACCAAAATTTCAGGGTATTTTTGCTATAATAAAAAGCATACTTTGTGAAAGTTTCAAGCCGATCGGTTTACTTAGTCGACCCGTACAATAAAATGAAAAAAAATAGTTTTTGCCTGTCTTTTCAATTTTGTAAGTTATGTATGCATTTGGGCGTCTTAAAACTAACAATGATTTGTTCGAAATTTTATTATGAAGAGTTTGGTTTGTTTTTGTCTCGATCCGACTTATATAACCGGAGTTATTCACATTTTAAGCGTGTTTTGAAAACTTAAATTACACTGGTCAACAAAAAAAAGAAAATTGCTTGTTTCCTGTGATTTTTTTTTTGTTTCTATCTCAAATTGACGCGTATTTTTTAAATATGGCAACAATTTTTCTCTAACAACTTTTGTTTTTGAGTTATAGCTAACTACCCTCATTTACTATTTTTACTTAGATTTTCGTTTTTTATTGGACACTAAAATATATTTTGTTGTTGTCTTAGATATGGCTTCGTCAAGAAGATGTTGTGTGCTTAATCCCGATTGTTTTTGTTATATTTGTGGTGAATATATATTTGCAAAATATCGAAAACCTATATCGGACTTTGTGAAAACTGCGTATCATCAATACTTTAAAATAAAATTGTGTAATCAGGACAAGCCATGGGTTTCTCATATTGTATGCCAGAAATGTGTGGTATGTCTACGGTTATGGTCCAGTGGAAAAAGAGATGCAATAATGTTCGTAACACCCATGATTTGGCGAGAACCTCGAAACCATCATGACGATTGCTACTTCTGCGTTGTGAAAATAAACGGAATTAACCCTGGAAACCGAAGTAAGTGGTCATATCCTAACTTATCTTCTGCTCAACGACCTCAATTAAAATTACAAGAGGTACAACCCAGCACATCTAAATCTTCTGATGATCCAAATCTCTGTGAACCCGAACGAAATACATCAAGTGAAGACTCTGATTCAGACTACAAATGTAGCCTTTCAAAACCTCAACCATTTAATCAGAAAGAACTAAATGACTTAGTAAGAGATCTGAACTTACCTAAACAAGCTTCTGAAATTTTAGCATCTCGTTTAAAAGAAAAAAATTTGCTTACTCCGGAAACCAACATTACATTTTATCGTACCCGAGAAAAAAATCTGTTACCGTATTTTTCTCAAGAGAAGGATTTAGTTTTTTGTAACGATGTTGGTGGTATTTTGCAGCAGATGGGATTAAAACAGTACCAACCTAGTGATTGGCGTCTTTTCATAGACAGCAGCAAAAGAAGTTTAAAGTGTGTTTTGCTTCATAACGGTAACAAGTACGGATCTATACCTATTGCACATTTGACGACTTTAAAAGAAGAATACGTAAATGTTTCTAAGGTTATGGAAAAAATTAAGTATCAAGACCACAAATGGGTCATTTGTGTTGGTCCGAAAATGGTTAACTTTCTTTTAGGTCAACAAGGGGGGTACACAAAGTTCCCTTGTTTCATGTGTCTCTGGGATAGTCGTGACAAACAACACTATTGGTCACAAAAAGTTTGGCCAGTGCTGGAAGAGCTAAAAGTTGGTACAAAAAATGTTATAAACGTGCGTTTAGTTAGCCGAGACCGCATCATACTTTCACCACTTCATATTAAACTCGGCATAATGAAACAGTTTGTGAAGGCGTTTGACAAAAGTGGCGAATGTTTTAATTTTCTTTCACGCAAGTTTCCAGGATTAAGTTCAGAAAAATTGAAAGCTGGTATTTTTGATGGGCCACAGATTAGGCAACTCGTGAAAGATCCTAATTTTGTCAAATCAATGACTGAAGTCGAATCCAAAGCTTGGAATTCATTTGTTTTGGTTATGAGTAGCTTCCTAGGCAAAAGAAATCTGACGACCATGTCGAGCTTGTTGAGTGCACGCTATCGAACTTGCAAGAGCTAGGGTGCAACATGAGCATAAAAATCCACTTCCTGCACTCGCATTTAGACCGATTTCCACAAAATCTGGGTGATTTTTAGTGAGGAGCAGGTTGAAAGATTTCATCAGGATCTTCGGACAATGGAAGAGCGTTATCAGGGGCGGTGGGACTCACATATGAGGGCAGACTACTGCTGGAGTTTGCAACGAGATCTACCTAAAGTCGTTCATTCAAGGAAATCTTATAAAAGATCATTTGCTAGTGTTCAATAGAAATTTTGTTAACATAATGTATTATTTTTTTGTATTTTTTTGGCAAAATAATAAAACTGTATATTTCAAAAGGTAAAGCTGTTAGCAATCTCCCAGTATTTTTTTCATAGTCAGGGCCCTAGAAATACCCAATAATAGAAAAAAAAATAAAGGAAACAAGACTTGTGTTGACCAGTGTTATTCATAAACAAAAGAGCTTAAGTTTTTCGAGAAGCAGAACTTAGGATAATACTCCTGGTGATACCGCAGAGATGATAAAATCATAATATTGCTGTATCTAGACTGTCGAATTTCAAATGGTTTTTTTTACTGCACTACTATCCGTTGTTTTCTTTGGTCTAATTTCCAACTCGGTCTTGGAAATGTGTAAAATTTATATTTGCTGTTTGTTTCGTTATTTTTGCAGTTCACTACGCAACAAGTATTGTGACTTATTTCGAAAATACTGATTCACACAAAATGTATGCAAAATGTACTGTATTTGACAAGAGCCATTTCGACAAGTCTGACATTTCCTCGCCACAGCGTGCTCTGCAATCGATTTCGTTTTCTCCACCATGCGCTTCGCACCCACAAATGAGGAGACACCTGTTGTCCAAAACTCTCCTGCTAGATACTCCGATCATGATACCGGCTATTCCGTGGTACTCACGACCCATCGTCGATTCATTGATTAGATATCGACTCAAATATGTGCGAGCGGGCGTCACTTAGCCCATGTCTTAAAAACCTCATTAGGTTTTAAGTAAGGCTAAAGTATATTTCCTGCAAGGGATCTTTACATAGTTTACTTTAACACCTTATCGACACCGGGTCGGAAATTTACTAAGTAATGTTCATAATTTACAATGTTCCAACCTATATGAAAGTTCGGTTCTGTTGACAACTGTTAAATAATATTACTGAGTACTCCATATTTTTTGAATGTCAACTAATCGGCCTATTATTATATTATACATTGCATTATACATAGAGTCATATTTTTATATTTTAGTTTCTGCGTCCATCGACATAGTTAAACAGAATAATGCTCCTCAGTCCCAGTGGGATTTGCCTTTGAACCTTCTAAAGGGTGATTCATTTAGAGGTACTTTTTTTTTAAATAAAAAAAAATGAATAAAAACAATTTTATTTTATAATCTTTATTATCATATAAAAGAACCATTCTTTACAATTATTTCTTAAAGATAATTTCTTTCAAATGTTGTCCGCGACTACGGTTAACAACGTCCATTTGAAGTTCCAATTTTCAATGACGCGTGTGAGTATTTCGAGTGGTATTTGGCCAATGACTCAAGTAATATTGGCCTCCAATGCCTCAATTGTAGCTGGCTTATCCATGTAGACCTTGGACTTTACATAGCCCCAAAGGAAAAAAGTCAAGAGGTGTGATGTCACATGATCTAGCCGGCCAATTCACTGGTCCAAAGCGTGAAATGATCTGTTCGCCGAATTGCTCTCGCAGTAAAGCCATGGTTTCACGGGCTGTATGGCAAGTGGCGCCATCTTGTTGGAACCAAATTTCGTCGAGACCACGGGCTTCAATTTCTGGCATCAAATAGTCTGTTATCATGGCGCGATAACGGTCACCATTCACAGTAACATTCCGGCCGGCCTCTGTTTTGAAGAAATATGGACCGATTATTCCACCGGCCCATAAACCACACCAAACAGTTGTTTTTTTCTGGATTTAATGGCAGCTCTTGAACCTCTTCAGGTTGTTCATCACCCCAAATACGGGCATTTTGTTTATTCACGAACCCATTAAGCCAAAAATGGGCCACATCGGTGAACAAAATTTTTCTCGAAAACAGTGGATCTTCTGCAAGCTTGTCAAGAGCCCAACGACTAAAACGGAAACGATTCGGAAGGTCGGTCGGCTTCAGTTGTTGCACTAGTTGAATTTTGTATGCTTTTAAAGAAAGATCCTTACGTAAAATACGCCAAGTTGTTGAATATGACAGGCCAAGCTGTTGAGAACGGCGACGAATCGACACTTCACGGTCTTCGCGTACACTCTCCGGCCCCTATATTTTCTTCACTACGTGCTGGATGTGGTCTATTCGGTCGAGCATTATCCAATAATGAAAATTGGGTCTCAAACTTATTGATGGTAGAGCGAATTGTGCGTTCGGTAGGCCGATTATGTGGACCATAAGTTGCTCTAAGCGCCCGATACACATTCCTCGTAGAACGCCCATTTTCGTAATAAAGTTGAATAATTTGTAGACGCCGTGCCGGGCTAAGTCTTTCCATTATGAATTGTTAAACACTACTGAACAGGAATGCCACTTCAGTTGACACGACGCATGCGCAATCTGCAATTAAATCCCCATCACAAAAAGTACCTCTAAATGAATCACCCTTTATATATTCACAAATACGGTTCTGCCCGCGAGTATCTCACGTCTTGACTCAGCTGGCAGGGGACAAAGGTGATATAAACAACTACCGCCCAATCAGTGAAAAATGTCTCAAAGATCGTTTAGTCGATTTTTTCCAGCTTAAGCACTGCGGATGCAATCTGTGAACTAACCAGCCATATAACTAGTAATCTTGACATTGATAATAAATGTATCGCCGTCTTCTTCGATCTTGCTAAGGCGTTCGACATGGTCCCACATGTCGTACTAGGTTCATATGAGGCGAGGGGCAGTGTGTTGGACGTCTTTGCGAGTTATCGCAGGTCGAGCGCAGATGGTGAAAATTGGAGACACTTACAGTAACCCATTACCTGTCAAAATGGGAACTCCACAGGGTAATGTTTTAGGCCCTATATTATTCATTGCATACATTAATTTCTTGACCAGTATGAAACTGGACAATGGTTCAATATGGTGTTTACCGTTCATGATTCTGGCATTGAGGGCATAAGTATAATTAAAAACTGGTTGGACACATTCAAATTAACCTTAAATACTTCAAAAACAAAATATATAGTATTTTCCGTTACTTCTGCTAAACGACCAAACTTTCATGTCAGTAATCTTGAGGATGATATACTGGAAGTGGGCTCTATAAAATACTTAGGAGTAATTATAGATAGTAACCTTAAGTGAGATGGTGTTGTTCTCAGACTTGTGAGGAACATAAAGGGGTTGAGTCATAAGTCTTATATCCTGAGAGAGATACTGAGTAGGAAGCTTCTAATCATCGTGTATGGGGCTGTAGAGTCTCTATTGAGGTACGGTATAGTTGTGTAGGGTGGTGTTTACCAGAATTCTATATATCTCTTGGAGGTGGTACAAAATTACCTGGTCAAGATAATATTTCGAAAAAGTCAACTTTTTCCTACCGACCTCTGTTTTGGATGTGCGTACTTTGTACTATCGCACAACTTGCTCCTATATTCATAAAACTAACTAAAGCAACTTGTGAATTATGCTCATGGTACCAGATGTATGATCGATAAGCGCTTAGAAAAGACTATAAATAGGTCATCAAAGAAACTTATTTTTCTTATTTGGCTCCCAGGATGTATAACCTGCTCCCTCTTAAAATTAGGTCCTTAACAAAACTGTATACGTTTAACAGTGTATGTAGGGTATTTGTAAAAATTTAGTCAAATTCAGAGAGATGTTTTGATCTTCCACTAGCTGATAGGATTATCTTGTGAACGTGTAATGATGTTTATGTACATATTGTAGAGCTACTCTTTAATTATTGAATTTTTATATAATTCAAATTATATTTCTTTTCTTTTTGGATTATATCTAGCACATACAGGTGTTCACTCATCTATGTGCAGTACAAAATCCTGACCCTTAATTACTAAACCGCGTTTTGAAAACTTACATTATTCATAAACAAAAGAGCACAAGTTTTTCGAGGACCAGAACTCAGAATAATACTCCTGGTGATACCCCAGAGAGGATAAAATCATAATATTGCTGTATGTAGACTGTGCAATTTCAAATGCTTTTTTTACTGCACTACTATCCGTTTTTTTCTTTGGTGTAATTTCCAACTCTGTCTTGGAAATGTGTAAAATTTATATATTAATTACTCTAGTATGTTGTAAATGTAATTTTGTAAACTATTATGATATTGTAAACTATCTATAATATATATAAAATGCAACGTCTCTCTGTCTGTCTGTCTGTCTGTCCGTTAGTGCGCTTATCACTGGAGAACCACTTATCCGATTTACGTACTTTTTTTTTTTTAAAACATACGTATGTTCTCTGGCCAGGTTATAGGCTATATTTTATTACGATGGGTAGCATAAGGAATGAGTACTGACGATAATAGTGAGTGAAGACGGAAAAAAAGTTTGCCGCTAGCGCGATTCCTTGCAATACACAGCCTAAACCATTAAGTATAGGACAGTATTATGTAGCAGAGAATATCTATAATATATATAAAATGCAATATCTCTCTGTCTGACTTTCTGTCCATTAGTGCGTTTATCACGCGAGAACCACTTATTCGATTTACGTGTCTTTTTTTAAATTCATACATATATTTGGTCAGTTTAAATAATAATAATCTATATCTATAATATATATAAAATGGAACGTCTCTTTGTCTGTCTATCCGTTAGTGCGCTTATCCCTCGAGAACACATAAGGTTATACCATATATTTTATTGCGTTAGGTAACATAAAGAATAAGCAGTGACGATAATAGTGAATCAAGTCGGAAAAAAGGTTACCGTTAACGCGTTCTCTTGCAATACACTGCCTAAACCATTAAATATGGAACAATATCATGTTGCAAAGAATATAATATATATAAAATGCAACGTCTCTCTGTCTGTCTGTCTGTCCGTTAGCTTATCACTTGAGAACCACTTATCCGATTTACGTGTTTTCATAAATTTATACATATGTTCTATATAATTCGATATAAACCTAGATAATGGGAGATAAGTATAAATAATGGGAGATAAGGAGAAATAATGGGAGATAAGCAGAGATAAGTCTAGATAATGTGAGTTATGGTGAGATAATGGGAGCTAAGGAGAAATAATGGGAGATGAGGAGAACTATTGCGAGATAAGTCAAGATAAGCCTAGATAATGGGAGATAAGGTGAGATAAGGTGAGATAATGGGAGATAAGGGGAAATAATGGGAGATGAGCAGAGATAAGCCTAGATAATGGAAATTATGTAGAGATAATGCGAGATAAGGAGAAATAATGCGAGATATTTTATTACGTTAGGTAACATAAGGAATAAGCAGTGACGATAGTAGTGAATTACGTCCACGCGAGCGGAGCCGCGGGCACTGCTAGTTATGAATAAACTATACTGGTGAGCAAAAAAAATCGACTCAAACTATTTGGCTTGATTTAACATGGATCCTATAATTTAGTGGTCATATATTTTTTCGGATTTTAGGAGCATTTAAAAGTCCATTCTATTCTCTTTCTAATGATACGAAATTCCATAGCATACCTCATGCTGTTTATTAATTAAAATGATTGAAAGGGGAAATAAGGAGAACAAGGATTGACAATAGAGGTAAGAATAAGGAAAAATTAAGCAAATTTTAACTATTAAATTTATTGATAAAAACCAAAATCAATATTTTGTATTACTCCCCCCAGCCCATCTTACTGCTTCCAGCCGATTTTTCATGGACCAGGTGAGCTGTTTCATCACTGTCTGTGGGATTCTCCCCACTCTTCTGCCATCGCAACCTTTAAGTCCCTGAGCGATGCAGGGACTGGATTTCTGGCTCGAACCCTTCTTTTGAGCTCATCTCACATGTGCATTTAGGATTGAGGTCAGGACTCCGCGCAGGTCAGTCTAATGTGGATTTTCCCACCTCCGCCAGGTATTGCCGCACAGATGCAGCAGCATGTAGCCTCGTATTGTCGTGCATTAGTACAAAGCTATCGCCAACAAACGTGTTCCTGCAGGATTTCTTCGATGTACCGTATACGGTGAGGAGTTAATACACCGCTACGAGTCTCATCAGGCACCAAAACCAAATCAATTTTCGCTTCCAGTGAGATGCCTCCCCACACCATGACAGAACCTCCTCCGTAAGTGACCGCTTCAGTAACGCAGCACTTCTCATGGCGCTCCCCAGGCCTCCTACAGACTCGTCTTTTTCCATTATTGCCATATAGGCACATTCGGGACTCGCCGGAGAATAAAATGGAGCGCCATTGCCCTAAGGTCCAGTCGACATATTCTCGGGCAAATGTGAGTCGGTGTTGTCGATGGGCTGCTGTCAATTTCAGTCCGTTAGCTGGCCTCTTCAAAGTTAGGTTAGCTTCTTTAAATCTTCTTCTGACTGTCCAATGACTGATAGCCCGATCACGAAGTTTTCGTAGCTCCTACTGGACCTGAACGTCGGTCAAATGACAATTTCTAAGAGTTGTGTTGACGATGAAGCGGTTGTCTCACTCCGAGGTGTACTTTCTTTTTCCTGGTCCTGATCTCCGTGTAAAGATGCCAGTTTCTTGGTAACATCTGTGGATTCTGGAGACAGCCGGCTGGCTTAGGTGCAATTGCACAGCGACTACACGTTGGCTGTGGCCTTCTTGCAAGAGGGCAATAACTTGTGCCGTTTCTTCCGGGGTGATATCTATTTTTTCGATAACGTAATTATTGAGCAGGTATAGTACGGTTCAAGTTCCGATGAAGGAATGATAGGAAAATGCAGTTGCATGTGTTTTTATAGGGATGAAGAGCGCGCAATGAGTACATTGCTGAGCGAGCAAAAACGGTTCTATTGAGTAAAACCGTTTTAATCAGTACAACTTTTTGGAAATCCAAGTATTTTTGGTATTATTGGAAAGAGTAGAAAATCAGCATTCTGATGGTACCAAAAATAATACCATCGTTTGAAAATTAAATTCAAGAAGCTGTGTTAAATGAAGCAAAATCGTTTGAGTCGATTTTTTTGCTCACCAGTATATTACGAATAAACTATTCAGGTAGTAGGGGATATTGAAAAGCGCTAAAATTTCCAGTTAGTCTCCATGGCAAAATGTTTATTCGAATTTATGTCCTAATTCGTACAAACACCTTAATCATTTAACCTAGTATACAGTAACATGCTCTAATTCTTAAATATTGTTCCACATTACTTTTTTCTACGTTCAAAAACGAAAACTAGGTTAATTTAATATTAAAAATCTAATAATAACTCAATAAGAAGAAACAATAAAAATCTAATTTAATTTAAAATATACCGTTCACAACACCTAGTTATTTTTTGCATTAAAATTTTCATACCTTATAATATTGTTTAAAATTACTTTCGTTTTCTATTAAGAGAAAGCCAAAATAACTTTACGATATTTATTTAACAATAATCAGTTAACAAGCAGTTTTTTACACGAATAGCTAACCTATAAGCTGAAAATTAATTGTGTATCTTATATGTTATATATAATACTATTGCAAGAACACAGTTGAAAAAACAGACCTGTTAGCTGAGTCTTTATATTCTACCGTCGATTTCCAAGAGAAAGCACCACCCACTATTCTTAAAGTACAGGATGTCCGATATTGTCTTCAGAGTCCGTATTATAACACCTATTTTATTGAAGCTAGACACCAAAAAAGCTTTTTTCACTGATGGGATGCCTGCCATAGTACTTAAAAAGTGTGCTAGTGAACTAACTCCAGTTTTCTGTAGCGTTTTCTACTTATCCTACAGAAAGGGAATATTTCCTTCCTGCAGGAGATACACTTCAGTTTAGCCGATACCGAAAGAAGATCTTGCTAAACAACTACCTACCGCACTGCTTTCAATAATATGGGATGTTATGGAAAAGGTTATAAGTCAGCTTCCTCTAAAACATCTAGAAGGACTTAATATTATTAACGACTCGACTAACGACGACTGATCAAAAGATCTTCTAATTTATGTAACACGTGTTTGGAATAACACAATTGAGTTCCAGGAAAAGACAAAATCGAATTTGTTTGGCATTTTCTAAAAGAAAACAATATTCTGAACAAAATGACATCTCAAACACCGGGAAATTCCGAAAATTGGCTGATATAGTATTTTGAAGTTGTGATATGAAAAACTGTTATGAGATATCGAGGCTCAAAGTTTGGTAATTTTTACGACGTTTTCTCGAATTATGAAAAATACATTCAAGTCCATACATAACCTTATAGGGTTTTTTGTGTAGATTTGAAATTTATCCAATTTTTGTCGCTTTATTGCTTTAATAAAAATTTTGAAAGATGGTACATAAAACTGCAGGTGTACAAAAGAGACCTTAACTTCCCCTTATAAAATACATGAAGGAAGTTAAGGTCTCTTCTCGTGTTTGCTAAGGTAGAAATTAATTATTATTAACTTCCAGTCCATGTCGAAAATTTATTTTTAACTATTAATTAATTAATAATTAATTAACATTAAAAAAATAAATGAACAGAATTAACATTGTTTAGAAGTACTTTTTTTTTTATAACCATTACAAAAACATTACGAGAATATAATTAACTATTATTATATTAATAGGATTTTTTCACTGATTTTTTTCACCTAACAAATTCAGTCTGCTCCGTGGACTCTTAGACAGCGGAGGTTGTATTATCTCTTCTTTGTCATTGCCATCTTCTTCATCTTCACCTTAAGACAGAACACATCCTTGTCTTTGGCTGGACAGTGTTTCCTAATTCTGTAGTATAGATATTTTTTTCTTTTGTATGTGAGTCCTTCAGGTGTTAATTCAATAAGAAAGTCCTCTGGACAGGAAATATCAGTAGTCATCTGATGTTTTACCCAGGTTATGTCAACCATCTTTTTTGTGCAGACAAATCCTGGTCCCTACTTGGTAAATCGAAAATAAAAATAATTTGTAATTAGTGTATTGCTTTTCCGTTATTTGCTTTTAAAATACTAGTTCCAGTTATAGACTGGAACCAATATTTGCACACTGTCAGTACCAGTCTCAACTGCGTGTTAATTTTTTTTATAATACTGGCGACATCTTCAATGCAATTCGCACTCTCGACCCTGAATCGCTGTTTGAATACCCCGAACGCCTAATCGACGCCAAATTTTGTAGCCCCAAGTTGATGCATTTATCTTTATCCTCTACCCTGTTTTCTTTGGAGTAACTTTTTGATTTTCATGAATTAGAGGCTCAAGTCTTTTTAAGTGTTTTAAAAGTCTCTTAAATCGTTTTTCCTTGATCCCGTTTGCAAAAAGAAAAAGTTTTTTGCATGCACTTTCTTCCCTCAGTTTATACAACTGTCAAAGCCTTTCCCTATCTTTTTCTTTACTTCCGCAGCCTGTCCTTATTTCGTTTTGGTTTCTAGAATTCCCGCGCACCTGGCCCAAAATTAACACTTCCATTACATTCATACATTCCGAATAGGAGTCCAGAGAGTTGCTGTCCATTTTCATTTTCATGATTTCGTCCATTGTAAACTTTCTATGACATTGTTTTTGGTAACAACCGTCTTATTACTTCTCAGTACTAGATAAAAAAATGTTCTATTTGAATAGTTTTAAACCAATTAAATATTATTGTTAATTTTTTATTAAAGAATAAGTTTAAAGGCAATCGAAAATCAAAGGGGATCTTAACTTTCCCCATATAAAATGCATGATGCAAAATAAGATCCCTTTCTTTGAGGTAGTGGAGTTTGAGAAAAATCTACTTTTTTGGTATTTCCGTTCCAATAATCGACTTAAAATCAGCTGTATAATGTTCAGAACATGCTTGAGCAGTGTGAGCAACCTTAACTTGAAAACAGATAAAATTTACCCAAACTCATATTTTTTAAAGAGTTGATTGATTGGTCCGTTACTTTGTGACAGTACATTTTAACAATAAAATTACTTAATTACTTTGTTAACTGTCACTAAATATTGTGACAGTTAACAAAATAATTAAGTAATTTTATTCCTATTTTTTAACTTTCCTCTACAATTATATATATATATATATATATATATATATATATATATATATATATATATATATATATATATATATATATATATATATATACATATTTATACTACTGTGATCAAAAAATGGTAAGACTTTTGAAATTAAACACAAACGGGTTATTTATTTTTCCAAATTTATTTCGTCCCCTTCAAAGTAATCCCCCTTGGATACAATGCATTTATGCCAACGTTTTTTTTCCAGTCTTCGAAACAGTTGTTGAATTCGATTTCTGGAATGGCCTTTAAAGCTTTCTTCGATTCGTTTTTAATCTCCTCAATCGACTCAAAACGATGTCCTCGAAGCGGTTTTTTGAGTTTAGAAAATAGCCAGAAATCCGACAGAGCCAAATCAGTCGAATAGAGCGATTGCGGAATGATATGAGTTGAATTTTTGATGAAAAAGTCGCGAAGAACCAATGCTGTGTGAAAAAATAAAGAGTTATCGCCCCATAATTCCGGCCTCTTGAGACGAATAGCTTCACGCAAACGACTCATAACAATCAAATAATATTCCTTGTTGACAGTTTGACCCGGCGGAAGGAATTCATAATGAACAACACCACGATAATCGAAGAAAACTTTAACATCACCTTGACTTTCGACTTGCTTTGGCGTGGTTTCTTCGGTCTGGGCTCACATCTAGCACTCGACGATTTTTGAGCACCAAATCCTTGATTTGCCTAACGTGGTTCTCTTCGGTAGATGTTGAAGGTCGTCCAGGACGTTCATCGTCCTCTACACGTTCTCTGCCTTCTGTAAACAATTTATACTAATCAAAAACACTTGCTCTGGATAGAGCATCATCACCAAATGACTTTTTTATCATTTCGAACGTTTGGGAAGCCGAAAAAAAAAAAAAACCATTTTTAAAACAAAATTTAAACAAAATTTAATGCAACTTCTTTGCTGAATTTTTTCACTCATGTTAAAAATCGAAAAAACGCACTTTTGTTGTTGAACGAATACAAGCGAATCTGAGTACGCTATGGTCTTAAAATTTGACAGATGACAGTTAAGGTCCTACTAACCTAACGAAAAAAAATTAATCCGATTTAAATTTAAAAGTTTTACTATTTTTTTATCACAGTAGTATATATTAAAACCGGGAATTTTAATGTATGATATATATATATATATATATATATATATATATATATATATATATATATATATATATATATATATATATATATATACAGGGTTACAGGGAAAGTCGTCCTAGATAATTAAGGACGTTATAGTTTAGGTCGTTTCTGACCGATTTGACTCTATGACATGATGTCCTAAACTTAACCGTTTTCGAGATATTGAAGTTTAAAGATTTTCTAAAAAAAACATGTTTTTTTTGCTTTTATATCGATGTCTGTATGTCAAGTATCAAAAATCATCAAAAAAATTTGAACTAGTTACTAACAGTTTCAAATGGCGGCTGGTTAATGTTTCTAAATTACGAATTTTTACCAAGTGTTTCCTACTTTAAATCAATAAAGAGAAAAAAAAATGTATGGTAGTTATTCTGCAAATTATTTTAAAAACTTTTACGTCTTTTTAGCTATCAGAAAAGGTATAATACTAGGAGTTTAATAGGAAAACTGTACACAGAATGACACCTAAAGCGGGCTCGGGTAGCAAAAGGTAAATTTTCAGTTCTAGGTGAAAATAGGAAAAATACACAAATAAAACAAAAAACCTTGCAATTTAATATTTTTTATTAATTATAATTCATGTTCTATATGGTCGCCATTATTTCTAATATAAATTCTCATTTTTTTTCTTAAATTACTTTTCACAACGCTGGTTGTGAGGTGCCGCCTCATTTCGTCAGCCGCATCAATTATTTTTTGTCTTATGTGTGACCCCACACATAAAAATCCATCGGTGTTAGGTCTGGGCTTCTCGCCGGCCAAGGTATGGGTCCGTCGCTTCCAATCCATTTGTTGGGATAATTGTCATTGAGCCATGCACGAACACTTCCTCTGTAGTGAGCTGGGCAGCCATCGTGTTGAAAGTACATACAACCAAATAATTTGAAATTATACCCATCCACACATTTAAGCTGAATCTTGTTTGTGATCCTTTCGTTCTTTTTTTGTTTGGGCTGCCTTCCTTTTTAGAAGCCCAATAGTGGGCATTGTGGTAGTTTGTAAGACCGTCTTTGTCGAATTTCGACTCGTCAGTCCATAGTATTTTCTTAAAAAAAGATGCATCTTCGACATCGATATTGAGCATAAATCTGCAGAATTCTAATCGTCGCAACGGATCCCCTTCTTCAGTGACTTGCACGGGCGTATAGTGGTAAGGGTGTTGCCCAACAGTATGCATTACAAACCATACCTTCCACTGCGAAATACCAAGCTGTTGTGCGACAACATTTGTAGATGTGGTTGGGTCCACCTCAAAGAGACGTCGTATTTCGTTTTCTTCGTCTTCGTCAAAGATACGTGGTCGTCCCATGTCAGTCCGCCGTCTTTGTATGGAACCAGTTTCTCATAGTCTTCCATAAGTTCCAAATACGTTAACATCAGGTACACGACGAGTAGGATATCGCAGTATGTATTCATCACGTGCACGCGACGACACTCCTTCGCAAAATCCATAACACATTAGGATGTCAGCATATTCCTCGTTGGTATACGTTGCCATATTCACAAGCAGAGATCAAAATCCAGTTACGAGCCAATTCACACAGTCAGAAGACGAAACACAGATATTTTTGAAAAGCACGGTATAGCACCTCTACCACGGACGAATCGCACGAGCAGACTAAAAATCATTCAATAATGTTTAGTGAACAGAAAATGTCACTCGCACAGAGAGTACCCCGACCGGAAAAAATGCTTACCCAAACCTTTTTATTGTTTGAAGGTGCAGGTAGTAAACCGGTAATTGGTAGTATCTAAATTCTATTATTATGTTACTCTACATTTGGGCCTATTGAAATCTCATTTTCTTAGGATTTTCAATAGATCCATTAGATATTATACCGTTTTAGATAGCTAAAAAGACGTAAAAGTTTTTAAAATAATTTGCAGAATAACTTCCATACATTTTGTTTTCTCTTTATTGATTTAAAGTAGGAAACACTTGGTAAAAATTCGTAATTTAGAAACATTAACAAGCCGCCATTTGAAACTGTTAGTAACTAGTTCAAATTTTTTTGATGATTTTTGATACTTGACATACAGACTAACTAAAAATAACCAAAAAATCGCACTCGAGAACCTCTAATAAAAAAAAAATCGATATAAAAGCAAAAAAAAAACATGTTTTTTTAGAAAATCTTTAAACTTCAATATCTCGAAAACGGTTAAGTTTAGGACATCATGACATAGAGTCAAAGCGGTCAAAAATGACCTAAACTATAACGTCCTTAATTATCTAGGACGACTTTCCCTGTAACCCTGTATATATATACATATATATATATATATATATATATATATATATATATATATATATATATATATATATATATATGTTATATATATGTATGTATGTATATATATTAGATTTATTTATTTGTGTTATATGTTGGAGAAATACACTGTTTGACCATTGTAATCTTTTGGTATAATACGTCATGGAGTGGTTATTCCTGTTGTTCTGTACTTAAGCCGGTTCTGTTTATACTAAACACTCTAATACTTAATAACTTGACAATAGACCTTTCAAATTTGTTTGCTGTTACATTATTAATGTTGGTTTATTTTTCTTTAAATTGTTATTATACACCTATTTATCGCTATAGAAAGTTTAAGTTTTGATTGATTTTTATTATAATATTGTTGATTGTTTTTTTTTTGTCAATTTAATTAGGGAGAAAGTAAAATGATATTAGATCATAATGGCAAAAAATAATTAAATATTCAGTAATGAATTTCACAACCGTAGTTTATTATCATAAGCACTTTAATTTCCTACCAAGTTAATTTTTATGAATCGATGTAAATTGTTGTATCGTACTGATACTTTTACGCTAGTACTGCGATGAGTACTTTGAGTCTTGTTCTCTACTCTGTCGATCCTAGCTTGGCTGACGAAACGCGTCCCGAGATGAGTTGGCAAATTAAAAACTACTAATTAATTGCTGAAATATGGACTTTGTTCAATTTTAGTAGTCGATATTGATTTTAAAAGTTTTACCCCGTCATTTATTATTCTTTCTTGAACTACAATAAATATAATCTGAATGAGAAACATCTAATAGAACGAAAAGAATATTTTCGAGGGTGGTGTGGTGACAGCTGCCGTTATCTTTTCAACTCATTTAATAATTTTCATGCAGGTTGCTATTGTGGCTTCCCTAGATATGTCGATTGTTGCCAGAAAAACATTTAGCTTTCTGACTTGAACCACAAATAAGCTTACAGGCCCTGGTCTGTGAACTTTTTGGGTTTTCCGACTCTCAAGTTTTTCTATCTAACTGCGTAACACTGGTGAAGACGAACAAGTCTAAAATTTATATGTAGCAGTTTCATTATTATTGACAGCATCCCCGATAATCATATTTTGGTTGTGTTATAATGGCTGTCGTTATATTTTCTATTTGATTCATATCTATCTATCGTCCTATGTGTCGATTTAATAAGCCTTCTTCCATCCACATCGGACATAGGCCCCACCTTCCTTTTTCTATTTCTCTCTATTCTTCGCCTTTCGGATCCATACTAAACTAGCCGTTCTTTTCATCTTGTCTGGGGCCTTCCTCTGCATCTTTGTCCCAAGCATGGCCTCCATTCTTGTATTCCTTTATTTCATCTCTCATCTTGTTGTCTCATTCTATGACCTGTCCCTCTCCATTTCAAACCTGCTACCTGTTCTCTTACGTCTGTCACTGTGGTCTTTTGTCTTATACTTTAATTTCTAATTCTGTCTTGTAATTTTATATTCAGCATCTAGCGTTCCATTGCGTGTTTTAATGAGTTGATCCATCATCTCTTTCAGATGAATTCTTTTGTTAGTTAATATTTTTCTTTATTTGCCAAATGCTGCCCATGCCAGTCTGATTCTTCTCTGTACTTCTGCTGTTTGATTTGCTTTTCCACACTTTAATATAATAAAGTTTTCAAATAATAAAGTGTGGAAAAATTTGATTCATATTTGTTTATATATATATATATATATATATATATATATATATATATATATATATATATATATATATACATATATATATATATATATATATATATATATATATATATATATATATATATATATACATATTTATTTATTTCTGCAATACAGCTCACTGAAATCACAAATCCGATAAAGATAGAAAGAGATATAAGACAAGGTGATACTCTATCGCCAAAACTGTTTACGTTGGCACTCGAAGAGGTGTTGAAGGAGTTGCACTGGCAGGCTTAGGGAATATCTAGAAATAAAAAGAGACTCAGCCATTTGAAATACTCAGACGATATTGTTTTAATATCTAAAAATAAGGGATAACTTGAACAAATGTTCGTGGAATTGGAAAAAAAAGGTAGCAGGAATAGACCGTTCCCGACGGCTCCCTCTCAAGCCTGGACAACGACGAAGAAATATGTGGAAACGCTCAGAATAAAATAGAGAGGTATGGAGATCCAAATGCTCGGAGTAAATCTTAAAATAAAGATTTAGAAATGATATAATAAGCAACACAACAACGATAAATAATGTTGGAGAAGCTATTCCTAACTGAAATGGTGATTCACGGGATATGTAACGAGGTGCCATGGTAACAGATGGAACAAAACCATATTACAGTGGAGATCATACCTGGATCAGATCCAGAGGTCGACCAGCAATGCGCTGGACGGATGACATCAAGGGAACCGCGGGAAGCTAGACACCAAAAAGGCTTCTGGCGCTAACGGAATACCTGCCATAGTTCTCAAAAACAGTACGGGGGGAACTAACACCAGTTTTCTGTAGGCTTTTCAACCTATCCTACAGAAAGGGAATTTTTTCTTCCTGCTGGAAATGTGCCACGGTTCAGCCGATACCTAAAAAAGACAAGAAGACCTTGCCAAATAACTACCGACCAATCGCACTGCTTTCAGTAATATCGAAAGTCATGGAAAAGGCTATCAATCAGCATCTTCTAAAATATCTTAAAGGGTTCAGCATTATTAGCGATCACCAATATGGCTCTCATATTTCCTCAGAGAGCGTTCTTTACGAGTGGCAATCGACGGATTTCTTTCTAACACCTTCACTATCAACGATGGTGCACCCCAAGGCTCCATACTGTCTTCTACTCTCTTTCTCATTTATATTACCGATCTGCTGGAAAAGACCGAGAATCCAATCTACAGCTTTGCAGATGATAGTACACTTATCTCTTCATTCACTTTGAACGCTCGGACATCGGCTACTCAGACGAATATCCGCAGACAGCAGGAAGTCATTCAACTCAACAAAGACCTGGAAGAAATTCTATCTTGGGATGACAGTAACCAAGTGGAATTTAACGCTACAAAAAGGCAGGCGGCAGTTTTTTCTAAAAAAGTTAACGTTGCTGAACCCGGCATAGTTATGTCGGGGCACTCCATTCCTCTAACATCGTCATTGAGTGACGTTAATTTGGGAGCAAATGTATCCTGGCACGAACATGTTGCAGACATAGCAAGGAGAGCTTCTCAAAAGTTGGGACTATTATTTCGAACCAGGAAGCTTCACACTCCACAACAACTGTTAATTCCTTACAAAGCTCAAATTCTACCAACTATGGAATACTACTCCCATGTTTGGAGCTCCGCTTCCAAACATACACTTCATTTGTTGAATTCTATTCAGAGAAGAGCTGTTCGTCTAATTGGAGACCCGGAACTGACCGGCGGCCTTGATTCGCTGGAACATCGAAGAACGGTTGGCGACTTGAGCCTATCCTACAAGTATTTTCATGGAAAGTGTTCGAAGGATGTGGCCCGCTTAATTCCTCCCAGAGTGGTGAATGTTAGAAGTACATGTCGCGCTAATACTTCACATCCGTATGAGGTTCAGCTTGTTACTCCTCGTACAACGCTTTTCAAGCAGTCTTTTATATAATCCCTTTGGAATAATTTGCCCAGGACTGTGTTTCCTACCGAGTACAATTTACAACGATTCAAGAACAACGTGAATCGCTTTCTCCGCACACGTGTCGCTCCAGTAGCCCTTTAGGGACTTCCCTGTAGCACGTGTGCTAGATCCATTAAAAAAAAAAAAAAACAATCCTGGCTCCGGGAGGTGCGGAACCGACAAAACTAAAGACGAATGAGGGAGCCTTTGTCTCGAGATTGACCGATACAGGCTGATGATGGTGACGATATATGTATATGCATATGTATATGTATACGTATATATAAATGTATATGTGTACGTATACGCATATGCGTACGCGTACGCATACGCGTATATATATATATATATATATATATATATATATATATATATATATATATATATATATATATATATATATATATATATGTATATATATATATATATATATATATATATATATATATATATATATATATATATATATATATGTATATGTATATATGTATATATATATATATATATATATATATATATATATATATATATATATATATATATATATATATGTATATATACATTTGAAATTTTAAAATTAATATCCGTTACGATATGAACTGCCAATACTTTGTTTTTCAATATATCTTCAAGAGTTAGAATCTCAACCTCTGTTACCATGAATAACATTTCAAAATAATATGCTTTGTTGTTTTCTAGATACTTCTAACAGGATACCGAATTTGATACACCCTGTATTTATATTTTATATTTTAACTCTGCAACGCCGAATGGTAGCTTATATTATTCTTATATTTTACAGTCTATTCTTCTCAATTAGCAACAACAAAAATATTGAGTGAGTCTTTAAGATTTTTAACAACCCAATCAACTTGAGTCAAGCCTTCTCACTTAATAATTGGTAAATGAAATTTATTAGTTAAGATTGAATGACTCGGCAATTCTTATACTCATACGTACACACTTGCGTTCCGGTAAAAAAAACGTAAACATAATGTGGACCTAAAGTGTTGGTTAGAGATTGATTAGACAAATACTAACTGTGTTTGGTACTACTTGATTAGAGTACCAGTCATAAATGACAAGAGAGAAAGGGATATGCATTTTTTCTTAAAGCAGGAGCATAATGAAATTGAAAAAATATTTATTAGAAAGTATTGGAAATTTAAAATTGCCGGTAGAACTGAAATTTTACCGGCAAATTAACAAAAACGATAATTTTACCTGAGCGTAAACCAGTCTCCATTGTCAAAAACTAATATGGTTGCTATGGCACGGTGCCCTGGAGCCGAATCAAATAAAAATATGGGGTGGTTCCAAGAGTTTAATGAGCTTTGATTCTAGCAGTTATTAGGAACTTTTCAAGCCATTATAGAAAAAAATCGGCTTGGCTTTTTTTTTTAAAAGCAAAAAAACTTTTTTATTATTTTTATTAATTTAAAAAAATGAAGTTCCGCTGAGGCTAGTTTATATGATTTTCGTATTAGAACAAACCCGAAATTATTTTTCTCAGCTTATATTAAAAGTTATTATGTCTCATGTAAACTAATATGAAAAAAAAAAATCGTTTAGCGCATTAAAATCGGCTAGTAGACAGTAAAAACAGCGTACATAACACAGTGCAACACATAAAACGGAAACTAAATTCTGACTTCAGTTTCTGGAAGTGCCCACCCAAACTAGCAAAACCCTATTTGGATTTTGATAGTTTAGTTCGAATTTTTTTTTTTTTTTTGCCATCATCAATTTTTTTTCTCGAGCTTTGGTTTTGCACGGCTATATCTCGTAAATTATTGGGAATTTCTCAATGCAATCTTCAGACGAAATGTTCTTCACACCAAAATACACAATTTTTATGAACATATTGAGGCCTGATTTTCACTCTTTCGTGGTGTTTTTAGTGCTGAAGGCCCGAAAAAATGCCATTTTTTCACATTTTCGACCATAACTCACAAACCGTGCATATTTTAGTATAACTGTCTTCGACAAAAATATTCTCTGCATCGACACGAGTAACTTTGCTGAACATTGCAATAGCCTACAATCGATCCTTATAGTTCTTTTGGCCGTTGTAAGGAATTTCGCCACCAAATAGTACATTTCACACCAAAATTTCAACTGTCGTAAAACGTAAAACCTGAAAAAAGCTGAAATTTTGGTGTGAAATTCCTTACAACGGCAAAAGGAACTATAAGGATCGATTGTAGGTTGTTGCAATGTTCAGCAAAGTTACTCGTGTTGATACAGAGAACATTTTTGTCGAAGACAGTTATGCAAAAATATGCACGGTTTGTGAGATATGGTCGAAAATGTGAAAAAAATGGCATTTTTTCGGGCTTTCTGCACTAAAAACACCCCGAAAGAGTGAAAATCTGGCCTCGACATGTTCACAAAAATTGTGTATTTTGGTGTGAAGAACATTTCGTCTGAAGATTGAAATTCCCAATATTTTACGAGATATAGCCGTGCAAAACCAAAGCTGGAGCAAAAAAATTGATGATGGCAAAAAAAAATTCGAACTAAACTATCAAAATCCAAATAGGGTTTTGCCAGTTTGGGTGCGCTCTTCCAGAAACTGAAGTCACAATTTCGTTTACATTCGATGACCTCGAACATGTTGCACAGTGTAAGTTAAAGATAAACAATTACAAGAAGCTTACATAACAATGAATTCGTGTACGTTCAAGTTCTCATGTTTCTTTAATAAGACAAGCAGATAGGCTTTAAACCAGAAAGAAATATCGAGCCTGAATAAGTTGTTGATTTCTATAAAACTGGAAATCTTACTGAACAATATTGAATCTCCTTTCAGCAAAATTCGGTTATCTCAACCTGAAGCTAAAAATATCGTTTTTTTTTCTTCCTCAGATTTCAGAAAAAATAATAATATGTTATTGACCTGAGACCTGTCTCAAACAGTCAGCAAAATTTTAAAAATTGATTATTGAAAAATACTGTGAATGTTCAGGTTAGTTATAATTTGATTCACTAATTTTTTACTTGTATTTGGCGGCGATGTGAATTCATTGAAGCGAATATAAAATGACATTTTAGGAATGTTAAAAAGTTGCCTTATAGTACTGGTTTGGATGGTGCGTTCGATACCATTTATAAATATCGATACCGCTGACGAGTATCGAGATCAAAATATTGAAAAATCTGTGATTGTGTTAGCCGATACTTGTTGGAAATTCATAATAAAATTATATAAAAACAACACTATGTTTTAATTTCCAATATATTTAAAGTCACTTGACAATTGTTTCACCATACAATGGCTTCTTCAGAAGTAAATAAGCAAGGAAGGATTTTATATAATTATATTGAATAATTGTTATTGGGAAATATAATAACAGAAATAGACTGTCCACTTACAAAACGTGAACCTAGTCTCAAGCACCTACTTTCTTTAGTAATCTGAAGAAAAAGAAAAAGGTTTCAGAAGGCTGGAAGATTAATGTACTTGAAATCAATTTTTAATAATATCAGAGCTTCATAATACGAATAGTTACGTTGACGTACGTTAGTCAGAATAAATTGTACTCGGTGAAAAAACATATGTATATATATATATATATATATATATATATATATATATGTGTGTGTATATATATATATATATATATATATATATATATATATATATATATATATATATATATATATGTGTGTGTATATATATATATATATATATATATATATATATATATATATATATATATATATAGTGAAGTCTGCTTGTAACGAACCCGTTTATAGCGAATTTCCAGTTAAAACGAACTATTTTATAATGCACGAAAAAACTTCCCAGTTATAACGAACTTCCGGATAAAGCGAACCAAATTTGGATGTTTTGTGTCCGTTTTATAACGAATTTGCTACTCCCTGTGCTCGATGTCGCGCGACTTTATCTAGGGAATTCACCGAAATTCCCTGGGAACCCCTATTCTACTTGTTTCCGCCGCATCGCTAATTCGAGCAGTATTATTTTCAATTCATCTTTGATCAAAGTAGCAAAGTGAATGTTTAAGTTTTTATTTTAAAATGAGTAAACAAAAACATAAAGCGTTTACTTTAAAAGACAAAACACGATATTATAAGGAAAATAGAAAATGGAGTTAAACAAAGTGATGTTTGTAAACAGTTGAATTTAACTAAATCTACGGTTTCTGCCATATGGAAGAAGAGGCAAGAAATCTTATCAATCTATGATAAAAGAAACTTTAGTTGTAAAAAAGTAAAAAATATACACATGACCAAGTCGGTAAAGGACTCCTTAAATGGTTTAGTCAAAAACGACATGAACATGTTTCTATTACCGGCTATACTTTACAAGAGAAAGCTAGTTATTTGGGAAGGAAAATAGAGAACACCGAGTTTAACTGTTCTAGAAGTTGGATTGAACGATTTAAAAAGCGACATAATATTAGTAGATAGTAGGAGAAACTGCAGAAGTGGATATGACTGTTGTTGATCAGTGGTTGGATAATGTATGGCCGGAAATTCGAGAAAGTTATGAATATGCGGACATTTTTAATGCGGATGAAACGGGTTTGTTGTACAAGATGACGCCTAATAAGACATTAAAGTTTGTCGGAGAGAATTGTGCTGGTGGAAAATTGTCAGAAGGCATTACTATGTTGGTAACTGCAAATATGTCTGGAACAGAGAAAAGAAAATTGTTGGTGATAGGAAAGTCCGCTAATCCTAGCTGTTTTAAAAACAAACATTTACCAGTAAAGTACAAATCAAACAGAAATTTTTAAAAACAAGCTAATCGAATGGAACAAAGAATTAAAATTCACAAACAGAAAAATATTAGTTTTGATTGACAACTGTCTAGCGCACCCTGATATATATATATATATATATATATATATATATATATATATATATATATATATATATATATATATATATATATATACACTGCGCCGCAAAATTAACGCATAATTTTAAAAATCGAAAAATCGACTTTATGAAATTTTTTAAAGCGACGCCAATGGTTCTTAATCAGGTCTTTATGATATATTTAAAATGTAGAAGTATGGAGTAGATAAAAAGCAGTATTTGTTTACAATACAGAACAAATGGTAAATAAACAAAATTCCACAAAATTGCAATTTGGCCTATGTGTGTTAAATTTGCTTCTACGCTTGTATTGGCAACGTTCAACGTTTGTAGTGTTAAAATGGCCCAAAATGCCCGTGAAAATAGGAATCTTTCGCCTGAGGAATGTGCTGTTGCCATAGCGCTTGTAGAAGAAGGCTTGTCCCAAGTTCAAGTGGCACTTCGTCTTGGAGTGACACAATCTACTGTGTCCAGGATACTGGAACGATTTCGGGAGACCAACAGCAATCAAAGAAGACCTGGACAAGGTCGCCATAGGGTGACAACAAATAATCAAGACCGATTTTTGAGATTGCAGGCAATACGAACTCGGTTTGTTACGACCACATCACTGCAGTAAGAATTTTCCCGCAGGTATAATTACCGTATTAGTAGAGATACAGTGCGAAGAAGGTTGGCAGAAGTCGAAGTTACTCCCTATCGAGCCGCAACTGGTCCCCTTCTAACTGCAGATCATCGAAGGCAGCGTCGTCAGTTTGCACAAGAACATCAAAATTGGGGAGACCGCGAATGGGGCAATGTATTGTTCAGCGATGAGTGTAGATTTTGCCGTTTTAGTGATGATCGCCGTAGAAGAGTATACCGACGTCCTGGCGAGCGATATGCCCAATGCAACATTGTCGAAACAGTAAGCTATGGTGGGGGATCTGTTATGGTGTGGAGTGGCATTAGTTTGGAGGCCCGTACAGAATTGGTTATAATTCAGGGAGGTCGTTTAACAGCTGATCGATACATAACGGACATTTTAGAACCACAGGTGATACCATATGCCCCCTTTATCGGACAAGAATTTTTATTTATGCACGATAATGCACGCCCGCACGTCGCTAGAGTGGTACAAGATTACCTCCAGGACGTGGAAATTGCAACATTACCTTGGCCAGCAAGAAGTCCTGACCTTAACCCTATCGAACACTTGTGGGACAATCTAAGTCGAAGTGTTAGAGCCTTACTGCCTCCACCTAGGGACCTAAATGAGCTTTCAGTAAGGTTGACGGAAATGTGGGATGATATGGATCAGGATACAATTAGAAACCTGATTTTAAGTATGCCTAGAAGATGTGAAGCAGTAATCAGGGCAAGAGGAGGCAATACACGTTATTGATTTATTTTTTCTATTGTAATATCATTTTTTTTTTTTAACAATTTCTAAAATAAAATTTTTGTGTAATTATCATTTTTTCAATATTGTTAGAAAATACTGCTTTTTATCTACTCGATATTTACACCGAGTCTAAAAACATTGAAAAGATATCATAAAGACACAATTTAAATCCATTGGCGTCGGTTAAAAAAAATATATAAAATCAATTTTTCAATTTTTAAAATTATGCGTTAATTTTGCGGCGCAGTTTATATATATATATATATATATATATATATATATATATATATATATATATATATATATATATATATATATATATACATATATACATATATGAGCATTTCCGTAAATTGTTGGTATGTTAGCGGTTTAAAAAGAGAGAAATTTTTTTTAAAGTGACACATATTAGATTCGATTTAAATTGTTCTTTGGACCTCCAGAAACAATTATTTATGGCTGAACACCTTTTTTTACAGCTCAATATGTAAATGGAAAAACTCGCTAAATTGCCGTAAAAAGTATAAAAAATGAATATATAATGTACCGTAAGTTTATCCATGCGATTTTGTTGAAATTATTCATCGTGAATCCTGATTTTCCTACAAAAGTTGTAGGTTTTTTGAGGTAGAATAAGATTAGCAGAAAAAAACTTTTGATTTTATTAGAAAATTACATTTTTACTACTATTGTGTGTGCGCTGAGGGCGCTGATATTAGAGACAGTGCCTGCGGCATTCGTACTCCGTTATGTTGTTTTTCTGGAGTAACGGCGAAAAAAAATAAATGATTTATTTAGAAAAAAAAAAAAAAAAAAAATTTACAAAAAACATTTCATTGTTCCAAGGCATGAGTCAGTGAAAAAAAGGCAAATGTTGGCGTGTATAGGTGTGTGTGTGTGTGTGTGTGAGTATGTGTGTGTACATTACGGTTCCATTATAACGGGGGCGTTAACATTTCTATTGCGGGTTATATTGAAATCAGGATTGGGATTTATGGGGAATAGGTTATTTTGGAAAATAGGATTGGACATATCGGGAAGTTTGGCATAGAAAGTCCGATGTCGTTTGTCTATAAATTCGTCTATACGTTCGATTTTTAAGTCCTTGTGTATGTCCGTTCCCCTTATGTACCAAGGGGCGTTCGTTATTCGTCGAAGTATTTTATTTTGGCACGTCGTTTTTTATTTGTCTTTGCTGTATGGCACCAGGCGTTGCTGCCATACAACATGGTCGGTCTGATCGTTTGTTTGTAAAGTAACGTTTTGTTTTTTAAGTTTAATTTGCTTTTTCTGTTTAGTAGGGGATATAGTTCGCTGTATAGTCTGTTTGTCTTGTGTCTGTGATATGTTGTCTCCAGCACAGTTTCTTGTCGAAGGTGATCCCCAAATATTTTAGGGTGTCCCCCCAAACTATTTGGTGATCTTGTACTGTCACTGGATTTGGTCGATGTCGTCTGTATGTGAAGAGTATCGCTTGTGTTTTTTCTGGATTTGCTCTGATCTTCCAGAGCGTCATCCAGTCTTGTATTGCGTCTGTTTGTCGTTGTAGATGCATTTTCAAAAGTGTATGGTTTCTATTTGTAGCATATATTGCAGTGTCGTCTGCATATATTCAAAGGGATGTCTGGGGGATTTTTGGAATGTCAGCTGTGAATATATTGTACAAAATTGGGGCTATGGGGGAGCCTTGAGGCACACCTGCTTCGATGTTTCTTATTTCGGAGAGGGACTCATTTGCTTTAGCGAAAAATTTTCGGTTTCTAAGATAACAACCGATGAATTTTATGAAATTGAGGTTTATCTGAAAAATGTGGTGCATTTTGTATATGAGCCCAAGATGCCAAACTTTGTCGAAGGCTTTTTGCACGTCTAGAGCGATCAGCCCCGTGGACCTTTTTCGCTGCAGACCTGCCAAAATGCAATCGACCAGTCTGACAAGTTGGTGTTCGGTAGAGTGGCTAGCTCTGAACCCGAACTGCTCGTCAGGGATGATGTTCTGTTCCTGTAGGATGTCTTGTAGCCGAGATAGGAAGATTTTCTCCGCTATCTTGGCTACGGAAGATATAGGGCTGATTGGTCTCCAGTTTTGAGGAAAAGTGAGATTTTGTTCTTTTTTTGGAATCATGGTTATGACTGCTGTTTTCCAGGGCTTTGGGAAAGTATTGAGATTGAAGCTGGCGTTTATAATGTCTGTAAGTGAGTCTATTATGTTGTCGGGGAGTTCTTTTAGAGTTTTATTCTTTATTCTGTCTAGGCCTGGAGCTTTTTTATTGTTTGACATTTTTATTTGGTTTTTTATCTCAACTGGAGTAGTGGGGGGATCGGGGGGGGATTTTCGGGTATGTGTCTTAGAATGTGTCTAGCGTCTCTTTCGATTTGCTCTTCACGGTCTATGTCATCGTCTGGGTCGTTGTGTGGTTGGAATTGCTCCTCCAGCGAGTCTGCGAAAGCTTCCGCCTTCTCTTCGCTGGAGTAAGCCATTCCGTTACGACCGTGTAAAGGAGGAATGGAGGTTTTTCCTTCCCCCCTGAAAAACTGGGACATTCTCCACAGAGAATTATCCTCGGGATTCAGGCTGGTCAGGAATTCCCACCATTTCTCGTTTTTGTACTCAAGTATTTGTGTTTTTATTGTTTTAGTGAGTCTGTTTGCTTGTCTGCGTATGTTTGGGTCTAAGGTATTTCTCGCTCTTCTTCTTAGCCTGTTTCTTTCTCGTATGAGATTTTTTATATCTCTTGGGAGAGCGTACGGGTTATGTGTTGTCTCTGTTACTTTGTCTGTTGCCTGTTCCAAGGCTGTCTGTATGTTTGTCGTCAGAAGCGTTACCGCTTCGTTTAGTCTGTGTTCGTTGTCTATGTTGTCTGTATTTATATTTGTGTTTGAAAGCTGTGTTTTAAAATTGTCCCAATTTGTTTTTGTTATGATATTCGTATGTCTTTTGTATGTATGTTCTCCCACGTAGAAAGAAACAGGAAAGTGGTCAGAGCTGAGATTGCCCGTGGTGGTGGTTCGGATGTTATAGTGGCAGTTTTTTGATAGTCCAAAGTCTATTGTTGTTGGGTGATTGAATTGGTAGTGTGTCGGTTCGTTTGGGTAATGTATGTCGATTAGGTTTTGTGTGATGTGTCTGTGGAGTGTGTGTCCGTCTCTGTTTGTGCTTCGTACGTTGTTCCCCAGGCAGTGTGCTTGGCGTTGAAGTCGCCAGCCACTAACTGAGGACAGTCTTTGTCAAAAAATAGATTATTTAAGTCATTGTCTGTAAGTTCTGTTTGTACACGTTTGTAAATTGTCTTTATAATTAGCGGTCCGTCCTCCATGTCAATCTGGATCGCGGTGCTTTCCACACTGTCATGGTTGGGAACCGCCAATTCGTGGTGTTTAAGTCTGTTTTTAACGAGGATGGCTGTGCCGCCCCCGCGTCCGTTTAGTCTGTCGGTTCTGTAAATTGTATAGTTCTTGACGTTGTAGCGAATTCTAGGCTTAAGGAAGGTCTCTTGTCGCAGAGCTACCTCGATTCCCTCCTCGAGCAAGTAATCCGCTAGTTCGTCTTTTTTGTTCGTCAGTGAGTCTGCGTTCCAAGTAATGATGTGTAGCGTCCGTGGTTTTGTCTGTCTGGTTTGTCTATGCATTTAGGAGGGCTTTGAGGATGGGGTTAGATTGTATTTTATTTGTTAGGTTTGCTAGTTTTTCAATTATTTCTTCTTCTGACATCGTCAGAAGTTCTAGCAGTTGTAACTGTTTGTTTTGTGGTGGTGGTGTGGGTTTGGTGGGTGCAGGTGTTTGTGTGGGTGCAGGTGTTTGTGGATGGGTTATGTTTGCGAAGGTGAATTACATTTTTACTTTACTTTTTCTGAAGTTTTTTGAAATTCAGTTTCAGATTTGGGTCGGTATTGAGCCCAAATCAGCACAGTTTCTTAATATGCCATACAATATTCAAAACTACATATCATAAGCTTTAAACTGGACCAGATTGTGTCCTCATAGATTGTGTTAATTTATGGACGTATAAGGCGGTCATGTTTACGAAGAGTGACCCATTATATATATATATATATATATATATATATATATATATATATTTATTTTTCAATTTTCTTGGGTTTGGAGGTCAATTATAAAATGAAACTTCCTAAATTTTATTGTGATCCTTTCCTTTTATTGACGTTTCGGCACAGTTTGCCTTTCTCAAAATTTTTTTATTTTTTTTTGTCGGGTTCGGCTTGGACGTGGATGCTTAGGTTACATCAGGCTACAGGTTACGGTACACGAACCATATGTTAATTAGTTTTCATTGTCATTTATTTTATTTTAATTTAAAAATTGATACGAACACAACATGTATACTGCATTTTCTGTCTTTGCAGTCTACATGTTGTGTTCGTCCCAATTTTTAAATTAAAATAAAATAAATGACAATGGAAACTAATTAACATATGGTTCGTGTAACGTAAAATGAAAAAAAAAGAGTACGTTGTGATTCAGTGAAATAGGCAAAGATAAATATTAACCTAAACATCCACGTCCAAGCCAAACCCGACCAAAAAAAATAAAAAAAAATTGAGAAAGGCAAACTGTGCCGAAACGTCAATAAAAGGAAAGAATCACAATAAAATTTAGGAAGTTTCATTCTATAATTGACCTCCAAACCCAAGAAAATTGAAAAATAAAAAAAAATACATACAGGGTCAAAGAAAAATAACAAAATCATATATATATATATATATATATATATATATATATATATATATATATATATATATATATGTATATAAGTCAAGTCATTTGACTTGATTATAAATTTTGACTTGATTATTTATTGCAGTTAATTGTCAAATTCCTTTACTTTCAGTCATGATAAAGACCTATCAAAGATTTATTAAATAAAATAGAAGTAAAACATTTTCAGAGATCATTGTTTAAGCAACCTTTTGATACAGGAAATATATACATATATATATATATATATATATATATATATATATATATATATATATATATATATATATATATTATATAAACAAATATCTGGCATATTATTAAAATGTAAAAAAAGCACGTATTTTTCTTTCCAGTAATAAGTCAGTTTTGTGGAGTACATTTGCCCATTGCAATTTATGGGTTATTCTTTCTTTGAAGAAAAAAACAAGCTAAGTAAGTAAGTAAGTGTTAAAAACAATTATCACCATTATCATAAATGTTATGAACGCCAATTAGATTCGCTTTTTTTTTAGTTTAGACTGCTATACGAATTCAGCGAAGCGAACAGAAAATAATATTTTAGGAGTTGCCTTGTATGGCAGCCTTTGTTAACCACTTTACGTTTTATTTACACTTAAAAGTCGAAACACCGAGCCCCGAAATAAAAACGTGTACGAAGCTACCTTCGAGGCATTTTAATTGTTGGTACCTAAATCTTCAGCGTATAGACTCCGTAGTAGATACGGGACTATGGTATCGATATGCACCAATCGATTGGTGTATAGATTTACTTCGTTCATCAACATCTCTTAAAATCGCCTTCATGTTAGCTAATTTTCGGATTTTAGCCCTTGATTATAAATTGGTCCTTTACGACTGAACCAATTCAGTAAACTTGATTTTTACTAGGGTTCGGATGAGCTGACTTACACATCATTTTAGTGGTCACACCATTCCGGCACAATGGTGTAAAATAAAAAATAAAATGCATCAACGCTAAATCGACTTTTTTAATTTGTTTTGAGCTGATAGCCGTATACACCGTCTGTCCGAAAAGTTCCCGGTTATTACTTATGTTCTACATAGTCCCATCCGACCTCAGTTTAACGTTCAAAACGTTTATACAACCATGTGAAACTGTTAGAAAATTCTTCTTTTTAGATTATGTTTAACTCGCTCGTCACAGTGGTTTTAATAACTTCCAACTCGTTTTGGCGTTGACTCTTCATCTGAAGCTTGATTTTTGGGAATTAAAAGAATGTGACTAGGGGCTAAATCAGGCGAATAATGAGGGTGGTGGAGTACGGACACTTGTTTTTGCGCCAAAAACTGCACCATAATTCCAGCCGTGTGACCGAGCGCCTTGTTTTGAAGCAAGAAAAAATCTTTTTCGTTCCATCGTTCCGGTCGAACCCGCTGAATCCTCTTGCAGAGTCGTTCCATAATATCCACCTGGTACCTGGCGTTCACAGTAGCGACAGTCCGACTCGGCACCTTTGATCTCAAGGGGTTCGAGTTTTTAATCATCACATGACCAGTCGCCATATTGCTGGTGAGTTTTTGAATTACTCAAATTCCTTTTAAAGAAAAATCCTATTCTGTAGAATAAAAATGAATTTTAGTGATTCTTTTTTTTAGAAACATTTTTTTATCAAGTTCTTATTAAAACAGATACACAAAAAATAGGGAAAATGGCAAAAAATACAAGGACAAAATATATTTGGCACTTAACTATCTCACTGTTTATATTTCTCAACTATTAGAGATATTGTCCTGGGGGAGGGGGGAATATGTTCATTTTGAGAATATATTTCTGCACACCTTCAGCTTGGCGCGTAAAATGTTAACAATCATACTCCTTATATTTTAGCGAATCCTAGTAATTTGGAGAGATTGAAAATAATTATAATTATCATTTTAAGATGAGATCGTCACTTTTTGTTCCATTTTATCATTAGTTAATTCTAATACAATAATTTTCACACAACTAATGACTTTTTGTGTCTATATACTACGTATATAAAAAAATGAAATTCACGCACTGATTTATTCAAACTCATTTGGGCTGGAGAATTACTACTTTTGCATGCTTGAATTGAATTTTGAAAGTTTGGTTAGCGAATCTTAGCAAATAATATAACTTAACTCTAGCAAACAATTTTAATATGAAAGATAATCTTTATATAATATATTGCATAATAGAAATAAAGAATTATGAATAAATTATCTTTTAGGATCTTTGGGAAATCTAAAAAAACTAACTCCTTCAGAGATACCACATATATTTTTAGAAGCGCTAACCGCACATTAAAAACTTCCTCTTGACATCTTTTTTTATAATTACTTTCAATTATAACGTTAAAGAGTCATTTACTTACTGGAAAATTATTAATAATGAATTTCGTAGCACGTTATAAAAATATTCTCCTTAAAACCCAGATGTAAACAAAACCGCGCGGCCAGCCATGTTGTTGGTAAGATAAGGGTTGCATATTTGATAAAAAACAGGACCTAAAAATTTTTCTTGAGCGTCGCTACTGTGTTTTATAATTTCTGTGACACTGATGTATAAATTTATCGATATTGTTTTTCAGCTTTGCCATCCATGAAAAAACGATCACTTTTTCAGTAAAGGTATATATTTTTTTAAGGAAAAGCCCTTATTGCATGAGAATAGAACTTTTTTACACACCTACGTTGAAAGAATTCTTCTGTTTGTAAAATGTAAAGGCGGGCGAAATGGACACAAGAACAGTTTTTTTCACCAGTGATGTTTTATTTATCTCGTGTATTGCTTGTTAGGTGACAAAGAATACTACAGTGGGTCTGGTAATAAAGTGTCGCCCGTAACTTGTAGTCGGTAAAAGAAATTTCTTTTTTTTTTAAGTTATTGTTGCCATCTCTGCAAACAATGCTGTGCGAAAAGAGATTCATTTCTTACCTTATTTATGGTTAAATAGTACTTTATGTAATGTAAGAAACAAAAGGTTCTATTTGGGGATTTTTACCTGTTTGAATACTTCTGCCAATTCGTCTGCTATGATTTTCGACCACTCAGGTGCATCTTCCGCTTGCACCTGTTTCATAACTTTAATTTGATTTCGAAGCCTCGAGTACCCCGCAGCATCTCTCATGAAGCACTCCAGACGTCATCAAGTTTAAACTATTATAGAAAGTGCAAAAATGAATGAATTTTAATTGTGTAAAATAAATTCTGTCCCTAAAGGTGACTACAGTTTCACTAGGTTTATAGAATTTCATATTTTTACTTAATGTTGAGTGAGTAATTAACTGTTCAATTATCGAGTTTTTTTAAATAAAATACTCCCAAAAATCTTTAAAGGATAAGCAATAAGTTAAAAACTCCATTGGACTGAGTTGAAAGTTGTTTATTAAACATTTTTTGCTAAAATAACGAAAAATTGAGATATCACAAGTTTGGTATCTGTGTTAGTTTTTGTGCAAAGGTGTGCGTGGACGCCATGGACCGTCAATCTTACCTTCATCTTAAAATTCGGGAAAGTGTTGCAAATTTAAAAAAAAAATTCAACCAATTATTTGAAAATTCGGAAAAGTATTGCAAAATGGGAAAAATAGTTAAAAAATTCGCGTAAATGTTTCAAAATGGGAAAAATATTTTTAAAATTTTGTAAATTGTTGTAAAATGATAAAGTTAGTTAAACAATTCGGAAAAATGTTGCAATATGCAGCAAATTGTTTACAACTTCGAGAAATTGTTGCTAAAATTAAAAAAAATACTTCAAAGTTTCAATACAATATTACTAAATTGGAAAAATTTAAAATTCTGGAAATTGTTGCACAATGTAGCAAATTGTTTAAAAATTCTGGAAGTTGTTGCAAGATGCTAAAACTTGTTTAAAAATTCAGGTGAAAGTTCCAAAATAGAAAAAATACTTAAAAATATAGTACATTGTTGCAAATTTTTCCAATTTTATTTAATTAATTTAAAATTTTACTTAATTAATAGAAAATATTCGACTAAAATTTATGCATTTTTTTATTTTTACAGAAAATGCGTGTGACCAAATGGAATTTTTTTACAATTTTTTACTTTTCCTATTTGTCAAAAACCAAATACATGATAACATAAATGTAATTATTGTCACTATTGAAGTGGAAATGACAAAGTTTACATACATATATTTTGTCAGAAAATTTGAAGAAACCGATTATCAAATTGATGACAAAATTTCGAAATAGATGGCAAAACGTCCACAAAATCCAAGCGCAATCTTTCGCAACGTTTGTGTGCCGTTAACAAATAAGTACGAGTATGAAACGGAATGCACGGAACTAACAAGAATGAGCACGTCAAGGCGTTCTTTATTGGGTTGGGACGATTCGCCATTTTGGAGCCCCCATTTTGTGTTTGAGATTTGAAGTTCATATTCGTAATCAGCGATTCCAAAAACCGATATATACAGAATCTAACTCACGTTTTTTTTCCAAAAAAATCTGCTATTTTGGAGCCGCCATCTTATTTTTTTTGAAATTTGAACTTCATATTCGTAATAAATATGAATAAATGAAAAGTTCTATGGATAAATATTCAACTATTGTAAAAAAAATTAGGGAGTAAAAAGGTACTTGCACCTCTATCGATAAACATAATTATCTTTGAAATACGATAAAAAAAAAATTCAGGTGACCCGTTTTACTTATTTTGAACCATGTATCTCTGTAGTTACCTAAAATAATGCGGCAGGCAAACTGGGTAGAACTCGAACCTTGAAAAGAGCACCGTTTGGTTAAGTTTTATTGAAGTATACTAATGCGTCAATAAAAATAGTTCATTGTTAGCGATTTTTACTGGTCTGAGAATGAAATCGTAAACGTCTCGTCGGTTACATGAATCGCCTTTACGCGGATAAGGGCGTCCGTGTACATGAATACAAATTTCTGATTCCCGTCCGGTTTCCCATATAAAATAGTTCGTTTTCTGCCATTTTATATCTTTTATATCGTTAGTTTCACCGTAGGTTTTATTGGCTATAGATCAGTCCTGTCATTTTCATTCGATTTGGTGTAAACGTTAATAACGTTCGAAGAAAAGGAGGTTTATATACCTGAAGGTGGTATGAGGAATATGATATATCATAAGTAATTTATTTATTCGAAGGAGTCGGTGATGGTAGAAATAAATCGGGCTTTGTAAGTTACTTAGATATTCTATGGCGAAATATCATATTTATTTATTTAAAATTTTAATTATAATTGACATATTTATTTAAAACATCATACAAACTGGCGGAGCAGGGTTCAAAGCGCGGGAGGCATATGGATACCAAGGAAGTTTTTTTTAAGGAAAGTAATTAGTCGACAAACAGAGGGCGTTAAACGACAATCATGAAGCGGACCATTGTTAACCGGAGTAATAATGTAATCATAGGCGTGTATATAAGATGGCAATAGAAAAATAAAAGTTGTTTCATTTTAATTACTACATTTTTGTGCCAACCAGGCAGTACGGTTGTTCTGCAACGACCATTGATAATATAATTACAAATGTGAATCCTGAACTTTTTTTATTGTCACGTCCATGATATAGGGCTTTCGGATCACAATTCTATTATTTTCACTATTAAAAATGGTAAGATACCACATATGCCTGAATTTAAAAGAATTTTCTCTGTCAAAAATCTTAAAAAGAGTACAGTTTGCATGAATACTCTAGACTGGACCATACCAGAGGTTGGTACAAAAGAAGGATTTGATTGTTTTTACAATAAGATGAACCCCATTATTGATGAATGTTTTCCTATTCAGAGGCTGACAAAATTTAAATCGAAAGCCTGGATGACGGCAGGTATTAAATGCTCCTGTCGGCATAAGAGGCAACTCTTTAGGTTTCTTAAAAATAATCCTAATTTAGTTCTTAATAACTTTTATAAGAATTACTCTAAATTGCTAAAAGTGATTATAGAGAAAGCAAAAAGTATGGTTATTGAAGAGGAAATAAAACAGTCGAAAAATATATCTAAAACCGTATGGACAATAGTAAATAATGTAACTGGTAGGGGAAAGCATATAATGAATTATGAATGGAAAATTACTATAGATAATGATGACATAACGGATGGAACTGCAGTTGCTAATACTTTCAATACTTTTTTTACTGGTGTTGCAAACATCTTTATTTTTCCTAAATTGATATTACCAAGAATAGATAATACACCTGTTAGTTTCTTCTTTAGTCCTGTGACGAGTTTGGAAATAAAAATGATAATTTCATCATTAAAAAATGGCAATTCCGTAGGTATTGATGAGATACCACTAAAATTTATTAAAACTCATCAAGAGATTTTATCCCCCATTCTAACACACCTGATTAATGTATCTTTTGCTGAGGGGGGTGTTTTTTCCGGATCTGTTAAAAATATCTAGGGTAATACCTGTTTATAAAAAAGGGCTACATAATGAAATAACAAACTATCGTCCAATTTCATTAGCTAATGTTATTACGAAGATCATTGAAAAGACCATACATACTCGTTTAAAAAAATTCTTAGAAAAGAATAATCTGATGACTCCTTCTCAGTATGGATTTAGATCCAATTTATCAACAGAGAGTGCCCTTTTTGAAATTTTAAATTATGTTTATGGTGTGCGAAACCAGGGAAAGTATTCTGTCATTGTAAAATGTGATTTATCAAAAGCTTTTGATGTAGTAGATCATAATATTTTATTACAGAAACTTGAGAAATATGGCATGAGAGGCGTAGCACTGACTTGGTTTTGTTCCTATTTGTCTGATCGAAAACAATATGTTTCAATTCTTACTGACGGGAGTCGCTATGATTCTGATCTTGGGGATGTAACTGCTTGGGCCTTTGTTATTCAGTATTTATACAAATGATCTTCCTAAACATATCAAGGCAAAAGTTGTAATGTATGCTGACGACACAACTTGTCTCCTGAGTGACGACAATCCTGAAAAATTGCAGATAGCGACCAAAGATTGTATAAATGAATTAACTAACTGGTTCGCTGCAAACAAGCTAAAGCTTAATGTTGATAAAACCTGTCTCTTGGTCTTCAAAAATAGAAATTCGGAACCGCTATGTGAAAACATGTTTACAAGTGATTATAAAATCAACCCCATTTTAGAGTCAAAAATCTTGGGTTTGACTGTTGATTTAAACCTTAAATTTGAAACACACCTGAGAGAGCTTAAACTAAAACTTAATGCAATATGCTTCTCTATACGTGTTCTGAGAAATGTAGTGACTCTCAAGGTTTTGAAACTGGTTTACTATGGATATTTCCATTCAAGGATGGTTTATGGAGTTCAGTTCTGGGGGAATGAGCCTGGAAGTATGGGCATTTTTCGTGCTCAAAAGAGGTGTGTGAGAGCAATTAATAATATAAAACCTAGAGATTCATGTAAAGAATATTTTAAAAAAGATCGCACTATGACATTACCGTCTTGTTACATGTATAAGAGCCTATTAACAATGCACAAAACGAAGAACAAATATATGTCTGGCTCTACGATTGTGGCATACCCTCTTAGAAGAGACCTCATTCGCTCGGTTGTGCCAAATACAGCCAAATACTATAATAGTACATTTTACCAAAGTATTATACTGTATAACCTAGTGCCTGTGTCTATGAAAAACCTGGGCATTAACCGATTTAAAAAGAGACTAAAGAATATTTTATTGGAAGAGGCATTTTACAATATACAAGAATTTAAGGACTATCTTGGTCGCCTCTGAAGCGGAAAACTTTTAATTAATTCAGTATGTGTATTGTGTATCATGTATTTGTAGTTTTTGTTGTTTATCTGACCTATACTTGTTTTATGTAATTAACTGATAATTTTATATATGTATGTAGTTTAGGACTAAATTTAAGTCTTAACCCTGTCTAAAGCTATTGCAAAATGGACAATAAAGATTATTATTATTATTATTATTATAAAAAGGTCTTCTTTCTCACATTTGATCAATGTGGTTCCATGTTTGGCTGACGGCCAAAACCAAGTCAGCACAAACGCTATTACCATTCCGTATTAAGGAATGACCTGACAATGTTACATGTTTTCAAAATCACTGACTTCTGAATGTTTCTGTGTATGTCCGTGTTGAGTCCCAATTGCACTAAATGTGGTGTGAATGTTATTGGTGTAAGGCCTGTGGCTGATATAATGAGGGGGACAATGATGACTTTTTCCTGTCTCCATAGCCTTTTTATTTCCGTTGCAAGGTCTGTGTATTTGGAAATTTTTTCTGTGTATTTCGCTTGGATGTTTGTGTCGTTGGGGACAGCTATGTCAATCAGATAGGTGACTTTTCCTTTTTTGCACTGAAAAGTAATATCGGGTCTATTGGCGGAGACTGTTTTATCTGTATGGATACCGATATCCCAGTAGAGCTTGTAATCTTCATTTTCAAGTATGGATGTTGGCGTGTATTTGTAGTAGGGATCTGTGTTTTCTATGAGTCTGTATGTTGTGGCTAGTGCTTGGTGAACCACTCTGGCAGCTGAATCATGCCTGGCTGTGTACTCCGTTCCGGCCAATAATTATTATTATTATTATTATTGCAATAATTAAAATTAAAATATGTTTGAATTCAGTTACAGTTTATTACAATAATTAAAATTAAAATATGTTTTAATTCAGTTACATTTTATTATAATAATTAAAATTGAAATATGTTTTAATTCAGTTACATTTTATTACAGTAATTAAAATTAAAATATGTTTTAATTCAGTTACATTTTATTATAATAATTAAAATTAAAATATGGGAATTAATAATTAACTCTAAGAAACGAAAATAAATTACGAATAGGAAAATAATTTTTTTTTATGGATCTAGCACACGTGCTGCAGGGTCCCTTAAGCGCTACAGGAGCGACATGTGTGCGGAAAAAGCGATTCACGTTTTTCTTGAATCGCTGTAAATTGTACTCGGTGAGAAACACAGTCCTGGGCAAATTATTCCAAAGGGATGATGTTCTCCATATAAAAGACTGCTTGAAAAGCGTTGTACGAGAAGTAACAAGCTGAACCTCATACAGATATGAAGTATTAGCGCGACGTCAAATTCTAACATGCACCGCTGTGTGAGAAATTAAGCGGGCTACATCCTTCGAACACTTTCCATGAAAATACTTGTAGAATAGGCTTAAGTCGCCAACCGTTTTCTTCGATATTTCAGCGAATCAAGGCCGCCGGTCAGTTCCGGGTCTCCAATCAGACGAACAGTACAATAGAATCCAACAAATGCAGTATATGTTTGGGAGCGGAAGCAGTATTCCATAGTTGGTCGAATTTGAGCTTTGTAAAGAATTAACAGTTGTTGTGAAGTGTAAAGCTTTCTGGTTCGAAATAATATTCCCCACTGTTGAGAAGCTCTCCTTGCTATGCCTGCAACATGTTCATGCCAGCACATATTTACTCCCAAATTAACGCCCAACAAATTGAGTGACAATGTTGATAAGAAATTGAGTGACGATGTGAGGTATATTAGGTTACTGGCTATTCAAACAGTACATGCTATTAAAATAAGCTATTCCGTGTCAGACTCAGATGAACATTAACAATTATCGGATCAAGTATTCGGTCAATAATGTTATCCAGTTCTCACATTTTCTTTTCTTCCCCGATAACGAGATTTACACATTTTTCCGAGTTCTCTTTTTTCACATTACTTATTGCATCACCAAATAAGGACTTGACATCCGTCATTTTAAATGTTGTATTGTTTCTTACGACTTCCTCCTTTACTTGTGTCAATATTAATTCTATCGGATTTAATTCACAAAGGTAAGGAGGAAGTCGCGTACTATTTTACCACGTGAAGCTGCTAGTTCGTCTAGAACGCCCCTTTTATTTTTTTTTGTTAATATTTGCTAAATCTAAAAGTTCTCTTTTCACTGCATTATCCAGAATTCTGAGCGTAATCACTCCAATACATCCATTTTGCGCCAAGTACTTGTTGGTAGTTTTTCTTGTAGTCAACTCCCGTTGTCCATAATAATAGTCGAGTTTACTGGAATCAAATTTAAGATTGGAGAAAACCGTTCTTCAAAGACGTCATGTTTAATTTCCGTTGCGTTTAGATTCGAAGGATAACAGGCCACCTTCAACAAATCCTTCCGAACTTCCGATGTCTGTGATAATGAGCCGACGTCCTTTTCCTGAGGGCTGATTGAAACCCGTTGACCATCCCTCTTGTCTTCGACTTTTAATATTTTCATCTTGCCAGCATTTAGCTATCGTATGTCCTTCCTTTAATCAAGTTTCATCTAAATAATATATTCGTTTCTCTTCTTGTCTACTAGCTTTTCGGTTGTTTCTTAAGTAATGTCTTGTCCAAGAGACAATATCATTTCATCAAATAGATTTCCTAGAATGCTTTTTCCATTGAAAACCAAGTTGTTTTAAAATTTTGCACAGGGTGTTTGCGCTCATTTTGAGATAATCTGGGTCTTCTTGGACTCTAACAAAAATTTTATCTATTGTTGGAATTTCCTTGTTGAAAAAGAAGGCATGTATTTTACGTCTTGTTCCACGCTTCAAATCTCCTTCAATTTCAAATGTTGGTCGATCTGAAGATTCGTCGGAGATTTTAGCGGTCCGTTTCTGGATTCTTTTATTATCTTATATACAGTTGATTTGGCAACACCCAGTATTATAGTACACTGTTCTACTGTTTGGTGTGTCAACACACGCACTGGAATGATTATATTTCCATGATTTAAATCAATTAAGATTCATTGTCTCTTCGTTTACTGATAATGGTCCTAATTTGGGTTTTTTGGAATTTGATTGCAAATTCTCCATCTGATCTCACTTCGTATGCTTATACTCTAGACAAAACCAAACTATGCACTGTTAATATCACAATTTATTATAACTGACATCTCCCCCAATGGATTAAACGAAATGAACTGACCCCATTCTTAATGTCTATTATTTATGCTTATTTACTATATGTTATATTATATATGTCATCACAATTTCTTAGAAACCCATATCATTCCCAATAGAATAAATTAAATTACCTGACCCCAGTAAGTCTTAATGCCTATTATTTGTGCATACTTACTAAATACAAGTAATAAAGATGAAAGTAGCAATTTAGTAGTAGGTATGCCTATGGAATTGTCATATTGGGTGATTTATTACTCCACATCTTTTTGAGATAGAGTATAAGGACATAGCCAAAATTGTTCTGTCTGACAAAAAAGTTTAAATTTGGTGGACTAGTGTAATTTTAAATTAATTTTAATAGATATTTCCTTGGCATTTTGCAATAATGTCAACTTTAATGTTAATAGGTGTACATTGTTCATTATTTTTTTTTATGTAAAAAGTAAATTAAAATTGCTAATCTATAAGAAGAAAATAAATTTTATTACGTTTTAAACAGCATGAATTTTGCTTGCCATACTAATAAAAAATAATAGTTAGTCAAAAGACATTAACTATGCTATAGTCCGTCCTTGCCATTTTTAATATTTAGTAACGATAGGCTGCCAGGGAAAATTAAAAAGATAATTTATAACGAGTATTTGTGTTTAAAATTACCATTTTCTAATTTAAAAAATATACTTAGTATGGAATGCATATTATAAAATCATTACATACCTACATAAAAATAATTAGATAAATGGATAGATTTGAGACCGACAGATGGTTTAAGTACTTAAAGTTCATTCTTAAAACTTTCCAAGTTGGATAGATCTCTTTGGTATAGTCCTGACCTAAAATGAATCGGTAGATGCAAAAGGGATTATGTAGCAAAATTCTAATTTTACAGGAAAGACAAAAAACTGGCTTCCTGAAATTGTGTTTTTTGTAGGCTATTGAAACAAATTGGGAAGGGAAGTATTTCGTTAGATTACAAAAAGCATTAATAATCAAAGTATTTCGTCGCTATCATTGGGCAATTTTAAAAATTGCACACATAACCCTTTTTTTGATCCTTCATCTTTTGCAGCCCAAACTCATAATGTATATAACAGAAAAATAGAATAATTTCTAGAAAAACTTATTTTGTAAGATTGATAAAAATTTAGTTGGTTATTATATTTTAAATATTGAATAAACTTAAGAAATATACAAATTTTGTAGTTAAATATACAAGTTTTTGAAAAAGTGAAAATTAAAGAATTTTAAAATTTTTCGGAAAATATAATTTAACAAAAATGAAACTAGTGAATTTTGTAAGTTTTATAAAACGTTACATTGGTTATATTAACTAAAAATTGAACCCTAAACCTACAAATTGTAATATAATGTCCGGCACGTTGAGGCGCAATTTTAAAACGTCTAGAAGCGGAGCTATTTTTATAGCCACACGTTGGAGCGCTATTTTGTAGCCTCTCGCTGCAGCGCTATTTTGTATAGATGAATGAGTGGATATTAATACTGAAAGAGGACAGAATTAAGATATCAGCTAGCTCGTTTTGTTTGGAGAGAACAGAACATGGAGATCGAGGTAATTTTTGTACACCTTTTGAAAATAGTCTCTATAGTTGTTCAAAATTTGGTTGTACTATTTTTGGGCACCATTCATTTTAGAATAAAAAGATCTAACTTCAGCTCAAACAAATGAAAAAATACTGAAGAGTTATATAGTTGTCGAAAGAAATTTTAATATGGTACAACCGTTGCGGTATGAAAGATAAAGCGGGTAGTCCAGTGAAACGCTACACATTTAAATAAAGAAGGGTATATTATTAACAAAATTAAGATTCCTAACTTTATGACACTTTAAAATTACTTCTACTAAATAAAAACCCTTTAAACTAAAAGAGTGTACACTACTACGTAGAGTCTTTAAATCAGGATTATTAAGTTTTTAATAAAAGGTTTGATAAAACACGATATTAAAAGTTTGTGAAATTAACTCCGCGAGTTACACGTGTTGAGTAGTCGTTGGAAACGCACCTGTAGACAGGAAGTAAGATATTTAGACTGGTGTGCTTATGACTTACTAATTGGTTTCTCCTCGTGGGTTTTCCATAAGTTACTTGGCCTCTCCTGGTGGGATTCTCATAAAAATATTGTCTCAGCCATTACCATCCTAGTTTCATTTGGATTGCAAAACACTTTTTGACCCGAAATGCCTGAGGATGGGCAGGATATTTCAAGAAAGGAAAAAGGCCTTAAACTTGAGAGCTAGAAACCGTTACTGCACTACTACATCACTGAAAAAAAAAACACTCTGGCGTGCTGGAGAAGAAAGCCACTACGGCCTACTGGCGTAACAAAGCCGTTATTACTTCATGGTGGAAAAGCCTTGAAAAATTCGAAATGGCTACTGAAATATCTTTGTCCCTTCCTTGGGTCACTTTCCGTCATGCAAATCTCGACGTATTCAATACGAACTAAATAAGTCAAGTCGGCAACACGCGTTACACACTGCCGGTTTAAAGTAAATTGCGCAAAATTTAAAACACTGTTTTAAGCTACTCTGCTCAAAAATTGAAATCACTGCAATAAATATAAAAATGTAATAAAATATAAATTATAGGAAGAAAAACAGGGTCGTAACATGATCTTAAAATCTAGGAAAAAATGAATGTTACAGTATAAAACATAAAAATTAAAATTTTTTTCGTCGATTTCTTGAAAATCATTCGACTTCCTTGATTCACACGAATGCTAAACACAAAGAAATAGACCAATATGGCTGAAACTTGGTGTGCGTTCATTCAAGAGATGCCACTAACTAAACATGACCTCGATACGCGCCGGTGGTGCCACCTCTCGGACTTTGCACGGACTTTTCAAACCAACCTCGTAGGTACCTTTCCAGCGCTGTATGTTTCTTGGTTTGGAAGATTCAAATTAATACACTTTATTTGGTTCAGTAATGATAAAATGGCACGTAGAAGATAACTTGAAGCTAACTTTGTCCCCTTTTTTGACATGCCTACTATAACTTTCATCAGAAATGTATGATTTCTTCTAAAAATAAAGGCCACCACTTTTTAAACTCCTTTTTTTCTTTAGTAGCTACTGTTAATACATTAAACCTTTCACTTTTACTTGAGTTTTTCATTAACTCTTCGTATTCGCCAAGTGTGTATATTCGGTTAGTTTTTCTTATTAACCTTTTCACGGTACGGAAGTCCCGATCAGAGGGCAAGAAGGAGTGACCTCTAACAGGGAAGAACATTTCAACACTTTCAACAACTTTTGTTTCCACTAGGGCCATACACATTCTCAACAGACAATGATTTTTGTTCTGCCCACTACATCCATCCGAAAAAAAGCATTAGATTTTTATGATCCTCAGTCTTATATCGCTTGATGTAGCTTAATAAAAGGCTACATACCTCATTGGGTGTCTTTTGGCGATACTCTAATGGTATACATGTAAATCAGCACACCCAGTGGCTAGATTGTGAATTCCAAAGGTATTCACCCAAAGCTGTCGAAAATAAAATATATCCTAAACTGGTATATTGGGAAGTGGTAAATTTTGCATGTAGTCAAAACAAATGGCAAAATTCTTCTTTTCAAAATTCTGATCTTCCTTTATTTTCTTTGAGCAATTTTTTATTTCGATATAAAATTTTTTTGCCCGACGTTTGTGGATAATTAATTCAGCTGCAACAGCTCTTTTTGCCGAATCGCAAAGGGATCTATTTTTTAACTTTTGACCAAGTTCCTCACACGTGACGCAGACGTCAATCTGAGGCCTGCCGAAAGAATAGGCAAAATTCTCGTTGAAATAAAGACGAAAGTAGTCGTACCCAACCTTTTCATCCTAATTAACTAACTTGAATTTTTCAAATAAACTTTTAATGCACAGACGAGCGTCTAAATATTTTTTCTCCTTCCCTTCGTATCGTGCCACTTTTGTTTCAAGCGAAGACAAAAAGTCACGAATTGTCTTTGACGTCGTAGCTTGAATAGCATTATGGCCAGTTTTTTTTTCCACGCCAATCCTTTGGAGATTTTTCAACCGAAATTAAATTGCATGGGCGTGCAACTCTCTTTTTTGTCACTCCATGAATTGCAATAAAAGCCTTTTTACATACCGATTTTCTTGTACCATTAGCTCTCACATTGTACGAGAAAAAGTTCTGTTTTTTTAATGTACCACTTGATCCGTCAATCTGTCTTTTACGTTTCACTTCTCTCTTTTCGATGAGTGTCGTCAAAAATACATCCTGTATATCCTTATTCGGTAAATCGTTAAAATCTGTTATTATTTTTGAAAAATCGTCATCTTTAAACTTTAAGAAACAGCCAAGCTTGCATTCGCAGTTTTCACCTGTAGGTATGGCAGCAACATGTTGTCCTAAAATTAAATAAAGTATATATTGTTATTATCTATAATATATATAAAATGCAACGTCTCTCTGTCTGTCTGTCTATTTGTCTGTCTGTCCGTTATTGCGCCTATCACTGAAGAACCACTTATCCGATTTACGTACTTTTTTTTTTTTAAAACATACATATGTTCTCTGGCCAGGTTATAGGCTATATTTTATTACGATAGGTAGCATAAGGAATGAGCAGTGACGTAAAATAGTGAATGATGTCGGAAATAAGTTTGCCGCTAGCGCGTGCCTTTGCAATACACAGCCTAAACCATTAAATATGGAACAATATTATGTAGCAAAGAATATCTGTAATGTATAATCTATAATATATATAAAATGCAATGTCTCTCTGTCTGTCTGTCTGTCCCTTAGTGCGTTTATCACGCGGGGACCACTTATCCGATTTACCTGTCTTTTTTAAATTCATACATATATTCTTTGGCCAGGTTATATAAAAATAATAATAATCTATATCTATAATATATATAAAATGCAATGTTTGTCTGTCTGTCTGTCCGTTAATGCGCTGATCCCTTGAGAACCACTTATCCGATTTACGTGATTTTTTAAATTCATACATATGTTCTCTGACCAGGTTATAGTTATATATTTTATTACACTTATAATATATATAAAATGCAACGTATCTCTGTCTGTCTGTCCGTTAGTGCGCTTATCATTGGAGAACCACTTATCCGATTTTCGTACTTTTTTTTTAAAAACATACATATGTTCTCCGGCCAGGTTATAGGCTATATTTTATTACGATAGGTAGCATAAGGAATGAGCAGTGACAATAATAGTAAATGAAGTCGGACAAAGTTTACCGCTAGCGCGTTCTCTTGCAATACACAGTCCAAAACCATTAAATATGGAACAATATTATGTAGCAGAGAATATCTATAATATATATAAAATGCAATGTCTCTCTGTCCGTCTGTCTGTCTGTCCGTCCGTTAGTGTGCTTATCACTGGAGAACCACTTATCCGATTTACCTGCTTTTTTTGAACATACGTATGTTCTCTGGCCAGGTTATAGGATATATTTTATTAGGTGACATAAGGAATAAGCAGTGACGATAATAGTGAATCAAGTCGGAGAAAAGTTTGCCGCTAGCGCGTTCTCTTGCAATATACTCCCTAAAGTATTAAATATGGAACAATATCATGTAGCAAAGAATTCAATATATATAAAATGCATCGTCTCTCTGTCTGTCTGTCTGTTCGTTATTGCGCTTATCACTCGAGAACCACTTATCTGATTTACGTGTTTTTATAAATTTATACATCTGTTCTATATAATTCGATATAAGCCTAGATAATGGGAGATAAGGTGAGATAATGGGCGATAAGGAGAAATAATGGGAGATAAATCGAGATAAGCCTCGATAATGGGAGATAAGGTGAGATAATGGGAATAAGTATAAATAATGGGAGATAAGGAGAGATAATGGGAGATAAGCAGAGATAAGTCTAGATAATGGGAGTTATGGTGAGATAATGGGACATAAGGAGAAATAATGGGAGATAAGTCGAGATAAGCCTAGATAATGGGAAATAAGGTGAGATAATGGGAGATAAGGAGAAATAATGGGAGATAAGGAGAAATAATGGGCGATGAGCAGAGATAAGTCTAGATAATGGAAATTATGTAGAGATAATGGGAAATAAGGAGAAATATTGGGAGATAAGGAGAATTAATGGGAGATATTTTATTACGTTGGGTAACATAAGGAATAAGCAGTGACGATAGTAGTGAATCAAGTCCACGCGAGCGGAGCCGCGGGCCCGGCTAGTAATGATATAAAGCCATTACAAGTCATACGAAGAAAAAAAAAACAAGAGTTGTCTTACTAGCATGATTAATGTGGTTAGATCCTTTAGCTTACTATTATTTTTTCTTTTTTGAACTCTTTCATGTAAATCCTCATTATTTTGACTCCATTATATTAATTAGCTTTCCGCATGGACTAACAAAACAGTAAAAAATACACGAATGATCAAACGCTAATGATTGATAAGGCTAAAAACATCAAATGATAAGGTATCACAATGAAGCGTGCACTTGCTGCTCGGAAGAAACTGTTTCATATTTCTAGTCATCAATTTCAACATTGAAGGTTGGTTCTAGGAACCCCCGTTTTTACACAGCATATGAATCTAACTCAGGAGAGTGCATTCCGACATTAAAGTGATTTTAAGAAAATATGTCACATATCCCCTTTTTACATCTACCGATTCAAATGATTAAAGGATCCCAGATAACTTACTTTTTATCTCAGCGGGGTCGAACAATTGAAAGGCTTGAAAGACGCGATTCTGGCTACACACTTTACTTCTATGTTTGAGGTCGTTATTCTGTTGAAGAATCCACTCCCATTTTTATCGACAAACCACCGTTTGGCAGCCTTTATTAATGCCTTCTTGTAAATCTGTAGCTGATCTTTTCAGCGTTCAAATTGTAAGTAAAGATGATGAGTCTCGCAAAACCTTTTTCTAAAAGACATCTCCAAACATGGATCTTGCGCTGAACCAATCAGTTAGTGGAAATTGACTAGGCTCATGCAGCGATAACATACTCCAAAATGAAGTTTCATCGGAAAAAGTTACATTGCTCTAGTCTCGATCTTTGTTTTCCTCTGCCCACACGAGTCGTTTCTCTATGTGCTTTTTCACAGTAATGTTTTCTTAATTATATTAGATCACTTCAAATCTTTTGCCCACAGATGAGTGCAACTCGTTTCATACGATACATCCAAACCTTTCTGCTTTAGTTTTTTTCCGCCCCTTGGCGCAAAATCAATTCAGATTTCGGGAAAATCTGTTAATAATCATTTTTCAGTCCTTGTTGGACACTTTTCCTCTCGTAAATTATAAACATTTTTTTAACTGAGAGTATCATTTTACCCACTTGCTAATGAATACCCTCGACTTACCCAAGTACACTACGCGCGAAAAATTAAAAGAACCCAAAATTTTTGGGTGATTTTCAAGAAGCTATATCTCAGCGAAAAATGGGCACAGAGCGATGAAAAAAAAAAGCAAATTGTAGCCTTAAGTTTGTGGTTTTCAGATGTTGAGCATAAATATCTTTATCGTTAAGGGTTTTCGAGTAATCATAAGAAAGCCCGGAAAAAAATTTCCACATTTTTGCTTGTCTTTCTAAAGATCCACGGCCCCTCCATAATTTTTTTCCAGTGATTCAACCTTTAGAGCTCCTTTAACATTTTTTGTCCTCTTTAATTTGAGTGGCCAAAAGCCTTGTACAATGATTTTTTGCAGAGTCGTTGTCGTTCAAAGCAAGAATGACACTTTTGACTTTGATAACTAATTACTCGGGAACTAATAATCGTACAGAAAATTCAAGGAGAGTTTTGGAAACTTCAAAATATTCTCTACAAAACGTCATTATTGTTTTTTGATCAAAAAATTTTTTTCAATGCGAGAAAGTTGATTCAAAAAATGTTAAAAAATTGATTATTTAGAGATTTTCACTTAACTTGGCATAACTTTGCAAATAATGGATAGACTAACGATACATTCGTTTTTTTTTAACTCAAAATATTTCCAAGAAACCCTCAAAATTTCAAACCGCTCCGATTTTTTTTCTTTATGTTCCACACCGCCAAATTTCACACTTTCGTTAAAAATCAATTAAAGGATCAATTTGTTGCTTTTTGAGGTTGAAAATATTTTTTAGCAATAATCCATTTTTTTGGTCACATAAGGTTAATTATTGAAACAATTCAAAAAAACCGGTCAAGTGCAAGTTGAACTTGCACAATTAGTGTTCCGTACGTTAATTGTTTTTAAAATAAAAAATTTTGTTAGGGTGGTATAAAATGATCAGTGACTTCACAAAACTCACCCCAAATAAGTTTTCAACAAAGTTTGTTTCCAATCTTTACTGAAAACTGGTGCCTTGAAATTTTGTTTTTTTTTTATATACCAAATAAATTAATAAAGGTAATGCACTCGTGATAATTTTCGTTCAATCTATACCCCGTGGAGAATATTCCAGAATTTTTTCAAAATTTTTTTATCAGTACTTTTCGAGATAAGGTAGGGGACAGCGATTTTTTAAAAGTAATACGAAGAAAAGTGTGCGCAAGTATTACATTATATACGAGTATATATATATATATATATATATATATATATATATATATATATATATATATATATATATATATATATATATATATATATATATTTACTCGTGTTTTCACAAGCTTTCATTTGACACCACACTCGATGACCTAGTAAAAAAAAATTTTTTCACTTACGATTTCACCCCTCAAAACGAACCCCTTAAGTCAAAATTTATGTTACGGTGGTATAAAATGATCAGTGACTTCACAAAACACACCCCAAATGAGTTTTCAACAAAGTTTGTTTCCAATCTTTACTGAAATCTGATGACCTTGAAATTTTTGTGTTTTTTATATACCATATAAATTATTAAAGGTAATGCACTCGTGATAATTTTCGTTCAATCTACACCTCATGGAGAATATTCCAGAATTTTTTCGAAATTTTTTGATAAGTACTTTTCGAGATAAGGCCCGGGACAGCGATTTTTCGCGAATTTTTAAAAATAATACAAAGAAAAGTGCGCGCAAGTATAATATTATATATATATTTTTTTACTCGTGTTTTCACAAGCTTTCATTTGACACCACACTCGATGACCTAGTAAAAAAAATTTTTTTTTTTTTCGCTTCCGACTTCACCCCCCAAAACTAACCCCTTAAGTCAAAATTTAATTCTCAAAACTACATGGCTCTGATGAGGCCATCAATTCCTATATTATTACCAAATTTCACCTTTCTATGTCAAATAGTTTCGGAGAAAATCGGGTGTGACAGACAGACAGACAGACAGACACCGAAGTGATCTTATAAGTGTTCCGTACGGAACACTAAAAACATCAAAACATTTTTTTTTCGAAAAAAATTAGAAACTTGAAGCTACAATTTGCTTTTTTTTTTCATCGCTCTAAGCCCATTTTTCGCTGAGAAACTTGAAAAATCACCTAAAAATTTCAGATAGGTAGAATTTTTTTTGGATCTTTTAATTTTTGTGCGTAGTGTACTTAGCCGCTGTAGGCTTCATTTTCTGACTTTTTGGATGATTACGTAGGAACATAGCCTTAAAGCGCCAAGCGTATGCAGCATTCATGTTCGATTATGTAATATTTAACCATAAATAAGGTTGGAAATGAACCTCTTTCCACAAAGCATTGTTTGCAGGAGTACCACAATAACTAAAAAAAAGAATTTCTTTTACCGACTACAAGTTATAGACAGGTCCTTACTTGACCGGCTGTACCCTTGTTATCATTATGTCTAAATCTCTTAGAAATCAGTCTAACCTAAATAGAACTTTCCAGCTCCGCTAATAGTAATAGTTCTAAAATTTATGGTTTATATGTGCAAGATACCAGTGCGTTAAATGTTGTTTTTGTTCTATCCGTTACCTCCTAGCTGGGAGAAAAAGCACTCACCTGTGGTTTTGCACGCATATAAGTTTAACACATCGTGTAAGGTGCAGTAGAATAGTTTTTGCATATAAATTCAAACGTCATGCCTCCAAAAACGATATTCTAAAATCTAAGCCTCCTACGTTTTCAATAGATAAAAAAAGTTAGATTGAAGTGATATTTTTTTAACAATGCCGGTTTAAAAATTCTACAGATATTATGCACAATATTTTATCAAATACCCATAATACATATTTTTTCCGTTGTGAGCCTATAGACTTCAAATGTCAAACAAATCCACAATTAGATGAAGAGATGGTGGACGACATCATAGGAAACAAAATCAGTACATGTTACCGTTACTAACAGAGTAGTTCTATTTGTACTTATCATCATCGTCATCAGCTTTACAGTCCATCGTCGGACAAAAGCATCCCCTAAATACGTCCATCTTCTTTATTTTGGGCCCTGTGTATCCAGTATCCTACTAGTTTTTTGATGTCGTCAGACTATCGGGTTTGCGGGCGTCCTCTACTTCTTTTCTCATTCCAGGCCCCCCAGTTGATTACTTTATATATTGATTATCAGAGAGTCTTACGATATGACCCGCCCAGCTCCATTTCATTCTGCTTACCCTCTCAGCTACATCAGTTATCTTGGACTTTCCCCGAATTTCTTTATTAGGCAGCCTATCCCTCAACGAAACTCCCTACACCCTCCTTTCCATAGCACGTTGAGCTACTTGTAGGCGTTTTATAATTTCTTGATTCAAAGCCCAGCGTAGGACGTCCTAAAACAAGATGGCGGGATGATATGTAGAGGGTTGCGGGCATTGGATGGATGACAACAGCTGCAAATAGATTGAGATGAAAATTCAGGTGGAAGTTTTACATCCAGCATTGGATATAGTCTAAGATCCCACCTAAGATCGAACTTCGCTCATCTGTTTACCGAGTGAAACATATTTTTTAGCAATCTTAATATGTGAACAAACACATTACAAATGGGTTGCCTAGAGAAATTAAGTCAAGGCTGCCCTTAATAAAAATTAATGTAATTAATGTTTTTTTAACTTTTACGCTCATCTGTAAACCAAACGAAATCAATATAAAATGAAAGTATGAGATATAAGGGACAAGACGCCCTTGGGTTGCTTATCTTTTTCTGGTCCCTACTACTGGGTTGTCAGGTATGAACAGGTAAATTGGTGATATATACTTACGCTCATGTGTTTACCAATTAAAATTTATATGAAAATAAAGTTAATTTTATTACAAATACGATGGTATGGGGTTGTCTAAGTAAATTCGGTCAAGACTCACAGTTGTCGCAATTTTAAGTAGCGCGCGACAGAGAAACACTGCGTGTATTGTTTAGTGTGAAAGAGAAGGACGCAGCGGAGCAGCTCTTCATGGCGTAGGCATCGAATGTAAGAGAGTGCGCATGCTCTTTCTCCATGTGATCGAAAAAGACAAACAACACTATGCTGTATACCGAGATTCATTTTGGAGTAGAAGTTGTTATGTTGATAGTTACTATTTTATAATACATGTGAAAAATGGAAAAAAAGTGTTTTTTTTGTGTGGTTTAGAAGATTCGGTTATTGATTTTGACGATGAAACATTCAAGAAGTGTTTTTTAAAGTTATTGTATCGCAAAAATAAATCTTTTAAATACAATGACATTGAGTTAACTAAGGAGTCTATAGACTTTGTAGGTTATCACTCCTCGTGTTATAAGAAAGTGATTGTGTTAAATAAAAAATACAATGATGATTTTACTAATTTCATCACAAAATATGAAGTAAGTTGCACCAGTGTAAATGACGCAAGATATCGAATCTACCAAAAACATTTTTCGACTGAAAAAAATAATGAAGACTTCATGAAAAAGGTTAAAAGTTTTGACTCGAATATAATCTCACCGTGCTGGAACTCTTTGAAGAAAAAAATTTTACGCACAATATGTGTAAATTCTACGAGTATGTGGCTAAATGCTACAGATCCTGATTGTATTAAAGTAAATCCTGAAAATTGTGGTTGGTTCATAGATGGCCATATGAAACCAATAAGGTTTGTTGCAGATCAAATTCCCCTGCAAGTTGAAGATATACTGACATTAACATCCAGTGACAACGATGATGATTCTTTGGAACTTGACATTGACGATGGCATTTCAGATATATCTGATGATTAATAATTTTTGGATTTACACATCGATACCACATTTGTATTTTACAGTACGAGGCTGGTTTGAAAAGTCCGTGCAAAAATAAAAACTACTTATGTGTTTGGGGTAAACCTTTTTTATTTTTCGACATAGTCTCCTTTTAGGCTTATACACTTAGTCCAACGACGTTCTAGTTTGTTGATCCCTTCCGAATAATAGGATTTGTCCAAGTCTGCAAAATATCCATTAGTGCCTGCAATCACCTCCTCGTTTGAATAAAATCTTTGTCCCGCCAGCCATTTCTTCAAATTGGGGAACAAATAGTAGTCCGAGGGAGCCAAGTCTGGAGAATAGGGGGGATGTGAAACGAGTTGGAATCCTATTTCCATTAATTTTGCGATCATAACTGCTGAGGTGTGTGCTGGTGCGTTTGTCGTGATGGAAAAGGACTTTCTTGTGGGCCAGTCGCGGGCGTTTTTCTTGCAGCTCGGTTTTCAAACGGTCCAATAACGATGAATAACATTCACCTGTAATAGTTTTACCCTTTTCCAGATAGTCGATGAGGATTATCCCTTGCGAATCCCAAAAGACAGCCGCCATAACGTTTCCGGCCGAAGGAACGGTCTTCGCCTTTTTTGGTGCAGATTCCCCCTTGGTAACCCATTGTTTAGATTGTTGTTTGGTCTCAGGAGTATAGTAATGTATCCATGTTTCATCCACAGTGACGAAACGACGCTTAAAGTCCTCCGGATTCTTCTGGAACAGCTGCAAACCATCCTTGCAACACTTCACACGATTCCGTTTTTTGGTCAAGCGTGAGCAATCGCGGCACCCATCTTGCGGATAGCTTTCTCATGTCCAAATGTTTATGCAAAATATTATGTACTCGTTCAGTCGAGATGCCCACAGCACTAGCAATCTCACGCACCTTAACTCTTCTGTCATCCATCACAATATCATGGATTTGCACAATGATTTCTGGAGTCGTAACCTCCACAGGCCGTCCAGAACGTTCAGCGTCACTTGTGCCCATATGGCCAGTCCGAAAATTTTGAAACCACTTATAAACTGTTCTAATCGAAGGTGCAGACTCACCATAATGTTTATCAAGCTTCTCTTTAGTGTCCTGAGGCGTTTTGCCTTTCATAAAGTAATGTTTAATCACCACACGAAATTCTTTTTCGTCCATTTCTTGAAAATCACTCGACTTCCTTGATTCACACGAATGCCAAACACAAAGAAATAGACCATTCAAGAGATGCTACTAACTAAACATGACCTCGATACGCGCCGGTGGTGCCATCTCTCGGACTTTGCACGGACTTTTCAAACCAGCCTCGTATTTTTGTATTACAAGAAAGCGATATTCATTTTCTATTATTTTTTAAACTATTCATTATTATTTTTACTTTTTGAAATTTATTTAACACTTAATAATATTATTATATTAATAATATAATATTATATAATATTAATATAATATTATATTATTATATTATAAACGGATGGGCGAAGGTCGATCTTAGGTGGGATCTTAGAGTAATAGTGTTGTCTGTCTTTTTCGATCACATGGAGAAAGAGCATGCGCACTCTCTTACATTCGATGCCTACGCCATGAGCAGCTGCTACGCTGCGTCCTTCTCTTTCACACTGAACAATACACGCAGTGTTTCACTGTCGCGCGCTACTTAAAATTGCGACAACCGTGACTCTTGACCGAATTTACTTAGACAACCCCATACCATCCTATTTGTAATAAAATTAACTTTATTTTCATATAAATTTTAATTGGTAAACACATGAGTGTAAGTATATATCATCAATTTACCTGTTCATACCTGACAACCCAGTAGTAGGGACCAGAAAAAGATAGGCAACCCAACGGCGTCTTGTCCCTTATATCTCATACTTTCATTTTATATTGATTTCGTTTGGTTTACAGATGAGCGTCAAAGTTAAAAAAACAATAATTACATTAATTTTTATTAAGGGCAGCCTTGACTTAATTTCTCTAGGCAACCCATTTGCAATGTGTTTGTTCACATATTAAGATTGCTAAAAATATGTTTCACTTGGTAAACGGATGAGCAAAGTTCGATCTTAGGTGGGATCTTGTACTAAAAGAACTAGGCTTATAGTGGCAGAGAGTGATATATATATATATATATATATATATATATATATATATATATATATATATATATATATATATATAGATATATATATATATATATATATATATATATATATATATATATATATATATATATATATATATTACATAAAATATGTTTTGGTTGGTCATATGTACAATATAATAACTGATTCATTGCTAAAATTCACCCATCAGTGACTACACATAGAATGGTACTTAACAGTTAGCAGTAGGTCGTGCCGTAGGATTTTTCACCTCTTTGAAAATACCCTACTTGTATCTATATATTGATCAGGAGGCAATAAACCATCAGGTGTCAAATACTGCACAGAGGTTACACGCCGGTGTCAATTAAAACGAAGTGGGGCTTCAGAGATTTTACTAGTTTTTAAAGATTTTATAGAAATGATAAATTAGCGTGGCATCCTGATGGTTTGTGCAACATATTTAGAATGCACAGGTCTAATAATGCATTTTCGATAGTTAAAGGATTACTGGAGGAGACCCCGACGTACGTGAATACATGGGAGAGGATGGGATTGTGATGTTATCTAGTTGGAGTACTTTTTCAGTTCCTCCATTGTCTCTTCTCTAACTTTTTAGAATGATGTAACATAATATTTAAAAAACACAGAAACTATTCCAATTTAATTTAAAATTTATACAGTTGGTAAATCTTCCATACTCGCGCGTCGAACCGTTTGAGATAAGAAGCTTGTTTCGTTTATTAAGTTCTGATAGAGATGCGGTGAAATAATTTTTAAAGACCCTGTCTATCAGCCGCCCGGGTTACTAATGGCCTTAATGGTCGTTTCACGTTGATAACGTCGCAAAGACGTCATTACAAATTACCAAAACTTGGATTTAGATTGGCAGTTATTTATAATTGGATATAATGTGATGGCTGTTTGTATATATATATATATATATATATATATATATATATATATATATATATATATATATATATATTTATTTATTTATTTATATATATATATATATATATATATATATATATATATATATATATATATGTATATATATATATATATATATATATATATATATATTTATATATATATTATATATATATATATATATATATATATATATATATATATATATATATATATAGATATATATTACAGTAGAGGTTTTCACGGATGATGGAATGTAATACATTAAAATTCCGGGTTTCAATACGTTCGTCTAACAATGAATTTTCACGACGTTTCGCCAAAATCTCATTTGGCATTTTCAAGTGCTCTTGCAAGTGCAATAAATATATATATATATATATATATATATATATATATATATATATATATATATATATATATAGCCAACTTGATAGCATCACAAAAATACATAATCACAGCAAGTAATCTATCTCGAATACCGAAATGTAAAAAGAACCAGGATGGAAAGTCGAACCTATTATGTTTATACAAGAAGGTTTTTTTTTTTATCTTATGAGTAGTGTATATATATATATATATATATATATATATATATATATATATATAGTAAGAAGATCTTACCGAATAGACTAAACGTTTAGAAGCCACCCCATCTTGAAGTAGATGTTTCAAAAACGTTACTGCTCTGAAGTGTTACTTTACCTGTTTTTTTTTGGTAAAAGTAACACTTTGGTAACACTTGTGACAGTACGGAACTTACAATACTGTTTGATCAAAATAAGGGCCGCTAACGTAAAAACGTACTAGTTTAACTGACGAATATAGTATTGTATCTTTTACGCCTTCAAAATTGTCCTCGCTTCTAAAACTGAGGAAGAAGGAACTCCCACCAACCAAAGATGAACAAAACTTTGATCTAGATGGAGATAAACCCATTTTGATGCCACATACGGATGCCATAATCAAGGATGGTATTCATATTCTAGTACAGTTTCAAGGGGGCCAAAGAAAGAAACAAGAAAACGTATGTTGGGGTGTGAAGTTCACGGGAATGAAGACGTCAAAGTTACATTTTATAACGTAGGCGGAGAAACCTGCCACTTATTTGTAGTTAATGAATAAATATCTACCAAGTACTAGACATACTTCCACATCTAATACCTAAGAACAAAGGAGGAAGAATCTCTTCACTTAAACTCACTGCCTTATGTTTTAAAATTGTTCCTGAAATTGGTATTCCACGTTCTCGATTCTGTGTAAACCATAAAAATAAAGAATCATCCACTTTTTGGTATTCATCGCTTTTCATACTTTTTCGTGCCTATGTGGGCGATAACAAAACACTACTCCATTTTTCAAGTTTTTCGCGATTTTTTCTCCACTCTGAAACAGTACTCACAGCTACACCTAAATCTGCCACTATATTTTTAAGAAGTTCACTATTATCTAAACGTTGAATTGCTTCAAGTTTCTCTTTTAAGGTAATAACAACACCTTTACGCTTATTATTATGACGCTCCATTTTGTAAAATATCTATTAAAACGAAACTATTACCTCTGCGATAATGTGACGTAATGAGTAACTTAACTCGTCGACTAACCAAAACATAGACAGGGGGTGAAATTTTAGACGTCGGGGAGTCCCCGACGCGTTAAGGAAACCACTCATCGTCTGTTTTGAATAATGGGGATTTTTTCGTTTAATGAGAATACAATTTCGGATAAGCCGGATAACAGATAATCGCGATTCGGATAATCGGGTTTTTACTGTATATATATATATATATATATATATATATATATATATATATATATATATATATATATATATATGAAGGATTATCAAACTGATTCCCAATAAAATTGTCATTTTTATTCAGTACTGTTCCGTAAATCATCATGGAAAGATACACAGTTGCCCAGCGTATAGAAATTGTTAAAATTTATTACAAAAATAATTAATCTATTTGGGCTACGTTTCGTGCATTACGTAAAATTTATAGTCAACATAATCGATCTACAGAACTTACTATTGGGATGTTAACGATGCAAATTTTCAAAAACGTAAACGTATTGCTGAAAATCTCGATGCTGTGAATCAAAATGTGAATGAAAATCCAGAACAATCAATTACACCTCCTTCTCAAGAACTTGTACTTTCTTATGGTACTACACGTAGTGTTTTTCATAAAGATTTGCATTTGAAGGCGTATTAAATTCAGGTGACCCAAGAGCTTAAACAAACTTACCATTTATTGTATAGAAATTTTGCAGATTTGGCTTTAGAGCAACTTGTAGCAGAGATGAAGCTCATTTTTGGTTAAATAGCTTTGTCAATAAGTTGGAGTAATGAAAACGTACATGCTGTTCTTGAAACACTTTTTCATTTACAAAAATTAACTGTTGGGTGTGGTTTATGGTCTGGTGGCCTAATTGGAACGTACTTTTTTGAAAACGGAAATGGCAATGCAGTTACTGTTAATGGGGAATGCTACAAAAACATGAATATTGATTTTTTCTGGAATGAATTAGATGATTTCGATCTGGATAGCACGTGGTTTCAACAAGATGGTAAACGTGCCATACATCTCGTGACGCAATCAATTTATTGCGAGAAAAGTTCAGGAACCGTATAGTCTCAGGAAATGCCCACGTTCACTTGCCATCAATATCATTGGACATTTTTCTTTGAGGTTATGTTGAATCATTCGTTTGCTCCAGTATATCACAAATACTCAATGACTTTTAAACCAACATTATTCGTGTCATTTGTGAAATAGGTGAAAATTTATGTGGGCAAGTGACGAGTGAATTTAATATTTTAAAAAATCCAGAAGAGATCATTTGCTTGAAATCATTTTTAACTAAAAATTTTATGAACCAAATCACAGTGATATTTTATACCTGAAAAAATCCGTTTAATTTTACCTTTTATTCAATTTTTGAGAACAACCTTTATCGATAGCCCTAAAAGAATTATTATTTCTTATTATAGTTCTAATAGGCTATCTGATAAAGTAATTAGAATAATTTTAACAGCTATTTTAAATCTTTACGGATTTAAATTGCTCAAAATCCAAACTTTGTATAACGTTAAAACGGTTGAATTTAAAAAGTTGTCAATTTCAGTATCTATAGACTTTGGCTTGCCATCTAATTGATTTTAAAGAATCCAATCCACCTTTAAGTTAAATATTAATCGCCCTTATTATTGATTATCCTACATCAATCGTTTATCACTCCCGGAGAGGTCTAAATTTAAACATCTGTGGGCGTTTATAATTAAGAGAAACACCATTTTACAACACTGTAAACAAAAGAGCAACGGGCAGAATTTGGTGGGATTAATTGTTTGTTTTGATTGGTATTTTTAATCTTGTCAAATTTTGGTTACTACAAACATCCTCTCTATACTCCTTTGTTTACAGCAATGATTCCCAAAGTGGTTCAGGTGGACCCCCAGGGGTCCACGGGAGACTCGACGGGGGTCTACGTTGGCGTGAAAAAAAAAATGGGGGTTCACAAGTTGTAAGTGGGGGTCCACGAAAATTTATCTGGTTTCGATAGTAAAGAACAAAAATGTTGGCTTGGCTTTACCTATCAATGTAGGCAGATAATACACTACTCAAAAAAATTAAGGGAGCAAATAAAAATTCCAAATTTTTCGGTGATTTTTGACAGGCTGTATTTCGGTGAAAAATGGTCGTATTGAGACTTTAAAAAAAAACATTTTGAAGCTTTAAGATTATAATTTTCAGATTTTTTGGCTAAAATTTTTTAGGAGCTACGGTTCTCATGCAATCCTAACAGATAGCGCGAAAAAATAATATTGCAAATATTTTGTTTTTTTTTGATCCACGGACTTGAAAAAAATTTTTTCAGTTAGGCCTGCATATGGATCAGATAGCCTGTTTATTTAGCATTAAATTCCTTGTTTTAAAACCTCCCTTAATTTTTTTATGTAGTGTATTTTAAGAAGGTCAGCGACTGTTACTTGTAAAAACTTGCATATTCGATATTCAGTACAACGCGCGTCGAGACTTGCAAAGCGCCACCGCCCGCCCGCAACGCAACCCGTTCAGACGTGCAAAGGGACGAAATACGACCTGTGCTGTGCTTGCAATCTTGCACGAACTTGTTTGATTCTTCACCAATATAAATACGAATGCCAAGGACAAACGTTACTCATTTGTTTCCGGAATTTTGAAAAGAAAAGTGTGAGTGAATCGTTGTCAGTGTTTGCCAGTGCCGGAAAAAGTAAGTACCTGCCTATTTGTTATTCATACTTTTATTTTATATTGTAATAATATTATATTTGTTATGTTTGCGTGTAGTAGGTACGTAATAGAAATTAAATACTGAACAGGGCCATTATTCGATACTTCTATAAAAGAACAGAAAGCCGAGAAAGATTGAACTTTTAGTACTTTTTATTATAAAATTATTTATTTACCCGACTGTGGTGATTCACTAAAGGAGAGATATATGATTGACCTGCATGTTTGTACATATTTCAGTGCCCTCGTAGTTGCTAATGCTAAATGACTAAAAATATTTTCATAAATTGTACGTGTCTTTATGTACCACTCGTAACGTACATCAAAGTAATAAATAAATCATTAAAATCGCGGAGTTTTGATGTCAAAATATTCTTTAAAAGTATTTTCTCTAGAATTTACAGAAATGTATCAAAATATAATTAATCAAAAAATATTTTATATTACATTAAAATAGGTTCCGCCGCTTTGTGAAAACCTCTATATGGGTCTTAGCAGTTTATTGCTTTTAATAATTAAAATCAGTTTTGCCGCCGGCATTTTGGTTTTTTCATTGCAATAATTAATTAATCCACTTTTATTCTATTAAAATAGCCATATCCTGTTAAAGTCGCCTTATGATTAATAAAACAAACATTTTTTTTCTTTACAGGTAGGTAACTGATACGAAACATGGCTGAATCTAAGAAGAAATGTCGACAGTACAGTGTTGATTATTTGAGATTTGGTTTTCTTCCATCAAAGGCAGACAAACGATTGCCCATATGCCTTTTATGCAACAAAGTTTTGAGCAATGACTCGACCATCGAAGCTCGAAGATCATCTAAGAAGGTGTCATCCTGATAAAATAGGTAAAGATTTAAAATATTTTCAAACATTGAAGTAAAAATATGAAAAGAGACCCACCGTGCACAGTATGTTCGCTTCAACGTCTCAAAGTAACGATGATGGCTTGCGGGCATCTTACAATATCTCATTGCTTATAGCGAAATCTGGAAAACCGCACACCATCGGAGAACAGTTAATTTTACCCGCTGTTGAATAGATTTTGAAAACTGTTCTGCACAAACCTCAATTTGACGTACTCAAAAGAATTTCTTTGAGTAACAACACTGTACAAAGACGTATTGATGAAATGAGCTCTGATATTTAAAGCTTCTTGTGTAATTATCTGCAAACAACTCATTTTTCTATTCAACTGGACGAGTCAACTTTACCTGGTAATGAAGCATTATTATTGGCATATGTTCGATTTGTTATGGACGAAGAAATCCATGAAGAGCTGCTATTCGCGAAAACTTTGGAGACACTAAAGGCGAATCAATATTTAATGTCCTGAGTGATTTTTTTAAGGAAAAATCGATTCCATTTACAAACATTATTTCGGTGGCAGCAGATGGAGCTCCTGCCATCTTCGGGCGATATCGTGGGTTTATAAGCCATCTTAAAAGAATTATACCAGGAGTAACTGCAATTCACTGTGTCATCCACTGACAACACCTGGTAGCGAAAAATTTGAATAATAGATTGCACCAATCGCTTTAATTTGTGATTAAAGCGGTTAACAAAATAAGAAGCAATGCGTTGAATACCCGTTTATTTGCACAATTGTGCGACGAAAATGATGAAGACTTCCAACGATTGCTCTTACATACTGAAGTACGCTGGTTGTCGAAAGATGCATGTTTAACAAGATTTTACTCACTTTTTGAATCAGTTTTAGAGTTTCTGGAAAGTAAAGATCCGGATTTAAAAGAAAACCTGATCAAATTGAAAGCAGACAGATTTGTTCAAAAAATGTAATGACATTAACTTGCAGTTACAAGGGGACAGCCTAAATTTAATAAAAACAAAGGGTGTAATTTCGGCTTTTCTTGGGAAAATTGAAATTTATGAAGCAAAATATTAGTCGGCGCGAATTCTCCCTGTTTCCAAACTTGTCACAGGCAGAATGTCTTGATGAGGATATTCAGACATACGTTCAACATTTAAATGCCCTGCATGATGACTTCAAATATAGATTTGAAGATATTCTGACGATGGAAATACCACCATGGATCATAAATCCATTTGATGAAACGGAAGTGGCGAATGTGGTATTACAAGAGGAGCTACTCGAGCTTAGCACCAATAAGGAGCTGAAGGTGAAATTTAAAAAAGGCTATCAAACATTTTGGCTGCAGGCAAAAATACCCGAAAAATATCCTGGGCTGTGGGAAATTGCGAGAAAACTTTTGATAGCATTTCCCTCGTCATACCTTGTCAAAAAAAAGTTTAATGTCGTTACAAACCTATTAACAAAAAAAAGGAGCAGATTGAACATCACAGAACGGGGAGATTTGCGGTTATTCCTTACAAAATTGAAGCCAAATATTGTTAATTTGCTGTCAGTCCATCAAGTACATCCCTCCCATTAAAATTATGACTATTTTTTTTTAATTGTTGATTTGCATTGTTGAAGTTACGGTACGTTATTAATGTTTAATTTTAATTCTATTAAGTCTGTAATCATATTATTTTAATAAATCGAACACAAGAAAATATATTATTTTTCTTTTTATTTTTACCACTCCGAATTTAGGGTTGGAACTCAGCCACGACGCAAATTTTTATCGTTAGATCTAATCTTCACTTTTTTGTGACGAGTTTTGGGAATATGGTAGAAATGTAGCAGCAGCGGGTCCACCGAAACCAGTAAAATTTTGAAAGTGGTCTACGAGAAAAACAAGTTTGGGAACTGGTTTACAGTGTTGGAAAATGGTTAATTAATTACAGTTAGTGCAGAAGCTTCATAGTAAAAAGGTGTACACAGTGAAGCAGCTGCCATGGAAAAATTCGGGCAAGTTGAAAATTTTTGCCTCTAGAATACTCGAAAAATCTTGTTGAAAGACTGGACGAATTACTGAATCATTAACATTTTAATTGTAATCCTTTACTGCCGAATGACTTAAAAAACTTTTAAATAAATAAACTTTTTAATAAACAACGAGCAACACGTTCTTACTTGACCGACTGTGAGTAAACCGTCTGCAGCTGTTTCAAATGATGTTCAGTTAATGTGATAACACTTAATGTAATCGTGAAATAGGATCAGAGTTTTTGTCCAAATCTCGAAGTATTTATTTATTATCGTAAGGAATGTTTTAATTTTCACCGTCTTAATTAATGAACTGTTCTAGTATTAACTCATACAAAAATTAATCGTTCTCGCTAAGGCCTTCTTAAAAAAAATTCCATACGTACTTATACTACTTAAAAAAGGATTTACTAACTGACTTTTTTTATTAAATAACTCCAATTTTTTACAACTCGCTGATCACTGCCTATTGGGTGTTGGAATAAAATATTGTAGCGATATTTATATATCGTACAGATTATTAGAGAGTTTTTAACACCTTTTGGTACTTGGTACGATACGGTTATTTTTTCTTTTGGTTTCGGAATAAAAACTCGTGTTTAAGTAAACCTTTCGTATAATATAGTCTTATATCTTTTCTTAGTGGAAAATTCGTAGGGCTTAAAAAAATTTTTTTTTGTACGTAACTACCGTCTATTCTAATACATTTAATCCAGTGTTTCTCCACTTGTGTCATTCTATCTAAATAAATGTGTGCCTCATAAAACGGCGTTATAGTTAGCAATAGAGAATTATTTGGGGAGAATTTTCAATCACAAATGTTTGAACAATACCAAATTGCACATAGGCGTCCCCTTCCTTTTTCCATCCCTCTCATCTTTCTGATCTATCCTAAACTAGTCGTTCTTTTCAGGCCCCCTTTTCATCTTGTTTGAGGCCTTCTTCTGGATCTTTGTCCAAATCATGGCTTCCATTCTTGTATTTTTTTATTGTATCTCACATCTTGTCCCATTGTGTGACCTGCCCATTTCCATTTCAAACCTACTTCCTGTTCTCTTATGTCTATCACTTCGGTCTTTTGTCTTATACTTTCGTTTTTGATTCTGTCTTGTAATCTTATATTCAGCATCTGTTTGTCCATCATTTTCTTAGACAGTGTCCATGTCTGGGCCGCATAGGTAAGAGTACTATCTTTCTTAGTTTTAGAGGAATTATTTTGTTGGTTGGTATTCTCCTTTGGTTGCCAAATGCTGCTCATATTAGCCTAATTCTTCTCTGTACTTCTGCCGTTTGATTGGTTTTTCCACACTTTATTATTTGCGCTAGGTAGATGTATTCCTCTACATATTCAAGTGTTCTGTCCTTTATTCTCAAGCCTCGCGGACTGTCTTCACATAGCCTTTGTCTTATCTCTGTTCAGCAATAATCCCACTGTCTCTGATTTGTTTTGTAGTTCAGTAATCATTTCCTGTATGTTATTAAAATTATCTGATATTAGCACTACAGCATCAGCAATTTTCCATTCGAGTTCCTTGAAAACTTCTTCTTCTTTCCATGTATATATATATATATATATATATATATATATATATATATATATATATATATATATATATATATATATATACACTACCATCAGAAAGTATTTGCCCACCTAGTTATTTCAGTCCCACGACAACAAACAGATAATATATATATATTTTTTTAATTTTAATGAATTATTATTTATTTTCACATTATTTACAGTCTAGAAAATCAGAAAAATATTCATGATTTTCCAGGATTTTTCTTATCTATGTCATCTGAGTGTTCGGCATTCTGTTCAGTAGTTTCCTCAGAGTTTCTTCGGTTATTTTAACCCATTCTACTTGTAAAAGTTCCCACAAGTGATTTTCTGATGTTGTATTGAGTTTTCGAACACACCTGACCAAATAGTCCCATAGCAATTTGATGGGGTTCAAGTCGGGTGATTGTGGAGGCCAAGTCATCACTTCCAGGACGTCATCGGATTTCCATTGGTCCAAAAGTTCTCTAATCTGTTTAGCAGAATGTTTAGGCTCGTTGTCATGCTGAAAAATAAATTTCCCCTGAAGGAAGCATTTGAGTTAGCAAAATTTCTTGATACTGTTCTTTTTGCATGATTCCTTCTATCCTAAAGATTTTTACAACTTTGCCGTTGCCGAAACAACCCCAAACCATTACTGAACCTTGTGGCGTGTTAACTTTACCTGCACATTGAGGCGCACTTTTGGCAGCCCCTTTTTAATTTCTGAGAATGGATTGAGTGAATACTGATTTTAAAAGAACTAAAGAAATTAAACAAACACTAGCTCAGTTTTTCTTGGTAGAGTAATATGGGTAAGAGATAATTTTTGTACGTCTTTTTGGAATTAGTTTATATCGTTGTTAAAAAAAATTTTTGGTTGTACTAATTTTTGGGCACCATTCATTTTAAAATAAAAAGGATCTACTTTCAGCTAAAAAAATGAAAAAAATACTGAAATGTTATGCAGTTGTTAAGAAAAGGAATTTGTCTGGTACAACCTTTTATCCTGAAAAGTAAGATAGGTGTACAGTGAAACACTAGCTTTAATCAACAAAAAAGAAAATTTATTAATGATTTAAATTAAAAGTTCTAACTTTTGCAGTTCAAGAATTACAAAAACTTTAGCCTAAAAGGTAGTTATTACTAAATAGAGTTCTTAAATCAGACATTTTCTTCTAAAACTTTGCTACACCCGGTATCGAAGATTCGTGAGATTCACTTCACGATCTATCAGTTCAAATCGATGTTAAATCACTTATCTGCGGGAAATAGGTCTACTGATGTATATTCTGGTGACTTACGGTTTTCCTACGGGCTTCTAGGCCTTAAATTGAACACAAAACCGCTTTCACACATTCCATCACTAATTTATCAGTATGGCTTCACGAAGAGAAGAGCTTACTTCGGCTACTCCATGTAAAAAAAACACACAAAGCCCACTACAGCTTCACGTTAAAAAACTCGTGCTCGACTTGGCTCTCGATAAAATTGCCAGAAGCCTCTACTGCGGTTGGATGGACAAAGCCTGGCTGCGGCTTGATCGGAGAAAAGCCACCTCTGCGGCTTGATGGGAAAAAGCCTCGGCAGCGGCTTGATGGGAAAAAGCCACGATCTGCGTTCTGCAGACCCTTAAATAATCCGTGAGAACTACGTCTCTAAGATGGCTACGCCGGAAACAAACTCCGGAAACAAACATTTGACCAATCGACGCGTTGCACAGATTGAATCAAATCGGTCGGAAACCCGCAATGCATATTGTAATATGAGCGGCTTGAAATTCCAGCGAAATACACTGCTCAATACAAAAATGAGAGAAAGTAAATTATAAGGCCAAAAACAGTAACATTACATGCTCTTAAAATCTAGGAAAAAATGAATGTTACAACCTCCACCATGTTTTACTGTAGATCACTGACAGGCTTCCAGCATCCTCTCTCTAGCTGATCGCCGCACTTAAACTCGTGGATTTGAACCGAAAATTTTGAATTTAGATTCGTCACTCCAAAGAACGGAATTCCATTGTTCTAATGTCCAATTTTTATGTTCTCGTGCCCATTCTAATCGTTTACATTTATTCACTTGCCTAAGAAGTGGTTTCCTCACTGCAACTCTCCCGTGTAATCCACCTTCTGTTAACCTGTTCGTCACGGTTGTCACGCTGCTGAGGATGAACTGCTCCAGGTTTACTTGAGCCGTAATTTCTGGTGCGGTTAGGCGGCGATTATGTCTGCTGGACATTGTTATAACTCTGTCTTCAGCGGGAGTCGTTTTTCGAGGCCTTCCTGAACGTTTTTAGTTGAGAATTCCATATCCTGCAGAAATTTTTTTTACGATGTAGTCCACCGTTCTCCTTGGCATCCGCATATCACTCGCGATTTGTCGACTCGAGTGACTATTTTGATGTCTAGCAATTATCAGAGCCCGATTTTCAACGAAAACTTCTTTCGTTTTTGGCATTTTAACAAAATAATTGAACCTGTTTGCGAATGGTTAATTTCCAAAAGGGCAATGGTATTTATAGCATAGTTTTTATCATAAAATGTTACTAGGAATTTCCATAATTCCTAGAAACTTGAAATGAGTTCTTACTTCAACTGGAATTCTCAGAAATCGCCTCAAAACGATTATCATGCAAAACTTAAAAATTTGTTCTAATTGGTTTTTAATTTGTGATTTCACCAAAAAGGCTTATCTAAACAATTTTATCATGGACACTTGTTAAAAACAATTAAATTTACCTAATATAATGAAAGGGTTTAATTAGGTATTAAATTTTGGCAGTTACATTGAAATTTCTAGCTGGGCAAATACTTTCTGACGGTAGTGTATATACATTCAACAAGTAAAAAAAATGGGACTCAATGAAGAGTTTCTAGCTTTCCTGGGACGAATGTATTTTCAAATTTACTTGCAAAATAACGTTACATGCTGTCTGAATGCTCTCTAATATTCTGATATCTGCATGTTATTAGGAAGATGTCGAAACCGCCACGGATTAAACGGTTCTTCACGGGTGTTATTATTAAAAGAAATGTTAAATAAAACCGACACGAATATGTCGGATTTTAAAGCATTTTGATTTAATCCTTTTAGTTTTTTACTTGTTGATTTTTTTGGCTTTATTTTTTTTATAACTGTAAATAGATTTGGGTGCTACAACCTTTGATTTAAATTTAATATACATTGTATATATGAATAAATTTCAGTAATCAAATTTTTGGTGCTTGATTGATTTCAATAATCGAGTGATCACTTGTACACTCAAGTGATTTTTCACTTTCATTTCTACGTAATAAGCAATGAACATCTAATTAGCCGCTCATAACAAAGCTTATAACTGTCTTTTCTACGAGCACTATACATACACTTTAGAGAAATCACTAAGCGTCTACGAGAGCGGATGTATTCACGATAGTCTTAAATTCTTCTAGACAGGAAGTTCCATTCCAAAAGCAAGAGGTTCTAGAATTCTTCTCCTTCTTAGTGCGCCATCTCCTGTCGAAGGTTGGCAATCCAAAGGGCTATCGTGGTTTTGGAAACAGCGGTCCTAAATACGCCTGTAGATGTGTCTAACACTTTATTTTTGCACTCGACAAGGATTATGCTAACCATGTTGGCATCATCAGGAGCGATTAGTAAGCCGACAGTCAATCATCGCTCCTGATGATGCTAACATAGTTAAATAGAAGCATGTCGAGTACAAAAATAAAGTGTGGTGACAAAGATTGCAAAATCTTAACATAACCCTAATAACACCAATTGAGTCTCGTTAGTGTTTTGTAATAAAGGACTATAATTCCAATTTTAGTGTATTTTCGTAGTACATTACGTATATAAGTAGAAAAAAGCACGTCATACCATAATAACGACAAATATAACGAACCTTTGAAATAAACTTTTTTATAACTTGTTTAATACGGGATATTGTTATCCTTAATAAAGGAAACCTTATTTTGTTCTAATGCTGAGCAAGCTTCAAATGGTGGGTTTCAATTAGATGTAAGGCCCCCGCACACTAGCAACTTTTTTCAAGCAACGTTTTAATCACCCAAATACAACACATTGTAGGCTGTTCACTTGGTCGCTTTTTGAGGCGTCATTTTTGTACCCTGTGAAAATTGTTCGCACTTTGTGGCGGCTATTTTGCACCGTTTGAAATTTGTTTTTCCCACGCTTGGGCGCAATTTTCTTGCAACCTCTTTTTAATTTCTGATAATGAATTGAGTGAATCCTGATTTTAAAAGAACTAAAGAAATTAAACACACACTAGCTCAGTTTTCCTTGGTAGAGAAATATGGGTAAGAGATAATTGTTATACGTCTTTTTGGAATTATTTTCTATTTTTTTTAAAAAGCTTCAGTTGTACAAATTTTGGGCACCATTCATTTTAAAATAGAAAGGATCTAACTTCAGTTAAAAAAAATGAAAAAATACTGAAGTGTTTTACGGTTATTACTAAAAGGAATTATTCTAGTACAACTTTTCTTATCCTGAAAAGAAAAATAGGTATTCAGTGAGACACTAGCTTTAATCAAAAAAGAAAATTTATTCATGATTTAAAATAAAAGTTCCAACCTTTGCAGTTTTAAGGAATACAAAAAAAATTCTAGCCTAAAGGTAGTTTTTATAAATTAGAGTCCCTAAATCAGAGATTTTACTTCTAAATCTTGACTACACCCGAAATCGAAGAGTCGTGATTTTCACTTCGCGATTTTTCAGTTCAAATTGCTGTTAAAACACTTATTTGCGGGGAATATATTTATTGATGTATGTTCTGGTAACTTACGGTTTTCCGGGCTTCTAGGCCTTCAATGGAACACAAAACCGATTTCACACTTTTGAGAAGAGCCTACTTTAGCTACTCCATTTAGAACACACACAAAGCCCACTACGGCTTTATGATAAAAAAACTCGTGCTTAACTTGGCTCTCGTAGATATTGTCGTAAGCCTCTACTGCGGCTCGGTGGAAATTAGCCTGGCTGCGGCTTGATGGTACTCAGCCTCTCTGCGGCTTGATGGTACTAAGCCTGGCTGCGGCTCGATGTTACTGAACCAAGATTCGCGTCCTCCGGACCCTTAAATAAGCCGTGGGCACTCTGTCTGTAATATGGCGACGCCGGAACCCAAAACTCCGGATACAAACATTTGACCAATCCCGGCGTATCGATAGATTCGGTCGCAAACCCGCACAGCACACTATATAACGAGCGGCTAGGAATTTCTGATTAATATACCGCTCGATACAAAAATGAAAAGAAGTACATTATAAAGTGAAAAATCAGTAACATTATATGGTCTTAAAATCTAGGAAAAAATGAATGTTACAACATTATTTCTTATGGTAGACCGCACACGAGCAACTAAAAAGTTGAAGCAACTAAAAATATCCAAACTGTTCTATTTTGGGGGTGATTCAACTGTTGCCGGTAGAAACGAATCATGCAGGATCAGACAGCCATCTGCCTATGTAATAAATTAAATCAAATTTTATCGTACTGCCAAGGAGCAGATTCATAAGGTGAAGTGAAATAATCTGAAAAATAATCTCTAGTTGAAATCCCTGTAGTGTTGCTTCTTACTCCAACAGAAGGAATACATTCTAATGGGCATTCATAAAGAGTATCTTCAAACTGCACCCCGTCATGTTTTCTAACATAATTATGCAGAATGCAGCATGCCTTTATAATAGATTCACTAAAATCAAGTGAGGTATCAAGTGCTCTATGAAGTATCCGCCATTTGTTGGCTAACATTCCAGATGTGCATTCAATCATTCTACGGGCTCTTGATAGTCTATAATTGAAAATTCGTTTTTTAACTGATAGATTTCTACCGGAATATGGCCGTAATACAAATTTTGATACACCAAATGCCTCGTCCCCTATAATTACGAATGGCTTCACCTTACCATTTACATCATTTGTAAGACATTTAGCTTCGGGAATATTTAATTCACTATTTACAAGTTTACGTGAAAATAGTGATTTCTTGAAAAGGTTTGAATCACTTGAAGCTCCATAAGCTCCAACTTCAACATAAATAAAATTATAATTAGAGTCTGCTATGGCTAAAAGGATGGTGGAAAAAAAATGATTTGTAGTTATAAAATTCAGATCCCGTTTGATTAGGCTTCTTTATTCTAATATGTTTCCCATCGACCGCGCCTATGCAGTTTGGAAATTGCGTTTTCTCAAAAAAATCTTGTGAAACTTTTAGTCAAGAATTGGAATCCATTGCTGGCATGTAATGTGGTAATAAACATTTCCAAAGTACGTCACAGGTTTCTCTAATAATTTTTCTTATTGTCGAATCACCAAGTAAAAATTCGTAATGCAGTGATACAAAGCTGTTGCCCGTTGCTAAATACCTAAAAAAAAGAAAAAAATTAGTTGTTCTGTTAATGTGTAATTACGTACGTACATAAACCTTTCTTTCAGGTAAGGAGTTACAAAACAAATGGAAAAACCTAAGGACTTGTTTCAAGCGAGAGTACGATGCTCAAAAAAACGCCCCCTCTGGTTCTGGAACCACAAAAAGGCGCAAATATATCTACTTTGATAACCTGTTATTTTTACAAGACATAGTTGAAAATCGAAAAACTTCAAACAGTCTTGTTGTTGACAATTCAGAAAACGAAATTGATATTACATGTGACTTGGAAGATACGAAGGTCCAATAATTTCTAAAAAAGGAGATTGCCGAAAGAGGGCCCCTCGAAATAGTACTAGCACGTACGAAGATTCTTTTCTAGAGATTTTGAGGGAAAAAAAAGATGACGACAAAGAAATTGACGAAGATAAATATTTCTTATTATCACTAGTACCTTCCTTCAAAAAATTTACGGAGGACCAAAATTCATTGCCAGGACAGAAATAATGAATGTAATGAGACGTGTTCGAATGTCTGGTAGTTTAGAGAATCAGAGCAGTCAAAGAAATCAAAATGTACAAGCATCTACAACTGTGCAGCACCTCACAATACCATCTCCCAACCAAGGATTACAGTTGCAACGATCACATCATTCGCCTACTGGGTCACTTTTCTCAACTTTTAATCCAGAAGAATCGCAATTTCAAATAGATAACCATTCAGAACTTTCGTCTGTTTATACTATAATTTGAAAAAAAGGTTAACAATTTTACAATTTTTTCTTTTCGTTTTTTTTTTTTTTTTTTCTCGTCATTTACTAATAAACTATGTTACTAACTAAAATGAAAATATTGTTTTTTTATCTTAAAGTTACAGCCAATCTTTCCTCTGGGGGAACAGCGTTTCTTAATACAGTATCTTGGTATAATATATTTCGTCCAACTAACGCCAAAAGTTTATCGAAACTATCCATACTCATGCGGAAATAATTAAAAAACTTTGTTTCATAATTTCGTAAACTTTCAAACAATTTGTAAAATTGCCCATCGCAAAGTCGATTACTTAATAGTGGATGTACCCATAATTTTTGTTGCTTCTTATTTCGTCTAAATTTCAAAGCACAAATGCATGCGGTCTCTATAAAATTGTTTAACTCAGTGAAGATCAACTATTTAGTTGCAAGTGTGCGCCCATTATTAGTTGAAACAACTAAGAGCAACTAAACTATTTAATCACCTCAATTAAAAAGTTGCTAGTGTGCGGGGGGCCTAATTGTTATCTTTTAAATGACGGTGTTCGTAGTGATAGATAGAGGAACAATTCCATCATTTTACGAATGCGCAGGCTTCATATAGCAATAATATCAGAGTCTCTATGTTTAATTTCTTCTCTCTAATTTTGCGCAGGCTTAAAATAATGGTAACGACAAGGGCGTGCCAAAATAATAGTTGCAAAATTTTTCTATTGAGTGGTTTAATTGGCACAAATATTGGTTCCTTATTACACAGGCCAACGATAAAAAAACTTTTTTCATAATTTTACCTTATTCCTAGGTTTTTTGATGTGTTAAGTCCGAAAATAATAATAAAAAAGTCGTATCACCCACCAATTTTTCACATTTTAATATAACCTCGCATTGCACTGTTTAACCCATGTGCTTTAATTCACACTCAAAGTATGGCTAATCGTGGTTGTAAAATCTCTCCCAACACTTTTTGTTATATATGTGGTGAGTTTGTAGTTAAAAAACATCAAAGAAACATTACTGACTTACTACTACTATACTTTGCATATTTTGGTGTAGAAATCGGTAATCAACAAAAATGTTGGGCTCCTCACAAGGTATGTTATGCTTGTGTCGAGAATCTTAGGAAATGGTATAAGAAAGAAAAGAAAGCTTTTACATTTGCAGTACCCATGGTATGGAAAGAGCAAGAAAACCATTCAAATGATTGTTATTTTTGCAGCGTTGATGTTTCTGGATATAACTCCAAAAATAAGAAAGCAATTGTCTATCGTAACTTTACTTCAGCTAATCGGCCGGTAGGACATGGACCGGGACTTCCTGTCCCTGAGCCACCTCAGTCTATTGATGACGTTTACAGTCCAGCCCCGAATTTAATGAAAGTTGACCGTATGATGATGAGTTTCAATGTTCTCTAGAAAATTTAGATAGATAGATATTTAGGGTTTAGGGCGCGTCAACATCTTGATTATTTAGCGCCCTAATGTGCTAATTAGCTGTGACTAATTTTGAAGTTATACTATAAGATTGACTTCTCTCAAAAATTTCCTGGTGTTTTATCTTTGTTGTTCTCATAAGAGTTGATGACACTGACTAGATTGGAAGGTATGTTGAAGTCTCAAGTTTTGAAAATGTGCTGTCACACATCTCATGACCCGTATTCACCTGATTTATCGCCTAATGATTTCTTTTTGTTCCTGAATGTTAAAAAAAATGCATGGACAGCGATTTTCATCGCCTTAAAAAGCTGTTGAATCCTTCCAGAATGCCGTGTTTGAAAGTTGGTTCGAACGCATATAAAAGTGTATAAATTTTAAAGGCGAATATTTTGCGAAATAATACAATGATTTGTACCAAAAAAATTTTTTTTCCTCTATTGTTTTTGTAAAAACTTAAAAGGTAGCCCTCGTATTATTATTAAGTATGCAAATACCTCAGACAACTGTGCCTGTTCACATAAATCTAGTCTAGATTTTTGTGTGAATATAAACTAAATTTATATCTGACAAATTTTTAGTTTTTTTTGTAATTTATTAAAACTAAATTAAAATATCCAGACCAATATTTTAGATATTTAAATAAACAAAAACCAATATTTATCTTGTTAAATAACGAAATAAATCACGTTATAACTAATCCCAGACGAAAAATTACCTTAAAAAAATATACAAATTACTTGAAAATAAAAAAGCTATTATCTTAAAATTTTATATTATTTATTAACTAAATCCGACATTTATTAAAAACGATTGGGTTACCGTGGCATCTTGTTAACGTACAACAGTTAATTTGTTTGTTATTTGTCTTTCTGGTGGAATTAGAGGATATTGAATATTTTACGAAAATATATGGGCGGTTTTTCATATATTTTTGACACAGTTTATGCCGGCCTAGATATTGTTCACACAGTGCCTTAGGGATTTTGACCTCGGAATCCAAAACGAATTAGAGTAAGATCTTTTCAGTTATATTTTTTAGACGAAATACTAAAAAGTTTAGCATTTTTTTTTGTTGCTAGTTTTTTTTTTTTTTTTGGTAATTGCAATTTTTCGATTTTAGGAAAATAATTTTCTTTGATATGTATAGCATAACCGCCATTTAACAAAAATGTGCGTTAAAAAAATCTTTTAAAGATGCCAGGTATTCAAAAAGAGCAGTAGAAGCAAGGAGTAGGTAGCAAAAAGTGGAGGGCATAACGACAGATGTTGCTGTACAGCGGAAGTTTTTCGTTTAAATCCGTTTGCCCAGTTCCTGTATATTTTGTGCAGTGAAAATTTGGTAATTATGTAATTATTTTATGCTGTTTTACGCGTTGTTCTCGCAAATTATTGGTTGTAACTGTGGAAAAACGTTTGATAATCCATTTATTTTGCTGTAAATTACAACGCGTATCGTAAGTATACTATACTTTTGTCATAAATGTATAATAAAAGACACTGATTTATTTACATATATATATATATATATATATATATATATATATATATATATATATATATATATATATATATATACAGTGCCACCTCGATAATCCGGAGAAACATTTCTATTGCATTGTGTACTTTATAATCCGGATTTGATAGTACTAGGTAATCCGGACCTGCGTTTTCAGACATCTACTTAATTTAAACTACACGGGAAAACTGAAATCGATAGTGAGGGGATTCTCCTAACTTCCATTCTAATACATCTGGGATTCACATAAACTGTAGGTGCTTTTGATTTGTCTACAACGTATCGCGTATCGCGTCTAACGGTTAAGTTGTTTGTTTATTGTCACAAGTACAACGTACCTACGTTCTATTTTACTTTATGTGGTTCATATAAGTATGTTAACGTTTTTTTACGTATATGTACCTACATATTAAAATGCCTTCTAAAAAAAACATATTACACTAACAACAACACAAAAGTCCGATATATTGGAAAGACTAGTTCTTGGTGAAAGCGGAAAAGTGTTTGCAAATAAATACGGAGTAGGAACATCCACAATTTCGGATATAAAAAAGAACCAAGGGAAAATCAAAAAGTATGTATATATGATTTATTTTAAAGATAATTTTGGACACTCACTATGGACGTGTAACTTCTTTTAATTTTATTTCGAAATGTGATTCCGGTCCTGGCGTCAGAAAAACCTTACAAAAAGCCGAATATCCAGAAATGGAAACTCGTTTGTATACATGGTTTTGTACGCAACGATCAAGGCACGTCCCAATTTCCTACGAAATTTTATCAGGGAAAGCAAAACAGTTTTTACACTGAAACATACGGGAATGATAATTTTAGAGCTAGCAGAGGCCGGATTTCTAACTTCAGAAAAAGACATGGTCTGCGTGCTTTAAAAGTTTGTGGTGAAAAACTATCCAATGATGAAAGTGCCGTCGATCCTTTCCTAACTTTATTCGCAGATAAGATAAAAGAATTAAAACATGGACATATTTCTGAGATAGTCTTGTTTTTTGCTAAGAGTATCTTCGATTCAGGCTACTGAATAACCGTTGTTAACAGCTACTTGTTTTATATAGTTTAATTCTTTAGTAAAATTGTATTCTGATAAGGGAATATTAGTTAATTTATGTATAAGGCTATAATAGGCCACGAGCTTGTGGTGGTCTATTATAGCTTTATACATAGATTAACTAATGTTTCCTTTCTAGAATACAAACTACATAAAACAGGTAGCCGTTAACAACAGTTATTCAGTAACCTTAATTAAAAACATCGTTAGGAAAAAACTTAGAAACAAGGATATCTCAGAAATATATCCTTGTTTATTTCACTCTTTCCGGGCTATGTATGATAATTTACGACAAGTCTATGATTTTTTTCTTAAAATGGCCTATTAAATTTTTAATGCGCGTTGTCGGCAGTATCTTGGTGCGATAGTAGCCTATATAGTAACCAAATGGTCATCTACTGGACTACTGCCAGCAGTTCGACGTTGTGTGCCTGGATGCAGGTAGTGGTTAATGTGTAAATATTTTATGTAACACATGGGCTGAAAAGTCCCGGGCCTAACACATAGATGGCGCGAGTTTTATTGCAGTCACCTTTTTTTCAGTTAATACTAACCTTCAAAAGACAGCTGTTAAAATTTCATGATATTCTATTCATTAGTTTGTGAGTTATTGTGCTAAGAGTGACGCTACTTTTGTTATTTTCAAAACAATGGATCAAAAACAATTTCGTGTTTTAATTTTACACTGCTTCTTGATGGGAAAAAATACCGTTCAAGCGAAGCAATGGCTTGAAAAGTGTTATGGGGACTCCGCTCCATCAGAAACAACAATAAAACGTTGGTTTGCTGACTTCAAACGTGGTCGTAGAGACACCGATGATGCAGAACGCAGTGGACGTCCAAATGAGGCGGTAACACCAGAAAACATCAAAAAAATCCATAAAATCGTTTTGAATGATCGAAAAGTGAAGTTGCGTGAGTTAGCTGACATCGTAAAGATATCAAAAGAACGTGTTGGCTTTATATTGCATGAGCATTTGACTATGAGAAAGCTCTGTTCAAAGTGGGTGCCGCGTTTGCTCACTGTTGATCAAAAACAAGAACGTGTTGATGATTCTGAGCAGTGTTTGGCCATGTTTAAACGTAACAAACCGGAATTTTTGCGTCGATATGTGACAATGGATGAAACATGGATCCATCACTTCACTCCGGAATCAAAACGATCGTCATCTGAGTGGACAGCAACTGGTGAACCTCGTCCAAAGCGCCCGAAAGCACAACAATCGGCTGGAAAGGTTATAGCCTCGGTATTTTGGGATGTGCGTGGTGTAATATTCATCGACTATCTTGAGAAAGGAAATACCATCAACAGTGAATATTATATAGCGTTATTGGAGCGTTTGAAGGCCGAAATTGCAAAGAAACGACCGCATATGGCAAAGAAAAAAATTTTGTTTCATCAAGACAACGCACCGTGTCACAAGTCAATCAAAACAATGGCAAAACTACATGAATTGAACTTCGAATTGCTCCCACATCCACCGTATTCGCCAGATTTGGCTCCCAGCGACTACTGGCTGTTCGCAGACCTGAAAAAAATGCTCGCCGGTAAGAAATTTCGCACGAATGAAGAGGTTATCGCTGAAACTGAGGCCTATTTTGAGGCAAAATATAAATCGTTCTACAAAAGTGGTATTGAAATGTTAGAGCGGCGCTGGAATGATTGCGTTGCTCTTGATGGAGATAACGTTGATGAATAAAGCTAATTTTGAACCAAAAAAACCGTGTTTTCTTTGTTAGGCCCGGGACTTTTCAGCCCATGTGTTATAACGCTCGTGGTAGGACTACCACGTTGTAAAAGTCCAGTGAAATATCAAATATATAAGTAAAAGTTTTGGCACCTGAATAACGTTAAAAAAACTATGACGTCCATACACACGTACATTAATAATGCCCATTGAATTAATTTAAACGATATTTACATCATATTTATGTGATATTATTATTATATTAACTATTTATAAGAGTATACATGAAAATCACTAATTTGAGACGTGGTACAAGTCTGTTGGTGCCCTGGAACCAAAATTATGGTAATTTTAAGATTTTTTAAAAATTCAGGTCGAAAATCTTTTCTCATTTTTTCGTCTTTTTTAAAATTTTCACAACTTTAGTTCTAGATCATCTAGAAATTTCTTTAAAAAAATGATATTCTACTTTTGTAATCTAATATGAACATGTTTTCTCATCGAGGTATAATTTTGCTAATAACGTCAAAATAAACAGCTACTTCAGATGGTTTTTTGTCAACAAATTTTTCTTTCTTAATGTTTTTTAATAAATCACGTACTAAATTTTCTTTTTCTTTCGGAAGCATTGTATCACTTACATATTTTTTTTAAGTTTTCGAAAATATTGGACCGGTAGCAAAAATGAGGCTTTCCCCATATCGATTCCATAGTACATTTTGAACAATATCTTGCAACAATTTCTTTTGTTTCCATTCTAGATTCATTATTTAAAAAATTAATATATCCTGGTTTTCGCGCTAAATCACACAAACTGCATTCACATAATTGTTTGTTTATTAACTGTTTCATTTTTTAACGGCCTCATAAACTAAGATTTTACAAGAAGTGCAAATTACTGTGGGAAGACGTTTATCGTCTGAGTCGAAATTTATGACTTTTAAAATATTATCTTTCAAAGATCCAGCAATTTTATTTATCGAATCTTTTTTTTAAACATAATAAACATAATTTTTCTTGATTTTGTTCATGAGGCAGGGTATTATCCTTTCATTTTTTTAAGATTTTGTTGAATTAAATAATAATATACTAAAGCAGAGAAATTGACAACTGTTATGTTATTTTCTACAACTTTATACCTAGCCAACTTAAATTCTACTAACATTATTGACCTCACTCAAACTAAAGTCTATCATATATCTATCTCATGCACATTTATATCAAGTCGAGAAAATTAACTTTGATTTTTGAGCTAGAATTTTAAATAATCCTAAAATTACCATAATTTTGGTTCCAGAGCATCAACCACGTCTCAAATTAATGGTTTTCACGTATACTATTATAATGATTATTAATGTAGAAAACTACGTTCATTTTTTTCAAAACGGCCCGGAAAAAAATTTTAATATTGTTCACACATGCTCTGTATTACTACACTAATCGATTACCGTCGGAAAATTTGGAGTGGTCACCGAAGTCATTAAAACTTGTTACGGGCACATCGTGCCCTATTAACGCGGAGAGGTGAACGATAAATAAAAAGATAAATCGTAAGATACAACGTTAACAGTTGTTTTGCTCATCAATATTTCTGGATAAAATTTGGTTTTTGAAATTCTTAGTTCAAAATCGAAGACGTTGACTCTCGAACTCTCGTCGAATAACCCTTGTGAAATCCACTATGCATCTGTAAAATAGACAGATTGATGTATTACTATTTCCTCTTCAGCAGTACGTCTATAAATATAACACATACATAGCAAATTCATTCATAGAACAGGATCTATGTAATTAACCATCATTTATCATATTATTCAATTAGCAATTCCTATAACCTACAAAGAAAAACTCGTCTCGAAACCAAGAGAGGATTTGTTGATTTTATTCAAATAAATAAAATTCAAATAAACATGGCCTCGTCGCAGAGAAAACCATTCAGATAATCTTTAATTATGTGCCATCTATTGTTGTTCCGTTAGGTTAAATATATATTTGTATTTATCCCACACGCACCGGCTTTTTTTGATATTATCCCAACTGATATCAAAATCATTTAGAATCACTCATTTAGAAAAAATTGGATTTATTTATTAAATAATCACAAGAAAAGAAAATGTAAAACTCTCACAGCCAAGTTACCGTAGGAACTCTTGGAAAAGTCTTTAAGAGATGATTCAAAAGATAGCAATGTACACACTTTATTTATATATATATATATATATATATATATATATATATATATATATATATATATATATATATATATATATATATATATATATCATCACTTTGGTTTTGGGCCTTGTTTATCTAATTATATCCCAATAGTCTTTTGATATCGTCAGACCATCGGGTTTGGGGGCGTCCTCTACTTCTTTTCTCACTGCAGGGCCTCCACTTGATTACTTTATGAGTCCATCGAATATCACAGAGTCTTGCGATATCATCAGCCCAGCTCCACTTCAACCTGCTTACCCTCTCAGCTACATCAGTAATCTTGGACCTTTCTCGAATTTCTTCATTAGTCCGCCTATCACTCAACGATACTCCCAGCATACTCTTTTCAATCGCTCGTTGAGGTACTTGTAGACGATTTATAACTTCTTGATTCAAAGCCTTTCCGTATGTCAATACTGGCAACACGCATTGATCAAATGTGTTCGCTTTTAGTGTATTTGGGACATTGGAAAGGAAGATGTTCCTCAAACTGCCAAACGCCGACCAAGCTAATGATATTCTCCTTGTTAAATCCTCTTTCAAGTTTTCTTTTGATATTACTATTTTTTATCCAAGATATACGTATGAATCAGTTCTTGTGATTTTCGCGTTTTCAATGTTCAGTACTGC
>CM032454.1:190003667-190094783 GCA_019049505.1 Pachyrhynchus sulphureomaculatus
GTTATGTCTGTATAATCTACTTTATGACACTATAGAATAATTTAGTTTAATGTCTTTAGCCTCTAGAGCTATGTAATAGCACCAAGACCATGTTTTGTATAATCTGAGATAAATATTTTATGAACTACCATTCAATTTTATGTTTTTTTTTCATGTGATATTTTTTTCTTTTTTAATGTTAAAAGGACAAAAAAATATGTTTTCATACTTTATTTATTTTATATTCTATAAATTTTGCATCACTTATTTTTCACGTACCTTTATCCTTATTGTTATTTCAAGCATGCGCAGTATTAACACGAAGGGATTGCCAGTTTAGGTTAGTAAATTAAAAGACGAATTGTTGTGCGGATTTTCACTATATTTTATTTATCAAAATGATATAAATAAATTAATAACTTGAATCAGCCGTGACTTGTTTCGGTACACCATACCTTTCTCAAACGGTAGTTGAACTTCTACTATTCTGTCTAATAACTAATTTAGGTACAATTATTTAAACTTTACTTACGGTATTTCCTAATAGTGTTATAAATAAATAAATTGACCGTTAACAAAATTATTATTTTTGAAGGGATTTAACATAGTATAATAGGCAGGTAATTACCTGAACTTAAGATTTAACAAAGGAGTGTTATATAAATCTAGTTGATTATTTAGCAATACCCCGGAATCCTTTAATTTGTTAATTTCCAAGGACTCAAGCAAATTCAACTTTTTATTTTTGTTATTGATTTGAAATATATTTTACAATACAGTGAAGTAACAGAAGACAGGGTATGAAAAGCCGTAAAGACAATGAAGACTGGAAAGGCAAGCGGACCAGAAGGCCTCCCTGCAGAACTGTTTAAACATGGCACTACTAAGCTAATATCATTTCTAACTGAGTTGATTGCTAGATTGGTGAACGGAGAAGGCATCCCACAAGCATGGAGAGAGACCTGGATAACGCCCATATACAAAAAAGGGAAGAAAGACAAATGCACCAACTACCGATGTATAGCCGTCACTAACACTATGAGTCGAATTTACGGGAAAGTCCTCAAACAACTAATAGAGGAAGAATATGCGCCATATGAACTAGAACAGCAAGCAGGTTTTGGGACGGGCAGATCGTGTGTAGACCATATTTTCACAATTACTCAGCTGCACGAAAAAAGGGTAGCAACAAACAGGAAATCACACCTTCTCTTTGTTGATCTATCCAAAGCATATGATACGATCCCTCTAAATAGACTATGGCAAGTACTAGAATAAATATTACAATAATAAAAGCAATCCAGCAGCTATACAAAGAGCAAAAATAAAACTAAAAGACCAGTTGTCAGAAAGCGTTCCAGTTAACAAAGGACTACAAGGATGTTGCCTCTCGCCTACATTATTTAATATCTACATAGACAAAGCGTTGAAAGAATGGAGGAGATCATGCGAAGGAATGGGTATCAAGCTTAATGACGACATCACGCTGTATACGCTACACTTCGCAGACGATCAGGTGGTGCTCGCACAAAATAAAGGAGCTGGAATTAATGACAAGGAAACTGCTAAAAGAATACGAAACATGGGGCCTGATGGTAAACCAGGAAAAGACAAAGTACCTGTGTGTAGGAAAGGAGGAAACATCGGTTCTCTAGATAGAAGACCACATTTAAATCGGACCATGCACAGAATATACATATCTGGGTACAAAAATTACAAGCAACGTACGGACTGAACCAGAAATTGAACACCGTATTGTACAAGGGAAGAAGGTCATTGGATGTGTAAACTCGATTCTGTGGGGAAAACATGTATCAAAACAAAACAAAAAACTCTTGTATAATACTATTCTAAGGGTTATAGTACTCTACGGCAGTGAAGCATGGCAAATGAGTCAAACTACACAGCGGAAACTACGAGTATTGGAAATGGACTACTGGCGCAGATCGGCAGGAAAATCACGCCGTGACAAAGTCCCAAACAAAACGAAGTGGAGGAGGATATAATACAAGGAATTGAAAGGAAACAACTAGAATGGTATGATCACGTGGAGAGGATGAGCGACGAAAGACTTCCGAAGCTGATCAAAACTGGTCACGACGGGAAAAGAAAAACAACATGGATAGAAGGAATAGAAAGAAGTATGTCAGCGAGGAATCTAAGCCACGGAGACTGGGGAAATAGAGAGGACTGGAGAAAAGGGACCAAAAGGCGTACAACGCTATAAAGAATGGATGATGATGATGATTTGAAATATATTGAAGTTTTCATCCAAACTATGATTTTCAGATAAATGAGGGGCATAATGTAAAACTTCAGTCTTATTCTCAAATGCTTTTTTATGTTCTTTTATTCTCTGTGTGAATGTTATACCCGTTTGGCTTATGTAAACTTTGGGGCAGGAGCCACCTTCTAATTTATAAACCCCAGATTTACTATGTTTTTTAGGTTTAGTTTTGTTGTTTTTTTTTATTTTACCCAAAGAATTGTTTTGAAGGCTACCTTTAATCCAATATTATCTAAATGTTTTGAGACTTTGTAGCTGGGTATGCCACAATAAGTTATTGTGTTAAATTTAATGTTTTTGTTAACTGCTAAAGGGTAAACCAAATTAATAGCTTTTTTCTTTATTATCCATTATTTTTTGCTTTTTGTTTAATTATGTTAGGAATGTGGAAACTTGTGTCCAGTGACAGTATTCAGTGTATATCACCAATACATCAAACACTTTATTTTTGCACTCGATGCACGTTTCGCTAACTATGTTAGCTTCATCAGCTGAGCTGACTAGTCAATCATCACTCCTGATGAAGCTAACATGGTTAGCAAAACGCGCGTAAAACGCAAAAATAAAATGTTTTTGTAGTGGTGATATATACTGAGTAGTATTTGTTTAATGATATTTAATTCTTTTTTAAAATTCAAGTCGTTCATTGGAACATTGAGTAGTCTATGAATTTGACTGTGAAAAGCTGTCGTTTTATGACTGTAGGGGTGAAATATAGAGAAACTTATTTTTAGATTTCGTGATTGTTAGGTCTAAAACATTAATTGAATTATTTTGTTCTATTTCAAGTGTGAATTTAATTCTTTTGGGGATATTATTGATATGTTTTAAAAATAAGTTTAACTGTCTATCTGTTACTATAGAACAAGCGAAAATGTCATCTATGGTCGGTTAGGTTATTAGTCATCTTCTATAAACTTTCATTTTCATTCATTTCATGGTTAAGCACACCGGTTTTGATGGGTCAACACAAGATTCTAAATTAAAGTTGTGTCTAACAGGATTCTGTCACTTCCTTCAATATTTTCAAGGTAAATATAAATGTAGGATAAAATTAGTACTATACACTATAATGCCATTGTGCCAGGGATTGCAAAATCCCAACATAATCTGAACACTAATTAACTGTTGTCAGTTTTATTAGCAATAAAAGACTATCATTTCAATTTTACTGTATTTTCTTAGTGGTTTGTCTACCTAAATAGGGAAAAAACCAGGCGCTACCATGATAGCGATAAGAATAACGAACTCTCTTATAAATTCCTCAATAAGGGAAATCGTTATCCTTAATAAAAGTTTCTCTTATTTTGTTTCAATTCTACGCAAGCTCCAAATGGGGAACACATGTTTCAAATATTGATATTTGATTTCTTCCCTTTACTCCTGCACAAGCTCCAAATGGTGGGCGCATGCTTCAAATAAAGATAAGGACACTGGCCTACCAAAATAAGCGTTGCAAAATCTCTCTGTTAAACGGTACGCATTTACTTTGTTAAACAAATCACTAAATTAAAAATTTTCCTCTTGTGTAACCGAGTTTTCGTAGTCGTTGCAACATTTTCCAAATTTTGAAAATATAGCAACTACTACGAAACCGCTGTCACGCAAAAAGAAGATTTTTAATATAGTGACTTGTGTAAGACACTTTTTTTAGCCTCTTGCTTTATTAAAGTTTAAAACAAAAAAAAAATTCAGATACATAAAAACAAATATATCCGGTTTAGGCGTAACTTTGGAATCTTTCTTTTTGTCCGAAGCGACCTCTCTTGTCAGCGAGAGGAGTTAACGTTGCTGAATCCGACATAGTTTTGTCAATGCACTTCATTCCTCTAGCATCGTCATTCAACTTGCTCGGCGTTAATTTGGGAGCAAATATGTGTTGGCATGAACATGTTGCAAGCATAGCAAAGAGAGCTTCTCAAAAGCTGGGAATATTATGTCGAACTAGAAAGCTGTACACTCTACAACAACTGTTAATTCTGTACAAAGCTCAAATTCGACCAACGTTGGAATACTGCTCCCATGCTTACGGCTCTGCTTCCAAACATATGCTGCATTTGTTGGATTCTATTCAGAGAAGAGCTGTTCGTCTGATTGGAGAGCCGGACCGACCAGCATCTTTGATCCCTTGGAACATATATATATATATATATATATATATATATATATATATATATATATATATATATATATATATATATATATATATATATAGTTTGTTTCACTTTACGTTTGGTAATTACCTGTTATTTATTAAGACATTTTGTTTCAGGTAAAAGTTCAATCACTTGATGTGTTGTTTTGTATGCCGGTAAGTTTTTATTTTAATTTTTTATCCTAATATTCTTAACGTACATTTCTTACAAACAGTACGGTACTAAGTACCAGTGTCATTACTAATAAACTAATTACAGATTGAGGTGAATAAAAGTGCTGTGTCACAAATTTAAACGCATTAAGTCTCTTTGTTAGTGTTCCGTACGGAACACGTCGGTGTCTGTCTGCTTGTCTGTCTGTCCGTTTGTTACACCCGATTTTCTCCGAAACTATTTGACATAGAAAGCTGAAACGGTGTAATTTTGAAAGTTAACTTTGGACTTAAGGTAGGGGGTGAAATCGGATTTGAAAAAAAAAATTTCTACCAGGTCATCGAGTAGGGTGTCAAATGAAAGCTCGTGAAACACGAATTCAAAAATATATATATGATGTGATACTTGCGCACACCTTTTTTTGTATTATTTTTATAAATTTGCAAAAAAAATCGCTATCCCCACTTTTATCTCGAAAAGTACTGCTCAAAAAATTTTAAAAATTCTTTAATAATTTATCTGGTATATAAAAAAAACAAAAAATTTCAAAGTCATCAGTTTTCAGTAAAGATCGGAAAAAAACTTTGTTGGAAACTCATTTGAGGTGTGTTTTGTGAAGTCATTGATCATTTTACCTCCGTAACCAACATTTTTATTGTAAAAACGTACGGATAATTGCGCAAGTTCGACATGCACTTGGCCGGTCATTTGTTTTATTCGGAATCGATATGCGGCAGCTCAGTACACTTTCATTTTAAAATGTTCTTTGACTAGGCCACATTCCACATCGTGCTGCTAGCTAGCAGACGCATAGTGTGTCGACTAGTACAAGTTAGCTGGACAAAATTATTTTTTCACTTATTTCAATTGTTTATGTATATTCTAGGCATATTAAGTTATTTTGAGAAAAAAATTCATCGCGTTGGTTTTTTTTATGGGCGTGGCTAATTTTTTCCCCTAAATTAGTCAGCTACGCAGACATATTTAACGATAACTCGGGAACAACTTGTCAGATTTTTATAAATAAAACATTAAAAAATGCGTAACAAAATTTTATTAAAGTTGATTGAATATTATTTTATTCTATCTTTTATCGTTTTGGAGTTATTTAGAAATAATGGAGAGAAAAAAATCTTTTTCGTGTAAAATTCATTATTTTTTTCGGTAAAAAAGCGCAATAACAAAAGAAAAACAAAATATTATACATTTTTCTGACAGCTGCGTATCTGGAAAATAAAATAAGGTACTAATCATGAAAATCGGTCAATAAATGTGGGTTTTATTCACAATTTACCGCAGGTACTTAATATCGATAAAATTTGTATAATACAGCCACCCTTGCATATCGTGGTAGGATTGTATCAGCTTAGCAGGTAGATAACGGAACTAAAGGGCAAAGGTATTTTGTATGGTTATTAGAATTAAAAATTATAATAGAGTGTCTTTCATTTAGCTGCATTTCGCTTACCTGTATTTTTTGTCCAGCTGCATAAAAACATTGTATAACAAAAACAAAATATTCTGCGTATGTGCACGAATTTTTCTACAAACTTGAATGTGCAACTAAATGAAAGACACTGTATTATTATTTTTAATAATAACCAGATGAAAAATTAATCCATATTACTTAGTTTTATTGACACAAAAAGGATAAACTCAAATAATACCTGCCTTTCAGGTAGGTAACTTGTGCATTATACATACATAAGTAGTTGGTATTTTAAAATGTTTTTGATTTTTTTAAGGTACATATTTCTTGCTGTTCGGTTCAAAAAAAAATTGTTTTTGAAAATTCCAGTCAAAGATTGTTTTTGTTTAATTTTAAAATAAATGTTATAAATGCTCTGTAATAAATTTAGCATAATGACACTGACTGTAATTATATGTAAAATAAAAATACTCATTTATTGATAAAGAAAAAATTACAAGTCAAGGTTTACATGCTTAGTACAAGCACTACACAACTAAAAATAGTAGCTGAACCTAATAATCATCATCAGAGTCTTCTGATGAGTCGTTTACTGTATAATCGTCATCATTTTGTGGCATTGTGCGACAATATGATAACGATTCCAATCTTGACTCTTCTATGCTAGGGCTTACAATTAACTTTAATACATTTGTACATATTTTTTCCGGCTTTTTTTTGGGAATCTCTCGAAGGCTATTGATCAAAGGATCAGATGTTATAATTAACATGCACAGTAAGTCTCTATTTGTGGCAACACGCGAGCACTTGCGGGTGTTGTACTCCCTAAATCTGCGGCAATCTTTGTTCCGTGCTTCTTGAGCCTCTTCGGAAAGCTGCCCAATTGGAAGCAATGCCGCTTTGATGACTTCTGTGCTGTAAATTAATATTTTATGCACAGTATCAGGCATACAGTACCACGAATAGAGACTAAGATAATGTTTTCTGGTTTCAAGACAAAATTTTTTGAATTCAACTAAGTTTATCTCGAATCCAGAAGACAATGTTCTCAAAATAACATCAAACTTTTTTATAATTGTAACATCCAACCCTGTGATCTAAGCACTCATCTCAGCATTCTTAAAAAAGCGACGGGCTGTATTTCCATCATTTGAAGAACCAAATCCTGGCTTTGGTTTATCTACAATGAGTCCCATCTCGTTCTTAAATTTCAATTTGATTTCCTCGGAACGAACCTTGATATCTGCTTTGTCTTCGTTGCTTCTAGCCTGCCATTTCTTAATATTCAACTTGTAACTGATATGTAAAAGACATTCGAAGCAACGAATCCAAGCATGAAGTGTAGATAAACCAAAGCCAAAATGTTCTTGATTGCTGTTAAACATCGCGGGGTCATCGTTCATCGTCTTGGGGGTGGCGCCACAGATGAAACACTTTTGGGATAAACTAGTTTCCGTTAAGGCGTTACACACCTTTCCGTCTGTCATTGTCAGCAAAAGTTCGTGTTTTACAGAGATTTGAGAATCACCAAAGTTGATAAGTGTTGGAAGAAGAGCATTAACTTCTTCCAACAATCTATTTGTCTCCACTAACGTGAAGTCGTTCGTTTCTTTGGCAAATATAAATTTGATTGGGCGACAATACAAATTTGATGAAGGCCGAGGAATTTGCCAAATAATTTTGGACCCATCATATAACTTAAGGGGAACTAAAGAAAATGCGAAAAGAAACTCGTCCGTATATTCAGTGTTCTCAAATCTCTGTTTGTATGTGCTGTGCCCAGAACTTCCATCACATCCCCATTTACTAACAAGTGTAAACGATGAACTTGTTGGGAGCACACTGCTGATAACTTCATTCTGTGCTAATACTAGACGTTCCACTGTTTTATTTAATAAGGCTTGCAAATTTATTTCAGCACGAGTTTCTGTTATAGCAATGTGCTCCTCTGCAGGGTAACAGGCCTGTTTGGACTTTTTTTAAATTAAAATATGACGGAAACACATTATGCCCCGCCTTCATGGACCACTTCCTAGTTTGTTTGTAAGAATGCGTTGTTGACTTAGAATCTATATAGTAAGTTAAGGCTTCGTCACTACTTAATTGCCTAGGATTAACGGAACTGGTATTTTTAGACTTAATAATATTATCTGGGCTCTCACTAATGTCTCTAATCACATTGGCAATTTTCCTTTGCCCTGCTGAACGCACAGCAATTTCAGCAGCAGTCACCAATTCACTGACACTTCGGGATTCTACGAGATCCACGACGCGACGTTTCTTCGTCTTAAACGACGATTCCTCGAAATCTTTGCGAGGTCTTCCTGCACGAGTCACATTCTCACTTGATGTTGAAGGTTGTGGCGCAAAAGAACTCGCAGTAAACTGTATGTCTGCTTCATCCAACCAATTCTTATTTTTAATTAAAAAACGCTCCTTTGACTTTCCTGAAGCCAACCATTTGGCACCAAACTTATTAGACAAGTTGGATATCTTCAACTTTATTTCTTTTTGGCTGCTTTCATTAATGTCACCAAAGTGAAATTTTGAAGAAAGAAAGTCATATACACGCGAGTTTTTTTCATTCTTCGTGTGTTTCAACGACTCCTCAAGAAAGGCTACCCTTGAAATAGAGTAAACGTGTTCTAGAAAAAAAGAAAAAAAAAACATGTTGTACTGAAGTGTGCTAAACAATATGTGTATTTTTACGAAGAATAAAGTTATTTCTGTGTAATATCTAAAAACTAACCCGGATAGAGGTGAATGTCTGTATATTCTGAACTTTCAAATTTTTTTTTTTAAAAAACACGCTAAAATATATAGGCTATTTAAAAAAAATACTAAAAATTCAAATTAATAGATTCTGATTAAAAAAAATACATTAAAAAATAGTACTTACCCTCAGTATTAATATTCATCACAAAAACTTTCACAATATTACAATATGTCACTATAAGATGTGCACGAAAGTGTCGCTAAATTGCAACTGATTGATTGAAAGAGCTGCATTAAACTCATTACCTGACTTCTGACGCTTATGACTCGCCACTTGCAAATTTGATAAACAACCTTTTCTCGGAATTCGGGGTTTGGTGGTGTTGTTTACGTTTTGCAAATAAGATTTCCTGGAAATCATAACATGAATTTTGTCCACCTAGCATGTTCTACGCGACACACTGTGAGACGTTGACACACTCTAAAGCCGATACGCTGGAAAAAAGGCAGTTGTTGGTTGGAAGCTTCTCGTACTATGAAAGATTGATGATAAAGACACCGTCTTCTTGAATCGCTTTTTTAGATGTATTGGGTCTGCAGAAAGTCAACTCATACCAAGAGACATATGAATGCTAATTCATACCGGCATCCGTCTCAAAAATTCTCTGTTATCAATTGACTAGTATTGTGAGCTTTATCAACTGTGTATTCCTTAACTTTTATTATAAAGACCCACGAATGGGCGATACACTAAAATGGCTGGGCTTGTTTACTGAAAATGCCAAAACGTGTGTCGTCTAGGAAATTGATTCTTGCCTGTAGTAGAGGAGGCGACGAGACAGATCTTCGACTAACCACAGTAAACATAAAACACACAGTCCAACTCGGCACCTTTGATCTCAACGGATTCGAGTTTGTAAAGACCACATAACCTGTCGACATATTGTTGGTATGATTCCCGCGAGTTTTTGAAATATTCAAATTCCTTCTTTCAAGAAAAATCCGAGAAAAGTTTTTTTTAGAAACATTTTTTTATCAAGTTCTTATTAAAACAGATATACAAAAAAACAGAGAAAGAGGCAAAAAATACAAGGAAAAAATACATTTGGCTTCGAAGTTTTTTGCTCGTTATTCATTTAAATATCTCATTCTTGAATTTATATTTCTCAACTAATAGAGATATTGCCCGGGGGAAAAAATGTCCATTTTGAGAATATATCCCTAAATACCTTCAGGTTCGCACGTATAATGTCAACGATCATGCTCCTGCGAATCTCAGTAATCTGGAGAGATTAAAAATAATTATTTTAAGATGAGATCGTCTTTCTTCCGAACTTAAAGATAAAGTAAACACACTTTTTGCCCTATTTTGTCCTTAGTTAAATTTAATATAGTATAATATTACTATATACTACTTGTATAGAAAAATTATATCCATGCACTGATTTTCTTCGAACTCATTCGTACGAGGCTGGTTTGAAAAGTCCGTGCAAAAATAAAAACTACTTATGTGTTTGGGGTAAACCTTTTTTATTTTTCGACATAGTCTCCTTTTAGGCTTATACACTTCGTCCAACGATGTTCTAGTTTGTTGATCCCTTCCGAATAATAGGATTTGTCCAAGTCTGCAAAATATCCATTAGTGTCTGCAATCACCTCCTCGTTTGAATAAAATCTTTGTCCCGCCAGCCATTTCTTCAAATTGGGGAACAAATAGTAGTCCGAGGGAGCCAAGTCTGGAGAATAGGGGGGATGTGAAACGAGTTGGAATCCTATTTCCATTAATTTTGCGACCACAACTGCTGAGGTGTGTGCTGGTGCGTTGTTGTGATGGAAAAGGACTTTCTTGTGGGCCAATCGCGGGCGTTTTTCTTGCAGCTCGGTTTTCAAACGGTCCAATAACGATGAATAATATTCACCTGTAATAGTTTTACCCTTTTCCAGATAGTCGATGAGGATTATCCCTTGCGAATCCCAAAAGACAGTCGCCATAACCTTTCCGGCCGAAGGAACGGTCTTCGCCTTTTTTGGTGCAGATTCCCCCTTGGTAACCCATTGTTTAGATTGTTGTTTGGTCTCAGGAGTATAGTAATGTATCCATGTTTCATCCACAGTGACGAAACGACGCTTATTGTCCTCCGGAGTCTTCTGGAACAGCTGCAAACCATCCTTGCAACACTTCACACGATTCCGTTTTTGGTCAATCGCGGCACCCATCTTGCGGATAGCTTTCTCATGTCCAAATGTTTATGCAAAATATTATGTACCCGTTCAGTCGAGATGCCCACAGCACTAGCAATCTCACGCACCTTAACTCTTCTGTCATCCATCACCATATCATGGATTTGATCAATGATTTCTGGAGTCGTAACCTCCACAGGCCGTCCAGAACGTTCAGCGTCACTTGTGCCCATATGGCCAGTCCGAAAATTTTGAAACCACTTATAAACTGTTCTAATCGAAGGTGCAGAGTCACCATAATGTTTATCAAGCTTCTCTTTAGTCTCCTGAGGCGTTTTGCCTTTCATAAAGTAATGTTTAATCACCACACGAAATTCTTTTACGTCCATTTCTTGAAAATCACTCGACTTCCTTGATTCACACGAATGCCAAACACAAAGAAATAGACCAATATGGCTGAAACATTCAAGAGATGCTACTAACTAAACATGACCTCGACACGCGCCGGTGGTGCCATCTCTCGGACTTTGCACGGACTTTTCAAACCAGCCTCGTACTGGAGAATTTCTACTTTTGCATGCCCAGAATAACTTTTGAAAGTTGGGCTAGCGAATTTTAGCAGATATATATTTATATATATATATATATATATATATATATATATATATATATATATATATATATATATATGTATATATATATATATATGTATATATATATATATATATATATATATATATATATATATATATATATATTTGTTATGGGTCTAGCACATGTGCTGCAGGGAGGTCCCTAAAGCGCTACAGGAGCGACACGTGTGCGGAAAAAAAAAAGATAATATAACTTAACTCTAGCAAACAATTTTAATATGAAAGGTAATCTTTATGTAATATATTGCATAATAGAAATAAAGAATTGTGAATAAATTACCTTTTAGGATCTTTGAGGGATCTAAAAAACTCCGTTTGCGATACCACATATATTTTTACAAACGCTAACCGCACAACAAAAACTTCCTCTTGACATCTTTTTTATAATTATTTTCAATTATAACGTCAAACGAGTCATTTATTATTAATGAATTTCGGAGCACGTTATAAAAATATTCTCCTTGAAATCCAAATGTAAACATAACCCGCGATGGCACTACCAGCCATTCTGTTAGTATGATAGGGGACGCATGCGTGTTAAAAAAACAAGACCAAAAAAATTTTCTTGAGCGTCACTACTGTGTTTTATATTTACTGTGGACTAACAGTCAAAAGCATATTGCTTTTGTGGCCTAGCTGATAAAGTGCAGGGGCGCTTACCCCGAAATCTTGTGTCCCCACCGGCATCCATAAATTATTTCTAATTTTCTCGTGGTTGCATCTTTACCTTTATATACATATTTTCCTATTTGTTCCTTATTTTGACGGCTCTAAACCCTGTCTTCTGTTCTTTTGCTAACTTCATGAAGCTCCTAATTTAAATACTTGTAAAGCAATTTATCATTATATAAGATGTTTTTATCCTATATTCCTGGTAATCTACTAACCTACATAAACTAAAGTATGTTACTGATAAAACCACACTGATATACAGCAAAGCGCGCACAGGCGGTAACCTTTTTTTGTTCTTTTATGATTATGATCCTTTTTATGACTTTATGCATGTTTTCAGTTACAGAGATATTTTAATATGCATGTAATTACACTATTAGAACGCGCTACTGGCACTTTGTATCGGTCTTTTTAAAAAATGCCGCAGTATTAGTATGGGCATTGGCGAGGTACTTGGTATTCAAGGATAACGGTTGTAATTATTGTTTTGTTATTGTTTTCTTCGGTGTTTAAACTGTTGTTTTGGAAATTAATATCCTGTTGGAGTATTGTATTATTTAGTGTTAATTACTTTTAAAGAGCGGCCGAAAAGATTTTCTTAATGAACAGAACCGTTAAGTCGACAACATTTCTTTTACGAAGAACTGTACCCAAAGTTTATACATGAGATGAGACAGTATTTTGTATTTATTAACAGAAGACTACCGTAATTTGAATAGTGGAGGCAAATGCCGTAAAATTTTCATGATTTTTGGAAATTTTTGGGTACAGCTTAGCAATCGATTTAACTACTTTTTAACAGTGCCAATATAATGTAAACGACTTTTCTCAGTCTAATTTTGACCGTGAGGCCACTTTTCTCCTATTTTAGTCCATTTTTCACATTTTAATGCTTTGGGGTCAGTATTTCTTAAATATCTCAGCTTCTGTTCGTTTTTATGCGACAAAAAAAAAATTATTTTACTGGTTATAAAATTGCCTGAAAAAAGTATTTTTATTACTACGGCAAATTGAAAAATGGTTTTTTACTGGTAACTTCCGACCAATTCGATATTAGAGCTTCAAATTATAGGAAAATATAACAAAAGTGTGCCAAATTTTAATAAAAAATATTAAGAGGATTGGTCAAAATTTGCATTTTAGTTCAAATTTTATTATGGATTTTTCTTGTAGGCAAAAGGTCGTAGTAAGCGTGGCCTTGCGGTCAAAATTAGTTTGAGAAAACTCATTTACATTACGTCGACACTGTTTCAAAGCAGTTAAATTGATTTCCAAGCTGTACTGAAAAGTTTTTCCAAAAATCATGACGATTTTATGACATTTGCCTCCACCAATAGGAGTTATTATGGGTTAATATAATAGGTTGATGGATATTTTATTGTAAAAACAACCGGCCAAGTCCAAGTCGGACTTGCGCAATTAGTGTTCGGTACCGTGATCACTTTTAAAATAAGAATTTTTGTTATGGAGGTATAAAATGATCAGTGACTTCTCAAAACATACCCCAAATGAGTTTTCAACAAAGTTTATTTCCGAACTTTGTTTTTATATACCAGATAAATTATCAAAAGTAGGGCATGTCTAGTAAAGCCCTCTCACTTTGGTTTTTCGGAACGGGCACTAAACTATAGGTCCCTTTATCTGTGGAAACACTTACGTCCGTATATGGCACTTCCAGAAAAAGATATCTTATGAAGAATATTCCAGAAATTTTTCGAAATTTTTTGATTAATTTTTGGCAATTTTTTTTAATAACATGAAGAAAGAGTCTGTACGAGTAATACATCATACAGATTTTTGAACTCGTATTTTCACAAAGTTTCATTTGACGTCCCGCTCGATGACATTGCAAAAAAAAAATTTCACTTCCGATTTCACCCCGAAAAACTAACCGTTTAAGCCTAAATTTAACTTTCGAAATCATACAGCTGTGATGGAGCCATTAATTCCTATATTTGTGACAAATTTCAACTTTGTATGTCAAATAATTTCAGAGAAAATCGGGTCTGGCAGTTAGACAGAGAGACACCGAAGTGATCCCATAAGTGTTCCGTACGGAACATTAAAAAGAGTTTAGGTACCAGCATTATGATGTCTCATACCTGATTAATTGATTGATTCATTAATAGATTGAAATTAAATGATATATTGTTATAAGAAACTATAGGTGAATTCGTACACCGCAGTAACAAACACTAAATACTGCATTTCTTGAGTTGAAAAATGTTGCTTCTCAGAATACTCCAATGTATCAAACAACTTGCTGTTATTAAACCTACACATTCTACTAAAAACTTATTAAATGAATGTTTTCTAATCAATATATTAAGAAAATATATGCTATACTACCCAAACAAAGGCTCGAAACAGAATTGTGTTTGTCCCTAAATACGCGCTAGTTAGGGTCACATTTGTTATATCGTGCAGCAACAGTTGACCCGGAACAACAGCACTAATTACCAAAAAACATGTAGAAGCTACACGAGAACGCCTTATTTATTAAAACGGCCTTTTTGTATCGTAGTGATAAAAAATTATATTTTATGTCGTTCTAGAATGCGTCGTAATGAAACTACAATGAAAAAATTCAGTTTTAGATAGAAACTTTTTGTGGTTAATTTTCTTATTGTAGTTTGTTTAAAACACTGAACTGAAAAAAGGTAAAATTTCTTAATTTGTTAGAAAATAAATTAACAAACTATTAATTGTAAGCGTCGCTACATTGTAAAAATTTAGGTTATTACCAGAATTGACATCAATTCTTTTTGCTGTATGCATTAGATACAACTTTTGACGTACAAACCATAAATTTTCTAAGTTGATTTTCCCTTTAGTTCAGGTTATTTATCGTTGTTTTTCAATAATTCCTTTTGACATAAGGGTTTGCCGGTTTACTCGTAAATATATTAAATGATTTTCATTTTATATTATTTATTTATAGTAAAAATAAATTATTAAATAAGAAACAGTCTTTTTAGTGTTCCGTACGGAACATTTATAACATCATTTTGGTGTCTGTCCGTCTATATGTCTGTCACACCCGATTTTCTCCGAAACTATTTGATATAGAAAGTTGAAATTTGGCACTAATATAGGAATTGATGATCCCATCAGAGCCATGTAATTTTAAAAGTTAAATTTAGATTTAAAGGGTTAGTTTTGAGGGGGTGAAATCGGAAGTGAAAAAAAAAATTACCAGGTCATCAAATGGGGTATATCAAATGACAGATTGTGAAAACACGAGTTCAGACGTATATGTGTTATACGAGGCTGGTTTGAAAAGTCCGTGCAAAGTCCGAGAGATGGCACCACCGGCGCGTATCGAGGTCATGTTTAGTTAGTAGCATCTCTTGAATGAACGCACACCAAGTTTCAGCCATATTGGTCTATTTCTTTGTGTTTGGCATTCGTGTGAATCAAGGAAGTCGAGTGATTTTCAAGAAATGGACGAAAAAGAATTTCGTGTGGTGATTAAACATTACTTTATGAAAGGCAAAACGCCTCAGGAGACTAAAGAGAAGCTTGATAAACATTATGGTGACTCTGCACCTTCGACTAGAACAGTTTATAAGTGGTTTCAAAATTTTCGGACTGGCCATATGGGCACAAGTGAGGCTGAACGTTCTGGACGGCCTGTGGAGGTTACGACTCCAGAAATCATTGATCAAATCCATGGTATGGTGATGGATGACAAAAGAGTTAAGGTGCGTGAGATTACTAGTGCTGTGGGCATCTCGACTGAACGGGTACATAATATTTTGCATAAACATTTGGACGTGAGAAAGCTATCCGCAAGATGGGTGCCGCGATTGCTCACGCTTGACCAAAAACGGAATCGTGTGAAGTGTTCCAAGGATGGTTTGCAGCTGTTCCAGAAGAATCCGGAGGACTTCAAGCGTCGTTTCGTCACTGTGGATGAAACATGGATACATTAGTATACTCCTGAGACCAAACAACAATCTAAACAATGGGTTACCAAGGGGGAATCTGCACCAAAAAAGGCGAAGACCGTTCCTTCGGCCGGAAAGGTTATGGCGACTGTCTTTTGGGATTCGCAAGGGATAATCCTCATCGACTATCTGGAAAAGGGTAAAACTATTATAGGTGAATATTATTCATCGTTATTGAACCGTTTGAAAACCGAGCTGCAAGAAAAACGCCCGCGATTGGCCCACAAGAAAGTCCTTTTCCATCACGACAACGCACCAGCACACACCCCTCAGCAGTTGTGGTCGCAAAATTAATGGAAATAGGATTCCAACTCGTTTCACATCCTCCCTATTCTCCAGACTTGGCTCCCTCGGACTACTATTTGTTCCCCAATTTGAAGAAATGGCTGGCGGGACAAAGATTTTATTCAAACGAGGAGGTGATTGCAGACACTAATGGATATTTTGCAGACTTGGACAAATCCTATTATTCGGAAGGGATCAACAACCTAGAACATCGTTGGACGAAGTGTATAAGCCTAAAAGGAGACTATGTCGAAAAATAAAAAAGGTTTACCCCAAACACATAAGTAGTTTTTATTTTTGCACGGACTTTTCAAACCAGCCTCGTAATGCAATACTTGCGCACACTTTTCTTTGTATTATTTTTAAAAAATTGTCAAAAATCGCTGTCCCCCTCTTATCTCGAAAAGTACTGATCAAAAACTTTTGAAAAAATTCTGGAATATTTTCCACCTGGCGTAGATTGAACGAAAATTATCATGAGTGGATCACCTTCAATAATTTAACTGGTATATAAAAAATAACAAAAATTTCAAGGTCGTCAGTTTTCAACAAAGATCGGAAACAAACTTTAATGAAAACTTATTTGGGGTATGTTTTGTGAAGCTATTGATTACACAGGGGAACAGCTGTTTTGGTGTCGAGGTTTTTTGAGCTGATTCTATATCAATTTGATGTCCTGAATTCAAATAACGTATTCATTTGTACCTAGGAGCTCAAATTTTTAAGATATACAATTTTAGAGAAATATAAGTTACATTATTGTAACTCAAATCCGTAAGTGTAGTAAACAAAAGTAGATACGAAATTTTTATTTTAGTTATACAAAATACAATATTATGTCGTACTTACAAACAAAAAAAAAAAAACATTGAAGAAATGAAATAGTCACTCAACATTTGGAAAGCTTCTTTTTCCGCGACATTCTTGAATGTTTTTTTAAACAGTCCCTTTTTAAACTCCAGCAGTATTCTGCCATCATGTACATGTCCCATCTTCCTTGGTAGCGGTCCTCCATAACTTTAATATCTTGGTGAAATCTTTCACCTTGTTCCTCACTCATGTCTCCTAAATTTTCTGGATAACGGTCTAAGTGGCTGTGTAAATAGTGTATTTTAATACTCATATTGCACCCTAAGGATTGGAAACTATTAAGCATCTTGTTAACCATTTCAACATAGTTTTGAGCTTTATGTTTGCCTAGAAAATTTTCTACAACTGCAACAAATGATGTCCAAGCTTCCCGTTCAACTTGATTCATTGAATTTATGAAGGCAGGATCCTTAATTAATTGTCTTATTTGTGGGCCGTCAAATATCCCTGCTTTGAGTTTTTCTGTGCTCAACTGATGCATTTTTACCCCTATATATGCAAAACAAGACCCATTCTTATCAAGAGCCTTTACAAATTGCTTCATTAAGCCCAACTTTATATGTAACGGAGGAAGTATGATTTTTTCTCTTTCAACCAAAGCGTCGTTAATGACATTCTTTTCCCCAACGTCCATGTTTTCTCTCTGAGGCCAATCTTTCCTAACCCAGTGGTGTGTTTTGTCCCTACTATCCCAGAGGCACAAGAAACACGGATATTTCGTGTAACCACTTTGCTGCCCAAGAAGAAAGTTTACCATTTTTAAGTCTACACAAATCATCCATTGATGTTCGTAATACTTTATCTTCTGCAAGACCAAAGCTATGGTATTATATTCTTCTTTCAGTTTCGTTGAGTGAGCTAGTGATATTGAACCATATTTATTCCCATTATGTAGAAGGACACATTTTAAACTTCGCTTTGAACTGTCAATAAATAGGCGCCAATCATCTGGAATATATTCAGAAAGTCCCATTTCTTTCATGAGTCCCCTAATTTCGTGACAAAATACAAGATTGTCTTCTTGAGAAAAGAATGGTAGCAGATCTTTTTCTCTTGTACGGTAAAAGGTAATTTTGGTTCCTTGTTCCAGTAAATTTTTGTCGTTCAACCTAGAAGCCAGTACTTCAGAAGCTTTTTTCGATAAATTGAGATCCCTGGTGAGATCATTTAATTCATTTTGATTGAAGCGTTGAGGAACTGATGACGTCTCCTCATAGTCACTGTTAGTTTCATTAGCATCAGAACTTTTATTAGCATCAGAAGAGCGATCAGAGGGAAAATATTCGTCATCAGAGATATGTGGTAGCTGATGAAATGTTGGAATCGGTATTTCATCTGAGTGCGGAATAGGGTGTATTGCCGAGTCTAAATTGGGATAAGTCCACTTACTGCGGTTATTTCGATTGATTCCATTAGTATTTACTAAACAGAAATAACAATCATTGAAGTGGTTTTTTTTGGTTCTCTCCAAACCATTGGTACGCTGAATTTTAGACATTTTCTTTTCCCGGTAGTCCACTGCCGTAAATGCTCTGTACAAGTTTTTACATACGAGATGTGGGGCCCACGTTTTGTCCTGATCACCAAGCTTAACTCCAAAGCATCGAAGATACGCTCGCTTTACAAAGTCAGTAATAGTTTGTCTGTTTTGTTGAAACATGTATTCTCCGCATATATAGCAAAACACATCAGGTTGATTTACACAACTTCTTCTTGAACTGGAACCTGAACTCATTTTAATTCTGTTCAATAACACAAAAACACTCTTTTCTTAACATAAAATAACACGCCGAATTCGATCTACTCTTATTAGTAAGAACGCACAAACTGACGAGACTTACCCGAGTTAGGTGATTAAAAGGGTCAGTTCAGGTACCTGATAGGCAATGGTTCCACTATTTATAGATTTACCTGGAATTTACTCAATTACAGACTGACAATAAAACCATTGTACCTACATTAATGAATATATAATAATTTTAGAACTCTCATAAATGAATATACTGAATAAAAACCACATTGGTAGATAAGTTGATGTATCTAAAAAAGTAGAGCTGATAGAGAAAAACGGATTGCATGTATAGATTTAGCGTCCCAAATATAGTTAAAATCAGCTCTAAAATCCCAGGCACCAAAACAAAAATATTTTTTTGTTGCCCTGTGTTATTTTATACCTCCGTAACAAAAACAATCAACTTACGGAACCTTAATTGCGCAAGTCCGACTTGTACTTGGCCCGTTATTTTTATATATTTTGACTTATGTATTGAAAACAAATACACTGACGATCAGAACAACAAACAACCTCAAAGAAAACAGCGCTCAATAGAAAGGCTTGTGCTTGGTGTTAGTGTCCGATACTGTATTTGCATTGAAGAAATATGCCGACGAACAAAAGTGGCGGCTGTTATAAAACGGACAGCAACGCTAAAATGGGCTTGGGCAGGTCACGTTGCCAGACAGGATGATACAAGATGGACAAGACGTATCATAATATGGAGGCCAAGATTACAAAAGAGAAGCGTTGGGCGGTCTCCAAAACGATGGTTGGACGGCATCCAAGAGGCAGTACTCACAAATTAGTATCAGAGGACAAGTGATAGAGATAAATGGAGGAAATGACTTATGTTCAGGAGTGGACTGTTGAAGGTTGCTAAAGAAGAATATTCTTATTTTACATTAAGGTGGTACATATACCTGAGAGCTGCAAAAAGAATGTATATTTAAAAAAATATTTTAAAGGTTATTAAGTAAATAATACCAAAGAATGGCGATTATATATTTTTATTGTACTTTAAATTATAAGAAAATTATTTTTTTTAAGATATTTTAAATGTTAACATTATTTTTTATCAGATTAAATGGACCACTGATAAAAAAATATGGCGCCTCCTTGTCTGCAGGATAACTTCACAAAAAATAAACCAATCTGCAAAAAATAAAAATTAATTTTGTAAAATTATGTAGTAGTTAAAAATTGTCGTAAGGGTTTTTTTTTTCAAAAATAAAAACTTTGTGGTGTTTCAAACTTTAGCATGCAATTTTCGATCAAAAAATTTGTTATATTATATTATTATTTATAAAAAATTGCTTGAGCCCAACATTGTTCACATGAATAAAATAATCAAGAAATGCGAAATAAAAGTGAAAAGCATGACAATTGGATACTGAAAGCTAAAAAGAATAGAAATATCTGAAGCGGCTTTTGCTGATGATATTGTGCTAGTAGCGGAAAATGAGAGACAATTACAAGGAAACCTCGATATTTGGAATGAAGCGTTGAAAGAAGAAGGTATGAAAATTAATATAGATAAAATAAAAGTAATGACAATGGAAAACCAACAAGCGAACATTTACATAGAACGGAATAAAATACAAGAGGAACAGGATAAGTATTTGGGAGTGATAATGGATGAAACTGGAAAGCAAGACAAAAAATTAATGAAAGAATCAAAAAAAACGAACAAACTTTACTGTGCAATAAATAATAAATTCATTAGGAAGAAAGAAGTGATGAAACAAACACAAATAAAAGTGTTCAAAGCAATTTATAGGAAAATTCTAACATATGGATGTGAATCATGGTCCCTAACAGACAGGCAGAAAAACAAGATACAAGCCGTCGAAATGAAATACCTGAGAGCCGTACAAGGAGTTACACGGAAGGATAGAATAAGGAACACAGAGATAAGGAGAAGGCTGAGAGTACAAGCAATTATGGAATATGTACAACAAAGACAGCTGGGATGGTGGGGAAAACAGAAACGAGAAAGACCTATGTTAGACAGACTTGGAATGGAAGTATTGGAAGTATACTTAAGGGGAAGGGAAAATCCTGGAAAGAAGCAGTGAAAATGGCAAAGAATAGAGACAGATGAAAGAAGTTTATATTTGAAGATTGAGAGGGAAAAAAGGAGAATATATAACTGCCTTACACCTTACGGTAGAAGGGATACACGATTATATATATATATATATATATATATATATATATATATATATATATATATATATATATATATATAAATACAATCTTAGTTGGGGAACTCGGCAAATTTGGGCGTGATAAGAGATCACACAATTTTCATTAAGCCAATATTTCGGTCCTGGATTGGGACCTTCTTCAGGGCAGAACTGAAAAGAAGAACAGAGCGTATTCACTGATCGTATCTGGGACAACTTTAAATTAATGATGTTATCATTAGGTTGTTATAATAAATAAAATTAGTGTAGAACAAGAATAAGATATTAGTCATAATAAGTTAAAAAACTCACATGAGAAGTGCAAAAATTTCGTTAGCCTGAATGGCCGTAGGTTATACATACAAAAGTTGTTACATATAAAAGTTGGTTAATCCATAAAATATATAAAATACACATTAAAACACTGTAGACAAAATTCTAAAAAACAAATTTAAAACATGGATGTAATTGGGAACCTTGGATGTTGGGAACATCGTTAATTATTTCACTTGTGACCACCACATATGGCCACCGCCATTTAGGAAAAATGACAAGGACGACAGGAGACAGCTGCCCGACAGAGATAAGGGGTTTAGTCAAGAAAACTCAATTAACCAGAATGCGGGGTCGACACCTGGAAGGAACCGATAGAAAAGGAAGTGCAAATATTGGACCCTAAGAGAGAGAGAGATAGCCAATTGAGCGACCAAAAAACCCGGTATGTGGTAGCGGAAGGATAAATCATAACCTAATTATGAGTAAATGGTGAGCGAGGGAGCGAGAGAGAGAGTGACAATAATGGGAGCAACGAAGAAGAAGATTATCTAATGAAATAATTATTAATTTATTATTTTTTTGTTGGAATCTGATTGGAGGAAGACATTGTTGGCAAAAACCAATGAAGACTGGAGGCACCAGGAGGTGTTAGAGGGGTGACGCAAGGTACTGTCAATGGAAGGAAGACAGTAATCGCTAGGTGCAAAAAATGGCCCAGATAAAATGGAAGGAATCTGTGGAGCCCAGAATCAAAGAGAACCATAAATAAAGAGAGGAAGGAGGAGAGAAACCCTGGAAATTACGGAGCTAAAAAAGAGACAACCAACGCGGTTCAGATGGATCATAAAACACTTGAAGACAGAGAATTATTGTGTGAAGTTGATTTATCACAGGAGAGGAGGAAACTATATATGTTACTAAGATCATCCAGGTCGGTTCTTTTATTGATATTAAGGTGATTCTCCTGGATGTAACACATTTCAAGGAATTCTCTCTTGGAAAGATTGTTAGAGAAATGAAGGATTTTGGGTTCCCTGAAATTAAAAGAATGACCATTGTCAACAGAATGGGTCGCCAAGGCACATCGGTGTGGATGACATCTAGTGTCACTTTTATGGAGTGCAATACGACGATTCAAGGATTGAGAAGTTTGGCCAATGTAGATTGATGGACAATTGAGGCAGGAAATTGAGTAAACCAAGTTTGACATTGAAAGAACTGGCAGCGGGGCCTTCAGCTTGCTGAAGACACGTCTGTTTTTGAAGAAGTAATATTTAGCGATTTTAATGTTGGGAATGACACGCAATATGTGGACCAATTTGTTTGTAAGGCCAGGAATGAATGGTAAAGAAAGCAGCGACCAATTTATTTCGACTGGGGGAGTTAAAGGGGGAGGGGAGATATGCGGTAGGTGGAGGGGAGGGGGTTCTGGGGGAATTTGATGGATATGAGTAAGCTTGTTGACTTCATCTTTGGTTCTTAGTAAGAGTTTTCGATTGTATCCATTATCTATGAAAAGGTTTGTAAGTGTTTCTTGTGACTGGAGTAAGAAATCAGGATGGACTATTATCTTCAGTCTTCTATATAGGCCTTTGATGACGTTGACTTTCACCTTCCAATCATGGCCAGAGTTTGCATGGATATATCTCCCAGAAGAAGTAGGTTTTCTATACCAATCATGATTGGTGCCTCCAGTCTTCATTGGTTTTTGCCAACAATCTCTTCCTCCAATCAAATTCCAACAAGAAATTAATAAATTAATAATTATTTCATTAGGTAATCTTTTTTCTTCGTTGCTCCCATTATTGTCACTCTCTCTCTCGCTCCCTCGCTCACCATTTACTTATAATTAGGTTATGATTTATCCTTCCGCTACCACATACCGGGTTTTTTGGTCTCTCTCTCTCTTAGGGTCCAATATTTGCACTTCCTTTTCTATCGGTTCCTTCCAGGTGTCGACCCCGCATTCTGGTTAATTGAGTTTTCTTGACTAAACCCCTTACCTCTGTCGGGCAGCTGTCTCCTCGTCCTTGTCATTTTTCCTAAATGGCGGTGGCCATATGTGGTGGTCACAAGTGAAATAATTAACGATGTTCCCAACATCCAAGGTTCCCAATTACATCCATGTTTTAAATTTGTTTTTTTAGAATTTTGTCTACAGTGTTTTAATGTGTATTTTATATATTTTATGGATTAACCAACTTTTATATGTAACAACTTTTGTATGTATAACCTACGGCCATTCAGGCTAACGAAATCTTTGCACTTCTCATGTGAGTTTTTTAACTTATTATGACTAATATCTTATTCTTGTTCTACACTAATTTTATTTATTATAACAACCTAATGATAACATCATTAATTTAAAGTTGTCCCAGACACGATCAGTGAATACGCTCTGTTCTTCTTTTCAGTTCTGCCCTGAAGAAGGTCCCAATCCAGGACCGAAATATTGGCTTAATGAAAATTGTGTGATCTCTTATCACGCCCAAATTTGCCGAGTTCCCCAACTAAGATTGTATTTTTAATAATTTTGGTAGATACGGCAATTTTTTGCTTTCTTTCTTTATTCTATTATATATATATATATATATATATATATATATATATATATATATATATATATATATATATGTATATATAAAATTGTCTATTAGAAAAATTTAAGAAACCTCTCCACATTTTGTAGAAAAAATAATTATTAAGATTAAAAAAAAAGTTAAAAAATATTAAAAATTGATTGAGTAATATTGCAGACAGTGTCTGAAAAAGGATAACGGTCCCAATCCGACGCCAGGTCACATTTAATGCTATTACTTTTTAATAGAATGGAATTTTCTTAAATTTTTTTTTTGAATAATTCTTAGAAGTATAGAGAATAAAAATCCGTAAAAATATCGAATTTTTAAAAATTCATAATTTATTAAAAATGATGTAACCATTTGGATGTGGGCGCTCCACGTTTCCACTGCGTCTTGATATGCTAGATGGTCCAGAAAAAATCAATTGGAACTTATTTATGTGAAACGCTGTATTATTCCCTTTCCTTTTTGCTCCCTTTTTTATTGAATAAATTATTGTTTGTGATGCCCTGATATAAAATTTATCGTGCATTTTAAAGAGCGCGTAATATATTTTCAATCTATAATATTTTATCTTCACAATGTAACACCTCGTAAAAATCATATTTTAACGGTCATAATGGCTGTATTTATGGGTGGAATATATATCATTTGCGGCCATGGCGATTTTCTGCTATGAAAGATATCTTAATTAGGTTTAGCACGCACGGCGGCTATAACTCTCCAAGATGAGGTGTGGAATAATTATTATTGCATACGAGCAAATTTTTTTTTCGTAGCTGGTACCTATAGAGAAAATATTTTAAAGTGGCCGGAAACAACAATTTATGTGAGATATACAGAGTGATAACAAGAAGAAGAATTTAATAAATTATTTGCTCAATGCTGGTTATGTTATTTAATTTTTTTCAGTTGAAATGTTGTAGTTTATGGTGTTTTCTTATGAGCACAGGTGCTGCACAGAAATCTTTATATCGTTACAAAAGTGACGCGTGCGCTAAAGTAACAATTCACGTTGGGCTATGTTAATGTTAAGTGTATTCTTGGCAGACATTAGTCTAGGATAGTGATCCCCAACCGTTTTTAATCGCGACTCTTTTTAGATTTCTTAAAAATGTTCGCGACCCCCCTTTTCTATTCGCCATATTGGATCCATAAAACAAAAAATAAACGGTTTGAAAAAATATATTTTAGGACTAAGTATTAATTATTAAATATTAATGATTAAGGTGATGATTGACTTGGCATCCGTTTAACAAGTGTTATAATTCTTGGTTGATTTTTTGTCAAGGTTAATCTGATGTCATCTTGAACATCCAGCTTATTCCTAGCTTTTGTCTTGATCTGCAGAAGAGTTGAAAATCCACTTTCGCAGAGGTAAGTAGAAGCAAATGCCACTAATATTCGAAAAGAAGGCATGGAAACTTTAGGATACGAATAGCACACCACAATTGGGGTAACGATTTTTCCTGAAATAAATCACGCGCTGAGGAGTCATTTCGCAGCTCCGAAAATTTATGCTGCACTTCATTGAGAATGTCGGCAACATCCAAAGATACTAATACAGCTTCTTGTTCAGAGAACTCCGGGAAATAACGTTGTATTTCAGATTCAAGGGCTTGAAGGTGGTTATTAATTTCCTCTCTTACAATTCCCGTCTCCGATTCTTCAGTCTTGGTGCAAAGGTATTGGAACATGTTTCAAACAAGTTTCCAAGATTTACTTTACGACGCCAGTTTTGCAGCTGTAATACGAACGCCTGGATATTATCTCTGAAGTGAATAATGTGCGCTTCCTTACCCACCAGCTTCAAATTTAGTTTGTTTAGCTGATCTAAGATACCAGATAAATAAGTTAGATTTCGTTAGGCATAAGGAGAGGTGCATGTGCCAGCCGTCCACTGATTACGTCGCATATCTCGTATGTTGCCAAGCATAAATAAATTATTAACATTTGAACACCTACCTTTAAATTTTAAAATTTAATTTTGGTTTTTAAAATTGATAACCGTCGACCTCCCAAAAAAGTTAAGACGACTCGCTTGTTGATCGCGACCCCCGGTTGGGAACCAGTGGTCTAGGGGAAATCGAGCGGGCCATGTCTATGATATCCAATGAAAGTATTATAGAATAAGATCAGGTCGTCAACCGTTCTTCGATGTTTCAAAGAATTAAGATTCCCAATCAGGTAAATAGCTTTCTTTTTAATAGATTCTAACAAATACATTGTATTGTTTGGGAGCAGGGCTCCAGACATGGGAACCGTATTTCGTTACTATCCATGAAACATAATCATGCCAAGATATATTGACTTCGAAGTTAACGTCTAACAAGTTGATTGACAATGCTAGTGGAAGGGAGTGCCCCAATATGCTATGTAGGGTCCTGTCTGGGTTTTTGTAGCTTTACTTTCTGCTTAGTTACTGTAACTTCAAGACAGAATTTCTTCCAGGTTATATAATTTCCTGTTGTCTACAGATATTTGCATGTGCAGCTGATGTTAAAGAGCCAAAGGTAAATCGAGAAAAAAGCATTCTGTCATCAGAAAAACCTAGCTTGGATTTTTTCCCTCTATGCCAGACCGTTAAAGTTAAAAAAAGGATAGGAGATAGTATGGAACCCTGTTGTGCACGGCTGGGAAGGTGTTCGAAATATACCAGGTGTATGAAATGCGGATTTTTTTTTCTAAAAAAAAACATGTTAAATTCGGAAGAATGATAAAAAGTGCTTTATTCAAAGTATGCTCCATAGCTTGTTATACATTTTTCCCATCTTTCGGGCCTTTTGATGCTAACCATTCATCGAGCCATTTTTTCACATCTTCGTATGAACCAAAGCGCTGCTCAGCAAATGCGTGACCCATCGATACAAACAAGTGGTAATCGGAAGGATCCAAGTCTGGTGAGTATGCCGCATGGGGTAGAACTTCCCAGCTGAGTGCTTCCAACGTGTCGCGAACTGGTTTAGCCGTGTGTGATGGAACATTGTCATGAAGAAAAATGACTTTGTATTGCCTCTTTCGGTATTCCGGCCTTTTTTCAAGCAGCGAACGGTTCAAATCGCTCAATTGTTGTTGGTAACGTTTAGTATTAACCGGTTTCCCAGGTTTTAACAGCTCATAGTAGACCACGCCCCTCTGGTCCCACCAAACACAGAGCATCGTCTTTCTGCCAAAACGATTCGGTCTTGCGGTCGATGTGGATGGTGCGCCTGGATCTACCCATGATTTTTTTCCCTTGGAATTCTCAAAATAAATCTGTTTTTCATCCCCTGTAACTATACGATGCAAAAACGACTTCCTTTTGTACCGAGCGAGCAAAATGTCACACGTGTTTTTGCGCTTTTCTATTTGCCTGTCGTTCAACTCATGTGGTATCCATCTACCGGTCTTCTGAATCTTTCCCATCTCTCGTAGCCGATTGGAAACAGCTTGTTGACTAACGCCCAATTGCTCGGCGTGTTGTTTTTGTGTTTGCGAATCATCTTCGTCCAACAATGTTTGCAATTTCACATCTTCGTATTTTTTTGGCGGTTTTCGACGTTCCTTGTCTGAAACATCGAAGTCACCACTTTTGAAATGCCGAAACCATCGTTCACACGTATTTTGCGATGGAGCATGTTCATCATAAGCTTCTCGAACTAATCGGTATGATTCAACATAAAAACAAAAAATTAATGCTGTCCGCGAATGCTCTTTGTTCGGTATAAATTTCGACATATTGAACACAACAACACAACACTATGCACACACTTTTCCAATTTATCACTCGTGCGCGTCTGACACTTGTTGATGGCACAACAAAATGGCGCAGTGTCAAATCTTTAAAGCACACACTACATTGGTGCACCATCTGTTGTCTGAAATCCGCATTTCATACTTGTACACCTGGTAAGTAATACGTTTCGTTAAACATGTTAGCTTCATCAGGAAAGATGATTAACTCATTGAGCCAATCATCGCCCCTGATGAAGCTAACATGGTTAGCGAAACGCGCGACGAGTTTAAGAGTTGGTGTAGTGGTGATATATACTGAGTAGTATTATTGTGCAAAAGATTCCATATTCCCAACAAAGTAGTAAATTATAGTTTCAATCTGCATTTTCAATGTTCCGTACGGAACACTTATAAGATCACTTTGGTGCCTGTCCGTCTGTCAGTCTACCACACCCGCTTTTCTTCGAAACTATTTGATATAGAAAGGTAAAATTTGGCACTAATATAGGAATTGATGACCTCATCAGAGCCGTGTAGTTTTAAAAGTTAAATTTTGACTTAAGGGGTTATTTTTTTTTGGGGGGGGGGGAAATCGGAAGTGAAAAAAAAATTACCAGGTCATCGAGTGGGGTGTCAAATGAAAGCTTGTAAAAAGACGAGTTCAAAAATATATATAATGTAACACTTGCGTACACTTTTCTTTGTATTATTTTTAAAAAATTGCGAAAAATCGCTGTCCCCCTCTTATCTCGAAAAGTAGTGGTCAAAAAATTTTGAGAAAGTTCTGGAATATTTTCCCTTTTGTGGATTTAATAACATATAAAAGTTGTACTTTATTTTCAACAACTCTAAGAAAATTGTTAAGAAAGAATGAAATTCGAATTATTATATTCGTAATTATCAACTTAAAAAACACAAAATTCTGTTAGAATTTTTCGCAAAAATATGTTCTAGACAAATTGAATCAAAAAAAGAGCCAGCCAACCAGAAGTGCCTAAAATGGTCAATATTTAAAAGCCAAAGCCAACAAGCAAAATGGGTTAAAATAATAATTATATTTATAATTAGCAACCCAAAAAACGTATAACCTCGTTGGAATTTTTCGTAAAATCATATTCCAGTCAAAATAAGTCCTTAAAAAAACGTAAAAATAGAATTTTCTCAGCGGCTTTTTTTGCTAATTCCACGCTCAATAATTCCTAATCTATCCACTTCTGGACTTTGTGTCCTACATTTTCAGCCGATTGACCGGAATCCAATTTCCGTAAGATTAATGCGGGGTTCTTTGTGCTGCTCAAAATGTCTTAAATTACTAAAAAAAAAAATAGTAACTAAATCTACTACGATAACTGACAAAAAAAAACACGACTTTTCAGGACAAGCGATTTTTCAAAAACTCCCGGTTCCGTGGTCATTTCTTAGTGCTCTGTTCTCGTATAGAGTTCAGCACAGTAGAAAAATTATCTATTATGTTTTTACAATGACTATGTTTAATTGTGACTCTTTTGCCACATTCTAGTATACCTAAAGTTTTTAAAAAACGAAAAATCCAAACCAAACCCAGTGATAATGAGCCGGGCAACACCAGCTCCTCTGTTTCCAGGAATCAGATCCACGATTCTCATTTTTCGACTTCTGTCAAAGTGTCTCTGGGACTTGACTATCATGATAGTTACCTCTGTTCCCATAAAGATGATATACTGTCACAGAAAGTGTTGCATTGATGCGTCGTGTTTATTATCCTAGCTTCGAACCTGCTAAAAATAGATTTCAGGCTATTACATAAAAAATATTAGCTGCTGACAACAGGAAGTCGTTCAACAAGAACCTGGAAGAAATTCTATCTTGAGGTGAAAGTTCACTACATCCCCGCCGATATCTTCAGGATATGAAAAAGGGTAAAATCTTTACTCAGGTAGGGAGGTGAACGATAAAAAAAAACGCTTCAAAAACCCAGGCGGCAGTTTTTTTCAAAAAAAATTAACCTTGCAGAGCCAACAGATTGTAGAATAATGATTGAAATATTGGCTCTCCTAAACTAGCATTATAATTTTTTTCAGAGAGTCAATGAAGGTCAAATCTATGTAATTTATACAGATTTTCGAAGCGTTTGATAGACTGAACCACTCTGTTTTGCTCACAAAGTACTGACAATTTGTTACTTGTTAAAATCTTGTCTGACTAGTAGACAACTGATGGTGAGATACAATAGTTTTCAATCTGTTATTGTCAATACTACTACTGGGGCACCAGGTTCAATCGTTGCACCGTTATTGTTTAACGCATTCCTAAATGATATTACTAATCGCATTACATCGAATAGACTATTTTATGTTGGTGATTTAATAATATTTCGTCAAATAGACTCTTTCAATAATTGCATAATTCTTCGGAATAAATACAAAGAATGGTCTTGTTATGTCGGGACACTCTATTCGTCTAGCAATACTAGGCGTTAACTTGTCTTCACATGAGCATGTTGCATGAATAGCAAAAAGAGCTTCTCAAAAGATGGGACTATTATCACAGGCCGACAAAATTGGACGAAACTCCAAACCCTGAGATCAGAGTATACTTTCCCAAAGGTTTTGGGTGCGCCAATCCGAATCTGACCTTAGAATTGCTCCATCACATCAGGTTTTTGAGATATCCTAACCTAAAAATGCAAAAAACTCGGTTTTTCGCTATATTCGGGATTATATTACACCGCGAATTAATTTTTTCTCCACAAAACTCGTTGCGGCATTTGAAAGTACTACTCTTCCCGATCAAAATGCATTGAATTTTTCATATATCTTATTTCTTTTCGGAGAAATCATCTTTCTAGTAGCAATATTGTTTATTTGTTGTTATACATTGTGTCCCATTTTAATCTATCAGGCTTCTTAATTTTTTTATGTCGACTTTTAGTAAAAAAGGTTTTAAACAAAAAAGTTGAAAGGTTTTGAAGGGGAAATAAAATGCTATAATTGTGATGTCCTGGGAAGATCATTTTGAAGGTAATTTCAGGGTCAGCTTTGATTTTTTAATTGGGAAATTATATTTTTTTATGAAGACATCGTATTTCTCTAGCAAAAATACACAACTTACTTCGGATCTATTTACTCTGATGAGTCGCTTGATTATCCAGCCTTACCCTCTATTAATATTCATAATATCTTTAAACTTAAGATTTCAATCTCTGAAATTTACGAGGGGCTCTCGAGATTGGATCACGGAAAGGGTCCTGGTCCTGATAGTTTGCCTCCTGGATTGCTGAAGGCATGTAGCTTTGTGTTATCGCGACCATTATGCGTGTTGTTTAACCGGTCATGGGAGGAGGGTTATTTTCCTGAGTGTTGGAAGACCAGTTTTTGTCACCCCTATGTTCAAGTCAGGGGACAGGGCTGATATCGCAAACTATAGGCCAATAAGTATTTTGAGTACTGTTCCTAAATTATTTGAAAACCTAGTAACTAAAGTATTGGCATGTAACCTGGGACCATCTATAATCATTTTCAGAGACTCAAGTCTGCTGAATTAAACTTAATTTGCTATACGGACTACCTGTCGAGGACCTTTGAGAGTGGATCTGAGGTACATTCCATCTATACCGATTATTCTAAGGCCTTTGATAGGGTCAAACATGATGTTCTTCTTAAGAAGCTCAATAACCGTGGCATATCTGGTTCACTGTTGGGCTGGATTAGGAGTTATTTGTGTGGCAGAGTTCAGGTGGTTCGAACTAACAATTTTAGGTCTATCAACATTACTGTGCCCTCAGGAGTGCCTCAAGGCTCTCATATGGGGCCTCTGCTGTTTAACCTGTTCTTGAATGATGTAGCCGACTGCTTTCGGTCTTCCAGGTTTTTGCACTTTGCTAATGATTTGAAGTTGTACACGGCGGTTGGATCGATTGAGGATTGTGTGGGATTGAAGGGTGATTTGGATAGACTTAGTGTCTGATGTCAGTTAAACGGTATGGTTTTAAATACTTCTAAATGCTTCTCTATGTCTTTTTCGAGATCGCGCAATTGTTTTTTGATTACAGCATAAATGGGACTTCCTTCGACTCCGTGGTTAGCGTTAGGGATCTGGGGGTTAAGTTGGATTCAACACTGAGTTTTATTCCTCATATAACCGAGGTAACGTCTAGGTCTCTGAGGACGCTTGGCTTCATCAAGCGTTGCTCATCAGAATTTTCATCCATTACCTCTATAAAAATGCTGTATTGCTTGTTGGTTAGGCCTCTTTTGGAATATTACTCATGTGTGTGGAACCCACCTTTTACTTGCCATGCTAGGAGCTTGGATCTTGTTCAGAATAAATTTCTACGTTATATTAATTATAAATTCTTTAACAATGCTTCTTTTAGTTATTCAAAACTGACATCTATATTACACTTGATTACCCTGTCTAACTGTAGAGTTCAACGAGATCTTGTAATGTTCTTTAAAATTTTAAATTCCATTGTAAATTGTCCAGAACTTTTATCTCATATTAATTTGTATGCACCTTCTAGAAATACTAGATCTACGTTGTCCTTTTTCAAACCTTATCATAAGACAACCTATGAAGCTAATACCTTCATGTCAAGATCTATGGGCATTGTAAATAACTGCTCATCACTGGACTTGTTCTCCAGCTCCTTGTCTCTTTTTAAGAGACAGATCGGGGTTCTTTTCTGCATTTCTTAGTTTTAGTTTTTAGTTTTAAATGTCATTTATAGATTTAAACTTTTGTATTTTGTCTTTATGAGTTGAATGGGCATCTCTCGTAAATAAATAAATAAAATAAATAAAATTGTTCTCGATAATAATTCGTTCTTTAATAGTTCATTAATAAAAGACATTACAATCTTAATCTTCAAACAAGTACAAAAGCAAATGAACCTAACATAACCTCAGGCGTCGAGTGAAAATTGATAAAAGATATTACATTCTCAAATCCTAAAAGGATCAAAATTTAATACAGTAGAAAGGCAAACGTAACAAACTCGTAACCAAATTAATACGGTTGTGACGAAAACGCCAAACTAATTAATTTCAACGGACGATTTCTCGAAGAAGAAATAAAATATCTGAAAAATTTAAGATGCATTTTGAAGCTAAAGGATAGTACTTTCAGATACTGCAACGAGTTTCGTGCGGAATAATTAATTCGCGGTGTTTTATAACCCCAAATATAGCGAAAAATTGTGTTTTTTTTACATTTTTAGGTTACGATATCTCGAAATCCTGAGGTCGAATTCGGATTCAGTGCATCAAAACCCTTCGAAAAAGTATAGTCTGGTCTCAGGGTTCAAAAAATGTTAGCCTGTGTTATTTTAACCTAGAAAGCTTTACGCTTCACAACTTTTAATTCTGTACAAAGCTTCACCAGTGTTGGAGTACTATTCCCATGTTTAGAGCTCTGCTCCCAAACGTACACTGCATTTTTTTTTTTTTTTTTTTTTTTTTTTTTTATGGGTCTAGCACACGTGCTACAGGGAAGTCCCTAAAGCGCTACAGGAGCGACACGTGTGCGTAGAAAGCGATTCACGTTGTTCTTGAATCGCTGTAGATTGTACTCGATGGGAAACACAGTCCTGGGCAAACTATTCCAAAGGTATGATGTTCTCCATATAAAAGACTGCTTGAAAAGCGTTGTACGAGGAGTAACAAGCTGAACCTCATACGGATGTGAAGTATTAGCGCGACGTGTACTTCTAATATGCACCGCTCTGGGAGGAATTAAACGGGCCACATCCTTCAAACACTTTCCATGAAAGTACTTGTAGAATAGGCTCAAGTCGCCAACCGTTCTTCGATGTTCCAGCGAATCAAGGCCGTCGGTCAGTTCCGGGTGTCCAATCAGACGAATAGCTCTTCTCTGGATATAATCCAACAAATGCAGTGTAGGTTTGGGAGCGGAGCTCCAAACATGGGAGCAGTATTCCATAGTTGGTCGAATTTGAGCTTTGTAAAGAATTAACAGTTGTTGTGGTGTGTAAAGCTTTCTGGTTCGAAACAATATTCCCAACTTTTGAGAAGCTCTCCTTGCTATGCCTGCAACATGTTCATGCCAGGACATATTTACTCCCAAATTAACGCCTAACAGATTGAGTGACGATATTAGAGGGATGGAGTGCCCCGACATAACTATGTCGGGTTCTGCAACGTTAACTTTTTTAGAAAAAAACTGCCGCCTGGGTTTTTGTAGCGTTAAATTCCACTTGGTTACTGTCACCCCAAGATAGAATTTCTTCCAGGTCTTTGTTAAGTTGAATGACTTCCTGCTGTCTGCGGATATTCGTCTGCCTAGTCGATATCCGAGCGTTCAAAGTGAATGAAGAGATAAGTGTACTGTCATCTGCAAAGCTGTTAGATTGGATTCTCGGTCTTTTCCAGCAGATCGTTAATATAAATGAGGAAGAGAGTAGGAGACAGTATGGAACCTTGGGGCACACCGGCGTTGATAGTGAAGGTGTTAGAAAGAAATCGATCGACTGCCACTCGTAAAGAACGCTCTCTGAGGAAACATGAGAGCCACAAACAGAACTTTTCAGACATACCATAAGAACGTAGCTTAGCCAACAGCCCATCGTGCCAAACACGGTCAAATGCCTTGGATATGTCAAGAGCAACCTCTCGAGATTCTCCAAAGTGTTCAATTGCGTTGTTCCAAACATGTGTTACATAAGTCAGAAGATCTCCTGTTGATCTATTTTTACGAAAGCCATATTGGTGATTTGTCAGATTCTATTCAGAAGAGAGCTATTCGTCTGACTGAAGACCCAGAACTCACTAACAACCTTGATTCCTTGGAAAATCGAAGGCGATTGACGACTTGAATCTATTCTACCACTAGAAAGTGTTCGATTAATGTCGCCCTCTTAATTCCTCCCAGAGCGGTGTATGCTAGGAATACACATTGCGCTAATGCATCGTATCCGTATGAGGTTTAGCTTGTCACTCCTCGTACAACCTTTTTCAAGCAGTCACCAAGTACAATTTACAGCCATTCAAGACCAACATGATTCGTTTTTTCCGCACACGCATTGCTTCTGTAGCGATTTAGGAACTTTCCTGCGCCTATTCGACGCATACTATTCCTAAAGTTTTAAAACTTTTACAACCTTGTACTTTACACTCTATAGACAGACAAATCAACACCCTGTAGAAAATCTCATTTACGTAAATAAATCGTCTGTGGCGTGGAGTATAATGATCGTGTAGCAAAGGTAAAAATAAACTTTAAGCAAATGTCAAAGCATAATATGCATGATTAATAGTATAAAAACATAATATATTTGCTGGAAATTACCTTAAGTACAGTTTATACCTTCCTGTGAGAAAATTGTGGAGTACTAATAGGTTAAACTGTAATGTACAGTCTGTCAAGTAAGAACGTGTCCGGTATATTTCATTTTTGGTAGAGGCGATTCTAGCGATTCAATAAAAAAGCGGTAGAGGGAACCTTTGTCTACGACCCGTTTTAGCAAAAGTATCAGTCGATTCCGAACTTTCGTCGAAATTCCGTAAAATCCAACATGAGTGTGCGGATCGTTTCGAGACAGACTCCAGTTTAATCTGGAAATACCATATCAACTACTTGAAGGAGAAAACCTCAAAGGACTTAAACTTAATGAGACTCTTATCTAATACCAAATGAGGAGGAAGCTTCCCTTCATTAATGAATGAATATTTAGCTCTCTTATCCTTTCCAAACTAAATTACAGAAGTTTTATATATGACTCCGCAAAAAAATCTTACAAGAATAAGCTTGACACTATTTAAAATCAGGCGCATAGACTTGCTAACGGTGCCTTCCGTACCTCCCCTATTCCTAGCCTCCAGTGTATTTCATCTACTCCCCCTCTTTCCCTTTCTAGATTACGTTCTCTTTTAGTCTTCTATGCTAAGTCTTCATTCAAACCTTCATTAAGGCGCTCATTACTTTTAAATCGATCATACTCTGTTCTCCCTTTCAATTCCATAGCAGCTAGAATCAAATCATTCTTCGATATTCATAATCTTTCTTTTCAATTACACGAAGCTTCTAAATTTCTAATGTTTCCCCCTTGGACCTCTACTTCTTCATCCATTGACCTCTCTCTTCTCAAATACGATAAAAAACTAGTCCCTGACCGTCTTATAAGGAATTGCTTTATCACAATACTAAAAGAAAAGTACAGAGACTTTTTCCCTATCTTTTGGATGGTGTAAAATGTAGATCTGAAATGTAGATCTGAAGAAGCTGCATCGACAGCGAAACGCATCATCGCAATTTAAATAAACCAGTGGAAATTGACTAAAAACAGTCTTTTATTATATATTTTTCCCTATCTACACGAATGGGGCAAAGTCTCTCTCAGGTGCTGGTTCTGCAGTGATCGCTAAGAACTTTATTTTAAAATCGAAACTCAACAACATATCTTCGATATTCTCAGCGGAACTATTAGGATCCAAAGAAGCCCTAAGATGGGCAATCGTTTCAAAATAAAGTAAGAAATACATACTTATCACGGACTCTCTCCTCGCTGCGGGCCATTTCCTCTTTCAAAATTTCTTACCCTCTGGTTCTGAACATTATTGACCTCCTTCAGTTTGGACATAACAGAGGCTTAATATTTGTATTGTCGTGTGTCCCAAGTCACAAATCAATAAAAGGAAACAAATCAGCTGACCTGAATGCAAAATCTGCTATTTCCACTGGAACCCTCACAAAATTGATTTTCTCCTTTAAAGATCTTTCAAACCATTTTAGAACCACTATAGCAAATCTATTCAAATTAGACGGCGACTTGCAAGAGGGTACTAACAAACTACGAGAGGTAAAACCTCTCGTTTTTCCCCCTCTGTACCTTCCTTCCTTATCTCGCAAGGAAAATGTTATGTGGAGAAAAGTTGCCATCGGCCACACTTATCTCAGACATTTTCACCTACTAAAAGGAGAGCCCCACCCAGTATGTCCTAAGTGCAATAGCCCTCTATAAAGCACATTTTGGAATCAAATGACTTCCTTGACAAGAAATTAAAATACATTCAGAGGACCATTATCACAAATTCTAAGACCGAACCATGACGGAATCAGAAATCTAATAAACTATCTGAATGAAACTATACTCCAAAATAATAATATCTAAATTCAAATTGGGCGTCAAATGATCTAGTTATCGACGCGCCCTCATCAATAAAATAATCAATCAATCAAAACCATCCAAAGGGGCCTAAAATGACGTATTCTGGGGCAGCTAAATATATTAAAAAGTCGGGTGTCGTCTGTAAAGAAGTAGGTAAATAATTTTAATGAGACGAAAAATAACGACGACTTGCCAAAACGTGGGTGGGCAGGCAAAGTCACTCCAAAAGTCGAAAAACGAATCGTGTCTTTGTTTTCACGGGACTAAAAATTGACGCTGCGTCAAGAAGCGGGAAAATTAAGAAAATCGGGTTTGAATGTGTCCCATGAGTCCGTTCGACAACATCTTCGTGCTCCTGATGTCAAATTCCGAAGCACGTTGAAGAAACCTTTCCTGGGTGAAAATCACGTCGCGAAGCGACTCGCTTGAGCCCATAATAAGATATTAGAGTGGCCCTCACAATCGCCGGGCGTCAACCTTATCGAAAACGTTGGGTCCTTTGTAAAGAAAAAGCTCAGAAAAAAGACACTGAAGACTTTGACTCGGTTGCCTCGCGAGATTTGAAAAATTTGCAGAGTACGTAGAAAATCTCGTCGACAGCATGCCTCGAAGATGCCAGGCGATTATTGATGCAGGAGGCGATTGGACAACTTATTAAGGTAATTGCGCCGTTGTTAGCACACCAAAGAATACCTTGATGGCAAAAAATGATCTCGAAATGCATTTTTTCAAGAATACTAGCTGTCACGTTCTTACTTGACAGCATAGCTTTTAGAAAAATCTTTATGATCTCGCTTAAAGATTACTTTAAAAATACAATGCCTTTTTTATAAAACCTCTTATTTATGTTGTGATATCGCCCTGTCAAACTATCACATTTATTCCTCTTCAATCAGCTGTTTTCTATCCTTTGCATATAAGCCTCCTCTCTGTTCTTCCACACTTGCCGATCTTGTGCTGCTTGATATCAGTTAAGCCCTGCGGGTCTTTTATTGTCATCAACCTATCATGCCTGGAGTCTCCCTACACTTCTTTTCCTGATCCATGGTTTCCATCTTATAAGTTTGTCACTCCAGTTATCTCTACTTTTGGTCACATGTCCCGCCCAGAACCAGTCTGCTCTTCTGACGACATTTTCGAGTTTAGTTTGTCATTTAGTCCAGATATTGCTTTTTCGATCTCTTAAAGCAATTCCCAGTATCTTCCTTTCGATGACCCTCTGGTTGCCATATGTTGTTACAGAGAGAATGCATTGATTGTAAACTTCGGATTTCAACGATAGAGGTATGATAAGCCTTAATACATCTTTTACTTTAGCAGCAGATCTTGATTCGTTTTGTCTGTTGTTATAGTTTGACTTACATACTTGTAGATTTCTACTTTTTTTACTTACCTCTCTCCCTTTAAAAATTTTATTGTTTGTGCTGGATCCACTTCACTGATAATGTACCTTGTCTCTCCAAAGTTTAAATCTAGTTCTATGTTATACGTAGTTTCATATATATCATTTATTATAATTCGCAATTCTTTTTTTTTGGGCAAAAACAACGATGCTATCTGTCACATTTATTCTTCTTCTTCCAGTGCCTTATCGGTTTCAAACGTTGGCTATTAACATGGCAATCCTGACCATATTGACGGCGCCGGCGCTTCCAAACAGCTAAACATTTTCTTAAGTTATATAGCCAAGAATGTCTTCTTTTTCCTGGACCTCGTTTGGTGTCTATCTTTCCCTGTATTGCCAGCCGCAAGAGACGGTATTTGTTATGTCTCATGACGTGGCCAAGATATTCAAGCTTTGGCCCTTTAATTGTGAGTGCAATTTCTTTGTCATTGCCTATTCGGCACGGAGCTTCTAAGTTGAAGAAATGTTCGGTCCACGAAATATTAAGAATCCGGTGGTACAACCACATCTCAGAGGCTTGAATTTTTCTATTGGTGGACTAATCTAACTTTTAGTCGAGGTGACAAATCATTGCATGTAAATAGTCTTCTCAAAGATGTTCGAGCTTTTTTAATTCTTGATTTAATTTCAACACACACATTGATCTTACTTTGCATTAACCACTGTCCCCAAGTCTATATAGGATTCCACAGGCTTGATTATTTGGATATTTAACTGAAACTGTCTTGCTGCTTGTTGAGATTAGCTGATTATCATCGACTTGGTTTTAGATATATTCAGGTGGAGACCATAGTCTTCACTAACCTTTTGCACCCTTTCAACAAGATCTTGAAGTTCATCAATGTTACTGACCAGCAAGACTGTATCATCGCCGTATCTTATGTTGTTAATCTTCTCGCCATTTATTTTGATGCCCTTGTTAACTCCCTCTAGTCCTTCGTTAAATATTTCCTCGGAGTTTAGGTTAAAGAGGAGGGAAGATAAGACCCAACCCTGCTGTACGCTTTTTTTGATCTCAACGTTGTCAAAGTAGAATTTATCTATTCTTATGTTAGCCGATTGTCCTCAATACAGATTTGTTATGATGCGAATATTTTTGCCATCAATATCAGCTTTTTGAAGAATGACGTTGTCAAATGCTTTAGCGAAGTCCAAAAAACATTTATTACCTGTACTCAGTTATATGGCTGGTAATTCATTATGTTAGGTGCAATTATTGATATTCGTCGATTTTTCTTAACACTACGAGGAAATTTTCTTACGATATTTTATCAATCCTAAACGTATATAATACATAAATCACACTTCAAATACCCTCAGGGCCAGTAAATGCAATAAATTTAATTTATATTTCTATTAAACAGCCATAATTTTATCGATTACTTACCTCAGTTGACTGACATTTAAAATCCGTGAGCACGGTATTAAAATCCTTGTTACAGTTATTGTGGTCGTTGCCTTGAAAGTATCACTTCTAAACAAAGTAAAATCTTTGAAAATAGTTTCACTGTTGCAGATCATATTATTACAACTATTTAGGAATATAAAGGGTGAACTGTCTTTTTGAGCTATGTATTATTTCGCCACTGTCAACATGAACGCCCCTAAAATATTGCCCGATATTTAGTGTTTAAGCTTCGCGGTATAGCCGGTCCCAAAATATATGATCCTGATTTTTGCCGTTTTAAATGGGCAATATAAAAATTCTGACCTTTTGTTTATGATAGGTTGCAGAGATGGACTTAAGAATTTTATTCATTAATGCAAATAAATAAAATTATAAGTGTTTTTGGAGATGTTTATTTATAGATACATGTAAAAACAAATGGACAAGAAGTAGAAATATACAGTATGAATGAATGGGGGTTTACTAGAGGGGACATATTGTATAAATAAAAATATATTTTAACTTAAGCCTAATTCGGTTTCAATATCACTGTCATCAGCTGAGGTAACTATCAGTGGTTTTATATTATTTACATAAATATATGAATCTTCAACTTTAACAACGTGCTGAATGGATTTCTTCCAGCTTCAGTATGTCATTTATAACTTTTTTTACTAATTCAACCACTGACACGCTTAAAGTAGGAGAAACATTTTGTGCCCTTATTTTTAATTTAACTTGATGCCAAATATGTTCAATTGGATTAAACACGCAATAATACGGAGGAAGCCGCAAAACAGTGTGTCCCATTTTCTCAGCCATACTATCACAAACATATTTCTTTTTCAATTTATAGTCTTTCAAAACTTCCAAAAGATCACTTTTTTTATAACTAAAGTCAAAATAAATGTCATTTTCTAACATATATTTCTGTATTTCCGATTTGGTGTTGGCCGCTTTAGGAACCTTATTTAGTAGGCGATTATGATAAGTTGCATTGTCCATAACTATAACACTCTGTTCGGGAACATTTGGCAAAAGGGAATTTTGAAAATAATTTTCAAAAAGTTCGGCGGTCGTGTCTTCGTGATAGTCCAAACTAGAATTTCTTATGTTTTTTGCAGATAATAGTAGACAATTTGAAAGCCAGCCCTTTTCAGATCCAGCATGGAAAATGGTTATTCGTTTCCCTTTATTTGAAGGTGCGTTAGTCTGACATTTTGTACTGCTGTCAACCCACCCTTTTTGCACAGTATCGAACCATGTTTCGTCAAGGTAAATTATTGGCCAATTCTCTGATCGATACTTTTTAATTTCTTGTAAATAAGTATGTCGCAAGATTCGTAATCTTTGTGACTCCATCACTACTTGCTTTTGTTGATTTTTCGGAACGTGAATCCCATTCTTAAGGAGAATTCTGTGAAGGGTTGATCGGCCACAATGTATATTGGTCCCGTCCTGCACCAGTCTTAATTTTATTTTGTCTAGTGTCGGCTCCAACTGCTCTTCGTACATAGAATATATTTTTCTCCTGATGACGTCTTTTTCACAATTGTCTACATAATGCATTTGAAAATGTTTCCGTTTTTTCCTGTTCCTGAGTGATGGTTTTCCTACAATACCCTTAATCGTAGAAATTGGGGTTTTTGTTAGTTCACTGGTTTCTTGCAAACCACTTTGTTTATTCAAATTTCTTTTTACCAAATTGTCGTAAACATTTTTCGTTATTCGTTTAGCGTCAAGTGATAAATGTTTTCTCTTGCGATAGCCACTATTGCAATTTTCCCACGTAATTAAAATAGAACCGTTACGTTGTAAATTGTAAGTAAACCTAAAAATAAAAATAATAAAAAGCATTATTCGAATCTTAATGGGAACCTGTGGTCATTAGGTTTATATTATCAAATACTTAAAGGGCTCCAAACCGGGTTGCCAGGTACTAAATATACAGGTAAAAATAGATCCAGTATAATTGCAGGTGCAAGTAAGGGCGGTATACAAAGCAGGTAAGATAAAAATACGTTTCTCGTAATACCTGGCAACTATGAACAAAACCCTAATAGGTCGTTTATTGCCCCATTGAAAAAGCAAAAAGGCAGGATCTTATATCTTGGGATTTACCATACGAATGTACCGATTTACGCTTGAACACCGCTGAAAAATTTTAAAAAATTATTTCTAAAGTGCTGTGTTTGCAGACACTGTACGAATATTTAAAAGATATTTTTATCGAAATCAAACTCCTTCAACGGCTGGCGTAAAGAAATTCGTGAAACTGGCATACTTGTTGATAAATCAGCCTTAAAACTCTAGTCGTGTTCAGAATTATACAAAAAATTAATTATTCATAATCTGAAACACCTTTATTCAACATCGGATAAAAATCTGGTAATAAGATAAATTGTTATCATTTGAGAAATAAAAAGTTATTAAAGAGATTTTGCAACGCTTATTTTTCACATGTCTTTGTCCTTATCGTTATCTCAAGCATGTGCAGTATTAATGCAAAGGAATTGCAAGGTTATGTTAGTATTCACCTTCTGTAAGCTTAGGGAATTTTTTTTATTTACTTCATGGTTAAGTACACCAGTTATTAGTATTTGATGGGTCAATACAAGCTTATAAATTAAAGTGTCTAGCAGGTTTCTATCACTTCCTTCAATATTTCCAAGGTAATACGAATTTGCGATAAATAAAATTTCATTTAAAATTAGCACTGCACACCCTGTAATGTCATTTTGCCAGAAATTGCAAAATACCAATATAATTTGAACACTATCTGTTGTCAGTATTATTTGCAAAAAAAGATTACACAGGTATACAAAAAAAATATCTGTCTTTTAAGGGAGACCTGTTTTCTCAAGTATTTTCTTATGCTGAATCCAAAAAAATCCTAAAAAAAAGACATCCACTTTTAGGTTTTTTCAGAAAACACACTTAAAGTTGTCAGAAAACTATTAAATGAAAAAAGTACATTTTAATAAATAATGTAAAACAGTATAATCATTAAAATTATGGAATAAAACTATTATTTTGGACATTTTTAAATATTCTGAGTATACATTTATAATAAAAACTTAAAAACATTAGGTTTTAGTGTTCACGTTTAACTAAACTAGTTACCAAAATGCTGTTTAAAATAAATATGGGCAACCATTTAATTCAAAAATTTTTTTTTAATTTAATATTGAACCTAACTATTATTTCCATTATTATTATTTTTTTTTTATGGGTCTAGCACACGTGCTACAGGGAAGTCCCTAAAGCGCTACAGGAGCGACACGTGTGCGGAGAAAGCGATTCACGTTGTTCTTAAACCGCTGTAAATTGTACTCGGTGGGAAACACAGTCCTGGGCAAATTATTCCAAAGGGATGATGTTCTCCATATAAATGACTGCTTGAAAAGCGTTGTACGAGGATTAACAAGCTGAACCTCATACGGATGTGAAGTATTTGCGTGACGTGTACGTCTAACATGCACTGCTCGCGCTCTGGGAGGAATTAAACGGGCCACATCCTTCGAACACTTTCCATGAAAATACTTGTAGAATAGGCTCAAGTCGCCAACCGTTCTTCGATGGTCCAGCGAATCAAGGCCACCTGTCAGTTCCGGGTCTCCAATCAGACGAACAGCTCTTCTCTGAATAGAATCCAACAAATGCAGTGTATGTTTGAGAGCGGAGCCCCAAACATGGGAGCAGTATTCCATAGTTGGTCGAATTTGAGCTTTGTAAAGAATTAACAGTTGTTGTGAAGTGTAAAGCTTTCAGGTTCGAAATAATATTCCCAACTTCTGAGAAGCTCCCCTTTCTATGCCTGCAACATGTTCATGCCAGGACATATTTGCTCCCAAATTAACGCCCAACAAATTGAGTGACGATGTTAGGGGAATGGAGTGCCCCGACATAACTATGTCGGGTTCAGCAACGTTAACTTTTTTTAGAAAAAACTGCCGCCTGGGTTTTTGTAGCGTTAAATTCCACTTGGTTACTGTCACCCCAAGATAGAATTTCTTCCAGGTCTTTGTTAAGTTGGATGCCTTCCTGCTGTCTGCGGATATTCGTCTGAGTAGCCGATGCCCGAGCGTTCAAAGTGAATGAAGAGATAAGTGTACTGTCATCTGCAAAGCTGTAGATTGGATTCTCGGTCTTTTCCAGCAGATCGTTAATATAAATGAGAAAGAGAGTAGGAGACAGTATGGAGCCTTGGGGTACATCGGCGTTGATAGTGAAGGTGTTAGAAAGAAATCCGTCGACTGCCACTCGCAAAGAACGTTCTCTGAGGAAACATGAGAGCCGCAAACAGAACTTTTCAGACATACCATAAGAACGTAGCTTAGCCAACAGCCCATCGTGCCAAACACGGTCGAATGCCTTGGATATGGCAAGAGCAACCGCTCGAGATTCTCCAAAGTGTTCAATTGCGTTGTTCCAAACATGTGCTACACAAGTCATTAGATCTCCTGTTGATCTATTTTTACGAAAGCCATATTGGTGATCGCTAATAATATTGAATCCTTCAAGATATTTTAGAAGATGCTGATTGATAGTCTTTTCCATGACTTTCGATATTATTGAAAGCAGTGCGATTGGTCGGTAGTTATTTGGCAAGGTCTTCTTGCCTTTTTTAGGTATTGACTGAACTGTAAGATAGGTTGAAAAGTCTACAGAAAACTGTTTAGCTCTTGCATAGTTAAAAAAGCATTTTACCAACCACATAGCACCCTTGTAAGTGTTAAAAGTGAGTTTTTTTTTGAAACTAAACATATAACTTTATTTTTTGATTAAAGTCAGCATTAAGCACTTCAAAAAACACTGGATATAGTAGTTTTGCTCAATATTATTAAAAATTAAAATTATTTATTTTATACATCATTTTGCTAGTTGAAGGTGGTGTATGCGTGTTTTTTGTTAAACATGTACACTAAAACCTAATATTTTTATGTTTTTATGATAAATGTAGATTCAGAACATTTAAAGATGTCCGATGTAATGGTTTTTTTTCCATAATTTTAATGATTATACAGTTTTACATTTATTAAAATGCATTTTTTTTTTTTTCAATTTAATAGTTTTCTGACAACTTTTAAGTGTGTTTTCTGAAAAAAATCTCACGATGGATATCTTCATTATGATTTTTTTTGGATTCAGCATAAAAAATACTTAAGAAAACACATGTCTCACTTAAAAGACAGAGATTTTTTTTGTATACCTGTGTTATCATTTTAATTTTACTGTATTTTAAAAAACAAGCCCCAGCATAACAGCAGTAAGAATAACGAACTTCAAATTATATTATAAGTTTCCTGAATAAGGGAAATCGTTATCCTGGTGGGCGCATGCTTCAAGTAACGATAACAGCTGAGACCTTAAATTTAATTTCTTCCTTTTACTACTGCGCAAGCTCCAAACGGTAAGCGCATGCTTCAAATAAAGATAAGGACAGTGGCCTACCAAAATAAGCGCTGCAAAATCTCTCTATTGTTAAATGAATTAAACTACTAATAACCGTTTTCTTCAAGTTCACGGGTTTGTAAACAGAACGTGTTGAAGATTTATCAAAAAATATAAGACACTTTCAGTTGTCAAACGTAACGACATGTGGCATCGATAAGCCAATGAATAATGTGCTTGCGCGGAAACTTGTCTTGAAATCATTTGTTTCATAATTTAATAGAATACCTGCCCACTAACAAATAAAATTGTTCAATTTAATTTAAACATATTTTCGTTTTAGATTATTTACGTTAACTACTAGCGGAATTTTTATGGTATAATTTTTAAATAATTCCTAATTTTCGAAAATTTAAAAGGTAAAACGATTAATAAAAGTTTTGGTTAGTTTTCAATATTATTCAGCCAAACACTGTACTCACTGCGCTCTCATAGTACAGTCTGTCAAGTGAGAACATGACCGCTCGTATTCTTGAAAAAAATGTGTTTCGAGAACATTTTTTGCCATCAATGCATTCTTTGGTGTACTAGCAATAGCGCAATTACCTTAGTAAGTTGTCTAATCCTGCCTCAATAATCGCCTGGCGTCTTCGAGGCATGCTGTCGAAGAGATTTGCGTACAGGATTTTCATTCTCTCATAGCTTCTTCAGAGCAGTGTACATGCTTCCTAAACCTCAAGTCCACATTAATATACAGCCTCAGATTCTTACTACACCCTGTAAAACTCAAATTAACGTCACCCAAATGGAGTTTAATACCTTCTTCCAACATCTGGCGACACCTCCTTGAACAAAACAACATTACTTCAGTCTTATCCGGATTTATTTTCAGGTTATGCTCTTTTGAATAAGTAAGTACTGCCTCGAAATCAGCGTTTAAGCATTGAGTAGCATCCTCTGGCTCGCTGGGGTTAAAAGATTGCGGCAATACAGTATCATCGGCATAAGCCTGTACATGCGAATTTACAGCAGAGTAAAAAATGTCAAAAGTGTATATCAGAAACAAGAGAGGTCCGAGAATAGACCCCTGTGGAACTCCAGACACCACTCTTCCACTGGAGGAACATTTACCGGCAATACGAACCCTCTGATGTCTGTCTGAAAGATATGTTTCAAAAAAAGACACTGATATGACATCAGATCCCAGATACTTCAGCTTCGCACATAGCTCTGTGCTTTCTCTTTACAAGGGACCAAACGTCTTCAATAGGGCTGGCATCCGACGATTATGGGGCTATTCTAGTATCTTATCGTGGGCCCAAGCGAGCCGCATCGCGACGTGATTTTGAGTTCATGAGACCAAGATGTTGTCGAATGGTTTCATGGGACACATCCAAACCAGGTTTTTTTAATTTTGCCGCTCCTTGACGCAGTGACAGTTTCGGGTTCCGTGAAAACAAAGACACGATTCATTTTTCGGCTTTCGGAGTGACTTTGCCTACCGAGCCACGTTTTGGCAAGTCGTCGACATTTTTCGTCTCGTTAAAATGATTTATCCACTTCTTCACAAACGATACCGACTTTTTAATGTATTTGGCGACCGCGGAATGTGTTATTTTAGGTCTCTTTGGATGGAAACAAAGCTTTCTGCTGCTTCGAACCAACACGCAAACAAGTGATACATTTTGGATTTTACATGATTTCAACGAAAGTTCGGAATCGACTCTCTAACTCATATCAAATGGCGTCACTATCTGTCTATCTCATTCTAACTTATATCAAATGTCGTTACAATCTATCTCACTCTAACTCACGTCAGCTTCTATCTTAGTAAATAAATAAATTCCTGTCACATTAATAAATTAAAACATCCGAAATCTTAATAAATTGAATAATTACACAATTAGCTCCTTCTGCATTAAAAACAGAAATAACAGAAACCACATTAAATTAGCAGTTTTTTTTTAAATAACTGACCAGGATAGCTTGGTACATTTTTTTTCAAATATAAAAAGTCAAAGTTAGCTAATTAAAATGTTTTTGTTCATGATACTTGCAAAAATGTTTTTTTTTTCCATAGGCTTAGCTCAATTAGTTATATTTTAGCCTGTGATCAACAGCAGGCTTATTCAGAATTACGTAGCAATAATTAGAATCTTAGAATACGGAAAGTAGTAGTTGTGACACTTGATAAACTGATCTAAGGTGTAGATTTTCACGAAATACATAAAGGTGTCAATATCTCGAAATCTAACGATTATCACTAAGGTTATATTTACATATTCTGGTGAGTTATGAGCTGGCTGGTTTTTGGGACACCCTGCATATATAACGAGTGGTCCGATACAATTTTCACGCATTTTTTTCTCCCGTATAGATAAGTTAATATATTTTTGTTTTTTCGAAGAAATAATAGCTTTAGTCGACAGTAGTGCCCTCTAGTGGGAGCACCGGAAACAATGTAATAAGAAAATTTTGACACTTTCTCTATTTCCTACTTATATGATGTAGATCATGTAATATATGCCAGCTGCGCTGTGGACAAATGTCATTGTGGCAAGGATGAGTTGAGTTTTTGTATATTAATTATTTAGTTTATTTTGTACTTTCCAACTGCATGGTATAATAGCTAGAGCGGAACTCTTATTCTCTTTAACAAAGTTATTTATATATTAGTATATTGTAACCTCAAATTATTAACATTTACCATATTTCGATTAATGAAAAGATCAATGCCCTGTCAGCTGCTCATAAAATTTTCTCTAATCCTATTTTTTTTCCTAACGGATAAACTATTAATTACGAAATGGGTCAGTGCCTATTTTGGGCTCTTAAGCCAACCGTTGATTCTGATCCGATCCGACATAATCTTTATACGGAAAAAGGAGCTTGACATAAAAACCGTATACAATTAAAATATCAGATTAAAAGGTCTTAACTCCGCACGACAACTGTATAGGGCTAATTAAATACCATTAATATTTATGTGGGATGGCTACAGGGTGGTCACAACTGTTTTACGTACTGAAGAATTGTCGAAAAAGTATTGAGCTTTTTTTTTCTCGTCAGATAACTTTAGCATCACATATCTCAGGTAATATAAGTCGTATCGGACCATATTTAGCGTCAATGGAAAGTTGATATTTGACAATGGTAGACGTGTGCAAAAACTGTTGGGATTGGTTTATTCAGACTTTATTTAGAGCGCCTTAAAGATGAGTGAAATTTCTGCCAAAGTTCGCTACATTTTTCAATGTTGTGTCGATTAAGGCGCAAATGCTGCCAAGATATATTTACTCCCAAATTAGCACCTAGAAAATTGAATGGCGATGCGAGAGGAATGGAGTGTCTGAGCATAACCACGTTGAGTGGTTCACCTCAAGGTAGAATTTCTTCCAGATCTTTGTTGCCACTTGTAAAGAACGCTCTTTGAGGACACTTAAGAGCCATAAACAAAACTTTTCAGACATACCAGAAGAGCGTAGCTTAGCCAACAATATATCGTGCAAACACGGTAAAATGTCTTGGATATATCAAGAGCAACCATTCGAGATTCTCCACAGTGTTCAATTACGTTGTTCCAAATTACGTTGTTGCAAACATGTGTTATATAAGTTAGAACATCTCCCGTTGATGGTCGCTAATAATATTGAATCCTTCAAGATATTTTCTCTGATTGATAGCTTTTTCCATGACTTTTGAAAGCAGTGCGACTAGCCGGTAGTTGTTTCGCAAAGTCTTCTTGCTTTTTTTTAGGTATCGGCTAAACTGTAGCGCATTTCCAGCAGGAAGAAAATATTCCCTTTCTGTAGGATAGGTTGAAAAGTCTGCAGAAAATTGGTGTTAGTTCTCTCGCGCAGTTTTTGAGTACTATTGAATTTGAATATTCTGCGATCTCTTTCCAGCACTAAGTGGGGTTTGGATTTTACATCCCTCATTCACATCCCTCATTCACATTTACAAATCTCTCATTCTGTCTAAATTGAGCTATGGCGAGTTAATTTACGATTCGGCTAGCCCAAATACCAAGAAGAAACTCAACCCAATTCAGAATCAAGCAGTCAGACTCGCTTCCGGCGCCTTCAGAACCTCTCCCATTCCAGACAACTTTCGCTGATGAAATTCTATATATCCTCCTTATACAGATCTTCATTAGATCTCTCCAACATTCACAGCCGAAATATAAATCTTTTTCCCCCTCTATCCATACCACTTAGAATCAAACTCATTCTCCCTACTCACAACCTTACCCCTCCATCTTTCAAATACCCTTCTTTTACTACTTTTTCTTCTTGGCGCTCTCCAAAACCCCGTAGTCGATCTCACTCTCAACGAAATCAGTAAATCTCTTCGTTCTTAGTCTCTAGAAGGAATAAACAAGTACCACCCTAATTATTCAATCATCTTTTCCGATGGCTCCAAATCCCAACTAGGGACTGGCGCAGCTTTTGTTCACAATCACACAATTAAACCTTCCAAATTTCCACATCACTCCTCAATATTTTCCGCGGAGCTATATGCAATAAAAGAAAGCATACGATATGCAATAAATGCAGGGAAAACCGGTAAGTACTTAATTGTCTCCGACTCTATAAGCGCACTGGAATCCCTAAAGAATGAGAATACCAAATTTGCTTACTTCAATCAAATTACTGATCTCTTATACATAGCCAATCACCGAAACATCTCAATAGTCTTTCTCTGGATTCTCTCACATACCGGGATTATTAAAGGGCAATGACAAGCGGATCAATATGCAAAAAAAGCAGAGCATCAAGGCATCCCAATAAGAGAAGAAAACCACACAAACGATTACTTCAATTACTTCAATTACATCAAACATCATCTCTTTCAACTATAGTGGGATTTGGAGGAATCTTCCAACAAACTCTGGGATCTCAGACCCATGGTCTACCCCTTTTCACAATCAATCTCTCTCAAGAAGACAAAACACTATTTGGAGGAGACTTGCAATAGGCCACACCTACCTAACCGACTCTTATTTACTAAAAAATGAAGACGCTCCCATCTGTTCGAACTGCCAGTCAACTCTTACAGTAAAACACCTATTTGAATCCCCGCACTTCTTTCAATCCAGAGAAAAGCATCATTTACAACTGAGCATGAAACAAATTTTAGCATCTGATCAAATTCAATCCCATATAAATCAAATCAAGAAATAGTTAAAAGAGTATGATTACCATATTACCATCTAATATAAGTAATAGCCCTAACCATATTCAAAAATCACCACGTTCCTGGCTACTAAATGACCTTAGTAGTCGATGCACCCAATCCCCACAACATCCAATCCAATCCGGGTATTTCGTCAGCGCCAGAAGCTTTTCTGATGTCTAACGTCATTAAAATACGTTTTTGGAGGCAATATCAGGCTTCCTTCACTGCACTATGGGGCTAGTAGGTAGTGTTTTTTCCTTCAACATCAACAGTAGAATGTGAAGCAAAGAGTTCAGCCAACAAATTCGCTTTCTCAACAGGTGTAGAATTACCTGGCTGTGTGAGCGGTGGTATAGTGGATCTGGTGAAATTGTGACTAACTGCCTTAGCGACTGACTAAAAGGATCTGGAATTGTTGGGGCAAGTAAGAAGTTTGTTTTTAATTCGTTGATTGGGTGCCTTCTTGGTTTCGTCGATAATTTTTTTGCATCTCTTCTGGGCATGAACAAATATGTTACGATTTATGATGTGAGGATTTTCACGCCATTGTAGGTAGGCAACATATTTAGAAGCAACAACTTCTTTGCATTTTCGGTTAAACCGTGGCTTGCCGTTGGAATGTCTTCGAAAATTGGATATAAGTGTCCATATAATCTCAAATAGCATCGAAAACCTTAGCGTAGTCAGATGGGTCGTCGGATCGAATACAAGCGTCTAACCAATGGAAGGTTTGAAAATATTAGCCATATTGACGGTCGCAAATCATATTGAATCTGTCTAGATATTTTAGAAGATGCTGATTGATGGCCATTTCCATAACTTTCGATATTAATAAAAGCCGTGCGACCGGACGATAGTTGTTTGACAAGGTCTTATTTTCAATAGGAAGAAAATATTCCCTTTCTGTAGGATAGGTTTCTAGAGTACATACACTATACATCACAACCTTATAGGAATTCACTTATATATCACAACCTTATGGAATTCAGCTTGTCACTCCCTGTACCATCTTCGTCAAAAATTATTTTACGCTGACAGCCTCATCCTGTTGCAATTAATTTCAAAGGACTGTTTTTCTCCTCGCGTGCAATCTGCAACCACTGAAAACCAAAATGAATTGAGACTTCCGCGTACGTCCCACTCCTGTAGATTTAAGGGTTTTTCCTGCAGTGTGTCTACTGTGCCAAAAAAAATATATAAAAAACCCCAGAACCATCTATTGATGTCTGATATTTTGACATTCGTGGCCACTGTATATTTAAAAACAATCCACTATATTAGATAAAGTAACATATAGAAGACTACATAATCCTAGGGCATTAAAAACTAGTTAGAGTAAAAAAAAGTTAAAAAAAAAAAAAAAACTGCTAATATACATACAAAATTTGTGATGTGTTAAATACGTTCCATCAGATGCGGCGATAGATAAACATATGCAAAGGCGATTCATGGGATTATTTCAACTAGATGGTAATTTATAACGTACGAGTTTGTTAGCTATGGAAATTTTGTAATATATTTACATTACATTAGAGTCTACGGTCTATAGTCTATACGTGGATGCGTGGAAAGAATTTCTGTTAGAATTTATATTATACAGTCCCATTTTCAGTAAAGAAAACGCGTTAAATTTATTCGGCTGTTGTAAATGCATTTAAAATTTTAGTAATTCTTATGGTGGTCCGACATTAACGCAATTTTTTTTTGTTGTAAGTTACGTTAAGAACCAGATATGTGAATACAGATTTTTTCTCTTTATCGATTACGAGAAGGCTTTTGATAGAGTGAAACATGAAAAACTTTATGAAATACTTATATCGGCGCAAATTAATCCAGCAGATATTTGCATCATAATCAATTTACAATTATAACCAGAAAGTATATGTTCGAATTGATGGACAGCACACCCAAGAAATTGAGATACTTCGAGGGGTGAGGCAAGGCTGCGTTCTTTCCCCGTTTATAATTTAAAAGGTATTCGGAGTACATATTTAAAACAGCTTTTGGATATTCTGATATGCGCACAGTAATAAATGGGGATATAATTGCATCGATTCGATACGCAGGCGACACAGTATTATTAGCAACGTCAGAACAACTTCAAAAGATGCTGAATGATGTAGCGACGATTAGTGAGGAATACTGGCTCTTTTTTTTTATGGTCTAGCACACGTGCTGCAGGGAAGTCCCTAAAGCGACAGGAGCGACACGTGTGCGGAAAAAGCGATTCACGTTGCTCTTGAATCGCTGTAAATTGTACTTGGTGGGAAACACAGTCCTGGGCAAATTATTCCAAAGGAATGATGTTCTCCATATAAAAGACTGCTTGAAAAGCGTTGTACGAGGAGTAACAAGCTGAACCTCATACGAATGTGAAGTATTAGCGCTACATGTATTTCTAACATGCACTGCTCTGGGAGGAATTAAGCGGGCTACATCCTTCGAACACTTTCCAGGAAAATACTTGTAGAATAGGCGCAAGTTGCCAACCGTTCTTCGATGTTCCAGCGAATCAAGGCCGCCGCACAGTGGGGAAAAACGAAAAATCGTGTTTCAAAATTGTCTAAGAGCCTTCAATTTTGGTTCGATTTGGACGATTTTTTTTTTAAATTGAAGCTTATTAAATTCCGAACAAAGTTGTCGAAGCCGATTTTTTAATTAAACTTTTGTTTCAAAATGGCGGACGTTGGTTTCTGATTATATAGCGACTGAGACACAGAAAACGCTTACAGTTTCAAACCAAGTTGTGCTAAAATGCGTGTATGTATGTTTTTTTTATGTCGCAGATAATATATCTAATATAACAGTTACACGATTAATAATAATGAACCCAAAATGGCTGCCATGAACAATAAAAGTATTATAAATATGAATAAACGTACCATTATTATTTTATATCCATAACATTTGCATAAATAATTTCTTTAAGGTTGTTAATTATAAATATGTTTCAACAATTGACTTAAAATGACAAATCAAATATGGCGGATGCCAAAATTGAATCGAGCAAGAAAGTTTCTCTGTGGCATTTAGACTGTGGCAGTCAGATCATTCAAGTTATTCAAGTTTAGTTGCGGGATTTAAATTTTCATGCAGATTATTATTACTCTTACAAAAGTACACGCAGAGAAATGCTAAAATAGGGACAGTTAAATATTTTGCTGCATTAGCCACTGTTTAGCAATAGCAGCCACTTTTTTGCTACAACAGCAAACAATGTGGCTAGTGCAGCAAAATATTTAGCTGTCCCTATTTTAACAAAACGTTTTAGCTGTTGTAGCCATTTTCTAGCTGTGTGAGCTGTCCTTTTCTGCGTGTATCGCTGTTTTTTGTATCTGCTAGAAAATTGTCTACGATACTTAAAATTTACAGCAGCAATATTCTAGCAATAACTGCATGAAAATTTAAATCCCGCAACTAAACTTGAATAACTTGAATGATCTGACTGCCACAGTCTAAATGCCACAGAGAAACTTTCTTGCTCGATTCAATTTTGGCATCCGTCATACTTGATTTGTCATTTTAAGTCAATTGTTGAAACATATTTATAATTAACAACCTTAAAGAAATTATTTATGCAAATGTTATAATAATGGTACGTTTATTCATATTTATAATACTTTTATTGTTCATGGCAGCCATTTTGGGTTCATTTTTATTATTCTTGTAATTGTGATATTAGATATATTATCTGCGACATAAAAAAAACATACATAAACGCATTTTATCACAACTTGGTTTGAAACTGTAAGCGTTTTCTGTGTCTCAGTCGCTATATAATCAAAAACCCCCATTTTGAAGACGTCCGCCATTTGAAACAAAAGTTTAATTGCAAAATCGGCGACAATTTCGTTCGGAATTTAATAAGCTTCAATTTAAAAAAAAAATCGTCCAAATCGAACCAAAATTGAAGGCTCTAGACAATTTTGAAACACGATTTTTCGTTTTTCCCCACTGTGCGCCGGTCAGTTCCGGGTCTCCACTCAGACGAACAGCTTTTCTCTGAATAGAATCCAACAAATGCAATGTATTTTTGGGAGCGGAACCCAATATTCCATAGTTGGTCGAATTTGAGCTCTGTAAAGAATTAACAGTTGTTGTGGAGTGTGAAGCTTTCTGGTTCGAAATAATATTCCCAACTTTTGAGAAGCTCTCCTTGCTATGCCATTTTTGACTTCTGTCTTTATCAACTCCATCACACTACTGTTTAAAGTGGGTATATTATTATGAGCACGTATATTAGACTTTATTTTTTGCCATATCAACTCGATCGCATTAAAGATACAATAATATGGTGGAAGCCGAATTATTTCCTGTCCTGCTTCCTTTGCAATTTTATCAGAAACATATTCCTTTGAAAAATTGTAACTTTATAAAACTTCTAAAAATTGTTTAACTGCATAACTTTCATGGAAATATATGTGTATACGTGCGCACAAAAAGGCTTGTATTTCCCTTTTTCTACTGGTGGAACTTGGTACCTTATTCATTTGGCGACTATAATAGGATGCATTATCCATCACAATACAGCTATTCGGTGATATATTCGGTATTAATTTGTTTTGGAGCCAATCTCAAAAACTTCAGCGGTTGTGTCACAATTATAATCCAAGCTGGAATCTGAAATGTTCTTGACTGCTAGAAATAGACATTCTGGTATGCAGCCTTCTTCTGACCCCGCATGTAAAATAGTTATTATTTTACCTTCATTTGATGGAACTTTGGTGTGGCATTTTTTGGATTCATCAATCCATCCTTTACTGGGTGTGTCGTGGGTGTTATACCAAGTCCCATCTAGGTAGATTATCTAGCTGTATTTATTTTTTCAAGATATTCCATTGTTGTTGTAAGCGCCGTGATTCCATTATAACTTGCCTTTTGTCTATTTTTTTAACAAAAACCCCAAACGACCTAGAATACACCATAATGTTGTAGTGGAACATTTTATGTTACAACTGTCCTCGGACAGCCTCCGTGAAAGTGACAATAACGTAGGGCTTTTTGTTCTGCATACATTTCATAAATTTTGCGGCGGATTAAGTCATCTTGACAGAAATCAATGCATTTTGACACACCTTTGTCTTTTCGTGTTTTTTTAGGCGCTATCGGATTATTTACAATGTACAACTGTACTTTCAGGGATGCTTGTTAAAACTGATGTCTCCATCAATGAAAAGTACTTTTCGTGGCTTCGCTCCACTAACTTTAAATAAACACTTTTAATTATCACTTTTTCCGCAACGGGCAAACATTTGCGGCTTCTGATGGAAAGGGCTTCGGACATTTTAAGTCACTATTGAACTTTATAATACACACTATTTCAGTATAATACTGCAGATAAAATGAAGAATATTCTTTATATTTATAAACACGAAGTAGCCAATAAAAGGTTAGATTGAAAGGGAGGTATATACGTATATCAATTACGACCCTGTTACAGCCTGGTATGTGCAAAGATCCTAACGGTCGTTTAATGTTTTTATTGCATTGCCAAATCACTTTCTTACATCTTGAAAAATACTATACCTACAAAACTGTAAAGGTACTATTTGCTCCTATTACAAAATCGTACACAGGACGGTATTTTTATTGATCTGTAGCTGTGTAGAGATGAAAAAAAGGTTGAGGTATCTAATCGCGCCGGTTTGCATTAATGAACAAAGAAATAAAAAATTTCTTAGACTACTATATGTCGATAATAAATAATTTTTCTGGTTATAGTATATATATATATATATATATATATATATATATATATATATATATATATATATATATATAGTCGACACTCTATATAGTGAAAGACCAAAATGTTGACCAAAATTTCACTATAGAAAGTTTTTCACTATATAAAGAAAAAATCCGTATATATTGCTATGTATGTATTTTATATTGGTAATCATTTACTTGTATTTTATAAGGTACAAGCAACAAAAAAAAATTGCAAAATTGAATTATTAGAAAAGATTTTATTAAACCTTTGAAAGTTTAAATAGTACATAGCATGTACAGGGCTAAATACATACATAAAGTCCGTACGTTATATCTTTACCCGTGCGTCATAGTTTTCAGGCCATATAACAGACGACTATTATATTATTTGTCTCTTTTCACCAATAAATCGTAGGTATTGGTAAAAAAAGAGACAAAAAATATAATAGTCGTCTGGGATATTGCCTGAAAACTATGACGCACGTGTAAAGATATAACGTACGGACTTTATGTATGTATGTACTACATACGAAATAAAAAAGAATAATACAAAATCTGTTAATACATATGTACATACTACGTACATACGTACTAGGAAAATAATCAGTTATTTTCTTTTGAACATTACTTTTGAAAAATAATTGTTGCTCAACAAAATTCTCGCATTTATTCAAATGCATAAAGATTTGATCAGGTACACTTTCCTGGCCCCTGAGAGTAATTCGCACAATGTCAAATGCATTTCTTATTTCATTTTCACTAAATTTAGCAGGACATTCCCCGGTTTCAGTTTCTTCTTCATGATCTTCTATACTTTTTATATCGTCAATTATGTCTTGGTCAGTTGGGAGATCTGTCGTGCCAACATCATTGTCGATTTCTAAGAAATCTTCAAGTAAAAAATCTGCGTCGACGGTAGCAGTTTTTTGTAGAATACCCCATTGCCTTTTTAAGGTAGCGAGATCCATTTCGTCTTCTTCTTCCCATTCGTCAATTTTTTCAGTAAAACCTGCTTTAGAAAAGCAGTTTTTGATAGTTTTCTGAGAAACATTTTCACTCCATACTTTAGCGAGTTCGGTTATACACTCTTTAAGGGTAATCAATTTTTGGACTGGAAGGTTGTTATCAATCGCATTAACAATTTTGTGAACAATTCTGTTTCGGTAATGATGTTTTATGTTTTTTATAATACCTTGGTCCATAGGTTGCAGTTTGGAGGTAATGTTTGGTGGAAAAAAGATCAATTCAATATTCCTTAATTTTTAACTTACAGTAACTGGATATGCAGGACAATTGTCTATAAACATCACAATCTTTCGCTTTTGGCTTTTCATTAGCGTGCCAATTCTTTGATCCATCTTTCGAAAATCTCAAAAGTCATCCATGCCTTTTTATTATTGGCGTAATCTAACTCCAGAGATTTAACTCCTTTTAAACAACGGGGATTTTTGCTTTTACCTATGAGCAGTAATTTCAGTTTTTCTGAGCCATCCCTGTTTGCTCCAACCATAAGTGTCACCCTTTCTTTACTTGGTTTAACACCAAAACATTTATCACTTTTAAAAGCAAAAGTTTTATTTGGCAAACATTTAAAAAACAAACCGGTTTCATCACAATTGAAAACGTTTTTTTTTTTGGCTCGTACTTTTTCAATGCACTTTTTAAAACAGTTTCAGTCCAAATGTCACAGTCCTCCTGACTAACGCTTACACTCTCGCCAGACACCGTCTTGAAAACAATTGAATTGCGAGTCTTTCAGGCACTCAACCACCCTTCACTAGCTTGAAAATTAACGCAGTTAAATTCTTTAGCAAATTCTACAGCCTTTTGCTTTATTAAATTTCCCTATATTGGTACGTTTTGATGCGTACGAGCCACTTGAAACTGTCGTAAAACTGCTTCATTTACATCCTCGTAAGTACTCACCCGTACTCGTTTTCGACTACTTGGAACACTAGGTTTCTTGATGATACTGTCGCGACTTTTTATTATCAGAGAGACGCAACTTGGAGAAACACCAAATTTTGCAGCAACATCAATTTTTTTGCAGCCTTTATCAACTTCCTCCAAAACTTTAATTTTCTCAGCTAAACTTAAACACATTCGCTTGGACATCTTACTTGATTCTTAAACAAAAAGAAACTGAACCTGAATTTGCGAATTACTAGGCCTCGACTATAAAATGCGTTTTTCCCCGGGTTTTTATAAAATGGGTTATTCCCCGGGTTTCTCACAGAAATCTACCTGATTTATTGCCAACCATTAGGCGTTATAAACGCGTTAAGAACCCTTTCAAAAGAATGCGTCATAAAAATGGAATTCGTGCTAATGGTAGATAAAAATGGGAAACCCGAAATGGCCAAGATCTCAATAAATGCATAAAAATTTATACATAAAATTCCTTTAAAAATTTTATTATATAGAGTGTTACTATTTCACAGATTCACTATATGCAGGACTTTTTACATGAAATTTCATTAAAATATTCTAGGTCTTGAAAAAATTGCACTATAAAGAGTCTTTCACTACATAAAGTTTCACTATAAACAGTGTCGACTGTGTATATATATATATATATATATATATATATATATATATATATATATATATATATATATATATATATATATATATATATATATATATATATTTTTTTTTTTTTTTTTTTTTTTCTTGCTCAAAATTGAGCATTTTCCCACCATTTGTATTATAAACGCTGTTTTAATATCACCATATCTATTTATTATGTTGGGAATATGGAATCTGGAGCGATGATCGCTCCTGGTGAAGCTAACATGGTCAGCGAAACGTGCGTCGAGTGCAAAAATAAAGTGCTTGGTCAGCAGAAATAGTCGCAATAAATGAGGGAATATGCTATGCATTAAAAAAAAGCATACAAAATGCATTGATACTAACAGATTTGGAAAGCGCTATAAAAAAACTGAACAGAAAGTACCTAAATGCTGATAGCGATGAGATAGTCTTAAAAACCAAAAGGCTAATTATGGAGGCAAACGCAGCAAACAATATCAAACTTGCATTGATTCCAGGTCATTCTAACCTGAGAGGAAATGATTATGCAGATAAACTAGCTAATGTAGGCAGAATATTAAATATTCCTAAAAAACTCCTACTGGAGTCATCTCATATTTTGCCTTTAGTTAAAAGAAAAATAAGAAAAGAGCATGAGGAGATTTGGAAAAAAATCCCTTACAGCGAAAGGAAGCTGGTATAAACAAATACAACAAAAATTCCCCCCAAAAAAATAGTATAGAGAACTGGAATACAAAGACAGACGACGCATAACCTCCATAATAAGAATGAGAACTGGACATTGTCTTACAAAACAACACCTGCACAGAATAGGATTAAAAGAGGATCCATTTTGTGAGTGTGGACAAATAGAAAACATTAATCATATCTTTTTGGAATGTCCTATTAATAAAACCTTAAATTTAGATTTATATCAATATTTCATTGAAAAAGGTTTAGCATCACCTATCAATATGACAACAATACTTTCAAAAATTACTCCAAACTCGTTATTAATACTTAACAAATTTCTAAATCATAATAGGATTAAACTGTAACAACAAAAAAACATCAACATGTCAACAATTTAAGTTCTAACAAACAAAGATAAAATCATAAATGTCTCCTTTCAGTCAATCATCCAAACCACAATCCATCTAACAACTTGTGCATGTCTTTGTGTTGTGTTATTCCCACTAACAGTACATCTCGAGGAAGACAGCACTAAAAATACATAAAATTTATAGTGCTTGGGGTATGGCTTCGAACTAGACAACACCCTGGGCATAATCAAATGCGCTGGCAAATTTCCCCAAGGGAGCAGAAGCCAATTCAAGGAAGAAGAAGAAGAAGAAAGTGCTTGGTGTAGTGGTGATATATACACTGAGTAGTACCATATCTGATTTTCTAGCGAATATAATAGATCAAAATTTTTGTGGAGTGCAATTTTTTGAATTATGTCATTTTCATGGCTGTGTGGATGACTTAAAAAGACACCTACGTATCTTCTTATTTAAGAAAAAACAAGGAAAACATCCTGTACTACGATGACAAATATACTATATTTATTGCTCGTCGCCCTTATCACGCCTGTCCCTGCTTAAAAACAATAAATTCCTTTCTCACCTCAAGTACTCTGTGTATAACTTTGAAATGAATATCTCTCATTTCGTTCGGGATATATCGCGCCAACATACACAAACACACACACACACACACAGACACACACACACACAGTCTGACAGACTGATGGAAATTAACAGTGAACAAACGCTAAAAATTCCCGGAGGGTGATTTTTTCACGAATTGCAATGTGGATCTGCCTCTTTAGTATTTTCTTTTATCGTATTTCTGGGATTAGAAATAAATCTTCAGAATTGTAATACCGAGGGTTTTATTCTAAGTGGAAGAAGATTAAGATTTCTTGAGTGGGTATTATATATTCCGCCACACACAGCACGTTTTCACGCGATCTTATCACGGCGCAGCGCAAGTAGCCACCACATTGTCACGTGATATGCAACATAGATCACAGGCAATGAAATCTTAATTTTAGAGGTGTTCGTTACATATAAAGTTCATTCTTTTTTTTATTCCCTACCAAATTATTCTAATGTTCGCAAGAGGGCATAGACTTTTTAATTCCACTTTTGACCAAATATGTTTAACCGTAAACTAGGATAATGCAATAGACAAGAAAATAGGAATAAAAATAATAAAAATCACTAAGCAGTGCCTTAAAAGGGTGTTGGTAATAATATCTTTTAATCAGATTTTTATCTTGAAATAGATTTGTCACAAAATCTGATTTTTTATTTATAAAATAGGTCTAGTTCACATTAACGATAAATTTAGCTTCTGATTGACCTTCTACTTTACAAAACAATATATATTATGTACCTTTTTAGTACGGCTAGATATTTTAAAGAAACAACATGGTTGCATGCATTAATAACGCTAGTTACAATAACAAAATTCCACAGTGATGATGCATCACAGAAAAAAATCACCCTCAAAAAACAGAAACATTTACAATAGAGTAAAATTACTTTACAAAGTCAACTAAATATAATAAAATTTGGCATGGAGATTTTTTACAAATTAAGGAAAGAGAAATATACCCGCTTGCCGTGCCTCTATTTTGCTATCTGAATGACAGTTTGACGCATGTCAATTTTGAATTTGTAATGTTATGACTCTTACTCAAGTGTGAAAAAATGGTAGATATTTTATAGTCTAGAGAAGAGGATATGGATTCAAACCACAGCAAGGTAGTTCTATTAATTAAATTAAAATTTATCCTTATAGGTGGTGAAAAGTACCCTTAAAACTCAAATAACGCATGTGAGTTTAAATAACATATACAAAGGACAAATTCTTGTAGTTCAGGTTAGTTCAGGTTAAAGAAAGAAAAATATACCCGCTTGCCGTGCCTCTGTTTTGCTGTCTGAATGACAGTATGACGCATGTCAATTTTGAATTTGTAATGTTATGACTCCTAATCAAGTGTGAAAAATGGTAGTATTTTATAGTCTAGAGAAGAGGATATGGATTCAAACCACAGCAAACTAGTTCTATTATTTAAATTAAAATTTCCCCTTATAGGTGATGAAAAGTACCCTTAAAACTTAAATAACGCATATGAGTTTAAATAACATGTACAAAGGACAAATTATTGTAGCTCAGGTTAGTTCAGGTTAAAGAAAGAAAAATATACCCGCTTGCCGTGCCTCTATTTTGCTATCTGAATGACAGTTTGACGCATGTCAATTTTGAATTTGTAATGTTATGACTCTTAATCAAGTGTGAAAAATGGTAGATATTTTATAGTCTAGAGAAGAGGATATGGATTCAAACCACAGCAAGCTAGTTCTTATTAATTAAACTAAAATTTACCCTTATAGGTGGTAAAAAGTACCCTTAAAACTCAAATAACGCATGTGAGTTTAAATAACATGTACAAAGGACAAATTATTGTAGTTCTTAGGAAAAAATATCTGAATCTGGTGTTACAACCAGATATTACTCTTACAGGGTTGAGATCTACCCCTATAGGGTGTAAAAACCACCTCCCACCTACAGAGGTATCTCATAAGTTTCAATAACGACGAAAAAAGTTCAGGCTTTTGTAGTTTTAGGCAGGGTGAACAAATATGGAGTAGATTCACTTGAACCGCCAATACACGATTATAAACTACCCTCAGAGGGTGGTAGAAACTACCCTTACGCTCTAATGATGCACATGAATGTTACTGAAATTCGAAAAGGATTCAGGTACTTTTATCTCATTGTACCAAACATTTAAGACAACTAGATCATCTTCCTAAAAAGGTCGAAAGTCATCCCTAAGAGGAGCAGGGAAACTACCCCCTGGGATTGATGGTTCTTAGAAGTTCTAGCATCTGAGAAAAAAAATGCAGGCTTTCGTAGTCTCAGGCAGGTTGGACAAATACTCTGATAACTTTTGAAGTCGGCGCCATTTTTTTGTGTCAGTGTAAACTTCACTAACACCTAATTAGATAATAAAATACACGTGAAGTTCGTTAAAAAATTGGCGACGGCTTCAAAAGTTATTTTTTATAAAGAAATCATAATAATACATAATAATTGTTTTTAACATTTGTAGGATTTGTTTATACGGAATTAATAACCGAATTGTCAAATTAAAGTAATATGTTATCTTAAGGTATTTTAGGAGTATTTCAAAAACATTATTTTTTACTTTATAGTGGCAAAATTTGATGTGCTGGTTTTTTGAAGTCGGGTTTTTTTTTTTGTTAAAAAGTTTTTATTTTTCCTACTACATTGACTTAGCCGTTACTTGATGGAGATCCATAATAATTACGAACGAAAAATTAAACAATTGTTTAAGTTATTGTATTGTAGCTGACAATTGTTTCGACACACTGTATCTTCTTCTGGAGCAAGATGTAAAATAACTAAAGTATGTTACAAAAAATACCTGGGTATAAGGTAACCTAAACGATTTGGAGCGTGATTTGAGTTTATCCAAAAAGCAAGCTAAAGTTTTATCATCTAGATTGAAAGGATGGAATTTACTTCATTCAGAAACGAGAATTTGCTATTTCCGCAATCGTGATGATGAGTTCAAAAGTTATTTCTCTCAGGAAGGTGACCTTGTTTATTGTAATATATAGACTCTTCAAAAGTAAGAGTAAAGGCTGTTCTTCTGCATAATGGAAACACAATTCCGTCTGTCCCAGTAGACTATGCCACTAACATGAAATAGTCATATGATAATATGAAGCTAGTTTTAGAGAAAATAAAATATTGTATGCATTCTTGGAAAACATGTGGAGGTTTGAAGGTGATTGCTATTTTATTAGGGCTACAACTTGGTTACACAAAATATTGCTGCTTCCTTTGTGAATGGGACAGTAATGATAGAAAAAATCATTGTTTTAAAAAAGATTGGCCAAAACGTAACTCACTTACTCCTGGATAAAAAAACGTTTTGTTTCCACCTTTGGTCAAACTAGAAGATGTACTGTTGCCACCACTACACATAAAACTAGATCTTATCAAAAATGTTATTAAAGCTATGGACAAAGCTGGCGAAGGATATTTATATTTGAAAAAAAAGTGTTCTAAAATTAATGATGCTAAAATTAAAGAGGTTAATATTGGTTGGACCACAAATTAGAGAATTAATTAAAGACCCTATCTGTGAACAAAAATTAAATTCACTGGAAAAACCCGCCTGGATAAGTTTCAAAAATGTGGTTAAAGATTTTCTTGGAAACAATAAAGCTGAAAACTACAAAGACTTGATCAGTGAACTTTTGACGACCTATAACGCACTAGAATGTAATGTCACTCAAAATTCATTTTTTGGATTTGGACTTTTTCCCCGAAAATCTGGGAGCAGTAAGCGATGAGCATGGTGAACGTTTCCGTCATGATATTTCAGCCATGGAGAAGAGATACCAAGGCAAATGGAGTCCAAACATGGATTACTGTTGGACACTGAAGAGGGATATTCCAGAAGCTAAATATCCAAGAACATCATAAAAATTTTTTTTTTTCTATACTGTCACTATAAAATATTAATATTTGATACATTTTTTCAAAAAAATATTACAATAAAACCTGATGTGTTATACAAATTCTACTTTTATTTTATTGTTTTCATCTTATACTAGATCTAAATATGACAATAGAATCCGTGTAACAAAAAAAAGTTGATATTTTGTTGACCAGTGTAATAAGCAAAAAATACGTTTATCATGAATACTTTTTTAAGAGAAAAATTATAAAAAAAGAAAGTTTTTTAAGTTTTTAATGATTTTCTAATATCAAATATACTTTTAACTGTAACTAAAAAGAAATTGTCCGACTTTTTTTGACCATTTCGTACAGCTTTGAACGTAAAATTGCGGGCGGCGCACTACAGCAGGCAAATTTTCATATTTTAAAACTCAATTTTTAAATAATACAGACAATGTGAGGATTTTTAATTATTCTTATATTGAAACTGTATATGTATAATAATGCATATATATGCATAAGGACTTTTTTTCAATATTATATTTTATTAAATATTTACAATTTACTATATACCCGTTAAAATCATGCAAACAAAAATTTCAATTTAAGTTTTACAAATTATAAAGGAACAAAAATAAAAACCGTTAGTATCATCGGAAAGCTAGAAGTTTTTTCTTCAAAAAGCTATCTTTTATTTTTTTTTACACTTTGAAAACAAGTAATATCGATTAACCTTCAAGCGTTGCGCAAAAACTTTCAAATTAACCTGTTTGTCTCACCACACTTTTTGAATCACCTATTCAAATATTTAATAAATTCTCACGTTTTTGTAAAATTTCCCGCTCTTTCACGTGTTGCTATTAGTTTTTTGATATATTTTTTTACTTTTCGAGATATTATCGAAAAAATATAATTTTTCATTTTATTTTGGATTTTATGGGCTTAACGTACATCATACTTTGGCAAACTTTTTTTTTGTCGTATTCTACGTCCAAAAAACTACCAGTGCGCCAAAATGCAGCCTGTTAACATTTAATAAGAGCTCAAAACTCTTGGCGACTGAGCTAACATTTATACCAAAGTTATAAGAAATATTTCTAAAATAATTTATATTGTTGAGGCTTGACGTATACCTCTGACATACCTTTCAAAATAATGAACAGTGAAGATATTATGTGGCAGTAAATGTCTTTTGTTCATCTATGTTACAACGTCGAAAACAATTTAATGCCCCAACATAAAATCCTTAATTTTATAGATAAATCATTTAGTACCAAGAACCTCTTCAAATATAAACTTTATGGTTAAGTCGTATAATACGGGACATGTTTCTTGGTTCCCATTGTCTAAATGATTTAGTAGTTTCGCGACACATCAGCGATGTTCATAATATGAGGAGCTTAGGCCCATTCATTTTATTTCTAAGAAGATTTGGGGTTTTAATGTCATAATCTGTGGGCATGGTTACTGATCACACAGCGAGAAAGAATGACTTCTGTTTTATAAGCCGGTTAGTTTTGGTTGAATTATGATCAACAACAGCAAATTATCCACAAAGAAATGTTTGTTTTAAGTAGCGACAAGATGAAAATGACATATTTGTTGCGTGTGTGATGTCACTAGTGTAAAGAAATAGAGTTCATGAAACTTTAAAAAAAATATTTTTTTCTGCAACTTTATTACAATATTGCTTTTTTACTTTCCTTGCTAAAGGAAAATATTGTAGCGCATTGGTATAACAATTAAAAATAAACGAAAAAATCGTATTCTTAGAAGTTACCAAAGTGTTCTTCGTATTTGCTGAACCATCCCAGGACGCGTTTCGCCGTATCACGGCTCATCAGCTGGGCTAGGTTCAGCAAATACGAGAACACACTTTTAGTCCTTTATCCAAGTAACTAACGGAAAACTATAACAAATAGATGCTTTTACTGCACTCTACTAAGTTAGTAAGTCGCCGGTAGAGTGCAGTAAAGCATCTATTTGTTATAGTTTTACGTTAGTTACTTGGATAAAGGACTAAAAGTGTGTTCTCGTATTTGCTGAACCTAGCCCAGCTGATGAGCCGTGATACGGCGAAACGCGTCCTGGGATGGTTCAGCAAATACAAAGAACAATTTGGTAACTTCTAAGAATACGATTTTTTTCGTTTATTTTTAATTGTTATACCAATGCGCCATCGATGCCTTCGAGCAGTAAGCTTGAGAAAGGTGCGCTTCTGCAAATAAGTTGCCAGCCGTGCTGGCCGCTCTGCTTGAATGGACTTAGTAAGTCGCCGGTAGAGTGCAGTAAAAGCATCTATTTGTTATAGTTTTCCGAAAATATTGTAGGTTCTCGTGAAAAAAAAAATCCCATTCTGAAGTTTTTTGCTACTAAAATCTTATGTGATGAGAATAGTTTCAACAAAAGAATCTTTAAGGAAATGGTGGAAATTCACCTACAACCCAATACTATTAATAAAAAAGCTGACATTCAGGATTTAAGCTTAATTTTCTCACATCTATTGCAAGTCAGCAGGCAAAATAACTCACAAAATGTTATCTTTATAAAAATAACTTAATGTCAGTTTGTACAAACTTTAGGAAAAATAAACAAAACTTCAGCGTCTTGATTTTTCCTAGAATAAATCAACCATAACTTTACCAGAAGGTAAAATGACGCTGAATTTAAAAAGAGGAATGTATACGTATATAAAAAATTTCAAATAAAATCACCCTGTAGCTAACAAAATGAAGTAAACTATATTCATATTCTTAAATATTTTCTATCGTAATTTTTGTAATTTTCCTCATGGATACGAACAACAATGTTAACTTTCATTGAAAGAAATTGTCCTTATAAGCACCACCTAGAACTAAGTAATTTTCTGATGTTAATGTGACCGTTTACCCCAGAATCTAAACAGTACATTAAAATTCCGGGTTTTAATCCGTTCGTCTAACAATGAATTTGCATGACGTTTCGCCAAAATCTCATTTGGCATTTTCAAGTGCTCTTGTTGCTGCTTCTCGATACTGTGATCTTGCCGCTGCTGCCGCTGGAGCGGCAGTGTCGAGCAGCACCAGCAGCAGCAAAAGCACTTAAAAATGCCAAATGAGATTTTGGTGAAACGTCGTGCAAATTTATTGTTAGACGAACGGATTAAAACCCGGAATTTTAATGTATAACATTCCACCATCCGTAAAAATCTCTATTGTAAATATATATATATATATATATATATATATATATATATATATATATATATATATATATATATATATATATATATATATATATATATATATATATATATATATATATATATATATATATATATATATATATATATATATATATATATATACATACATATATATATATATATATACATATATATATATATATATATATATATATATATATATATACATATACATATATATCTCGATTGGATTGGTGACCCTTTATCTTGAAAAAAAGAAAGAAAATTCAGAGCGTATTTTAGAGCTATGTGGTTGTAAGGAAAATACTGGCTGATGTTTTAAACCTATTATTATCATTTATTGCTTTATGTCTGTAAATGTTCTAAATTCTAACGTATGTCTTCCGTATATGAAGATATTTTCTAAAATATTTTATCTCTTTTGAGATCACTAAAAAATGTGTTTTTAACTCTTATAATGAAATTCGCTGCATTTCTTTCAAGAAGATGGATATGTTGTCAAAAATATTAAAAATTTTTGAAGCTATGAGTCCGTAAAATTATTATTATTTACAAACTAATTAAAATTCTTACAAACTCCAAAAAAAAAAGGCGATTTCAATTCGTAGACATACCCAGTGTTTAGCAACGTGTGAAAATTTTATTTCCTTACAATGGAGCTTCGAGACGGTAGAGGAAATACAACACGAATCGCAGACGGCACTGGCATCATCGACCTTCCAAAAAATGTTCGACCAGTGCATTCCGGTGCTGGAGGACTACTTCGAAGGTGACGGGAGTCTTGCAACCTAAAAGTAACAACTTCAGATTTAATAACGTTACTTCGGAAACTTTTAAAATTGCACCACGTATGTGTAGAGAGATATCAATTTCTAATGAATTTTGGTAAAAGTGGTTATTTTAGTAGAAATTATTCTCTATGTAACTCAGAAAGAATACATACACACATATATATATATATATATATATATATATATATATATATATATATATATATATATATATATATATTTATATATATATATATATATATATATATATATATATATATATATATATATATATATATATATATACAGTCCCTGGCCAAATTATTAGACGCACTGCAAGATTTCATGTAAAATATTAATTACCGAGTGATATTGTACCGTTTTATTATTTTAAATTGATTTGTTTTTTATTTTTATATTATCCAATCAATTACCTATTTATTTGACATAAATAAAACAGCATTAATTTAGAAAAGCATAAGTTTATTAGGTTTTAAAGAACAGTGAAATTAATGTTAGTAAAGGTCAATATTTAGTTGAGCCACCTTTAGCCGCTATCAAAGCTTTAATTCTGCGCGGCATGCTATCAATGCAAGATTGTACTGTCTCCTGCATTTGAGGATGATGATTCCACACATGAATAATCTTTTCTAGGAGCTGGGTTTTGTTGGTAATCACATCTTTACCCACTTCTCTTTTCATCAGCTCCCACACATTTTCAATGGGGTTCATATCAGGGCCAATCCAACAGAGGGATATTTTTTCTGCCAAAAAAACTTTAACAGACCGAATAGTGTGGCAGGGAGCTTCATCTTGCATGAAAGTGAATGGTTCCCCATTTGGAAACCATTCTCTGAGCTGCGGAATCAACCGATTTTGTAATACTTTTTTGTACTGATCTTGCCTCATTATTCCTTTGGCGACGTACAGACGTCCAGTGCCCTTGCCGCTGATGACTGACCAAATCATCACTTTGGTGGGATGTTTAACCGTCGGGACGACACAATCAGGATGAAACTTTTCTCCATGACGACGACGCACATACTGAGCTTTATTCTGCAAAATTTCGAATGTGCTTTCGTCACTGAAACAGACCTGTCAAAAATAGGAAAAATATATAAACTTCCATGTTTATTTGCTTTATTTAACTGAAAATGATAATAATGTATCAATTATTGATTAAATTGCTGTATCTTACCGATCTCCAGAAGTCCACAGCTTTGTCTTGCCATTGTTTGGCCCACTTCAGGCGCTTTGCTTTCATTGCAGCTGTTAACTTGGGCTTCCTGGCGGGGCGACAGACCTTAAAATCTAATTCTTTCAATTTTCTTCGAACAGTGCGCTCAGAAGCATTTACGCTAGCATCCTGGAGTTGTGATTTTATTATCTTTGTGGTAGCAAATCTGTTTTCTACACAAATTTTCTTCAAACATCTCTCTGACCGTGGAGTGAAAATTGGTTTTCTACCGCATCTTTTCTTTCTTTTCGGGCTTAATTCCTTCCATGACTCAATTTTCTTTTTTATGCGTCGTACACTAGCTTCAGAAACCTCCAATCTTCGTGATATTTCTCGGTTTGTAAATGTTTTCGCAATCACAAGGGCCTTCACTTCAGCTTTTTTACGTGGTGAAAGATCGCCTTTTCTACCCATAATGAAAATAGTCCAATTATTTTTTTAAAACACTACATACAAAATAAACTAATAACTGAGTAGTATAAAACTGTTAAACAAACAATCACAGTCCATAAAGCCACAGAAACACGTCCGTACCTGACTCGATTCCGATCACGACTGATACAGGTTTGTACTTATTTACGTTCATGTATCACTTTGTCAACACAGTGTCGCCATATGTTAAAAATAAATACAAATATGTAGTCTACAACAATTCTTTTAAATAAAAATCAATAATATTGTAGTTTAAATATACCATTATTGCATAAAAACTCTTAAGAAATATAAAATTACTAAAAAAAATACAGTGCGTCTAATAATTTGGCCAGGGACTATATATATATATATATATATATATATATATATATATATATATATATATATATATATATATATATATATATATATATATATATATATATATATATATATATATATATATATATATATATATGTATATATATATGAATGTGTATATATATATATATATATATATATATATATATATATATATATGTATATATATATATATATATATATATATATATATATATATATATATATATGTATATATATATATGTATATATATGTATGTATATATATATATATATATATATATATATATATATATATATACACCTGGTGTATATATATATATATATATACACATACATATATATATATATATATATATATATATATATATATATATATATATATATATATATATTCTGGCCTTTTTTCAAGCAGCGAACGGTTCAAATCGGTCAATTGTTGTTGTTGGTAAACGTTTAGTATTAACTGTTTCCCCAGGTTTTAACAGCTCATAATAGACCACGCCCCTCTAGTCTCACCAAACACAGAACATCGTTTCGGTCTTGCGATCGATGTGGATGATGCGCCTGGGTCTACTCATGATTTTTTGCGCTTGGGATTCTGAAAATAAATCTACTTTTCATCCTCTGTAACAATACGATGCAAAAACGACTTTCTTTTGTACCGAGGGAGCCAAATGTTACACGTGTTTTTGCGTTTTTCCATTTGCATGTCGTTCAACTCAGGTGGTACTCTTCTACCGGCTTCTGAATCTTTCCCATCTCTCGTAGCCGATTGGAAACAGCTTGTTGACTAACGCCCAATTGCTCGGCGAGTTGTTTTTGTGTTTGCGAATCATCTTCGTCCAACAATGCTTGCAATTCCATATCTTCGTTTTTTTTTGGCGGTTTTCCACGTTCCTTGTCTGCAACATCGAACTCACCAGTTTTGAAATGTCGAAACCATCGTTCACACGTATCTTGCGATGGAGCATGTTCACCATAAGCTTCTCGAATTAATCGGTATGATTTAACAGCAGATTTCTTCAAATGAAAACAAAAAAAATTAATGCTGTCCGCGAATGCTCTTTGTTCGGTATAAATTTCGACTTATTGAACACAACATTATACACACACTTTTCGAATTGATCACTCGTGTGACACTTGTTAATGACACAACAAAATGGCGCAATGTCAAATCTTTATAGCACAAACTGCATTTGTGCACCATATGTTGTCTGAAATCCGCATTTCATACTTGTAGACCTGGTATATATATATATATATATATATATATATATATATATATATATATATATATATATATATATATATATATATATATATATATGTTTTCTCTACAAATAATCGTTCAGAGATGTAGAGAAATGAGCCATGATCTTTTCATCTGTTTTGTCGACTTCTAAAAGGCCTTTGATAACGTCCATCATGATAAGCTCATTGAAATACTCAGATCGACCGAAATAGATGAGAAGACATAACAATAATTGGTAACCTTTACTGGAAACAACGAGCTATGATAAAGGTGGACGGTAGTACATCCAATGAGATCGTGATTTGTCGGGGAAGTATGTCGAGGATGCGTTCTCTCCCCAACCTTATTCAGTATATACTCTGAACAAATACTTCAGAAGGCCTTAACTGGACATATTGGAATAAAAGTCAATGGCGAATATATTAATAATATCGGATATACAGACTATACTGCTATTGTGGCTGGTACTTTCGAAGATTTGCAAGAATCCATCAATATTCACAACAATATGGTCTTAGTCTAAATGTTTCCAAAACAAAATACATGGTAGTGTCCAAGAAACCACACACCGAACCAAGACCCCTGACAGTGGGAGGCAGGAGAGTTAAGAGGGTACCGACGTTTAATTATTTGTGTACGACCATCTACGATTCTTTGGATTACGGGGCGGAAATTAAATGCCGAATTGAAAAGGCCAGAGTCGCATTTCTTCAGATGAGAGAAGTTTTCATTGCCAAAAATCTTAGTATACCACTAAAAATCCGAATGTTGGAGTGTTACGGGTTTCACTGTATGGGGCTGAAGCGTGGACACTATACTAAAAAGAATTAACGCTTTTGAAATCTGGCTGTACTGAAAATTCCCTGGACACACCATATAACAAATAAAGATGTCCTCGAGAGAATGCGTAGATATCTGGGATTGGTCCGTACCTTGAAAAAGCGCAAACTGGAATACCCGGGGCATGAAAAATATCGACTGTTACAGCTCGTACTCCAGGCGAAGAGAGGTGCAGGTACACGACGTCACTCTTGGATGAAGAATTTGCGTGACTGCTTCGGACTCAGCTCAACTGAACTCTTCCGCGTAGCTGCTAACAAAGTGAGAATCGCCAATGCTCGGAACGGATGAGGCACATTGAGACGAATATATATATATATATATATATATATATATATATATATATATATATATATATATATATATATATATATATATATATATATATATATATATATATATATATATATATATATATATATATATATATATATACACACACACAGGGTGTTATGAAAATTGTGTAAATGATTGACATTGGTAAATCCTTATAGAAAACGGGATTGCATACAAATACTAATAAATAGTGGTTCTATTTTATAACCCCTACCCCTGGTAAATAAAATTAATGGAATATACAGCGTTAACCCTAATTTAACTAGAAGTTTTATAGTATATTTTATAAAAAAAAAATTAAAAACTCTTACCTTTGTAATTTAAAAAAAAAATGTTATCTTTCCAGGAATCAGTTACACTTGCTGATTTTCGTTTAAAAGTTATAAAAACTCTAAAATTCGATTCAAGGATTGAACTAAAAATTTCACATTTGTAAAATAACTCAATAACCCCATAAATAGTCAAAAAAAGTTAGAAAAAAATGCACTGTACTTATTCAAATGTCGCCGTCAACGTGCTGTCGCATGTTGATTTTATGTGTTTATTGTAAAATAATTAGAGTGGTGTTCCGAGATCAACAGCGACTTTTTAAAAAAATATGTTGGCTTCGTACTTTTCCTGTAATAATTGAATACTAATATTTTAATAATTCACTTTTTAATTATATATAATATATAAATATTTTTAAACCAGGAATATTCGTAAACAGTGACTGTCAAAGCCAGCTGATGAAATTGGACTGTTGATAGTTTGCAGCTTGAAGTTAACAACGATATAATTTAAATATCCAACGAGTTTCCATTTTAGACAGGCTACACCTAATAAGTTTACAGGTTGATGTTTAATACCTATTTAATTCAAATTTTATACCCAGAAGGATTTTGATTTGGAAAATTTTGTTGTGAATTTTTGTTGTTAAAGAAGTGAAGTTGTATAACTATTAGCTAACGTATCTCAACAGTTGTCCAATCTATCAAGGTCAAAGATGGAAAAATCCCCCGTGTATAATTTCTAACTTTTTATTTCATATATAACCTTTGCTTTATAAGTTCCTTACAATCCTACCAAGAGTCGACGAAAATTCTTAACTAAATTTTCCAAAATAACCCCCCCCCCCCCCCCCCCCCAGTGAACTTATTATGTGTAGCCTCTATAAAATGAAAATTCGTTGAGACTCCATTGTTAGCTTCATGTGCATTCCCAAATTAATCTTGGAAGTGTCTAAGTTGCAAAAACAATATAAAATTAATTGGATTTGCATTTAGTGACAGTATACAAATAACAGAATGTTTATAAAAATAAATAATTTAATTTAATAAATTTTGTGTTACTTTACAGGATATAATAATTTTAAATGACTAAAAAAATAACACAAATGTTTTAAACGGTGTATGGTTAATACCTGATCATTGAATTATTACTTAGAGAAGATAATGAAGTAAGTAATTAATAATAAATTATCTCCACCCCTCGAGTTAATGTTGTTACTTCTCTCTCATTAAAAAACGTTGGATCCGCAAGTCACAAGAAAATTGTTTTCCATTTCGGTATTACTTTTGGAATTGCTACTAGAGCATAACTCAAATTGTGGTTTCATTTTGCCCAAACATGTAAGGTGACTGGAATGTCAATATCAGCTCTTATAGGGCAATAACCTGCAAACGCACGCCTTCTCGCGCCTTATCAGGGGATGTCTTTTGAAATAATACATACTAAATCATCTTTAGTATGATTAAATATTATTTTCATACTCTATATTTTTTGATTTATTGTATCCTCTTTTATCTGTTAATTTTATCAACTTTATAATCGATAAAAAATAAGTCGGAATTTCTCAAAACGAAAAAAACACTCCACTTCTCAAGGAGATAAATGTGTTGTCAAATTTTAAAAAATTCTTAAAATTTTAAATCAGTCAAGACTTTTCTTTTTTTTTTCACACACTAATTAAAAAACATTTAAACACCTCGTTTTAATTCTTAAACATACCGAGTGTTTATCAAAGTGTGGCCGTTGTATCTCATTACAACGACATTGTTAATTTAAAAAATTGATTCTGTCTAATTTAAAACAATTTTACATTATTTGACTCGATTCGGTGGACCACACAGAAACAAACCATTAAATTTAACTGAAATTTGAAGCAGATTCGACCAGATTTTTATCTTTTAAATGGGATTTTATTACCCACAGTTTAACTTGAACAGTAAAGATGAGGGTTAAATTTTAATTAAGAACTGTTAAGTGACCTCATAAAAGATATAAAATTTGCCCTTTAAAATTCTATATGGGTAACCGGTAGCAGTCAAATTTAAAATTTAGATTTGGTAGGTATGTTCGAACAGAAAAATTATCTAGATTATAGGGTAAAATGGTCTCTTAACATAATTTAATGGGAATTTTTTAAAAACTACGAGCCATTTTATTATTTATGGTGGAATTTTTATATAAATTTAGTAAACCTGAGCATATAAATGACTACGTAACAATGTTTTTCTGAATGAATATGTAATACTTTTGAACTTTATTAAGGCCTTGGCTATACTAAACTATTCTATTCTACTTAGACTACTACTACTACTTCTACTATTATGTTATATGTTTGGAGACATAATCATTAAATTAATCTTTCGATTAGTTCAATTTTTCTGTTTTAACTGAAAAAATATAAAAAGGAATTGGTAGAGGTTATTTTTCCGACTCGCTCGGTGTAGTAATGATGCTCAGATTTTGAATTTTGTTAACATCAATATAAACTCCGATTTTAAAAATGTAATCAAAATATCTAATAATCATTAACTCAGAATTAATCCCGCCAAATCATCTGTCACTTTATTTGGTAATGATAGCTTAAAAATCCAGTTTAAAAGGTTTTACAGATACGAATTAATGGCGTAATTATTCCTTTCCTAATCTCTTACGTTAAATCTAAATCTAGGAAAGCGTTTGCTAATTTAAAATTAATTTATAACTATAGATATTGCCTTACCAGAAAAATTAAAAAACTTTTTTGCTACACTGGTTTGTGCTATATCTCATTTTAGTCACTTTAACGTATAGTCACTGTATTGATAGAGTCCATGATCATCAGACTGACCACAAAAAAAATAGAGATGTATGAAATTTTAGCCCAAAAATATTAAGGTTTAGAGGGTGCTAAAGTCGATTTTATTGGTAACATCTGTGTATTGTATATTTTACAGGATAAAAACATATGTGTTGAAAACATTACTTTTGTGAGGTTCCAATTGCATAGATATGTAGAACTGACAATTTCGTACAAATTTAGACCACGTGCGACCATGGGCGATCAAGTAAACCCAAGTTATGAGCAATTCAAGGATATTTAAATTGGACAAATAAGCCAAATTTCAAACTTAATGGTTATTTTACGGTGCACACATTATTTTTTTGAGGAATAAATTGCATAGATGTTCAGGGCTGACAATTTCAAATAATCTTACGCCACGTACGGCCGTATGGACGACAAAGTCAGCTCAAGCTATGAGCCATTAAAAGACGTTTAAAATGCACAGATAGACCAAATTTCGTACTTAATGTTCACTTTTTGTTGCGCACCTTATTTTTTTGAGGTATAAATTGCATGGATATCCAAGACTGACAATTATGAACAAATTTAGACCACATGCAGCCATGAGCGACCAAGTAAAGTCAAGTTATCATCAATTTCGCATATTTGTGAATTGCACATGTTTTACTTGCCCATAACTTGAGTTTACTTGGCTGCCCATGGTCGCACCCGGTTTTAATTTTAATCTAAGTTTAATTAAATTTTAATTCTAAGTTTAATCGTAATTGTCAGACTTGAATATGTATGCAATTTATACATAAAAAAATAAATTTGTTCGTTTTATTCGTCTTTAGTTGCTCATTACTTGAGTTTACTTAGTCTCCCATGGTTGCACGTAGTATAAGAATGTTCAAAATTGTCAGTCCTGGATATTTATATAATTTATATCTCAAAAAAATAAAGTGCGCAACGTAAAGTAACCATTAAATATAAAGTTTGGCCTATTTGTGCATTTCATACGTCTTTAAATTGCTCATAACTAAAGTTTACGTGGTCAAGCATAATCTTTTATACTCTAAGATTATTCAGAATGGTTAGTCATGAATATCTATGCAATTTGTATGTCAAAAAAATAAGGTACACAACAAAAAGTAACTTTTAAATACAAAATTTGACCTCTTTTTGAATTTTATACGTCTTTTAATTGCTCATAACTTGACTTTACTTGGTAATTCATGTTTGAACGTGGTCTAAATTTGTTCATAATTGTCAATCCAGAATATTCATGCAATTTATACCTGAAACAAATACCGCGTGCAACGTAAAATAACCATTCAACTCGAAATTTGGCCTCTTTGTGCATTTTAAACGTCTTTTAATTGCTCATAACTTGAATTTACTTGGTTTCCCGTGGTCGCACCTGGTCTAAGTTTGTATGTAATTGTCAGTTCTACATATCTATGCAATTGAAACCTCAAAAAAGTAATGTTTTCAACGTACAATTGGGTTTTTGAATAAAGAATAATTATCGATTTTTTTACTTTATTTTAAAACTTTATCATAAATAGTACTGATAACACTGGTCAACATAAGTCTTGTTTCCTTTATTTTTTTTTCTGTTATTGGGTATTTCTATGGCCCCGACTATGAAAAAAATACTGGGAGATTGCTAACAGCTTTACCTTTTGAAATATACAGTTTTATTATTTTGCCAAAAAAATACAAAAAAATAATACATTATGTTAACAAAATTTCTATTGAACACTAGCAAATGATCTTTTATAAGATTTCCTTGAATGAACGACTTTAGGTAGATCTCGTTGCAAACTCCAGCAGTAGTCTGCCATCATATGTGAGTCCCACCGCCCCTGATAACGCTCTTCCATTGTCCGAAGATCCTGATGAAATCTTTCACCCTGCTCCTCACTAAAATTACCCAGATTTTGTGGAAATCGGTCTAAATGCAGGAAGTGGATTTTTATGCTCATGTTGCATCCTAGCTCTTGCAAGTTCGATACCATGCACTCAACAAGCTTGATGTGGTCGTCAGATTTCTTTTTGCCTAGGAAGCTACTCATAACCAAAACAAATGAATTCCAAGCTTTGGATTCGACTTCAGTCATTGATTTGACAAAATTAGGATCTTTCACGAGTTGCCTAATCTGTGGCCCATCAAAAATACCAGCTTTCAATTTTTCTGAACTTAATCCTGGAAACTTGCGTGAAAGAAAATTAAAACATTCGCCACTTTTGTCAAGCGCCTTCACAAACTGTTTCATTATGCCGAGTTTAATATGAAGTGGTGGAAGTATGATGCGGTCTCGGCTAACTAAAGGCACGTTTATAACATTTTTTGTACCAACTTTTAGCTCTTCCCGCACTGGCCAAATTTTTTTGTGACCAATGGTGTTGTTTGTCACGACTATCCCAGAGACACATGAAACAAGGGAACTTTGTGTACCCCCCTTGTTGACCTAAAAGAAAGTTAACCATTTTCAGATCAACACAAATGACCCATTTGCGGTCTTGATACTTAATTTTTTCCATAACCTTAAAAACATTTACGTATTCTTCTTTTAAAGTCGTCGAATGTGCAATAGGTATAGATCCGTACTTGTTACCGTTATGAAGCAAAACACACTTTAAACTTCCTTTGCTGCTGTCTTATGAAAAGACGCCACTCACTAGGTTGGTACTATTTTAATCCCATCTGCTGCAAAATACCACCAACATCGTTACAAAAAACTAAATCCTTCTCTTGAGAAAAATACGGCAACAGATTTTTTTCTCGGGTACGATAAAATGTAATGTTGGTTTCCGGAGTAAGCAAATTTTTTTCTTTTAAACGAGTTGCTAAAATTTCAGAAGCTTCTTTTGGTAAGTTCAGATCTCTTACTAAGTCATTTAGTTCTTTCTGATTAAATGGTTGAGGTTCTGAAAGGCTACATTTGTAGTCTGAATCAGAGTCTTCACTTGATGTATTTCGTTCGGGTTCACAGAGATTTGGATCATCAAAAGATTTAGATGTGCTGGGTTGTACCTCTTGTGATTTTAACTGAGGTCGTTGAGCAGAAGATAAGTTAGGATATGACCACTTACTTCGATTTCCAGGGTTAATTTCGTTTATTTTCACAACGCAGAAGTAGAAATCGTCATGATGGTTTCGAGGTTCTCGCCAAATCATGGGTGTTACGAACATTATTGCATCTCTTTTTCCACTGAACCATAACCGTAGACATACCACACATTTCTGGCATACAATATGAGGAACCCATGGCTTGTCCTGATTACACAATATTATTTTAAAGTATTGATGATACGCAGTTTTCACAAAGTCCGATATAGGTTTTCGATATTTTGCAAATATATATTCACCACAGATATAGCAAAAACAATCTGGATTAAGCACACAATATCTTCTTGATGAAGCCGTATCTAAAACAACAACAAAATATATTTTGGTGTCCAATAAAAAACGAAAATCTAAGTAAAAATAGTAAATGAGGGTAGTTAGCTATAACTCAAAAATAAGAGCTGTTAGAGAAAAATTGTTGCCATATTTAAAAAATACGCGTCAATTTGAGATAGAAACAAAAAAAAATCACAGGATACAAGCAATTTTCTTTTTTTTGTTGACCAGTGTAATCGATGCGAAAACTTTTTAAAAATTTTTTGCAATTAATTTTTTTTTTTTTGAAGAGGCGAACCTCTTTATGGCACTGGAACTAAGCCAACAAGCCAGCATCTCTCTTTATTTATATATATATATATATATATATATATATATATATATATATATATATATATATATATATTTATATATATATATATATAAATACAACACAACACCCAGCCGTCACACGGAACCGAACCGCTGACCTCTCGGACAACAGCAGGCAAGGCTAGCGCCTTACCCACTACGCCAATCGGTCCGGCTTACAATTAATTGTAAATAAATTAAAATTTATAATATTAAAAAAAATCATGTGACGACGATAACGCCACGATTTGTCTGCCATTTTTGTGACGTCGTTATGTTAAAGTCATAGATACAGAGAATTGGCTGAGCGTTCCATATCCCCCTGTGAAGTAAATACGAACGCAAAAGTGTGAGAGAGACAAAGCGAATGTGCGGCCAGTAGCTATCTCTTTCTAGAATTCTGATTGGCCCACGTTATAGACTTGCAGGAGCGTAAAAATAATAATTGTTTTCATTATTATTAATTCTAATCTAAATTGTTATTAAAAATAACCTACGAGACTCGAACTAAAATCAGCAAGATTCGGAGTCAAGCACTTTGCCGCTGAGCTACGGCGCTCTTGAAAATAATATTTCTAAGATTTTGAATTCCGTCTTAGGATACTGTGCCTTGGTTATTACAGGCCTACAGAAAAGAGACAAGAATTGGCCGCACAGTCGCTTTTTCTCTTTCTAGGGAGTAGTCAATTTTGTGAGATTAATGCTAAGTCCATTCTCTATGTCTATGGGAGAAATAAACATTATGACATCACACGCCCTCGGATTTTTTCGACGCGTCATCGGTAATAAGTTTAAAAATTTATTTTCAATTTGATATAACTTTTTAATTATAACGAAAAAAAAAATTAAAATAATTTTATTATAAAACTTAGATATGATCTTTCCATTTATGCCAATTTTTTTTTTTCAAAACCCCAATTATGTTTTTATCCTGTAAAATATACAATACAATGATGTTACTAATAAAATCGACTTTAGCACCCTCTAAACCTTAATATTTTTGAACCAAAATTTGTGAGATCTCTATTTACATCATTTTATAGAAGGTAAAAACCTTCTATAAAATGATGTAAAAAAAAAAAACGCCAAATATAGAAAACTTTTTTTTGTGGTCAGTCTAATGATCACAGTATACGAGAGGTGCAGAATATCAACAAGCCTAATAGTCATTTTTTTTACTCATTGGAACGAAATTTTGCAAATATATTTATAGTTAAGATCTTGGTTGACCTCTTTGCTGGTATAGGAACGAGACAAATATGAGCAACAAGCAAATATACGTAGTAATTCTTAGATAACTTTTTGTTATATACCTGTAAATCTTAACAATTCATTACTCACAACAGATCTACAACAAATAAAATTCCAAAAGGGTTGTACATTACAAACATTTATCAATTCTTCAACCTACATTTTTAGGCAGCCGTCCGATACTATCGACCGAATTGTCATTGATCATTCTCGAGATATTTTCGGCGTTGTCTGTCAATTGGCTCTAGATTTGGCTGCCGAACCGGCCATGGGCCTTTTCGGAACGGTTTCCGATCCGAGATAAGATTGAATTGACTTGACACGATACGTTTCAAAATCGTTTTAAATATTTATTACTATTATTATCGAGTTTGAGCATTCTCTGTTGCTACCGCGATATATGAACTTCTCAAAAAGCCCTAAGTACGTAAGTAATAATTTTTTTAGAATATATTTTTTATGAAAAAGTATTTAAAATTCGCGGTGCCTCAGTGTTTTTTAGGAAAATCCCTAAATTTAGGAGTGATGCGTGTGCGGAAACACTTCTTTGTAAGCCACTGCTTCTCCACTGCAGGAGATAGGCCTCTTTAAGTTTCTTCCAATTGTCTTTATCCTGTGCAAAATGGAGCCATCTTTTCTAGCATGCACCGCTCTGGAAGGAATTAAGTGGACTACATTCATAAAACACTTTCCATGAAAATACTTGTAGAATAGACTCAAATCGGTAACCTTCGATGGTCCAAGGACGTTAACTTTTTTAAAAAAAACTGCCGCCTGGGTTTTTGTAGCGTTAAATTCTACTTGGGTACTGTCACCCCAAGATAAAATTTCTTCCAGGTCTTGGTTTAGTTGAATGTTCGAGCGTTCAAAGCGAGTGGAGAAATAAGCGTACTGTCACCTGCAAAGCTGTAGGTTGGGTGTTTGGTCCTTTCCAGTAGAACGTTAATGTAAATGAGAAAGAGAGTAGGATATAGTATTGGAAAGAATTCCGTCGATTGCCACTCGTAAACAACGCTCTCTGAGGAAACACGAGAGCAAAAAACAATTCTTTTCAGAGATACCATAAGAGGGAAGCTTAGCCAACAATCCGTCATACCAAACACGGTCAAATACCTGGGATGTATCAAGAGCAACCTTCGGGGTTCTCCAAAATGTTCAGTTGCGTTGTTCCAAACATGTGTTACGTAAGTTAGAAGATCTCCTGTTGTTCTTGGATTACGAAAGCCATATTGATAATCGCTAATAATATTGAATCCATAGAGATATTTGAGAAGACGCTGATTGATAACTTTTTCAGTGCGACTGATCGGTACTTGTTTGGCAAGGTCTTTTTGCCTGTTTTGGATAGCGGCTGAATTGTAGCGAATTTCCAGCTAGAAGGAAATATTCCGTTTCTGAAGGATAGCAGAAGATATGTTAAAAAGTCTACAGGAAACTGGCGTTAGTTTACCCGCGAATTTTTTGAGCACAATGGAAGGTATTGCATCAGCGCCAGAAGCCATTTTGGTGTCCAGCTTCATTAAAATACGTTTTACGATACATCGTCTGAACACTATAATTGTTTTTTTGAATCCTGAAAAAAATTTATAGTAATTTCAAATTTTATATGGACTCATTTGTATATATATATATATATATATATATATATATATATATATATATATATATATATATATATATATATGTATATATATATATATATATATATATATATATATATATATATATAATATATATATATATATAGAATTGCTAGTCTGGGATGACATCCGTTCGTTTGTTGCATTTCGAGTGGAATCCTGTAGACGTTGCGCCAAAATCTCATTTGGAATTATCAGTGTTTTCTGGTTGCAGGTTGGCTTTAAACTGCAACCAGAAAGCATTAACAATGCCAAATGAGATTTTTGTGAAACGTCTGCAGAATTCCACTCGGAACGCAACAAACGAACATATGTCATCCCGGACCAGCAATTCTACATACTTCTCCATCTGTGAATCCCTACGACTTAACATATATATATATATATATATATATATATATATATATATATATATATATATATATATATATATATATATATATATACGAGGCTGGTTTGAAATATATATATATATATATATATATATATATATATATATATATATATATATATATATATATATATATATATATATATATATATATATATATATACGAGGCTGGTTTGAAAAGTCCGTGCAAAGTCCGAGAGATGGCACCACCGGCGCGTATCGAGGTCATGTTTAGTTAGTAGCATCTCTTGAATGAACGCACACCAAGTTTCAGCCATATTGGTCTATTTCTTTGTGTTTGGCATTCGTGTGAATCAAGGAAGTCGAGTGATTTTCAAAAAATGGACGAAAAATAATTTCGTGTGGTGATTAAACATTACTTTATGAAAGGCAAAACGCCTCAGGAGACTAAAGAGAAGCTTGATAAACATTATGGTGACTCTGCACCTTCGATTAGAACAGTTTATAAGTGGTTTCAAAATTTTCGGACTGGCCATATGGGCACAAGTGACGCTGAACGTTCTGGACGGCCTGTGGAGGTTACGACTCCAGAAATCATTGATCAAATCCATGATATGGTGATGGATGACAGAAGAGTTAAGGTGCGTGAGATTGCTAGTGCTGTGGGCATCTCGACTGAACGGGTACATAATATTTTGCATAAACATTTGGACATGAGAAAGCTATCCGCAAGATGGGTGCCGCGATTGCTCACGCTTGACCAAAAACGGAATCGTGTGAAGTGTTGCAAGGATGGTTTGCAGCTGTTCCAGAAGAATCCGGAGGACTTTAAGCGTCGTTTCGTCACTGTGGATGAAACATGGATACATTACTATACTCCTGAGACCAAACAACAATCTAAACAATGGGTTACCTAGGGGGAATCTGCACCAAAAAAGGCGAAGACCGTTCCTTCGGCCGGAAAGGTTATGGCGACTGTCTTTTGGGATTCGCAAGGGATAATCCTCATCGACTATCTGGAAAAGGGTAAAACTATTACAGGTGAATATTATTCATCGTTATTGGACCGTTTGAAAACCGACCTGCAAGAAAAACGCCCGCGATTGGCCCACAAGAAAGTCCCTTTTCCATCACGACAACGCACCAGCACACACCTCAGCAGTTGTGGTCGCAAAATTAATGGAAATAGGATTCCAACTCGTTTCACATTCCCCCTATTCTCCAAACTTGGCTCCCTCGGACTACTATTTGTTCCCCAATTTGAAGAAATGGCTGGCGGGACAAAGATTTTATTCAAACGAGGAGGTGATTGCAGACACTAATGGATATTTTGCGGACTTGGACAAATCCTATTATTCGGAAGGGATCAACAAACTAGAACATCGTTGGACGAAGTGTATAAGCCTAAAAGGAGACTATGTCGAAAAATAAAAAAGGTTTACCCCAAACACATAAGTATTTTTATTTTTGCACGGACTTTTCAAACCAGCCTCGTATATATATATATATATATATATATATATATATATATATATATATATATATATATAAATATATATAAATATATATATATAATATATATATATATATATATATATATATATATATATATATATATATATATATATATATATATATATATACACTACTGTGTTTAAAAAATAGTAAGACTTTTGAAATAGAACGCAAACGGGTTATTTATTTTTCCAAATTTATTTCGTCCCCTTCAAAGTAATCCCCCTTGGATACAATGCATTTATGCCAATGTTTTTTCCAGTCTTCGAAACAGTTGTTGAATTCGATTTCTGGAATGGCCTTTAAAGCCTTCTTCGATTCGGTTTCAGTCTCCTCAATTGACTCAAAAAGATGTCCTTGAAGTGGTTTTTTCAGTTTAGGGAATAGCCAGAAGGCCGACGGAGCTAAATCAGGCGAATAGGGCGATTGCGGAATGATATGAGTTGAATGGTTGATGAAAAAGTCGCGAAGAACCAATGCTGTATGAGAAAGAGCATTATCGTGATGAAAAAACCAACAGTTATCTGCCTATAATTCCGACCTCTTTCGAACGTGTGGGAAGTCGAAAAAAAAAACCATTTTTAAAACAAAATTTAATGCAACTGCTGAATTTTTTCACTCGTGTTAAAAATCGAAAAACGCACTTTTGTTGTTGAACGAATGCAAGCGAATCTTATTAACTATGACGCTATGGTCTGGGTGACACAGATGGCAGTTAATGTCCTACCAACTTAACGAAACAAATTAATCCGATTTGGAAATGCTCGGGCGATTTAAATTTAAAAGTCTTCTATTTTTTGATCACAGTAATATATATATATATATATATATATATATATATATATATATATATATATATATATATATATATATATAAAATTTTGGTAATCTGTTATCGACCGTACGTCAATTATATACGTCTTTGATTATCGGGAATCGGTCTAGATTGTAAATAAAATCCTTTTCTTCTTTAATACTCAATATTTCGTTATCGATTGATAAAGTTCTTCAGGAGTATGGTAACTACAGTATTAATACACGGATTAGATATATTAAAAACAATGTTATTTTTAGTCTGAGTAACATTTTAAATGTTAAAATATAAGACATAAGATCAGAATAAAACACTGAATTTTTAGTAAAATTTCCACTATTTTAAAATGGAAAGTTTACTAAAAATTTGGTGTTTTATTCCCATAAAATATGAATTTCTGTCCGTAACGGCCGAATCAGTTACTTATATAAAACAAATAAATATGAACAAACAAATAAATAAATAAAACAACGTACGAAAATGCTAGTTAGTTTTCGAAATTAACGCTCAACATCTCGGTTTTTCTACACAAACTGAGAGTAAACAGCCTCGATGCATATGTACTAACATGAATTCCAAATGAACGGAAAAAACAGCAAAAGAAAAAGACTTTATTTACTTATTTTATATCAAGAGGTGGCAAAATTTTAATTATTAATGTAATTGTAAATGATTAATAAGAATTGATTATGTTGCTGTAGATATTACTAAGTTAATTAATGTTGGATTTATAGTTGGTTGGTGTCCCTGTTTATATGGTACATTTCTTTAAAAAATTTCCCTTTGTAGTTGTTGTCATAAGCTAAAATTTTAACGTTGTTATAGTCAAAATTATGACCTATTTTTAAATGATGTTGCACTCTGTTTTAACCACTTCAATGTCTGTCCAATGTAACAAGTATTACATTGCAAACAAGACAATCTATAAACTACGCAGTTATTGTAAAAAATAGGCATTCTATCCTTTATTTTTGAAAACAGTTTAGAACCTCATATGATTTTATGTTTCGCAATTTTTATATTTGGGAAGTCTTTGAATAAGGGGACGATTTAGATTGTGATTGGTTTTATAAATTGTAGTTTCCTGTATATCGCATGCTGTGCATGCGTCTCATCAGTAGGGCCATCAACAATATTAGAGTTATAAATTAATCTACGTAAAATGTGCTTAGGATAGGTATTGTTAATAAAAATTTGTACAGATCGTCTAACTTTATTTTTTGAAATCTATTATCACTAATGTGTATGACCTTGTTTTTCATTGCTATCGCGGTGTTTTGATTTTTTGGATGACTGGAGATATTTGTTTGTGTATTATATGTTGATGATCTGATTGCGCTGTACCCAAGAATAATACAGAAATCATTTTAATACATTTAACGCCCACATACAGTTCACTCTTGAAACAGAGCGGGTCTTAGTATTCTTTTTTGAACACCAGAGTAATGAGAACGAGTGACAATAGTATTATAGTTGACTGGTATAAAAAAAAACTCACAGCGTCAGACAGATTTATAAATTATTCATTAACACACCTCTGTATATATATATATATATTATATATATATATATATATATATATATCATATATATATATATATATATATATGTATAATATATATATATATATATATATATATATATATATATATATATATATGTATATATATATATATATATATATATATATATATATATATATATATATATATATATATATATATATATATATATATATATATATATATATATGGCTCTTAGGGAAGATTTTTTTTTGTTACTGGCTACTGTAAAATTAATTTTTTGTTATATATCTTGCAATTAATATTAATGAAATTACAGATCTGTTAGTTCAAAAAAACTAACCGCGTGACCTCGTGAATTTTCACGCTGAAACCGTTAACATCTCATTCCAGTAACATCAAAAATATTTTCCTTCATCATACGGAATTGCGAAAAGTCAAATTTAAGAGATTTATCTTTTCGATAGAAACAAAACATATTGTGTTTTCGCTCGGAGCCATTAAATGTGCAATCGTGACGAGATCCATCTGGCCAGATTACCGTAAATGCTAACTTTACGGTATTAATGACCTTTACATAACAGGAATGCGCTTATAATAACAAATAAGTACACAGATATACATTTTCACGAATTGCAATATTACACGTTACTGAAGATGTATGGAATAGTTAAATTTTTACTTTCGTTTTTTTATTTTGATTTTAATTTTTTTTAGCTTTTTGTAGCGCGAATAGCACTTCAGTAAAACTTATCTCCTCTTGAAATACTAATAGATTTACTCACATAAATCTTAATGTTAACATAAAAAAATTAGAGATCTAATACTTGAAAAATTGTGCGAAAGGTATTAGTATTGGATTTTTTTTTCCGCCCTGTAGTTGTTTGAAAATGCCACCTGTTAGCTTGAGAACGAAATATAACACTGGGTCGTGAAAATTCAGTTGTAGATGCGATATCGTTTAATAAGCGAAATTTGTGCCACTACTCTGGTGAAAAAAATTGTTTGTTCCGCTTTTAACGAAAGATGTCTAAAAAGGTGTTTCAGAGGAGCTCTAGGAGATGCTCCGACCTAGTGGGACCACCATTTCTGAACTCTACCAGCAACAGCTGATGTCGTAACGCACTTGAACAAAAAAAAAGATCCTTTACTGACAATAAGAAAAGGACAGAGGAAGGAGTATTATTGCAGAATAACGCCTGGTCCTATACAGCAAATAATATTCTGTATACCATCTTTTTAGCTGGGAAGTTCCCCCTTATTGTATTCTCCAGACTCGGCTCTTATTTCTATCATATAATTTCGACTGATGCTCAAAGCCTCCAACCATCGTTTTGCGATCTCGCAATTGCGAGGCAGATGGCAAAAATTATGGAAGGCGAAGGAGATTATTGTTAGTGTATATTAAGTTTTTCATAGTTTTGGTTTCATTAACAAATGTTTGCTTCGAATTCTCCTCATATTCTGGCCAAACACCATTCGTAATGAAGACCTCTAGCATCTCACACAACAACAGGAAATACAGGCAGATATTACTACGCAAAAAGGGATGGATAGGTCACATGTGGCGAAAAGCCCATTACGATATAACAAAAAGCTCCCTAGGCTGTATATATATATATGTATATATATATATATATATATATATATATATATATATATATATATATATAAATGTATATAACGTCCACTAAGATGATAAAATATTGGTACTGCCTCCTTCTCAAATTCTATGGTGACAGATCGAAAAAAAGCAATTCAGTATTATTCATTATTATTACATATTCAGTAATTAAAGTTGTATAGGATCAAATTCTGCATTTTAATCAGTTATTGCCGGCCTCGTAGTGTAAGTGGGTTGCATAGCAACTCGTTAGTCGCTGGTGCGATCCCAGCAATCCGCTAGGCGTTGTGTGTATTTTTAGCTAGTAGTTAATATAGAAATGCAATAACGCCCGTGGTAGCACTATTGGGTTTTCTTAAAAGTGCCGTGAAACACAAATGTGTATATGTTTCGGGACCTGGGTAACGTTGACAGATATTATGACATCCCCGTCAATATATCTTGTTTCAGTTGTAGTGGGAATCATGCTTCCAACATTTATGATTAAATTAACGTTTCTGTATATCGCTAAATATTTTGAAATTGGCTATTAAGGGGTTTCTCGGGGTGCTGATTAAGTATCGGATGACAGATTTTAAAAATTCAAAATGGCGGATCCAATATGACGGCCAGAGAGTACGTAATTCATTTAATTTCTTCGAGTAATTTAGATGGATTTAGATGATGTTTAAATGAAATATAAATACCTTGTACTTAAAGCTTAGACTTTTATCTTTCATTTTCCACCTTTAAATATATTTTTTTTTATTTTAAGTTTAAGTTGTATTAATAATAATGAGCAAAAATTTCTTTTTTCATGAACACCAAATCACAAAAAAAGTGAAAGTTTTTTTAAGATTCTAATAATTTTCTAATATCAAGCATACTTTTAACTGTAACTAAAAAAATAATCGTTAAACTTTTTTTGACCATTTCTTACTGCTCTCACTGCTCAATTTTTAAATAACACAGACAACGTGGGTATTTTTAATTACTCTTATATTGAAATTTAGGGTATAATAATAATATATGCACAAGGATTTTTTTTCAATACTATATTTTATTAAATATTTGTAATGTACTTTATGTCCGTTAGAATCATGCAAACAAAAATTTCGTTGTAAGTTTTATAAATGATAAAGCAACAAAAATAAAAACTATTAGTATCATCGGAAAGCTGAACGTCTCCTCTTCAAAAAGCTATCTTTTATTTTTTTTTTTACACTCTGAAAACAAATAATATCGATTAACCTTCGAGTGGTGTGCGAAGACTTTCAAATTAATCTGTTTGGCGTTCTACACTTCTTGAATCACCTATCCGAATTTTTAATAAATTCTCACGCTAATAAAAAAAAATCTGGAACAACAATTTCTCGCTCTTTCACGGGGTGCTATTATTTTTTGGTTTTTAGTTTTCGAGATATTATCGAAAAAACAAATTTTTGTTTTTATTTTGGATTTTGTCGGCTTAGCGTACATGAAACTTTAGCAAACTTTTTTGTATCGTATTCTACGTCCAAAAAACTACCAGTGTGTCAGCAGCTTGTTTACATTTACTAAGAGCTCAAAACTTCTGGCGGCTGGTCTATGATCTATTTATGCCAGATAATGTAATAGTAATGGAATCTATTGAATACAACAGATAAATGTGTGCATGTGTGTACATACGTTTTAAAACAAAATGAATAATAACGAAAAGAAATTCTCAAACTGTCTTAATTAGTCAAACGTATCAGTACCAGATGTTTATGTCCGTATCTCGAAATTGACATAAAAAAACATGTTTCATGTCAAATATGGGCATTGGACGACCTGCTGATAATCACAAAAGGAATATGATACGTACACGTTGTACAGTTAACGTTTTAAAAAGCGAAAATGACGCTGTAAAAGTGTCAAATTTGACCACGGAACCAATTCATTAACCGAATAATAAGGGGATAATTAAACAAATTAATTTCATATCGCGGAGAGACATGAATTGTGGTATAAATTGCATGACGTTAATTAAAAGGAGAGATAAAAATTCGGGGAGTTTTTGTATTGAAAATACGATTCGTAACGATAAAATAAGGACCTAGTTGGCCTTTCAGTTAGATCAGGTGATGCACAATTTAACCAATCGCCATCTCAATCGTTTTGAATAATCGCTGTTTTTAGCAATGATTTTGGTTAAGAGTTAAGGCCACTTCAAGTTAAAGGAAATAACCGGTCAGGTGCAAGTCGGGCTTGCCCATACGTTAATCCGTAAGTTAATTGCTTTTAAAATAAAAAGTTTTGTTACGGTGGTATAAAATGATCAGTGACTTCACAAAACACACCCTAAATGAGTTTTCAACAAGGTTTTTTCCGATGTTTACTGAAAATTGATGATCTTGAAATTTTTTTTTTTTTTTTTATATACCAGATAGATTATTAAAGGTAATGTACTCGTGATAATTTTCGTTCAATTTACACCCTGTGGCGAATATTCCCGAATATTTTCAAAATTTTTTGATCAGTACTTTTCGAGATAATGCGGGTACCTAAGGAAACAGCGATTTTTCGCAATTTTTCGCATATGTATATATATATTTTTATTTATATAATAATATATTCAAAGAATAATTGTACCCAAGTATTACATATATATATATATATATATATATATATATATATATATATATATATATATATATATATATATATATATATTTTTATATTTGAACTCGTGTTTCTGTAAGCTTTCATTTGACACGCCACTCGATGACCTGGTAAAAAAAATTTTTTTTTTCACTTTCGATTTCAACCTCCAAAACTGACCCCTTAAGTCACAATTTAACTTTCAGAAACTACACGGCTCTCATGATGCTATCAATTCCTGTATTAATGCCAAATTTCAACTTTCTATGTCAAATAGTTTCGGAGAAAGTCGGGTATGACAGACAGACGGATAGACACCGAAGTGATCTTATAGGTGTTTCGTTGGGAAAACTAAAAAGGCTAGTTTTGCGAATCTTTTTTAAGAGTATAATAAAAGCGGTCGAAAGAACATAAAAACAAAAAACAAAAACTAGTGGATAACGTACGGAAATTTGAAAATATCGTTTTTTTTTCGAAAAATGGTGCACATTTGTAAAACAAATG